>OX465106.1:10522536-11265036 GCA_949987565.1 Luidia sarsii | reverse complement strand
ATTTCACTTTTTAAAAAGCTGTATATATCAGAGAAAAAGACTCTCTTGGGGTATTTTTTTTTCCAATTCCTGGTCTAGGGTGAGATTCCTGCCTGACCCACACCTTTGGAAGGCGAGTGAAGACATCTTCTCTTACTAGAGAAGAGGTCGCACATTGTGGAAACTGACAAGGAGTTGAGTTGTTCTGTGGCTCCTGAGGTCGGCTGGAAGTTAGCGACGTTTCGGCAGCGGACTACTAGTCTTTGTCCAGCTGGCGAAGACACTTGCCTGGTGCACAATATATCACTGTGGATAATTCACGCCTGTCATTCCCACAGCACTACACCCAATACTCAGACTCAACACTAGAGCATAAAGGCTGCATAGAACGGCTATGTTGTTCAACTCCCCTCAGACTTCTATTTTACTCTATATCGGACGGCTCCGTGCTCTCTTTTTTTCAGGCGACAGCTCAGCACCGGGCAATGTCGGCTTGCTGGACCAACTCCTAGCGCTCAAGTGGGTCAAAAATAACATCCAACGTGAGTAGTACGCCCTCTATAGCGAAGACAACTCCGAGAAATTATAGCATGTTCACGACGAGGACGAAATTATGCGCCATCTTTTCAACTTTACAACTCTGTGTAGAGGGCCTGATGACGTTTATGCGCAGTAGATATCCGCAGTTTGAATGAACACGCACCACGATCCAAATTGAGTTCATGCAGATCAACGAGGGACAGCTTCAATTCAATTCAAACAAGCACCGATACAAAGTTTCAAAT
Organism: Luidia sarsii; assembly: GCA_949987565.1. Classification (NCBI taxonomy): domain Eukaryota; kingdom Metazoa; phylum Echinodermata; class Asteroidea; order Paxillosida; family Luidiidae; genus Luidia; species Luidia sarsii. The sequence goes on along the minus strand of OX465106.1, from coordinate 11,264,272 downwards.
TAGGTCGAGTTCGGGCGGTCTGTTCCTCACACGCGAACCTTGTTCTCGGCGCTCGAACCACACGAACACGACCCAAGTACGCAGCTAGCAATCGGAGCAGGATCACGGTTGTTCACTAACAGCCGAGAACGCCCGAACGCACTAACTGGACCATAGAGGCGGAGTGGTCCGGAATGCCGCCTGAATCCACATTCTTTGTATAGTCCTGGATATACGAAGCTTAGTCTGACTAGTCTGACTTAGTCTGACTGTGTTCTAACTATATTGGAGCGGCATTCGGAAGCTGATACGCCACCGGGTATGGACAAGATCCATTCGAGGCGGGTTCCAAGGACATTCTGAGTATTCGAATGGTTCCTTATCTGGCTGGGTCTGCTCAAAATGCCTGCGGAGTCCAAATAAGTTTGTGACGGGGTCTTAAGAACGTTACACGATTTCTGTACATAACTTTACCAGAGATGGACTTCCAATTCGTCTCCAGGTTTCGGGGGAGATCCCGATAACATCACGATTTTTGGTGAGAGCGCCGGCTCGGCAAGCGTTAGTTTCCACCTGATCTCCAAGCACAGCACTGGACTCTTCAACAGGGCCATCATGCAGGTAACCGGGGCTAGCGGACGCTGTTTATAGGCCGGGGCACGGCACGTGATTTGTTAGGAGGAGTAGGGCAAGTGGCTACCCGGAGACCAAGGCCCTCAGTTTCCCAAACCCGGCTTAGGCTTAGGCTCCGGCTTTGCCTCCATTTAGTCTCTCATCCATTTAAAGTACAAGAAAATGGGACCCTTTGGCTTCGGTTTTGAATGTTATACTGCGTTTGGAAAAAAAAAATCCAAAGCTTCAACTTCAACAAAGCACTCCAATCTGTGTTTTCGGGTTTTGAATAACAGTGACGAAGCCGGAGCCAAAACCTAAGCCGGGTTTTGGAAAAGTGCCTATTATAAGGTCCAATACCACAGAGCCTCTCCAGTTGCTTCAGCACGGACTGTACTGATTCGATAGGTATCGGCTTACCAAAACTTAAACGTAACGTTTGTTTTCGAGTAAAGAACAGAGGAACGCAAGTCAAAAGCAACTGGCATCGCTCGCAGTGTGGTTTATAATCGTGTTTACGCAAGGAAGAGTTTAGGCCTATATGCTTAGCTCTTTGATAAAATGTCCGAGTTGTCGTCGTTGGCGAGAAAAAATGACACCGATGTAACAGATTGCAATGTTATATTGTACACATTGTTACATTGATTTCGGGGACATAAGTGACCCGGCACAGCATAATGAGGAATAGCCCCCACTTTTGAGATTTTCTAATGATGTGAAAGAGTATACCATTAGCTTTCAAATAATATCAAAATTATTTCCGTGTGAACTTTGTTGTAAATAGTACAAGGGGACTTCGCTCGTTCATTTGGTACCAGACATTATAGCAGCATCATTTTAACTCATCGAAAGCGGTCATTCAAAAAGGCAGGAACTTTACATTTTCATGAAAACAGTACACATACACTCCCCCGAAATCTTCGGGTCTTTTCAACATTTACAGACAGATTTCGGAAAAATCCTTCGGACATAATATCCTCCAATGCATTAACTTTCCGGAGGAAAAAAATGATTTCTTTCTCATCGAATTAAGAAGATACTTTGACTTCAGGCGTTGTTTACTCGAAAAGTGTTTTGGTGGGATATTCTTCATGTCGCTGTGCCGGGTCACATAATTATGCCCTATATATTTTCATTTTTGTTGTTCGCTTACGGAATGAGTCGTTTCTATGTAAGGCTATTTTCAGAGCGAAAGAGACGCAACGTCCCACACTGGGCTTCCGCCGTGCAAACTTTCAAGTCGTGCCTGTCGGCCGTGTAGATGGTTGTATAAGCCTATACGGTGGCTTTTGTTTCCTCGTGTGGTGATACAGAGCGGCACATCGACCTCCTTCTTCGCCTATCAGCGGTCCCTGGATTACGCCAAGAAGCAGGCGGCCGAGGTGGCCGTGGAGGCCGGCTGCACCACGGTCACCACGACCGATATGATCAACTGCTTGCAGACGCTGACCTCCAGGAAGCTACGATCGGTTGCCTATAAGGTATTCAAGAGTGCATGTGCTGAGCTTTGAAACCACTCCTTTCCATGCGTTATCACCGAGTCGAGTTTAAGTCTCATCCCTCAACTCCAAGTCCGAGTCCAAGTCACAACCCTCGACTCTGAGTCCGAGTCCAAGTCACAACCTTCGACTCTGAGTCCGAGTCCAAGTCACAACCCTCGACTCTGAGTCCGAGTCCAAGTCACAACCTTCGACTCTGAGTCCGAGTCCAAGTCACAACCCTCGACTCTGAGTCCGAGTCCAAGTCACAACCCTCGACTCTGAGTCCGAGTCCAAGTCACAACCCTCGACTCTGAGTCCGAGTCCAAGCTACAACCCTCGACTCCGAGTCCGAGTCCAAGTCACAACCCTCGACTCTGAGTCCGAGTCCATGTCACAACCCTCGACTCCGAGTCCAATTCCAAGTCACAACCCTCGACTCCGAGTCCGATTCCAAGTCACAACCCTCGACTCTGAGTCCGAGTCCATGTCACAACCCTCGACTCTGAGTCCGAGTCCAAGTCACAACCCTCGATTCTGAGTCCGAGTCCAAGTCACAACCCTCGACTCTGAGTCCGAGTCCATGTCACAACCCTCGACTCTGAGTCCGAGTCCATGTCACAACCCTCGACTCCGAGTCCGAGTCCATGTCACAACCCTCGACTCCGAGTCCGAGTCCATGTCACAACCCTCGACTCTGAGTCCGAGTCCAAGTCACAACCCTCGACTCTGAGTCCGAGTCCGTCCATGTCACAACCCTCGACTCCGAGTCCGAGTCCAAGTCACAACCCTCGACTCCGAGTCCGAGTCCATGTCACAACCCTCGACTCTGAGTCCGAGTCCAAGTCACAACCCTCGACTCTGAGTCCGAGTCCGTCCATGTCACAACCCTCGACTCCGAGTCCGAGTCCAAGTCACAACCCTCGACTCCGAGTCCGAGTCCATGTCACAACCCTCGACTCCGAGTCCGAGTCCAAGTCACAACCCTCGACTCTGAGTCCGAGTCCGTCCATGTCACAACCCTCGACTCTGAGTCCGAGTCCATGTCACAACCCTCGACTCTGAGTCCGAGTCCAAGTCACAACCCTCGACTCTGAGGGTCCGCCTGATAAACAAAAGTTTACACATTCATAGGAATGAGAATTCAACCGATTCTTGGTTATGACCGGAAGGATTAGTAAATGTATTGTTGAGTTCTACCCTAGTGCGTTTCACCTTTTCTCAATAATTATTAGCCTACTTCATTTAGATGATGCGAATGAAGTAAGTATTGTACTGTGAGAGACCAGAGAAAACCGAACATCCCGTTAGAATGCTTAAGTCTTCTTTAGAAACCTGTATAAACCTTCAGTTACATCTTTACTTGTAAATCACATTTTCATATTGCCTTTGAGAACTATACCGGATGGAATGTTGAAACTGCAGATGGCCCGACGTTTCGATCATAGCAAGACCTTTCTCAAACACTGTAAAAACGAACTGCACCTCATGCACTTCTGCAATGGCACATATTTGTCCCAGAATCAGGAACACTTGCGGCACCTACTGTACTTCATGCACATGAAATACTGTAGCTCAAGCACATGTAATCATTGTAATCACTTGAGCAAAAATCGGATGAGGTGCATGAAGTGCTTCATGTACAAGAATAATTATTTCCCTATTTACTGTACCTCAAGCACATGGAATGAAAGTGAGCATCACCTCGTGCGCATGTATCGTGCACCATGTGCCTCAACATACTTCATCCATGTGCATGATGTGAGCACTGTTTTTACAGTGAAGGCAGAGGTTCCTGCTTGGTTCACCACCGTCTTTCCATCATTCCACCTTCCTCCTGTCATCCATTGGCCTATAATAATTATTAAATACTTCTTTCCTATCTGTTTTGACACTGCATTTGTTAAAGATCAAATAACTCAGTAAGTAGTTTGCAGAACAGGCGATTCACAAAAGTGCGCCCTCAAGAGTTTGCAGAACTTTGGCCAATCATAATGCGCGGAATCTGTCGACCCAATGAACGTTTGCAAAGGGTCAACAGATTCCACGCGTTACGACTGGCCAACGCGTTGTCAACTCTGGAGGGCGCACTATTGTGAATCGCCCGTATTGTGTGTATTACTGGGAGAAAATTGTGAGTGACAATGGACATGTCTGATTCTGACCAGATGGACTTGGCTTACCTGCCGGTGGTTGACGGGTTCTTCCTTCACGACACCCCGGAGAACCTGATCGCCAAGGGCGAGTTCCAGGCCCTGGACATCATGATCGGCACGATGCGGGACGAGGGCCACGTGGCCTCCCTGGTCCTGAACCCCTTGCACTACTTCTCCACCACGGCCCCGCCGATGAGCCGCCAGGAGTTCCTGGACACCTACCCGAGCTGGGTCTTCACCTACGGCGACGTGGCCAACAACACGGCCATGAAGCAGGCCATCGAGACGGCCTACGTGGACCCCAGCCAGGCCGCCGACCCGTCGGCCGACTACCTGGCCAACTACGCCCAGATCTTGACGGACTACACGTGGATCGGGCCGGCCGATACCACCACCCGGGCGCATCTCCGGGCCGGCAGCCGGGCCTTCGTGTACGAGATGACGCACGTGCCGACCGTCTCCATCTTCCAAGTCTTCTTCCTGGGGCCCAAGTGGCTGGGCGCCGTGCACGCCGACGACCTTCCCTTCGTCTTCGGCAACGCCTGGATCGACGACCTCTTCTACAAGACCTCCAAGCCGCTGCCTGAGGAGATGATGATGTCCAAGACGATCATGAAGTACTGGACTAACTTCGCCACCACCGGGTACATCCCAAAACTCCCCGCGTCCCCCAGCCCATAGCACAGATTGTCTAACAGACTGTCTTGTAATAATTATCTTATTTTCTGATCAGAGTAATTAATTATTGCTTTAAACGCAGAGGGCACGCCGGTTTGATCCAAGCAGGACATTTGTCAAAGCATAGTGACTTCTGCTTCTCAGAAAGGTCCCGTTAGGATTGAAACGTTTTCGAGATATGCATTTTGGTCATTTAGGTCAGAAATGTACTCCAGTCAACATCAGAGAATGACTTTTCATGATCTGAATAGAACACGGCTACACTGAAAGGAAGCAAGATGACGTTTAATCCCTCTCCGAATGGCATTGCCCCATTCATTGGACACTACCGCACCGTATGCGTCCTCCAGTTTGCTATCCGAACATCTATCCATAAAACTATTCCTGTACAGACATTATCAAGAATACCAATCTGTATGGTAAACTAACCAAAAAAGTACCAGTATAACTATATAGGGAAGAATAATCAAGCTTGCTTGACGTTGTCTGAGGCATCCTGAAATGGATGAATGCATTGCCTATTCACTCTTTGTCAACTATTTCATGGGAGTTCTGGAAGGTGTGGCAGGCGTAGAATCAGCGATGTAGACATGCTGAAGAGAGACACGGCTCTGGATGTCAGTAATGGATTACAATAATTATACCATACAACAGACTACACAACTTGCATTTATTGAGGCCGAGTAGGCATTAGATATATGTCCGTCGAATAAGTAGCAGTATAAAAAAATGGTACTACCAGTCCACCCTTGAAGTTTGTCTAACGGTCTTCGGTCACCCGGTCTATCCCTATAGCTCCCCCAACGACGGCGTGGTGCCTGACTGGCCCGAGTACGACCTGACCTCGATGCAGTACAAGGACATATCGGTGTACATGCCCACCAGGAGCGGCGGCGTCCGCCAAGACTTCGCCAAGTTCTGGAACGAGGACATCCCCAAGCTAGTTTCGCCAGCCGACGGTAGGTGGCGCTTTATAAGGAAAGCAACACAACTCACAGGTGCTAAAATTGAAATGAATCTGAGAGATGAATATCCAAAGTTAACTAAAATTTTCAGTATAGCTACAAGAACTGAGAAACTTTTGGGTGTGGGATAATTGGCTTTGAAAGGGAGTGTTTTTGTACAGTGTTCAATGGGAGCTCGATTTAGTGTTCTGCACCCTCACGAGACGGAAACAAAGGGGCGGACAGTTCGATCCTAGCATCAGCTTTCTCAATGGCCGAGGAAGGGTCTTCTAGGATCGAAACCTCTGAGAAAGGTCCTGATAGAATCGGACACCTCATCAACCTAATTGTTGAAATATGTTCACAATACAATGGGCAACTTGTTTATTTTGAAACATTTTAATGAAACTGTTCCCAATTATTCTTACTGACTAGTATTTCTATGCTCTATCTGCAGATATATATACAGCACCGCAAAGTATATCGCCGTTTATCCAAAGCCAGAACATGTTCGACCAATGCCTGGCCACGTACACTCGATCCGAGGAGGATTTCAACCTGTAAGACCAGTCTGGAGAGAGGACACTGTGCAACTACGGCGCAAGTCCATCTCATTAACACCACTAGACGGCTACATTACGCTCGATGAGTTTACAATCGCCTTCCGCTCACATAAACGTGCTGCCAATGAGGCTAGATTGAGGCTTGATTTACCCGATTTCCGACAATTCAGCATCATCACTTTTTGTCTTTGATAAAACAATTACGACCTGAAGTTAACATTAATTATGATTTATTAAATTGTTTGATGAAAGAGTGATATCCATGCACGTGCGTCTCAAAGAGTTACGTCAGTGACTGTTGTGTTTGTGTTATCCATTTTACCGGTGACGTTTAGAAACCTTTGACCGACTGCCTTTTGAAATCGGAGTGCATGCTCATTTACAGCGGAACACATTAAGAGAATTATACAAATTACGGGTTTTCTTCACTATCCGATTTAGGATACTGAAAACATAACAACGTATTATCCCTAGGCCATAATGTCCTTCCATAGTCTTAGCTTCTCAAGCAAAGTTAACAAGGATGTAATTTTCTGAGGTTCACGACGAGGTTTAAGCGAAATAGGTTAAGAACCATCGTCTGGTTATTAACGCAATAAACCCCTACAGTATCTGTTCAAATGACGGGGTATTTTAATCTGTCTAAACCCAGGGTAGTCATTGTGCCAGAATAAAAAAAACGACCTCGAATCACAATATAACAACCACAAGACCAATTAAAGGAATGTGTTCCCTTGGCGGATTACAGATGAGCGAATCTCCACTGACCTCAAAATGATCTGACATTGTGTGGAGAATTTGTATACGTGCGATCGGCACCCGCAACGGTTGCCAGTGATGTTATCAGGCAACTATAAGCTCGCGTGCACTGCATAGTAGCCATGGCAGCCTATAATCCGTTGGGTTAATCCACACAGCGCATTATTTGCACGCTGGTCGAGCGTTGATACACATCTGCGGGCGTATAATACACTTTGACCGTAACTGAGCCATCGTACCACCCACGGATGCTTGGTTGGTTGGTCTGGACATGGAGGAATAAGGTCCTGGCCATGGTCTGGATGACGCTGAAATAGCATCGTTCGTGTGGGTGTGGTGCATAGTCTCCCCCGTATATCAATCTAAAGGAGGTAGTCTACCTCACATCTTTGAAAGGTCATTTCATGCAGGCGTGCAAATTATGCCAGATGAATAAACACGAAGCAATAACACTTCATCATACGCAAAGTGACGTGCATAATAATTATACCCATATACCCCCATTGTTTTACTTTTAGGCTCATGCAAAATTACATTTGTGAGCCTCGGAACACCAATCTATAGTACGCCCACGACAGACTAAACTCGATCATTCAGATCACAGAGCAAAAACAGTATCTGTTGCCGCCTCGGACGTGCCGATTTCCTGCAGAAACCGCATGTGTACTCGACGGGCGGGACATTGGGTGGTAGACTCGAAATTCGGCTTCGCCAACCATGCATGCTATTGGCGCACGCACGTGGGAATACACGTGTAGCGAGTATCAGTGGTTGCCCTGGCATATCAGCATGAGAATCATCGACCATTGTTTTTCATTGTCATACACGTGATGCTAAGGCAAAAAACTAAAACATATAAATGTTATGGAGTTAAGTACAATCTTAATCGGACGCTGATGTTAACGCTATACATAACCACTGCCAGATAGCAGTTGTATAGACTGCGTCCTTGATACGTGTTTACAGGCACAACCATATTATTTTGAAGGTTCCTTTGTTTTGCACAGACGAAAAGCCAACTCCCAATGCATACAATGACGACCGTGTAACCACTTTGCTATCATCAGCTCGTTGATTGGGTTATCAAGAACAAACGACATCATACCATGCGATACAATCACCCACAACCCAATGCCGCTGACATAACAAGCTTAATATCTTAACTATTCGCATCCTATTTTTTTCGACTCTGGCTAGTTCGGAGATGCACGAAACACACACACACGCACACCCACATCGGAAAGTCTTTGCATTTAAGTCACAATTAACGTTCCACATTGATTTTAGCCCGCTCTCAATTGACGTGGAACTCAGCAAAACTTGAAGATGAGCCGGTCTTTGGTCTGTGTTGGGTGCTGTATGCTATCGGTGGTGCTCTTGGCACTAACTTTGTCGGTGCACGCCGAGCCCAGAGTCCAGCTGAACGAGGGCTTGATCTCGGGGGAGACCATACAGTTCAGAGAGCGCGACTTCCTCAAGGTTGACCTACCCGTAGACATTTACAAGGTAAGAGAAGTCCGGCTATTCGTACGGAGTGGAGGTAAAGCTGGTCAGAAGTGGTTTGCGTTGACGACACCATTCAGGAATATCTCACTCGTGGGCATTATGCGATATGTCTGAAGAGAACTAATCAAGGTGTACGCAGATGTGCAAAGATAGCCGAGTCAGTCTTGCCGACTGGATCGGGACTTGAATTAACGTACCGGTGCTCTTCCCTCTGAGCTATTCAGCCCTTAGATGGTGGCCTTCCCAAAGTTCTCTTTGCCAAATTTTCAATTTGTTTAGAAGTTCCCAGTCATTTTTTCCTTTGTTAGTTTAACGTAAAGGCCTATATACAACATTGGTAAAGGTCAAAAGATTGCCACAGTTTGTGTGTTAAACCATAAAACATTCCAAAAAAGCAATACTGCGAAGGCTTTAGCTGAAAATGGTTATCTGAGAAGTAGAAAAAGGCCAAAAACCGTGCTGACGGTTTTCGCACCGTTCTTTGTGTAAAAAGCAGGTTATTTCTCGCGAGTAATAAACTATTTGTCTATGTTGAGTGAAGATTTCTCGAGAAGTACAGCATCCCAGACCGTAAGATTTCAACATGAGGATTCTATATCATGACCATCTACATACTGTATAAATTAGAAGGAAATCTGTGTACATCGATGTTTCCCGATCTTCCCAATGTTGTATTTGGCCTTTAAAAAGAGTGCATATACCTTTTTGTTGTAGCAACAAAAGTACTACACTTTATCAGATGCGACGGATGGGACGATCCAATTGCAATCTTCATTGCATCTGATGATGGAGTTGATGCTACAACAGCAAATGGACTCTCTAAGTGCCATCCTTTGAAGTTGGTGCCAAAATCATCAGGAATTGTCCTTTTTTCCGCAGAGTATCCCTTACGCCGAGCCGCCGGTGGGCGTCGACCGCTTCAGAGCGCCCGTCAAGAAGCTGCCGTGGAACGGACTCCTGCGATGCGCTCGCTTCAGGCCGGCCTGCCTACAGACCTTCCCGTCGCTGAGCGGAACCGACGAAGACTGCCTCTCCCTCAGTGTGTACGCCCCACAAAACCTGGTAATCTTTTCCTTACACTATCCGCATGGCCATGTTGAAGCTGGGCGATCAATTCACATCATGAAAAATCATGAAAATCATGAAAATGTTGAGCAATACCGGTATAGTTGGATAAGAATTGAAGGTTTGCATGGTAGAGGTACAAAGGGGATTGTTTGCAGTGACACGTAAAGTTATTTCCTTCGAGATGGAGCGTTGTACCCCAATAGTCAACTATCTTTGCCGGGGTGGGGCGTCTGTCAGAAGTATTATAACACCCCCGTTTTCATACATACAAACAACCAGCTGTTGTAAACCTGGCTACAGCAGTTCGCGGATCGCATATACACTCTGGAGTCTGGATACTATAGCATCGGGTACGATTCCCGAATGCTGTGGTCTCCCTTTCAGTCTCGAAAATGATCGCTAAGGTCAACTGGTAGGCCTAACACCAATGGTCGATGAAAGCATGGTCAATAGTCACATTGTGTTGCATAGCGTCAATCACAAACGTCCAAAATCTTCTGATGAAATCATGCCATGTGTATGTGGTGTGCAGCAACCATTTGTTTTTGGACAAGTCTTTGCAGAGTTCACACGACCGTTTCCAATGCCTTTCTTGTCCTTGTCGTCTGTGCTTGCCAGGGGCCAATGGCAGACGTGATGGTGTTCTTCCACGGCGGCGCCTACGTGTTCGGCTCGGGGTCCATGCCGGAGTACACGGGCTACCCGCTGGCCGCGTACGGCGGAGTTATACTGGTGACGGTCAACTATCGCCTCGGACCCTTCGGATTCATGACAACAGGTGAATTACACTCGGAACTACAAACATCAATACATGTGTGATTGTAATAATAAAAGTCATACAATTTTTTTGAAAACTAGGCCTACTCACTGATGTAATTAGTCTCTGCAATGAATATCACTGTCAAACTCATTTTCTGCTGTCATTAAGGGATAAGAATTTGGTCACTTTTTTATTTAACAAAAATCCTTATAAAAATGAGGGCGCTATTATTTTGTCATGTCAGGAACCCACAATTAAAAAAAACATAAGATAAGGTCTGATGAAAAGCTCCTTCACTAAATAATTATGAAGCATAATTATATCTTTACAGCAAATCAATAGGTTTAGGGATAGGTCTGCATGAAACACCAAACATTTTCAGAAACTTTTGTACACAAGCAATTGGGTTTCTGTTGCATGACCTAGTGATGACATAAAAAAATTGCTCATGAATATTGAAATACTCATTACCATACAAACTGAAAACTACACTGAACGATTGTGAAAAACAGTTTGATTGTTAGTAATATTGCAAAACAGTAATCTGTAGCATCGATTTAAGTGATCAAAATGTTTATTTCAGAGACCCTTTAATTAAACGACCAAAGCGAAGGAAACCGTTTATGCGCTAAGAAATCTTCTCAATTTGGATTGCTTCCAATAGGTGATCTTAATCTCCAAGCAAATGTCGGCATGCTAGACCAGGTGATGGCGCTTGAGTGGGTGAGAGACAACATAGCGAGTGAGTATATACCAGTCGTGTCCGAATTCATCGGCTACGGTTCCCATTCGCACACGTTATTACCGGCCTTACAATCCCATGACCCATTGACGGACAGCAGAGGGCGCCAAAGCTTGAATTCATGGTAGCTGCCATTTTGTGGGAAACTATTATGGACAACATTTGCAGGGCGCCGCCGCGGCTTGGCGTCGTAAACCATTGACAAAGTTGATCGCTTGTCACGAAACGTTACACGTATACAAACACACGTCAGTTAGTCCTCCATGTCATTACAGTATCCAAACTGGCGCTGTCCGTTTATAGGCCACATCTTTGTAGTAATTACCGGACATGCAAAGTCAAAATATTCGGACAAAGCATTACATTTTGAACTGACTTGAGCGGACCCTTTCCAGTTTGCCGCCTGCCTGTAGAAATTGATTAAAATGGGTTATAATCTTTAGATTGTGATAGAACCTTTCGCAAGACACATTTTGTATGGAAAATTAGTTTTAGGCACACATACATACAATAACTCAATTTAACATCAGTTCCATCGGCCATAACTTCTGTATGATGTCTTTTTGAGCCTTCGGTAATTTAAGGTGAATTGTGCAATGATTGGATTAATATCATGCAATGTTGTAGATTTTGGAGGTGATCCGGCCAAAGTGACCATCTTCGGTGAGAGTGCGGGTGCTTCTAGCGTTGGTCTCCACCTGTTGTCCAGAGGCAGCGCCGGTCTCTTCCATCGCGTCATCATGCAGGTATTGTGTGGACGCTATACGCAGGAACGGTGCACGCATCTGCACTCTGTAGCGACCATTAAATCCCATAGTCACGCTACAGGCGGAGTTGGCCGGAATGCCGACTGAAGGCTCTTTGCTCATTCCATGGATACTGTGCAGGGCAGTCCGAATTACAATCGCATTCTAAATACATGTACTCCCACTGCGTTCCAACCACATTCGAGCTTTTTTCGGGAGGTAATACGTAAGTGCAGAGTATTCACCAAGAAACTGGGGACAAACGCTTGTTTCGAGATGTCTGTGACATTATAACTGGTACGAAAACAAAAAAGCCTGAGCCAAAATCTAAGCCTTCATTTCGTAAACGGCCTATGTCTGAGCCATGCCTCTATTCTATGAAGGGTCTATGTTTCATACTGTTGCTTTTAATGTATATGGTGTGGTAATGTGGTGAATTTGAATCCGCAGTGCATGGTGCAATGTATGAAACTCTTGTGCAGGAGTGCGTTTTGGCGGCCATACCGCATGAATCGCTATGGCTATTTGTGTTTGTCTTAGTGCCAATCTTAATAATATACTTAACTCAACGGTTTACTTGACTATTCTATTACTTTGTTATTATAGAACTGATCTGCGAGCAGGCCTTGTTCGTGTAAAACGAGAAATAATGTCAAACATGGGGAATGTATTTCCAAAAGAGTCTCGAATTTTGATCATTATATAAAGTGACTCGTGACTCAGCCTTTGTGACTCCTGATCCGGAGTCGACCTGAATGGCCAAGGACTCAGACTCAAACACAAAAGATGTGACTTAGAGACTAGGACTCGAAAGATGTGACTCAAACTTACACTCGAAAGATGTGACTCGGACTCACACTCGAAAGAAGTGACTCAGACCCACACTCGAAAGATGTGACTCAGACTCGCACTCGAAAGATGTGACTCGGACTCACACTCGAAAGATGTGACTCGGACTTACACTCGAAAGATGTGACTCAGACTCACACTCGAAAGATGTGACTCAGACTCGCACTCGAAAGATGTGACTCAGACTCGCACTCGAAAGATGTGTCTCGGACTCACACTCGAAAGATGTGACTCAGACTCACACTCGAAAGAAGTGACTCAGACTCGCACTCGAAAGATGTGACTCGGACTCCCACTCAAAAGATGTGACTCAGACTCGCACTCGAAAGATGTGACTCGGACTCACACTCGAAAGATGTGACTCAAACTCACACTCGAAAGAAGTGACTCAGACTCAAACTCGAAAGATGTGACTCAGACTCACACTCAAAAGATGTCACCCGGATTCCAACCCAATGTATCGTGACTAGAATGCAAGTCTGCTTTCGAGATGACTTTCCTTGCTTGCATCAAATGCATGTTGATGTTTGTAACGTTTTTCTCCCCCCCCCCCCTCGTTTTTCTGTTGACGGGTTCCAGAGCGGCGTGGCCACGTCCACGTTCGCCTACCGCCGGGACGCGCGGGAGGTTGTCCAGGAGACACGGCAGATAGCCGCCGCTGTGGGCTGTCCCAACGACACGGCATCGGACATGGTCCAGTGCCTCCGCGACGTGCCGTCCAGGCAGCTGCTGCTCACCGCGTATCAGGTCAGGCCACACCCACCACAGCCAACTGAGCGGTCCTGGGGCCAATCTCTTCCCAGGGCCTTTTAAGCGTGAACATCTGCTAGGCGTGAAGATTCTTCCCCGTACAAAGAATATTACGATGCGAGGTCAATTGCGTCTGACTTGTATTCCACTATTCTCTATTCAGCATAAAACACAAGTGAAGTTTGGGTTGGCAAAGTGATCTTGTGAATCACGATATTTTTGTGCTTGAGGAAATGTTGGTGCTTAATCAGCCTTTGAAGATGGCCCCTGGTTGCGGCCCGCACACTATATAGTCACGCCCGAGTCGGACTCAGCTGGACGGGTATTGTTTTTATTGACACCACAGCCTATAGGGTTTCTCTGCTGTAGCAGTGCAAATTCGCACCTGAAAAGAGACTACGGGTATAGTGCTGCGTTACGATATCAGCATGTTTAATGGTGTGTGGAGGGGCGGTATGTCACGAGCTGTTGCCGATCATGGAGGCATTTTGTCACAAAAATGAAGGATGTCTTGTTAATAGTTAAACTCTAGCTGCTGTTAAATGTTCAGTTGCACTGGCTGCTCTTGTAACGCAGGGCTAGTCTCTTTTCAAGCGGGAATTTGGACTGCCACAGCTGAAAACCCTAGGCTACGTTGTAAATAAAAACTACGCTCGCCGGACTCCGGCGAGCATGAAAATTCTTCGCACATCCCGATTTTGTACAAACCAATGGGATTGTTCAACGCTGAGTAGCGTTGAGACAATCACTGTACAAACCAACACGAATGTCATAATTCTTCGCACATCCCGATTTTGTACAAACCAATGGGATTGTTTAACGCTGAGTAGCGTTGAGACAATCACTGTACAAACCAACACGAATGTCATAAACCAACGGGAATGTCCAATGTCCAGTATCGGTTATTAGACAGGTCTACATGTATATGTACTACAGGAAATACTGCTGTAAAGAAATGCACCTTATATGTGTGAAACTACTTACTTAAATGAGAAAATGCCTCCAAAACAACAACCCCAAAACAAACAAACTAATTTAGAAGGCCTAACGTATCGATCCTTGCAGGACCTTTCTCAAAGGCAGAAAGTCTTGCTTCGATCGGTACGTATCATCGAAGATTCACCATCGTAGGCCTACATTGTTGCAATCTGCATCGGCCACGGTATGCCCAATGACTTTCCGACTGTTCCCGACAGGTGACCATTTCGTTCCAGCCAGTCGTCGACGGCGCCTTCTTGCACGACTACCCGGAGACACTGCTGCGCAACGGCGACTTCCCGGCCGACGTGGACGTCCTGCTGGGCACGCTGGCCGACGAGGGCGCCACCTACGCCGTGGTCATCGACAGCGGGGCCTACAACTCGGCCCGGCCGCCCACCATGAGCAGGGCCGAGTTCCTGAAGGAGCTGCCCCGCTACCTGTACGAGGCGGACGAGCCGGTCGTCTATGCGGCCCTGGACGCTTTCTACTCGGGCCCCGGCCAGCTGGACGACCCGGCGGCCGACTACCTGGAGAACTTCGTCCGCATCACGACCGACCAGAGCTGGGTGGCGCCCGCCGACTTCGTGGCCAAGGCCCACCTGAGGGCGGGCTCCACCGTGTACACCTACCACATGACCCACAACGCCACGGTGTCCGTCATGGACGTGTTCTCGCTGGGGCCGGACTGGCTGGGCGCCGCACACGCGGAGGACATCCCGTTCGTCTTCGGCAACGCCTGGGCCCGGGAGCTCTTCTACAAGACGGAGGAGCCGATGGACGAGGAGAAGCGTCTGGCCGCCGACGTGATGACCTACTGGACCAACTTTGCCAAGACTGGGTGAGGCCAACGAGGCACCCACCCGGGAAACCCGTTCCCCGAGACCGTGGTTGAACCACACGGTTCCAGATCTGTAACAGGATTCCACTAGCCCCCCCCCCCCCAATATACCAGCTTTCCGCTTAGCGGATAATGCGAACCAGCGTGTTGGATTCCTGCGCGTGAGCCGGGTCCGTACGGGACAGATAGAGCCATAGCCTTTGATCAAGGCGCATGGGTGGTGAAATAGACAGTCGCGATCGCTCTGTCGGGCGTTTGCACAAAATTTCAAACATTATGACGCAACCTGCGTCCCAAGCGCAAGGCGCAGACCAGATTAACACCAAACCAACGAACGAAGAAAAACGACAAACCGGACCGTGCTCGCAAACATTGTGTTAGCTGAGCTGTGCGCGCCACCGCCAGCGCCTCTGGAACTCTGTTTTGATTGGTGAAGACTCAGGCTTATGCATATCGTATCTGCTTCCAAAACGGTAGCCAATGTAAAAAACAACATAAGCTTTGTGGAGCACAGAGTTCCAAAGGCGGGGCGTGCGGACGGTTCGTCGTGTAGTCTTATTTCTTGCGTTGGTTTGGTGTTTAAACTAGTGTCCTCGATCTTTTCGCCCCGTACGCCTTGATCAAAGGCTAACGGAGCCACCGAATACGCCAAGAAGTCTCGTTCTATGTCTCAACACCAGGTGGCGCTGTTGATGCCATACTGTAGCGACCCCTATCCAAGCCAACGCCCAAGCTTCCGCATGCCTTTTCATGCATGAGTTATAATGCATATTCGGTTATAGATTATGGACATTACAGACACTATAGAAATGTTAAGCCTCTTAATGTTGGCAATGATTTAGTGGTATTCACCCCCATGTGCACCTCCAAGCACAATTGAAACATAGACCTGCACTCGAACCTTAAATCCTAAAGATTGGCACGGGGTCTTTCGAAAGGAGACTGAACAAAATACCTGCTCCAACATTTCCCTCCATTCCCGCACACACTGTAGTTCGATCCATATCTCGATTGGCGCGTGAAAACAAGTTACAAATGACCCACCCTGACCCTTTACATCCACAGGCATGCACGGTACACGCCACGTGCAGGCCATCCACGAATCACATCCGATTGTTGCAGAAACAAGGACACACAAACCCATTGCAGTGCTCTCAGCCAAATTTACGGTGCATGTAATTCGTATACACAAAATAGCCATCATCATGTTATTGATAGGGAGACCTTTTTAACGAGGGAGACCTTTATTTACTTGGCCCGAGTGATCTCCCGGCGACGGGAAGAGCACACACTGATGAGTTACCGGCTCTTTCCAGAGCAACACTTCATATCAAAAAAGGAGATGGCTATAGTACTGGTGTCACTCCAAACTGTCCACTTCTTCCCCGAGTAATATAATGGCGAATCTACCGTTAGCAGCCTGTTCATTTCTTCTTATTATTATTTATATAGGAAGGTTTGCGGTGACACCACGATTGAGGTCTCTTAAAGAAGAGGTGTGGTTCTGAAAAGAACCCGAGTGGTAACTCGACGTTTTGACCAGTATGCTCTGGCCGTCATCAGGTGCATACTGGTCGAAACGTCGAGTTACCACTCGGGTTCTTTTCAGAACCACACCTCTTCCTTTCAGAGACTTTATACATGGTGTCAACGCAAACCTGCCTATATTGATTAACCCACCATGCAAAGCCTTAAGTCTTATTTTATGTTCTTCTTCATCATCTTCTTTCCGTGCCCTCTCGATAGCAACCCGAACGGGCCCGACTTCCCCGCGTGGCCGAGGTTCAGCATGCCCGAGCAGGCGTACAAGAACCTCTCGGTGGAGATGGGCAACGGCAAGGCGCTGAGACTGGACGCCTGCCATTTCTGGAACGACTACGTGCCCAAGCTGCTGACGGTACTCGGTGGGTCCCACTTTCACGCGGTGTTTGCCCGAAAGATTTCGAGCCCCTTCCCCACGGAGTTTGCCAAAGGAGATGGGCCCCATTGTTTCTATTGTCCACCGCCCCGAAACGCGCTAAATTGAGCCATGTTTGTTCTGCCGCCGTCCATTGTATTACCTCTGGATCCTTCTATAGAAACAGCTGAAAGAATGCGTGGGTCGTTGGTTGACAGTGCGATCTAGCAATGTTGCGCCCGCTTTCAGCGAGAAAGGTATCTTAAGAAAATGCCAGACTGTTATGTAATTTAATCCCTGGATTATTCTTAGCTGGGCTTTTAAGGATAAGCAAGTCTGACTTCGACAAACTGGCACTGCCAGGCTCAATAGGTCCATACCCTTACAGCGTATGTACAAACATTCCAAGCAAATATCATACGCATTTCTGAACAGGCCATTATTTTTCATCACCATTCCGTGACACTGTGCAGAATTTACCCCCTTCCGTGACATTTTCAAACCAAAAGAATACATTGATCGTCAAACCGATCTTTTACAACCCTTCCAATTGAAATAACTACCTTTTATACAGCCCGCGGTAAATGCCCGATTGTCGCGTCGCTTACAACAGTGCAAAGATAATACGAACTTGTTCATCTTAAAGGCCAAACACAACAATTTGAGAAGATCGGGAATCATCGATGTCAACAGATTTCCTTCTAATTTGCACAGTTTGTAGATGGTCATGATAGAATCCTCATGCTGTATTTTTCGAGAAATCTTCACTCAAGCATCGACAAATATATAGTTTATTACTCTCGAGTAATTATTGTCTACACTAAAGAATGGTGCGTAAACCGTGACGGTTTTTTGCATTCGTCTACTTTCTCATATTACCGTGTGAGCTAAAACCTTCGCAGGACTTATTTTTTGGAATGATTTATGGTTTAACGCACAAACTGTGGCAATCTTTTGACCTTTACCATTGGTGTATAGGCCTTTAATACTTCCAATAGCATGGTCGTCTTTCCCGTGAATCGTGTGGTGAAAGTCTCACTGGGAAACCAGCTTGACTTAGTGACCAAACCTCTACTTTAAATTTATTCGACATTTCAAGTAAACCGTCACTTGAACTGTGAAACACAGCATGTAGAATTGACTCGGTTGCGAGATAAGGAGGTGTAATTCTAGGAGTATTATTCACTTTTGATGGCTGGATCTCTTTCTGCCCAGGTCCGAGGGAGAAGGTTGAGGCCGATCAAGCCTACGAGACCAGACGGTGGAGGGAGCAGGATATGCCGGCATGGAGGTCGCAGATGGACGCGCTGAAACCCTAGCCTGGGGCTCTGGGAGCCGCCCTGTGACCAACCATTCATCACTGCACTGACTTGACTCGCTTAAACCCACTTACAAGGTCGAATGTGGCCACTGCATCCCGCAACCGCTACCATATTCGTCAACTTCGCAGTATGCCCAGTGGTGAAAGTCGTATGTAATGGCCCCAGACGATTTGTCCGTGCAGTCCAAGATTTGGTTATATTTTTATGTGTTTTGAATAGAACGAAACTGGGATGGTTTCACTGTCCTCAGGGTCCCTCAAAGACACGAACCTTTATAAACTTTGTATAAAGCAGGATCGACCACTATACATAAACGCCCCTAAGATCACATTTCTAGAATGACTCACGGCTCAGCGCAGAGGCCCAACACCCAGATAAACCAACAACCGTGGCTATGATACGACTTATTATATTACTGTTATCCATTCTTATAACTGGATTTTATGGAACAATGGCAAAACAGCCAATCCAGCAAAGAGAGTTGACTACTCTGGGACGGCACGGCCGCAGTTGGTGCGTTAAACCAGCTAGGGTCGATTTCATACAGAAATGCTTAAATAGGCCTACCGATATATTTTGCTCACTCATGAGAAACCTTGCTTGATAAAATCGGTCTGCCGGCCAAAGTTCCTCTCGTAACCTACGCTAAACACTAAATAGGCCTATTTGAATGGAGTCGAACGCATTTGTATATGGTCGACAATCTTTTTCCAACCGAGGGAAAATGTATGTGCTTAACAGAACCACAGGCTTTATCAAGCAGCTCTATAATATGAAATTGAACACGGTGGCTTGGATTAACATGCCTTGAATTGCTATTTCCAGTCAACTTTTAAGGCATGTCTCACTGAAACGCGTCATTCGTCAAATTCAATGTAACCATTGTGTATCTATGTAATAGGAAGACAATTAACAGAGGCATTGAGTGGGATGTGAGATGAAGTTTTCCAAAGTTTCATGTCTCCCAAGTGTCGTTGCTGCAGACGACGGGCAGAGTACATGCTGGCCGAGTCATTGAGTTACCTGCTCTTTTCAGAGCCACTCTATCTCGCAAGAGATGATGTAGGCCTACCGCAAACCTTCAACTTCGTATACTTCCACCTTACAACCCTTCAAATCTTGCCAATGCCGTTTAGTGGTTGATATTTAGCAAACGGTTAATTGGGCTTGGTTTTGAGGGCAGCTTATACCAATAGCTCGATTCACGCTTACGCGTTTGTTGTGTACCGGCAAACGGGAGAGCCATGGCTGGCATGGGCCCCGTGGGTTTACGAAATACAAAGGAAAATCTATCGAACATCGCATGGAACATCACGTGCTGGTCAAATGGCGCGACGTAAATTTTTTTTAAGGGCGTAACCCCTGGCAGTTTCCAATGACGTGCTGATCACCCCATTGAGTTACGTAATGCCGCACCTTGAGCAAACAAACAGGGAGTTTTGCATAGGAAAACAACACTTTCCCGAAAGGACAACCACTATTTATATATAGGCCTACCACACCTTTCCAATCTCCTGATAGCCTGTATGAATCAGTGTTTAAAGAAAAACATCTTTTTATATCTTTATGATAATTCATGATCCCATATTCGTACTTTGCGAGTGTGTGTGTAGTGTCAATTTTCCGCCTCTTTGGGGCTTGGGTAAAATGGCTATATAGCCAAAAGACACCGAATACACTGAATAACTGGCTAACTTTCTGACAAAAAATATCTTCCTGCTATGAAGCAATGACACAATTCCCTTTGACTTAGATCACATAGGATATAGTATATTTGAGGGGTTTTTTTTCATTCGGAGAGAGGGAGTTTGAAGCGCTGCACATTACGACGGTGTTTCTAATAACTGGCGAATAAACCCGGCATGCATACACTCAACAGAAAAGGTGCGTGTTGAAAAATAAAGCATATAACATTAACGGCCGCGAGCCGCGTATTCGTAGACAGCCCTGGACAGATTTGGTGTCTGAAAAGCCTTGTCATTGGTCCCCCCCCCCAAAAAAAAAAAATGAAAATGCAGCGTTTACGCAATACGCATCACGACTTCAAAAGGCAAAATGCCGATTCCACTCGGCAGAATTACCACGCTTAAGCGAATCTCATGCGCACGTCTGCTGCGAACCAGACAGGGCGCAGGAGTTTCACGGAGCTCACTGCTTCGATGTGCGGTCGAATACCCGCGAATACGACTGTGGAGGTCACTCTCTCTCTGTCTCTCTCTCTCTATTGGCATGTGAGCTCTTGGTAAGTCGCTGGAGACGTGAGCACGAATCAATACAAGGCCACGAGCCTTTGCTGTATCAACGGCCTTTCTTCAACCCTTCCAGGGATGTCTGGGTTGCCTGAATGCCGGCTCGCCATTGTCTCGCAGAAAGAAGAAGAAAGAAGAGAGCCCCGCACCGCTGACAAGATGCCACACAAGTGAAAAAGGGGTCCACTTTGTAGACTCACTGGATTTTACTGCATCGCGGTCCCCAAAGCAACCATCCAAAAAAGCAAACAAGCCTCGAAATTCCCCGAATGAGATAACGCTTAGGAAAGAGCAAACGGCCTGTGTTTATTCGCTTTCTTGGCTTTTGTATTCCCCGCTTGCGAACGTGTGTTTTCCCCCCGTGATCCGGAGAGGTTTTATCACTAAAAATGCGGTCCTGTGCAGGCATCGACTCTTGTCCTTGTGAAAGTGAAAGCGAGATTCGGGCCTGATTGCCAGCATCTCTGTCGGCATGACCCAGCAAATTTGCGCTCTTTCAGATGTCAGTCATTCAGAAAGGACTTGAGGGTTAGCATGGTTGGAAGCGCCATGCTGAAGAAAAAAAATTGTCGTGGAAACATGAGGGTCATCTTATTCGAGAGCCATGTACGGTGTGTGGCTCTGAGAAGAGGAGAGACTGCTTTCCGACGACGGACAGAGACACACTCGGTCCGAAACGTTGAGTTACCGGCTCTTTTCATACTCCTCTAAAAAAAACACTTAATCACCGCACATACATACCAACCAGTTGGAAAGAGTGCATAAGCTTTCGTATTATAGCAGCAGCTACCCCATCCGATGCAATGACTGGACCGGATTAGGTAGCCGTTTCTTTTTTCGAAAGATTATGTACTACTTCAAATTTGTTTGTCTTTATGCGCTATCCTTAAGTTGGTATTTGGCTAGACTAACACGGGACATTGTACACATACTCATCGAAAGAGATGACTTGTGTCACCGAAAGATGTGTCACCGAAACTTTCCACAGTCGACCGTCATTTCTTCCATTACAGGAGGAACGTATCGCAAGGCCTAAGTAGCCTCTGTGTTGACTTAGCCGGTGGGGGTATGTGTGGGCGGCTTGCTTGCCTGATTCATTAGCCGCAATTTATTGTAGAACCCCAGCCCTCGCCTATTTCCAAGACCAAGGGTATTTTCTATGAAGATGCCATCTTGTCTCACTGAAACCTAGGCCTATAGGTCAACTTACATGGTGTTACGGTGTCCCATTTTTCGCAATGATGATGAGACTAAATTCTGAGCAGAATACCTTCTACCCTGGTGCATTGACACGCCCATACAAATCTGGGGTGGAAAGTAGGTGCAAGTGATTGTTTTTTATGATTACTTTAGTTCGAGGAACAAACCATAACCCAAAGATACCATACCAAGTGCATGATTAATGAATATAGATGTACTAAAATGATATTGGTTGTTGTTATCGTTATTGATGAATGCTACAAGACCGTTTTACGTGAATATTTTACAGGAGAGTATCCTGTAAAATATTCACGTAAAACGGGTTGGGTTTTCTTCATGGGTTTTCTTCCTTCACGCAGTGAGTAAAGCAATAGGCATATATGAATATTCATTGTTTACCGTTGCGCTAGCCGAGCGCCATCTATTCATGGCCGCTCCTTTTGTTGTCTTGGCCCCGCTGTCAATCAGAGCGCCGCCCCGGCCCTTTAAAAGAGCTCTGCGTCACGACTCGCCCATCTGTTGAAGTTCTGGCGAGCTCAGACATGGACGGCAACAAGTGTGTGACGCTGCGAGTGGCCCTGGCGCTGGCCTGCTTCGTGGCTCTGTCTCGCGCCCAGAGTTCCCCGCCCACCGTCACCGTGGCGCAGGGCCAGGTCGTGGGCACGACCGAGACCTTCTCCGAGACCGAGTTCATCGAAGTGGAAAAGACCATCGATGTGTACCGGGGCATACCGTTCGCCGAGCCGCCCGTGGGCAGCATGCGGTTCCGACCGGCCATGCCCAAGCAGGCCTGGGAGGGCACCTACAACGCCACCTACTACAGGCCCTCCTGCATGCAGGACCGCGCCTACGCCTTCGGTGAGATCAGCGAGGACTGTCTGCACCTGAACGTCTACGCTCCCCGACCAGCCGTTGTAAGTAAAGCCCAACATTGAAAAGATTTCCAGATTAAATCTCAGTTGTCAGTGTTTGTGTGTGTGTCTGCCCTAATCGATAGCGAAGAATCTGAAACGGTATCTGAGGCTTACATTTGTTCCATCGGTATCATAATGAGACGCAGCCTTGCGAAAACGTATCTTTATTTTGTCAAGATTTTAAGGTTTGCATCGTGGAAGTCTAAAGTGGTAGGTTTGTGGTGACACTATCTAAAACATTTCTTTTGAGATCGAGTGTGGCTTTGAAAAGAGCTGGTAACTTCTCAACGTTTCGGGCAATGTGTCGTTAGGGCACTGACTGAAGCGTTGAGCCACGCTCCACCTCAAAAGAGGACGACTTTTAATTACTTGGTGTCACAGTAAGCTTACTACATTATGCGTCCACCGTGCAAACCTATAGAAACCTGATATATTTATATAGAGAGAGATATTGATTTGGCCGTCTCTTGGAAGCCTTGAGCCGGGCCACTCCGGCAGACCAGTTGCAGGCTGCAAGCTTTTTTTTTAAATATAAGACGCCAGAACATCATGTGGGCGGGGAACATGACCCCTCTGAGAATGACCCCCCGTTCGCACGTGCTTGTTCATTGCTTTCGACAGGGACGCCCCGTGATGGTGTGGATCTACGGTGGAGGAAATGTGGCCGGCAGTGCCAGCATGGCCAACTACTTCGGCCAGCCACTGGTCGCCACCGGAGACGTCATCTTGGTCACCATCAACTATCGCATGAACATCTTCGGCTTCCTCACCACAGGTACGACCTCACACCGACTTAAGCCCCATGCAGCCATTCGGGTAAACAACGACGGTACTTGTCGTCCCTAAGCCTTTGATATAAACTCCAGTGTACTATTTCATTTGAAATGCCGCGTTCATATCACTTGTATTTGTTGAGAGATCGGACGACAGGGCATGGATCGATGCTCACTGGTTGATATAGTGCCGTATTTCCATTGCCATGCATAGGTGACGGAGTTTTGCCCGGTAACTTGGGAATGCGAGATCAAGTCATGGCTCTGAAGTGGATCAAGCAGAACATCGCAGGTGAGCATAACGGATGAGATTGTCTTCTAACCAATACATACACCACAGTGTCAACAACGCAGCAATACATCATGCAATCCATCGATTGAATGAAAACAAGATCTTATAGAGTAATTTGCACAAAAGTTTCAAATTTTGGCCCACTGACTTCAAGGATCAAAATACAAATCTTACAAATTTAGAAAATAGAGGGCCTGACGTTTCAATCTGAAAGGCCCTATATATAGAACATTGGTAAAAGATTGTCACAGTTTGTGTGTTAAAACATTAAACATTCCAAATATGAAATCCTGCTAAGGTTTTTGCTCAATCGATCAATCAATCAATCGATCAATCGATCAATCGATCAATCGATCAATCGATCAATCGATCAATCGATCGATCAATCGATCAATCGATCAATCGATCAATCAACCAATCAATCAATCAATCAATCAATCAATCAATCAATCAATCAAGATCTTTAAATTTTTCAAACACATACTTAACGTTGTATTATTGCTTAACATTCATGTCCCCAACGAGGGCAAGAGGATCGCACGCCGACTCACTTTGGACCTTGGTCCCTGGCTGCACAGTCCATCATTTGGGCAGCAGAAATGGCGGTGTGCCTCGCCTCAGACTTTTTTTATAAAGCCATCTAGGGAAACAATATCCCAAGAATATGAGTTGGGTCCACATAGAGTGCACATGGCCTAAATGTTGCCGAGACGACCCTTTGATGAGATACGCTTGCCTTCTTCTCCTTCCAGCTTTCGGCGGCGACCCGGAGCGCATCACCATCTTCGGCGAGGACACAGGCGCTAACAGTGTGGGCTTCCACATGCTGTCAGATATGTCGGAGGGTCTCTTCAGCCAGGTTATCTCTCAGGTAATGACGGACCCTACTCAATGACTAGAAATGTTGCTAAGGGGGGGGGGGGTGTCGTTGCTGCGAGTAGGCACAGACGCAGCCATTAAAGGACCGTTTCTACTTGTTTAAGCTTAGCATGGCATTGCATTGCATGGCATAATTATGCGTAGCATTGCATAGCATGGCATGGTATGGCATAGCAGAAGACGACACAGCATAGCGAAAGAGTGTTAAGGCAGCCCAATTTCAATGAATCGTGTCGAGAGTCTTGTGTATATATACATGTAGGGGTGAACATATACATGCACAACCTAGGTTCATCTTACTCTATATCACCGGATCTCAACAAGCACCATCGCTGGATCTATCAGAACTATCGGGAAGGAGGAGTTTCGGCATGGCAACCCCTTGAATGTCATGGCATTGGTTCGATATCATAGTTTGTTGTCTCTCCCACAGAGTGGCACTGTCTTTTCAGCGTTGGCGGCACCCGACATCCCAGACTACCTCCGTGGGCAGACTTACGCCATCGGAGAGAAGGTGGGCTGTTTCACGCAAGACAGCGCCGCCCTGGTTAGCTGCTTGAGGGAAGTGGACTCCGAGGCACTATTAGCAACACTTAACTTGGTACGTGCGTCACGTCACCGTTTCAATCGGCCACTCTGGCGTCTGGCGCCATACCAAGTGCATTGAGACGATGAGCAACTCGCGCCTGGACGAAATTAAACTCTGAGTGGAAGGATTACGTTAACACCATACAACACATCTGATTTGAGACGTCATGAGACTAGAGATGGGCAGAGTATACACTGTCCGAAACGCTGAGTTACTGGCTTGTATCAGAGCCACACTCCGTCTACAAATAGATGCGTTACATAGTGTCACCGCAAACCTTCCATTTAGTACTTTCTTGCATGGAGGAAGGATGGTACTTCCACCATGCATGCAAACCTTCAAATCTAATCTAGTTCCAACTCTGGTTTCACAGGCAAAATATCAACTTAAAGCCCCAACACAACATTGTTAAGATCGAAAAACAGAAATGTCACAGATTTACATGAAACTTATATAGTTTGAAGATGGTTATAGTTGAAACCTCGCCCTGAAATATATCTGCCTAAAATGTTGTTTTGTGGGGAGAAAAGAAATCGTTTACGTCTCACCGAGATCTAAACTAATTTTCGGAACAGTACGGCGTTGAATGCTGCATTTTCGCGAAACAAATGAAGCGATTTCACGATCTTCTCGAGACTCGGTTGGTGGATTAAGCTGAGAATTTCACAGGTGTGCTATTTCATGCATATGTTGGATCAGACAACGCATGGATGCTATTCTTTGACCTCGACCAATGTTGTGTAGGGGCTTTCAGAAGAGCTATAGCGAGGAGGAAAGACTGCATAGGACTTACATTTCATAGAAACATTACACACTTTCAGTGTGGTGTGTAAGGGCAAACATGATTAATTTGCAGACAGATACAGAGCAAAACGTTAGAGTTGTTCAGAACAGATAACGTGTGTGGGCACGCCATGTTACCACGAGGAAATTTGCTTTCGAGAAACGCAACGTGACGGTATAGTATTAATCTTTGTCGTGTTTCTCCTGCAGGAATTCCGCGCCGTTGTTGTCGTTGACGGCATCTTCCTCAAGGACAGACCGGAGAATCTGTACCAATCGGGCAGATTCAACCGCGGCAACCTCATGATCGGCTCCAACAGGGACGAGGGCACCTCGTTCCTCCTGTACGACCCACTCTTCGCCCAGTACCTCGGCTCCCCCACCAGGCCCAACATCACCAAGGATTTGTTCAACACACTCCTGTCTAACGACCTGTATTACATATTCGGTAAGATGTCGTGACGCCAGGACCGGGCCGGATCATTTAGATAGAAAGGCCTAGGTGTCATTCAGAGCACCGGACTTGTGTTTTTGTTCTCAATTTCTGAGAGTAGGGGCCTATCGTGAGTAAGAGCGCTAACGTTTGGTGATGCTAAAAGTCAGTACGTGATCATTTTCAGCAGCCAGATCTTCACGAACGATAGGCAACAAAATAATGTGTGTGGTGACCCTCAATTACCTTTGGATCGGATTTAGCGTGGGAAGTGTTCATCCACATTCTCTTCTCAGACAATCCATCTGTGAAGTTAATATACAAAAACTGTTGCAAACCGCCCACTGACTAAAATGACCTGCAATACATAAATCTCAAAAGTTAGATGGTCTGACGTTTCAATCCTTTGAGAAAGGTCCTGCTCGGATCGAAAAGTCAGGCCCTCTACCTTTCGAAAATCCATCTATATATGCGCAAGGTATCATAATTGTACCTTCAACTGTGCACAGCAAAATCATTCCAAACTTAAGAAAAACAAAGTTGTTTAGGTTATTAATAATCGTTCCTTTACAGGCTTGGACCCGAGAGAGAATGGCCACCTCATCGATGCCGGCAAGATGCGGTACGTGGACTGGGCCTGGGCCGAGTACCCGAACGCCGACTTCTTCGAGGCATACGTGAGCTACATCACCGACTCCGTGTACACGTGCAACGACGACATCGTGGCCCGTGCGCACTTCCTGGGAGGCGCCAACGTCTACCGCTACCAGATGACGCACGTGCCCAGCGACACGTACTTGGGCTTGCTGACCGGCACCAGGTGGCTGGGCGCAGGCCACGCCGAGGAGATCCTCTTCACCTTCGGCGCCCCCTTCAACAGCGTGCTCAAGGACGTCTTCCGGTCCTTCACCAACGAGGAGAAGGCCTTCTCGGTGAAGATGATGCGCTTCTGGACCAACTTTGCACGCACCGGGTGAGTGAATCTCTCCCTCACTCTGTCTTCCCGTCTCCACCTCTCTCTCAGCCTCTTTCGCTGTCTTTCCATCTCTCCCTCCCAACCTCTTTCCACATCTCTATCCCCCTCTCTGTCTCCCCACCAATCTTTCCCCTCCCTCCCCTTCTCTAGCCAACACGCCCTCCCCTCCCTTCTTACGAATCTCTCTTGTTAAAACAAATGTGGACAATTTAAATGACCAGACTTGTTGGGGATAAACACGTTTGAAAACGAGGACATTGAGAATGTCAACAATATATCGAGAGAGATAAACGAACTAATCGATCATGATCCATTATTCCATCCCGAGTTACAAGGTACATGTATGAATACATGTGTACTTTCTTGTGGTTCAGCATAGCATCTAATTTTACTTACTAAGCGCAACACTTTTTATAGGCCCGCATTCGGTGCTCCGATTTGTGCCGAGAACTCCCGCTTTTCCCTCCCCTTCTACGGGTCTCTCTCTGTGTGTTTCTGAACAGCAATCCTAGCATGAGCACGCCCGAGTCCCAGCCGGAGACCGTCCAGGACAGTTGGCCCCGCTTCACCGTCCCTGCACTGGAGTACAAGGTCCTCGACTTGAACCTGACCAACAGCAGGGCCCTCAAGAGCAGCGAGTGCTACTTCTGGAACAAGTACATCGAGAAGCAGGTGACTTTGCTGGGTAAGTGTGGAGTCCAGTTTCCGTTTGATAAGAGGTAGCTTTCAGCCCCCATTGTAGTCATCTCTGATCGACGCCATTTGACGATATGGACGCTATTAGGCCCAATACAACATTGGTAAAAATCAAAATATTACCCCAGTTTGAATGTTAAACCATTAAACGTACTCCCCAAAAACAACACAGTGAAGTTTTCAGTTCATACGATAATCTGAGAAAGGAGAAAAGGGCAAAAACCGTCACGTTTGTTTGCACCAACCAGTGAATGATGAACGGATTCGGTTGGATGTTATGAAATATATTTTTTCAACCAACCATGGTGTGTCGTAACCACCACAGGCCTGGAAATAAATGTACACGTACGTGTGTACATGTACGTTCGTGAGGATTACAATGTGATTCGAAACAGTCGTTGGCTTGTTTGTGGGGGCAGCATTTAACGAAACCAACACAACAATGTTTTTTTATCTCACAAGATAAAAACTATTTCCGGTGTTTGAGTGAACATTTCTCGAAAAGTACGGCATCCCATACCGTAATATTAAAACATGAGGATTCTATCATGACCATCTACAAACTGTGTAAATCAGAAGGAAATCCCAGGACATTGATGTTTTCCGATCTTCTCAATTAGGCATCTTGAACTAGATGACATAATGACAGGCGCAATAATTAGCATTACAACATTAAAACGTGCTATTTGATTAACGTCACTATCTTTGATCGCTTTCGAGATGGACCGTGGCTCTGAAGAGAGCCTGTAACTTTGTTATGAGATGGCCTATACATGGTGCCGTAGCAAACTGCACACTTCATAGCAGTTCATTACTGTCATCCACGCCCGTGTCTCTTTCCAGTAAGCTATCGATGCCCATCTGCATGATGTCACTGAACGGGAAGACTGTCTTAGGATCAGGATGGGGTTACTTTTTTTTTCCATTCAGCAACACAGTGCTCCTATCAACTGTTCCGTGTTCTGTGTCTTTGTCTTGCAGGCGAGCTGGAGTCGACTGAGCGCGAGTGGAGACAGTCTTACTACAGCTGGAAGTACACCGACCTGGCCAATTGGCGAGAGGAGTTCAGCAAGTACAGGGCCTCCCGCAACTAATCCAGCGATCGGTAGCCCCTGTATCGGGACACGAAGTAGCTTTTGAACTTCGATTATAATCAGTCCCCTTTCAATGTAGCAGAAATAATTCTTTAACATAATTACTATCATTTTGTACGCACCTGTATCCAATGTGTGCTCGCTATGTTTTTTGTATTAGCTTTAACAAACACGAACCCCTTAAAGTAATGGACACCACAGTGATTTGAGACTTTGACTGGATTAGACTGTGCTCGCTCACACATAATGCACGCTCATTGCTGGTATGAAGCCAAGATGCAAAGAGATGTGCAATAAGCGAAAACCAGCGTCAAGAGATTCACAGAACTAAGTGCCCCTATCGCTTTGTTTTGCTTGTTAAATCAAAATGTATTTTAAATGATACGTTTTTAGCTTTGATAATTCTTAGCTGTGAGTCGTACCGGGGTACTAGCTGTGAAATATAACGTACTGTGACATGTACCTTGTCCTTGAAAGGTTCCACTTAATCCGGAAATTCCCAACCGACTTCTATGAGCTGCAATTAAGTCAGAACTTCCCAAGAGTAGAAGTATCCTATACTAATGGATACAGTCGTGTAGTCCGCTACGGAGTTTAATTGTTTCTTTCTCGACTAATGCATATAGCTTAACACAATACGCTATTTTATCTCGCTCATTGAAACATGTAGGCCTAAAGGTGGAATAAAACACGATACCCTTTAATACATGTCCGAAGAGAGTTTTGTCAAAAATGCATTACTGCTCTAATGAGCAATAAAGTATATATATATAGATTTTATATGTAAGAGGTTCACCCATTGCGACACGTGCCAAGTGGGTCGGCGATGCGAAATGGAACGGTGCTGGTCTACAAGAAGCAAACGCGACATAGAGCCCCGCACAAGTTTAAAGGGAATGAAACCCAGAGAAAAATGTTGGCTTATCTGATTGGGTGTTAAAAACAACCTACCATTACATTATGTGCTACTCACCTACGAGTTTCATAAAGAGGGACGAATCATGGAATTCGGTGGTCGAATTCGCGTTCCCGCAAACCGCCATCTTTTCGAATGGCCCACCAGTCACTGCGGGGGGTATGACATCGCAACGGAAAACTCTCGCATGAGCCTGGACGGATGTACCCCTACTACATGTATATGCCGCATGCAGTTATACACTCGCGAGTTGAACGATGGTGTACTGCCAGGCTCTTGGATGTCAAAATGCCAGAGGGAAAAAGCTGGGGAAATCTTTCCTTGCACAAAAGACCTGAGTTGTTAAGGAAGTGGGCTGCGGCCATCAAAGCTAAGTTTTCTCAAAGTATACAGTTGAAATGACGTGATTTGTAGCGTGGTGATTGCGTATATATAGTCTTGATCTAGTCTCGATTTTCAGATAAGCCAACATTTTATCTAGGTTTCATTCCCCTTTAATGGCTACAGCTTTAATTTGAGCACGGGGCAATGCGACACCCCAGTGTACAGCGGCTGTGGCTACCTCCGATGGTCGCGTGCTACTTCAAGCCCCGTCCAGTGGAGTATGGACAGAGTCAGGCAGCATGGGATGTGGCTACACCCTAAAAGCAGATTGGTTGAGAGTAACCAATAATTTGGTTTCTTTCAACCAATCTGGTTGATTTACATTTGTTCGACCAAATTATTGGTTGAATTAACCGATGTAGCATTTGCCTTATTTTTAAATAGTCCTTATTGATTATTACAACAACCAACACATTGACTTTGACCAACACATTGGTAAAAAAAAAACAATTTGGGGTCAACCAATCGGATGGTCGACGTTTTAACCAATCTATTTTTCCTGGTGAATTTCATCTTCACAGCAGCCATGGTATACACCTGATTTACTGCTGGAAATTTCGAAAACAAAATAGACCGTTTACGCGATCAATGTTCACGTGCCAGCACGTTACTAAAAGTGGGTATTTTTGCATCTCATTTGGTGCAGAACAAAAGTAAAAATGACCAAAGAAGACTATCATATTGTCCACATTCTTCTTTCTACATTTCCATTGCTGCTCTGTTCCAATTGAGATGAAAGAATACCCACTATATAGTCGCATGATGGCTAGTAAACAGTGATCGCGCAATCGCTCTTTAGTTCTCATCTCAGTTTAAACTCAAGTTCCCGTCATAACTTTCATTTTTTTTTCTAAAAGAAATAGAAGCATGAACGGGAGATGTTGGCGTCGGTTTTCGTAGAGGTTTCGTCGGTTTTCGTAGAGGGTGGTATTGGTCATAACGTGTATGGGGGAAGGCCTTAAGTAAACCTGCCTCTTGACTCTCCTGAGTATGTGCGGTTCTGTTCAAAATCACACAAACTAAAAAATATATATATTTTGTGGAAAAAATGGCAAAGAAAACTTTGACTCTACCGGTCCGATCAAAGTTTTATTTGCCATTTTTTTTTTCAATTTGTTCAAAAGTTTCCAAGTCAGTTTTTCCTTTGTGTGTTTGACAAAGATCAGTTAAAAAAAAGAAATATTTGAATGGGCAGGGACTTGACACCGACCTATCTGGTTTGCCGTACCAGCGCTCTTACCATGCACCAGAGGTATGTATCCAGCCCTTGGATGTGGGCCTACCCAAAATAATATAGTCAACTAGTCTCTGTCTGGGTGGGGGCGCCAGCCAGAAGCATTTAAGATCAAGAAATTGTACATGCATTGTACCAGGGCTAACTGTTCTTTTATTAGCATAGAGCGATCAGTGCCTGTGCTCAAACATTAAATACACCAATTTCGACAACACCTGAACCCCCGTGCCGTCTTAAAAATCATCTATTCTACAAAAATATGTTGATTAGCCTACAGAGACACCTTATCAAAATAACAAAAAGGTCTTGGACAAATACTTTTCAATAATCAACCTCGGAGGTGTCATCTTGGCTGGATAGTGCGCCGCTCTCTCACGGACACATGCAGTGAAAGGGCGCCACCGTGACACAAAGGGCCAGTGAACCTATGGGGCATATTGAGGCAGGCACGTCCACACGTATACAAATGCAAGCGCTGCCTGTCTGCATCAATCAGGGTTTGCATAACGCAAGACTGTGGAAAAAAGAGGGAAGGCTGAAAAATAGTTCGGATGAAAAAGTGGAGCTCGGATGACGATCCAGACTCGGTTCTTGTGTCCACACACAACTGATATATCACGAATGCTCTAATTTGCCTGCTGATTTACTGTACACACTTGCATTGTACGGACGCTTGCAGCAAAACTACTCGAGCAGCTATAGCGGTGGCGTGCCCAGCGCGCTAAAGTTTTAGAGTCCTGTTATACAATTAGTTGCCTCATGAAATTACATAAGTCCGGCCAACTTATAGACGGCACATATCGTTAGAACACTAGTGTGTGCATGGTGTAACAGGAGACAGCAAAAAGGTCGAAAACCAGTGAAACGGTGAGGAATGAGTAATGAGGACAGAGGACATGCCAAGGTTGGGGACAAGGGTATACTTATAAAACGTGCCATCCTTATGTTCCAGAGGGAAAGGAATATTTTTCTTTTAGAGAGGAGATATTCTTTGAGAGGTGAGGGGTGGGGAGAGGAGGAGAGGGGATGAAGTTAGGGAGATAAATATAGAGGGATCTGATCATTTGTTATTTATCGTGCTGAGCTTTGCAACAATGGGAAATGTGTACCTGCACCCTTTCCCCCGTCGTCATCATCATTGCATCCACATACGCACGTACAGGAAAGTGACCGAATCCTGCATATCAATACACCAGGGCGAGCTTGAATAATAGTGTCTTGTACCGACGTGCACCCATTATACCTGTTATCCAAAGTATAATAGGCTGTTATTGATTCTTGGGGCCTCGTTGGAAAAACTAACGGGGGCCAGGGAAAGTACCAGTTTTGTGTTTGCGCATTGAGGGTAAAAAGCAAACACACTCGAATCCATTCAGAGCGCCATTCGGATTCGTGCAGGCCAGATTATCGGATCGAAGAAGAGTTGGGAAACCGGACAGCAAACCTTCACTCGTGAGTACTGTTCTGCCAAACCCAAGTATGGACGGCAACAAGTGTGTGACGCTGCGAGTGGCCCTGGTGCTGGCCTGCTTCGTGGCTCTGTCTCGCGCCCAGATTTCCCCGCCCACCGTCACCGTGGTGCAGGGCCAAGTCGTGGGCACGACCCAGACATTCTCCGAGACCGAGTTCATCGGCGTGGACAAGACCATCGATGTGTACCGGGGCATACCGTTCGCCGAGCCGCCTGTGGGCCCGCTCCGCTTCCGGGCCCCCGCGGCCAAGGAGCCCTGGGACGGTGTCTATAACGCCACCTACTTCAGGAGCGCTTGCATGCAGGATCCGGCCGGGACTTTCGGCGTGCCGGTCAGCGAAGACTGTCTGCATCTGAACATCTATGCGCCCAGACCAGCAGTGGTAGGTAGACCAGTGGTATATATAGTTACTACCAACACTGTCCCGTCTTTTCATAGCTACTCGTCGTGGATCGAGTTACAGTCATGAGTACATGTGATGTTAATAATTTTAAATATTCAATAAATATTAATCAGACATAATAGTTCAAAACAATGTGGAGATATTTTTAATAGCGTTTAAATTCTGGCTAAATGACACCCTGCCTGCTGTGAGCGTGGAAGCAGGCTGGGCTTTGATCGATTTCCTGCTAGGATCAAGATGCAAATCCCCCTACACATTTCAGACAAACATTTGGTTTAATACCCTCACCTTAAAAGGGTGGGAAAACCCCCAAATCCTCAATACAGACCAACAATTATTATGTAGAGAAAGGACACTGTCTGGCACAACCTCTTGCCCCCAAACAATTTGACTTGCACTTGGCAGTATTCCCTAAAATCACGATTTTGTGACGCGTATATTTTTCAACCGCACGAAAGTCAGCAGTGCCAGCAGGCATGCGCTGTGTACAGAACATGCACTTTATTATTCATATACATACGTGCCACACGTAGGTGCCATAAAATCATGAATATTGGGAAAACTGTAAGTAAGTCCAATTTTTTTAACAAGTGACTGTGCCAGTCCATGGATATTGTCTATATTACAATTGGTGTTTTAATTTGTGTTTAGATATTCCCCCAGACTTTAAAATAGAATCTTGCCAAATTCCATCAAATCACAAACCCAATAATGTATTGCAAATTCCATTTGCAATACATATTAGGGCCTATATAGCTAGTAAGCAAATCACAAACCCAATAAGAACATTATCATTTTAATTTTTCTCGTCTTCGACCCATGCAGACAGAGGTTCTGCTATCACTGGGCATATATTTTGCTAGAACTCGTTATACTTCCTCGAATCACAGCACGCCTGTGTGGTTTCGGACGGTCACGTAGTCTTGTTATATAAATCACACATCCAATGGCCGGTTTCACGTCAACTCGGTCCGTAACCAACTCGGTCCCAGTCAACTCGGTCCGTGACCAACTCGGTCCGTGACCAACTCGGTCCGTAACCAACTCAGTCCCAGTCAACTCGCTCCGTGACCAACTCGGTCCGTACCCAACTCGGTCCCAGTCAACTCGGTCCGTGACCAACTCGGTCCGTACCCAACTCGGTCCCAGTCAACTCGGTCCGTGACCAACTCGGTCCGTAACCAACTCGGTCCCAGTCAACTCGGTCCGTGACCAACTCGGTCCGTAACCAACTCGGTCCCAGTCAACTCGGTCCGTGACCAACTCGGTCCGTAACCAACTCGGTCCCTACGGGAAAATCGATGTAGCCCTAACCCCAACCCTAACCTCGTAATCGTTTCAATGCATTTTCCCATAGGGACCGAGTTGGTCACGGACCGAGTTGGTCTCGGACCGAGTTGGTCACGGACCGAGTTGACTGGGACCAAGCTGGTAACGGACCGAGTTGACTGACACCCCAATGGCCTATATAGCGGTTATTCGTATATTGCCCACATACCTGTCCCACTTTCTTGCATACGCTACTCCTAATGCACTCAGCTGAACCCTTTACACCCTTGTTAAAAAACGGATGTTGAAACACGGATATTGAAATAGGAGCACCAAGCACACGTCCTACGGGATGATTCACTCACCTTTTGACACACCCCAGTGAGCACCCATACGTTCCCCCCACTAGTTTCCCCCTAGGATTATCCTCCCCTGAGGATTATCTTTCCCGCCTTCCCACCTCAGTAACCTAATTCCCCTTAGGATAATCCTCCCCAGAGTATTATCTTTCCCGCCTTCCCGCCTCAGCGACCACCGGTACATAAGGAGTTCCACCACCGAGTCCAACACATTATCCTGATGACGGCCAGAGCATACTGGTCGAAACGTCGAGTTACCACTCAGAACCACACCTCTTCCTTTAAGTGACCTTATACATGGTGTCACTGCAAACCTTCCTATATTGATCCACCCACCATGCAAAGCCTTAAGTGTTATTATGATATTGAAATACTTGTTGAATCACGGACATTTTAGACTTTCAGGTTTAAATGAGGTGTACCATAAAGTCTACTGAGTGCTGTGTTATATACATTTTCTAGACAATCCCTGTCACATCTTCACCTTTTTGGCATACAATTGCTCGTTTTTCTTGCAGTAAATGTGGTTTTACATTATTTTGTTTTGTTCGTTTGTGAAGTGAGGAGTATGTCGAGGGCCCAGATGCAATTATTCTTGAATTGGTGCAAATTGCTCTCTGACTAAAATTACCTGCAATACATAACTCTCAAAACTTAGAGGGCCTGACGATTCGATCCTAGCAGGATCTTTTTCAAAGGCAAAGTGGCGAGGTCATACACAGACCGTCAGTGGAATGAAATGACTAATCCTCATCTCATTAACACCTCTTTTCTTTCATGTTCCCCCTTTGATCTGCCACCTCCCTCCCGCCCCTTTGATCTTCCTTTTGTTTGTTTTCCCCTAATCTACCATCCCTTGGTCTTCATCTGCAATGCTACTCCCTTCCCTTTTGTCCTTCCTCTGTCATGTATGTCAGGGCTGACCTTCCCCTGACTGTCTGTGTATGTCCTCGTCACTTTGCCTTTGAGAAAGGTCCTGCTAGGATCGAAACGTCAGGCCCTCTAACTTTTAAGATTTATATATAATTTGACTAAATGGAGCTTCAGGAACAGTAGTTATATTTGAGAGAGCGTACTTTTTGACTTGATTATGAAGTTTTTTTTTCCTTTTATAATTTTTGTCTCGACAGCCAGGGGGCGCTGCTGTGATGGTGTGGATTCATGGCGGCGGTTTCACCGGTGGGGCCGCCAACATCGCCATCTATGATGGTCAGCCGCTGGTCGCCGTCGGTAACGTCATTGTGGTCTCCATCCAGTACCGCCTGAACGTCTTCGGCTATCTTACCACTGGTCAGAGCAAACCCCAAGGGGCCATTTTCATAGAGTTGCTTATCAATCTCCAATACTATTGTTTTAAATGAGGGTTTGCCCTACTGGAGGTAATGAGAGTAACAAGCACGGCTCAGTGCTCTGACAGATTGCATCCTGACAAAATAATACAAGCAGGTGAGGCGGGATTGAACCCGCGGCTCCTGCTTTCCAATACAGACTTGCACACATCATTATTACATCTAGCACCAATTAGGTCACCAGTTCATATTTTGACCAACGTTGAAAGTTATATTGTTGTTGTGCCTCTTTTGCCCAGTGTGTCTGTGACATTATATCGCACGGGTGCAAGACATGAAACCGTATATACCTAGCCCGATCCTTGTCTTAAGTTCAGTAATAGGGCTCCATACCCCGTCCGAACCATTTTGGTTAGGCTTCAAAATGACGCACGATGGCAGTCTGCTAGCTGCCGCAGCTAGCTTCCATTCACCCGTGAGGCATCTCCAGCCGTAGCCACAGAACTAGGGCACGGGTTGGCCGTCGTACTAGCTGTTTTGCCCCCCAAATGCCCCTCTGATATAACGGTTCCTGTCTGAGATATCAATATTGGTGCCCTCTTTCTGTCACTCCTATGCAGGCGACGAGGTTTTGCCGGGCAATTTGGGGATGCTGGACCAAGTGTTAGCGCTGAAGTGGATCAAGGAAAACATTGGAGGTGAGTTTGAGAACAGATGCAGATTGACAGTACAAATATTCACTATTTACTCCTTTGAAAACTCTTCCCATAGGTGTTGAATGAGTGACTTACAAACGTGTTGCCAACTGCTTAATTTAATACTGACTTACATGCCCAATAATACATCTTAATATCTAGATGACTCAAGTTTCGATCGTTGCAGCACCTTTCTCAGACTAAGGACCTTTAATAAACACAGGACCATTTTGAAAATGTTACAACAGGGTAACAGATAAATTTGCTCAATGTGGAATTTCCTGAGCGTTACGGCGAATCAATAGCCAACATATTTAGGCCTATACATTTTGCTTGCAACACACACCAAGACAGAAGTCATTATCACTTCATTTTATTAGCATCACACATCACCGTATCTCGCGAACATGTTCTCACTACCCATAAATGACGGGCGAAAAAAAATCGCTCTAAAATAATGTTACAAACTTTCATAGCGCCATTTTCAAAACATCTAGTCATATTCATCTGCGTGGATGGGTTTGCAAATTCGTGAAAATGCTTGCGATAAGTTGGCAAAGAAAATCAGTCAGGAAGATATGAAGGTATCTGGCGGCATTTAAGGAAGGTCCTGCTAGTATCGAAACGTCAGGCTTTCAACATTTTGAGTTTCTAATTTTGGTCATTACATCATGCAGTATCTTATACTGATTTGTATACGTTTCAGCATTCGGTGGGGACTCGAACAAGATCACCATCTTCGGTGAGAGTGCCGGCTCTGCTAGCGTCAACTTCCATCTTGTGTCTGAGATGTCCAAGGGGCTGTTCAACAATGCTATCCTACAGGTAGAACGATCGCAATCCCAATGGCCGCCCCGAATATTTCATAGATAGGGCTATAGTACGGTATGCGTCGAGAAGACTGTGCAACAAGGATTTACACTACATGTACATGTATAATGCTATTATGTGTAATTAACACTGTATAATATGCTAAGTGCTTGCTTTGTGAAAAGATACAGGTAGCTCGGTTGGAATCGGAATCCGCACCTCCTGCATCCTAGTGCACATGTCTTAGCCACTGGACCATCGAGCTGGAAGGGATCTAGTGGCGGATTTGAATCTTAATAGCGGCGGGTATCACCTTGCATCATAGACATACAGTACTACGATTTGGCGTGAAGGAGAATGTACTTCAACAGTCGTCTGCACTAAAAAATTGGATAACCTGGTTCGGGTACCGCACGAGCAGCCTGTATCATTTCAGCGGCCAATTCGTTGAAGCTGTCCGGATATTACGAGTATAGTAAAAGCGAGCACCGCGGACATTCCCCACGTGTTTTTTTAAATACATCATTTTTGTCTGCACAGAGTGGCACCGTGTTCTCTCCGTGGGCAACGTTTGACAACACTGCACTGCTTCGCAAGCAAGCCTTCCAGATCGGAGAGAAACTGGGCTGCGTTGAGGAGGACAGCGCAGCTCTGCTCGACTGTCTGAGAGGAAAGGACGCCACTGAGCTGTATCAGACCTCCGGCATGGTAGGTCTCTCCTTACCCAGAATGGTCTTCGGGTAACAAAGTATTGAGTCCGTGTCCCAATCCGGGTCACATTTTCCACGTCCCACGTTTTTCAGGCCTGGTCTGAGCCTTATAGCCCCGAGTCAAAAAAGACCGAGTCAGTGTAGGAGGCGTTTGTTATCATGAGTCAGACTTGAGTGATCCGAGTCACAAATCATTCAAGCCTGCTTATACCGTAGACTTGTTCCAGTCGGTTGTTTGCTTTTGAACAGATCTTCCTTTCACATGGCACAGAAGAAAAACAAAATCGGGGCGGGGCGGGGGTGGGGTTAGGTCACTGGTCAAAAACGACGATGGTCCCAATGCTGAGGTTGTTTTTCGCAACTGGTCGTTTTTGCACCTTGACACGTGAATATTCGTTTCCACGTATTTTCCCTCTTGTTGCTGTTGTGTGTTGTGTTTGATGCTGCTGTTGCTATTGCGGCCACTGCCAGCTACTGCCGTTAACCACTTCGCGCCGGGACATCCGAATTCGGAGCGCCAGTTCGGTTGCTCTATATGAACCGGGCTCAGTATTGTGCATGGTTTCAGCAAAACTCGGTTCAGCCTATAAACAGCAACATGTATAGCATGACAAAAGCCACGCAGACGTCCGATGGTGCAACATTTGACTCGCTTGTACACATACTCTTATCGGTATATTTTGCACTAATTTATTGTTCCCGATTGTTTACTAGTATGGCCAGTTTTGAAAATGACAAAGAAAAAGTTGCTCAGTGCCAAGTGATGGCGATGCTGTTGAAGGTGACGACGATGATTATGATGATGAACAACTTTCTCTCGTGTTGTCGGTATTGCTCCAGACCGAATTCCGATCTCCCGTGGTTGTTGATGGGGCATTTCTGACCGCTAAGGCGGACATCCTGTATGCAACCGGGCGGTACAACAACGCTAAGCTCCTGACAGGCTCCAACAGGGACGATGGCACCACGAGACTGTTGGATAACCCGCAGATGTACGAGTACCTGTTCTCCCCAACTCCGCCACATATCAGCAAGGATTTGTTCGACCAACTGCTCGTCTTTGACTTCGCCAATTTTCAGGGTAAGAGAGCTGAGTGGGGGCGCCTCCTTCGATGACTGCGTTCATGGCTACGGGCCTTTACATAAACAGGAACCCGCAAACAGTATACCACTCGTTGGATTTGGCCTTTCCGACGCCCGGACGCGCATTCTAAAGTACATTAGCTCCTACCTTTGAGCAAAAGGTCCTGCAATATGAGTCAGGATCTCCACACATCTGAGTTTTGTATAATTCGGCCCATCTAAGTAAGTAAGTAAGTAAAGTGGTTAGCTGCATTCCCATTACCGTGCATGGCTCAGTATCCCCCTTAATGTGTGAATATCCTGCGATCTTTCACACAGCATGCATGCTTCTGATACCAATCCATAGCAACGTCGCCTCTTTCGATGCAATGTGCAATCGAGAATATACCGGTACAGTGTATATATGAAGCTGTACACAAGATTGCCTGAATGCCTAAACAAAATCATACGACTGGTTCTTGGTGTGCAGGTCACAGTGGAGAGGGAAGCGCTCACTTGATAGAAGCCATCAAGATGCTCTACGTTGACTGGTCCACGGCTGACTACAACACCTCGGACTACTTTCGAGCCTACGTGGACTACGCCACGGATTCGTTCTTCGCCTGCGGACACGACCGGGTGGAGCGCCTTCATGCCCAAGCGGGCGACGATGTCTTCAGCTACCAGTTCACGCAAGTCCCATCGCGTTCTATCTACGCAGCCTCTTTCAGCGCCGGTTGGCTGGGGGCGGGCCACGCGGAGGAGCTTCTCTTTGTCTTCGGTGTCCCTTTCATTCCCGATCTCCAGCCGTTCTACTCCGACATCCCTCGCGAGGAAAAGCGGCTCTCGGTGAAATTAATGGAGTTCTGGACCAACTTTGCCAACACCGGGTTAGTGAATCGACAGTCTTTGATGCAACATTTTCCACCCGCTCTCTGGCGAAACCCCAAGGTTGTCTGCATTTCTAATTGTGCTCCAGCGGCCTAAAAGGTCAACATTTTCGGAATTGGGAAGGACTGAATCGAGAAACATTCAAAGATTATTTTCGTAACAAGGCTGACGTTTATCAGTTAGTAAACTTTAAATGCTGTAATCTCCATTTCAACATACATGTGCGGCAGTTTATAAAATTAACTACCGGTACGTACCGTTGTCCGATTTAATTAGATTTCCTTCAAACAAAAATCTTATGAAAGCTTATTCCACACACTTTCCAATGATACCAAAATCTCAATTTCTAGTTTTAACCTCAAGTGATGTCGGATATTGCCAGAGCAGGTCACATTTAAAAAATATTGCCAATGTGTGGAACTGCTGAGGAAAATGTAAAGGAAGTATATTTCTGGTGGAATGAAGAAGATTTATGAACTTTGAAATAGGAGGATGCCGGATGGCATTGTGTGTCATCGTGGGTTCTTCCCATGTCCCTGTTACAAATGCATAGCCTGAAATCCGTTAAAAAGTCTTCCACCATTTCTTGAACAGCAATCCTAGCACGAAGACGCCTGGCGCTCAGCCAGAGACCAGCCAGGACGTCTGGCCTCGGTTCACCGTCCCTGAACTGGAGTACAAGGTCCTCGACTTGAACCTGACCACTAGCAGGGCCCTCAAGAGCCGTGAGTGCTACTTCTGGAACAACTACATCCCCCAACTCCAGACCATGCTGGGTAAGAATCAGAACAACACGCTGGCAATCCTGTAGAGTGGTGTTATAATAATTATTATGGTTCGTCTTTCTAAGCAGCTGCTAAATGGCGAACAGCAATGCGGCCAAAGGCCCGTCGGGCCCCTTTATATGAAGAGCTTGTGGGAAATGCAAGGACCTTTTTCAAAGGACCTTTTTCAAAAACCTTTTTCAAAGGAACCCTTTCAAACGACCTTTCAAAGGACTCTTTTCAAACGACTTTCCAAAGGACTCTTTACAAACGACTTTTCATAGGATTTTTTTCAAAGGATCCATTTCAAAGGATCCTTTTCAAAGGATCTTTTTCAAAGGATCTTTTTCAAAGGATCTTTTTCAAAGGATCTTTTTCAAAGGATCTTTTTCAAAGGATCTTTTTCAAAGGATCTTTTTCAAAGGATCTTTTTCAAAGGATCTTTTTCAAAGGATATTTTTCCAAGGATCTTTTTCAAAGGATATTTTTCCAAGGATATTTTTCCAAGGATATTTTTCCAAGGATATTTTTCCAAGGATATTTTTCCAAGGATATTTTTCCAAGGATATTTTTCCAAGGATATTTTTCCAAGGATATTTTTCCAAGGATATTTTTCCAAGGATATTTTTCCAAGGATATTTTTCCAAGGATATTTTTCCAAGGATATTTTTCCAAGGATATTTTTCCAAGCACCTTTTTCAAAGGACCCTTTTCAAAGGACCCTCTTCAAGGGACCCTCTTCAAGGGACCCTTTTCAAGGGACCCTTTTCAAGGGACCCTTTTCAAAGGACCCTTTTCAAAGGATCTTTTTCAAAGGTCCTTTGGAAAAAGTCCTTTTTCAAAGGACCTTTTTCAAAGGACCTTTTTCAAAGGACCTTTTTCAAAGGACCTTTTTCCAAGGATATTTTTCCAAGGATATTTTTCCAAGGATATTTTTCCAAGGATATTTTTCCAAGGATATTTTTCCAAGGATATTTTTCCAAGGATATTTTTCCAAGGATATTCTTCCG
The DNA here is from genome assembly GCA_949987565.1 of Luidia sarsii. Lineage (NCBI taxonomy): Eukaryota > Metazoa > Echinodermata > Asteroidea > Paxillosida > Luidiidae > Luidia > Luidia sarsii. The sequence goes on along the minus strand of OX465106.1, from coordinate 11,221,498 downwards.
AGCAACTTTTTCAAAGGACCCTTTTTAAAGGACCCTCTTCAAAGGACCCTTTTCAAAGGACCCTTTTCAAGGGACCCTTTTCAAAGGACCCTTTTCAAAGGATCTTTTTCAAAGGTCCTTTTTCAAAGGACCTTTTTCAAAGGACCTTTTTCAAAGCACCTTTTTCAAAGCACCTTTTTCAAAGCACCTTTTTCAAAGCACCCTTTTCAAAGCACCCTTTTCAAAGCACCCTTTTCAAAGCACCTTTTTCAAAGCACCTTTTTCAAAGGACCCTTTTCAAAGGACCCTTTTCAAAGGACCCTCTTCAAAGGACCCTTTCAAAGGACCCTTTTCAAAGGACCCTTTTCAAAGGACCCTTTTCAAAGGACCATTTTCAAAGGACCCTTTCAAAGGACCCTTTTCAAAGGACCCTTTTCAAAGGACCCTTTTCAAAGGACCTTTTTATTAAAGGCGCTTTTCAAAGGATCTTTTTTCAAAGGACCCTTTTCAATTGCAATGGATATTTTTCAAAAGGGCTTTTCGAAAGGGCCTTGAATTTTTCACATTAAATGACCTTGAATTTCTCAAAATAAATGCCCTTGATTTTTTTCGAAGGACCTTTTTTAAAAGGACTGAAAGGACCCTTTCAAAGGACCCAAAAGGACCCTTTTCAAAGTACCCAAAAGGACTTTTTTAAAGGACTTGAAATTACCTTTTTCAAAGAACATTAAAGGACCTTTTTCACATCCCTTTCAAAGTACTTTTTCCAAAGGACTTTTCTCTAAGGACATTTCTCAAAGAAATTCATATCAAATAGCAAATGAGCAGCTTTTTGTTTTTCCCACCAATTGATTGAGGCAGAGCGCCGTAATGACTTAAAGATATTGACGACCCTTTCGACATCTTCCCATGCCATTGTCTACTGACTGTTACTGCGACTGTATAATGGTTCGTCCTTTTTATCGACAGGCGATCTGGAAGCAACGCAGCTTGAATGGAGAGAGTCTTATTCTGCTTGGAAGTACACCGACATGGCGAATTGGAGGGAGGAGTTTGATCTTTACCGGGAGACCAAGAACAACTAATGACTGAAGCGCTCCTGTACATGTACTACGAGTCGTTTTCATTTGATAACCCGAATCTACCCAGACACTGTTTGAATTTTCGCGTGTGATATGAACCAAACCATGCTTTCTGTAATAATCAGATCATGCAACAAGATTCCCAATAGTTTTTTCTGAGTTTGTTCCAGCAGCCTTCTTAGCTCGAATGGCTGTTGTCCTAGTAAGCACAAAAGCTCCCACCATACCTAGAACGTATGCAATAATGCTCCACGGTGGCATTTGTCAATGTCGTGAAAGCAACACCACTAACGACCAACTTAGATCGCATGATGAATATTACATCAGCATGATTGTGTTCCACTTTCCTGCACTAATCCCCTAATGTTAATTTAGATTAATTTCCGTTTCTGAGGCCTATGTGCTTAGCACGCATATTCGTCTTTAGTTACTAACGCAAAAAGGCTATGACTCATGCTTGGACATTCATTTGTTTGCATAAGACCCGGATAGGTTCGAGCGCATCGTTTACAAGGTACCAGCGCTATATATAAGGGATAACTTGCAACCGAGGGCTTTTAAACATTGCTTTAAAAACCACCATAAATTCGCGGTTCAAACGCAGGGAAAATGTCCAATATCAAACGAACTTTATTGTCATTCTCTTTTCGGGTAGCGTTAGGATGACAGCGAACATAAGTGGAAAGATAAGTCGAGAACAAACATAGTATGTCCTATACTATCCCTGTCGGAATTCAATGATTCGTAGTTTTTTTATAGTGGAATGTTTTATTATAGTGGAATGTGGTTTTTTTTAGTGGAACTGAGATGTATGTATGTATGTATGTATGGATGTATGTATGTATCTATGTATAAGCTCTAGAGTAAGCTTTCTTTGAATTAGAATGTATAATGATCAGATGGGGTTAGGCTTATATAACCGTTCGTTGCCATGACCTGGCCATCTTGGTGAAACTGTAATCTTCCCTACCGAATATCGGACTGTGAAATGAACAGCCCGCTTTCTAAAATCTGATTCCTCTTTATTTTCGTCGTTTCTTGACTCGAAGCCTTCCAGAAACCCATCAATATCATGTTGCCCACCACATCGGATTGGCATCAGTGCTATAAAGACCACATGATAATATCCAAACGATTGATGCGGAGTGCAATCAATCCTCATTCACCTTGATACTTTACACTCCATTCCTCATTAATAGCTCAATATTTATCATCCACACTGACATCTATGGATTGTGTTTTATCGCCTATGTCTAATAAACTGTTCTAAGTGTACTAAATGATTACAATTGCCAGCCGCTATGATTTCTTCACCTCATGCGTCTGACAAGGTTCCCCCTTCCACCATTTGCATGTACTCGCCGTAAGCTTGCCGCCAGTCGGCCATGTCCCCCTCCCTCCACGTATAGAAATCTTCTCTCCATTGCCACTCGGCCTCATCCATTTTTTCTGCGAAGACAGCAATAAGTAACATACAAATTCGTACATTTAAGAGTTGTCACGATCATATGAGGATGCTTGAGCCAAAAAAAACCCCGACAGATATGAACCCTGGAACCATGTACATTTTTTGAGCCATTTAATTTAGTGAGCAGCTTGCATATTTTTGCATCAACGCAAAACCAAAAATAATGGCACAGAATGTTAACTGAAATTAAAAGCCTGATGTTTTGAGAGCTCTGTGATGAATAAGATTGTGAACCTGTCAATCTTTTACCAAGATTTTGACCAACGTTTGTAAAGTCAACCCCAACGCCCCAAATCGCAAATGATAGAAGACCACAGTATTGGCAAACCGACCTTACCAAAATGCACCTCTCTCGATGCACCCTCCTTAACCCTCAAAGAGCCGGGTGATTGTTTTCTGCGTGTTGAGGCTTTATGACCTTTTCGCTAATCTTCTTAGGCACATTTGGACACCAATTCTATTAAAATTGGTGGTGCCGTTCTGTGAAATTTTTTCTGACATTTTTCAGGGCCATGGTATAGCTTGACGGATTTTATATTTTCATTGACTTGCACTACATAAAAGCATGGCTTCCAAGGTGCATAGGGTATTTCTTTTTAGGATTCTTTGGCATGATTAGCCCATTAATATTGCTGCATGCAATTATTGATTCTCCGTGTTTCTTTACCATTGTAAAAAATATGGAAATGTGGAAAATTTAATGAAAAACAATGAAAACATAAAAAAGCCAAAACAAAATGGATTAATGAATAACTAATGAGCTTTAATTAGACACATGATTATTTCATTCATTTGAAATTTTACACAAATGTTCATTATGTAATTCTCTATCACCCTGCAAAATATCATTTGAATCCATCATTAAACAATTGAGATCTGAGGGGGATGGAATCCACCCTCGGCTGCGGTCAAAATAACCTTGCTCTTTGAGGGTTAAAGGAACTTTCTAAAAGAACCATCTTAAAGAACAGTCTCACAAAGAATAACAACAGAGGGAAACATAAACAAGGACACATTAACTCCTTACCTGAGTGCGCAACTAGTTCGGGCAAATAGGTGTTCCAGAAATGGCACTGTGCACTGCGCAGCGCCCTCTCGGTGCGCATGGCCGGTGCCAAGTCCTTGTACCGCAGCTCAGGGACGCTGAATCGCGGCCACACTTTCTCCGCCGGAATGGCCTCGTCCGCCTGTCCTGCTTGCTTCGTGTTTGGATCTCTGAGTAGGAAAGTAAAGTGAAAAGGGAGAAAGGGGGTTGGCAGGTTACTTATTATTACCTCAATGGCCACTATATACATTTTTAGCGATCGATCCGCACAACCACCCAGATATGGCTTAAAGTCGAGCGTAGCTACTTTCGAATCGTCACAACTATCACAACTGAGAAAATCAAGGTCACGTCTCCACTAATAATCAAACGAATTGGAAAATGTATCTTTTATACTCTGAATCTCGTTTCGGGTTGCATTAGGATTTGTGCTGACAGCGAGCGTGTTGTAAAAATAGTCGTGAATACCCCAGTATATAATATAGGCCTTTACATATTATGTCCTATACTATACCAGTAATATTTAATGATTTGAAATTTTTCTTCCCTATACTGCATGTCGTACTGTCGAATGAACAGCCCGCTTTCCAGGATCCGATTCCTCTTAATTTTTGTCATTTCTGGACTCGAAGCCTTCTAGAAATCCATCAATATCATGTTACCCACCACATCGGATTGGCATCAGTGCTATAAAGACCATATAATATATTCCAACAATTGACGAACAACAATCGAAACCTTCCTCGAAGGACTTTTCTTAAAAGACCTTTCTCAAAGGACTTTTCTTAAAAGACCTTTCTCAAAGGACTTCTCTCAGAGGACCTTTCTCCAATGACCCTTCCTAAAAGGCCTTCCTCAATGTATCTTTCCCAATGGACCTTTCACCTAGGACTAATTTAAAATGACCTTTGAAGACTTCTTCTCAAAAGACGTCTCCCAACGGGACAGACATGGTTATGACAGAGTAACGAATCGCACCAAAATGAATACCTTCGTGTGTTGTCCGTATGTTCTGTACTTACCCAGTCTTGGCAAAGTTGGTCCAGTACCTCATGACATCCACAGTCATGTCCACCTCCTCGGCGGTGATATTCGCCTCGCTCTCGGAGAGCAGTCCCGTGCCGAAGACGAAGAGCAGCTCGTCGGCGTGGCCCACCACGTCCTGCCAGGGCACCTTACCGCCGAAGTCTCGGTAGGACGGCACGTGGGTCATGTGGTACATGAAGGCCGTCTCGCCGGCCTGGGCGTAGGCCCTGGCCACGGCGTCCGTGGGACAGACGAAGGGCTCGTCCGTGGTGATGCGCACGAAGGTCTGGAAGAGATTGGCGCCCGGCTCGTCGGCCAGCGACCAGTCCAGGTACTGTTGCCTAACCGCGTCCCGGATCAGCTCGTTGTTGTAGCCGTACAGGTAGGTGCCCAGCTTGGCGTCGAATTCCGTCCGGTTCACGAACGGGTCCGGGTCGTTCAGGAGCCTTAGGAATGCACGGGCCGCCAGGATCGTGCCTTCGTCCCGCGTGGTGCCCGTCAGGAGGTCGGTCTTTTTGAAGTCGCCGCGCTGCACCAGGTTGCGGGGGTTCTCTGTCACGAATTCGCCGTCCACGCAGGGCACAAACGGGATCACGTTTCTCGTCTTGGCGATAACCTGAGGGTTAAGGGGGAGAAGAGAGAGAGAGAGAGAGAGAGAGAGAGAGAGAGAGAGAGAGAGAGAGAGAGAGAGAGAGAGAGAGAGAGAGAGAGAGAGAGAGAGAGAGATGGAGAGAGAGTGAGAGAGGGGGAGAGAGTGAGAGAGGGAGAAAGGGAGAGAGAGGGGGAGAGATACAGAGTTATAGAGAGAGACAGGGAGAGAGAGAGATACGGAGAGATAGGGAGAGAGAAAGAGAGAGAGAGAGTAAGAGAGAGAGAGAGAGGTGGAGAGAGAGAGGTGGAGACAGAGAGTGAAATGGAGAAAGATATGGAGGGAGAGATATTTGATAATTTAGACGCAGCCATAGTTCAATGCCGGTGTTCGAGTCCCGGTTCACGTGTATACTTTCGCTGGGCAGAAACCTAGGCCACGGCTGAGTTCAATGACTAAGCATTGCACGGAAATAAGACATCTGTGGGCAATGGTTATCGCAGCCATACGCTATCAGTATAGACATACGCTATCAGTATGACATAGCATCAAGTAGGAATGCAATCCCTATGATTATAGCCAAACTGAATTCAGACACGGCCGTTGCCCCCGATCCTGAGCACAGGCCCCGAGCCCGGCGTGGCCTTACCGCAGTCGTCGCAGTCGTCAGCCGCTGCGTGTCCACCTGGCGGAGACAGTCGGCCAGCTCGGCGCCCGTACGAATGGCGTCGCACCCCGCCAGCCTGCCCACGTCGAAGGCGTCCTGCCTGGCCTTGGCCTGGTCAACCTCCACCACCCACGGGGACAGGGCCGAGCCACTCTGAGGCAACCGACACAAAGGAGATATAGCTTCAGTTCTTTAATCCCTCTTCCCTGTCCCTTTCCCGTTTGATCTCCCGCCTTCCTCCCGTCCCTTTGATCCTCCCCATCACTTTGTTTATTATCCCTTTTTGATCTCCCTCCCTTCGTGCGTTCATCGGCGCCCCATTCCCTTCCCTTTTGTCCTTCCTCTGTCATGTGTGTCAGGGCTTTTCCTCCCCTGACTATCTGTTTATGTACTTGTCACTTTTGAGAAAGGTCCTGCTAGGATCGAAATGTAATGCCCTCTAACTTTAGATAAATGTTTTGCAGGTCATTTCAGTCAGTGAGCAGTTTGCAAAGATGTTTTGTATTTGCATCAGTTAAACATAAACACGAATGCGAAATTCCGAGGGCCTAAACTTTTGATCCTAACGGGACCGCCTTTCAATGGTCCCGGTAACCCAGAGAGGCCGGTCCCTCTACAGATATGCATTTGTTTCATTCAAGTCAGTATTAAAGTGGTATACAAAAATGTTGCAAACTGCTTACTGACTAAATTTACCAAAATGCAAATCTCAAAATTTAGTGGGTCTGACGTTTCGATCCTACAGCAGAACCTTTCTCAAAGGCAGAGAAAGGCCTTTGAGAAAGGTCCTGCTAGGATCGAAACGTCAGGCCCACTAAATTTTGAGAAAGTCATTATTAAACAGTTGGCAACAGTTTTGCATATTACCACGTGTATTTGCTTGAATTCGAACAAAAATTGCATTTTTTTTGCATTTGAGTTGGCTGCAATATTCAATATGATCGCTATAATATCACCCCCAAAGAACAATCGTTAGTTAACGCAGCCAAATAAAGGCGAAGTATACATATTTCTGTGTAAAAGCACTCTACAACTCTGTTGTATTCTTACGTTATATAATGACCCAGGGAATAGAATGGTTTCACATGGGATTTGCATATCTGCGATATGAGTTCGTGTTACTATCCTTGTAGAATTGAATGCAAATTTATCCCGAAGAACATCAATATCCAATCACGCATCCCCCTACTGCTGAGCTATATGTTCGAGTCAGCATGCATTCATTCGTTGTTGTAGTCCGTTCACTGTCAGATAACCTCCAGCATATCCATAACACCTTTCTAGACTGTATGCCGTTGTTTATGGGGATACGTGGATATTGGTGCCACTCTTTGCTGACCGGTAATAACGACTCTTGATGGGTCAGCTGTGGTTGGACTGGAGGAGATGGAAGTGGCATGTCATAGTATTAAGTGATGGCCGAGGTCGAACTCAACTTGGAGTGAATAGATTAGTACCCCACATTAAAACATCCACACGTTGGGTAACATAATGTACATAGTGAGTTCAAAAGCATGCTTGGACAATACGTGTGGTTAAGGATGGGTACCCGACAGCCTGCGCTACACAAAGTCTATACCAAAGCCTCATATACCTGTACTATGGCCCTCTTGAAGTACGGCCAGGCTGGCTTCCCAAGTGTGAGCATACTCACGGACCCCCCGCCGGCACTCTGTCCGAAGATCGTCACCTGATTTGGGTCACCGCCAAACGCTGTGCACGATCAATGACGGAAACACAAATGAATATGCACATTAATCCCGAGATAACGAAAGAACGCCCTTCAGCGTTTTATTGCCTAAAAGCCTCCTGCACGCAGATTGCTAATACAATATAAAGTGTGTGGTGATGTACAATTAAACACTGAACACAAGCTTTTCAGCAGGGGTTCAGGCTCAAAATGTATTTGGGTTTCTAGAGATTGACGCGATGTTTGTTTTAACTCGACACCCTTTGCCACGCTATCGGTGTTTGAAACTGCGCTCTGTTAAAACTGGCAACACCAGAAAGAAAATCCGAGGGATTTATCAAAGGAGGAAGACTTGTTTGGTGGCATTACGGTATCCATTGAAACTATTTCGACGCGGTTGTGGCGTTTTGCTTCAGTGGTGAAGTGTGTGCATGATTTATATAAGAGCAGATGAAAATGTATGCCGTTTTATGGTAGAGGTAACACGTCAAGGTCGCTTTTCGATGGCGTCGTGTGTACTATAAGCATCGAGTATATAGGTGTTGTTCGGAACACAACCGAGCTCCCTATAAGTAGGTAAGTCATCGTTTCAGAACGATATATTCTGTCAGTCCTCAGGGCAATGTACGGGGATGTTGAGTGGGATTCTCTGTTGCAACCGTCTCACCTAACCACGCCCAGGATCCTTACCCAGACCACCCCATACATGGACATCTGTACTTGGAATTCCATTTTCTGGAGATGAGCATAATAAGCTATTCCGGAACGTTGAGCTCCACAGTTCTCTCCAGATCCACGCAATCATATTATTATGTCTACATGGTGTCACTGTCAATCACACTGTACGCCTACCTACAACAGAGTAATATACCAACCCGAGATGTACTTGTTCACCCACTTGAGGGCTTCAACTTGGTCCCACAGGCCATAGTTGCCGGGAAGCTCCGGGTCACCTAGGGATTCATATGGATAAGTAATAAACTAGAAACTGTATACCAACATTTCAATGAAGGTTTGCCCTACTCAGCTTGATAAACACTGAATGCTCAGTGCTTTGTCCGATGCAGTGATGAAAACAATTCAGGCAGCTCGGGCTGGATTCTAACCCACGACTCCCGCTTTCTAGTGCAGACGTCTTTTTTGTTTTCATCAGGCATTGGGCAATGCACGAAGCATTCAGTGTTTATCACGTCGATCGAGCAGGGCAAAACCTCACTGAATTATATTCTCCTCAACGCAAAGATAATTATTATATCTATGATGCATGCCAACAATAATGCGAGGTGATGTAACATTGCTGGTTGTTGGTATCCTAGATGCAGCAATGATTGAAAGCCATCACGTATGACTAGAAAACAGACACTGCCTGCGACACGGACAATAATAGGGACCTCAAAAGACACCACCGTGTGACCTGCCATTGGCAGAAGCACAGGCGTTCTTGCTGAATTAGATGCAATGACCAGCCAAAGCTTTAAAAGTAAAATGCAGAGGACCTCAAAGGAGAATGACGTCTGCAAGATAAGGTTTCTAAGATTTCACAATTGACGGAGGTCCTACAATGGGACCAAATCCCCAGACCCTTTATTTTTTATGATACATAACATCTGATGTGTATATTGAACATTTAAGCAAGTCAGCAATTTTCAAAAAATCCTATAAAAAAGGCCAAAAAAGTAGTATTGGTATGATGATTAGTTGGTAGCTTAAAGGACAAATTATCTTCAGGTTGATGTTGTAAACGAGCGATTATCGATGTCCACGCAGCATTTCCACATGATTTGGAACCCAAAATAGATAGGAGACATTGAATACTAAATGAACCGGGTTTCCAGGCCTAAGCAAGTAGACAAAGACCGTTAGCTCGGTAACGACACAAGGTTGTGGTCTGTAGAGCCCAGCCTGTAAATCTGCTAAGTGTGACCAGCCCTTCTTTTGTAAACAGGAGCAAATTCCATAAAACCGCTTAATGAGCACTAAGATTTGCTTAGCATGAAAAGCCTTGCTGATTAAAATCAGGTTGCATCCACAAGTTCCACTTGCATTTTATGCTAAGCACTTAGTATTTGATTACAAATTGAGTGCATCACGTGAAAAATGGTCGGCAGAGTTAGGAGAAATGTTCATGCTATGCAGCGTTTGGTGCGTAAGCGGCTCTATGAAATTGGGCAGTTAACTGCTAACCACGCGATGTCAAGTGCCTTTGACATACACGCCACTATTCTGTACTTGCAATGAAACCAGCGAAGATTTGGTAAGCAAGCCGATCACAATGATTCATGACGTCTGCATGCTATAAGCATAGTGGTGGTCCGCAGCTCTATACGAAAGTCGCCCAAGGCGTCTATCACACACATCCACCGCGGGAATGCCCTTCCCCGTTCCCACCTGTGCTAAGGAAGCCCAACGAGTTCAGGCGGTAGTTGCACGACACGTACACGACATTGTGGTAGGCGACAAGCGGCAGTCCGTTGTACCAGTTGCTGGCTCCGGTGACAAAGCCGCCGCCGTGGAAGTACACCATGACCGCTGCATTACTTGGCTTGTAACGAGAACATCACAAATACGAGTAAGTTTCCCATGCATTGCCTTGTGCATTCCCATATTAACCAGAGCATAGAGGTTTGTTTTTCAAGGTCACCGGTGATATTTTTGTCAGTCCAAAACCAAACTAATACTATACATGAACTTAAGAACTGAACCATCTTCATTTTATCTGATTCACAAGTATGGAAGATTGTCATGAGTAGGAAAATCTCACTCAATGAATAATAGTAACGTCTCCAAATCTGTTCTGCGCTTTTCTATTATTAACACGCAATCTTCCTTACCTCAGCTATGACCTATTGGCCTTATCCTAATGTGCATAAACCCTTTATCTGCAAAGATTATCTAAGCGTGCAGGCGAACAGAAAAGCATATTGCGGATTAAGGTATAGACAGATCTACGGCCTTGTATAATCTAGATAATCATAAATACTAAACAAATGCGGTACGGATCCGGAGGAGTGACAGGGAGGTAGGAATCAGTGGTTACAACTGCGATATGGCTCATATAAACGTTAATCACAAAAAGCCAAACCCTTTTCTTAGGGTCAACCGTCTCTCCCCTTCATATTCGTACAAAGGCGTGGGACACTGCATAAACATCCCAATCAATGAACACAGGGGAGGACATGTTGGAGGAAGTCAAAGCTAATGCGGGCATATTATGCTTTGCCCTCCTTTCTATTTCTGAGAAGCGTCAACATAATAGCGCAGGATACACCCTCGAATCAAGAAGGCAGAAGACCTAATGAAAGTCGCCTGCACGGGGAATCCTCGAATTGGGTCAAGTCTCGATGACCCTATGATGGCGAATCCCCGCACTCTAGGTACTTAGGATGTCATTTTACATCGCCTTACTGTAATCGGTGAACTAGACTCCGGTAGGCCTGTGTCCATGTAGACTAATGTGCTGAAGATCAAAATAATACCCTCCTAGTTACCTACTTGCAGCCGAGGAAATACGGACGATAATAGACATACCAATAAGATGGCAGTTGTATTAGACAAAGGTCGATACGGATGGTCAACTCTGGGCCATAATGTCTAATCGTCTCTTTGGGGTTACGCACTCTACAACGCTATCATCTACGGCTGAATACCAATCGACCCATGAAAAGTGTGTTGAACCTTTGCCCCTCCTATCCGTTTTCGACACCTTATACACGATACACGATCAACCTAGACACCTTATGAAGATTCAGGACTAAAACAGAGTGTTCTTGCAAGAACTAAAGGTTATGAAAAGAATTACACTCAGTCTTAAAGTATGTTTTATGAGCTTCAAAAGTAGAATCTATATATACCTTGGTGGCTGGTGTCCATACATTCAGATAAAGGCAGTCTTCGCTGGTGCCCTCCGGCTCCAGGGGCTGCAAACACCGGTCCTTGAAGGAGGTGGCGTTCCACTCGCCGTCCCAAACTCTGGGGACTGGCCGAGCGAAGCGGACGGGCTGGGCGGCGTACGGGATGCCCTTGAAGACGTCCACGGACGCGTCCACCACCGGGTGCTCGGACCGCGCCAGGCGGACCGTCTCCCCTACCACGGTGCCCAGGCCCGGCACGGCCACTCGGGGCTGGAGGCAGTCGGCGGCCCCGAGCAGTCCGACAAGGACAAGGCAACACGCCCTACCGACCGTCCACATCTTCGGCTCGTGCAAGGGGCTTAGGGTAACTGATTGTGGGTGAGTAACGCCGCAAGATCCGCACCTTTTACGGTGAGGTTTCTACTATGGACGCAGACCAGAGGGAGATGTTGTCAAACTGGTGCCGTTCGCGCACCGATTGAGGCCGTCTGCTTTGCTCCCTTCTCCGGCCTTCCCGTTGGACTAATCTCTCAGCTCAAGGGGGGGGGGGTGTTTGTACGCGGTGCTAATTGCCCGTATACACGGAGCATAGCGATGACCTCGGGAATGGGATCCAGGCACACGACAGCAGTCGGTCGGATAAGACACAGGAATCAATCAACCTCGGCCTTATCTGTCAAATTCAATTACTCCTCTTAAACTTACAAAAGCACTCTCATAAAGTCTGGATAACACAACATGTCAGTTCACTATCTAAATATAATCGATACATTAAAAAGAACGCTTTACATTTACGACCTCCTCTTCCTGAGTTTCCTGCATCATATGAAATCAGAATGGCTACCAATAATTACATATTGCTCCAGTAATACAGTAATGAATAAAACATAATAACTTGTGCTGGGCAACCATCGTTGCATTGTTAGTGTGCTGCGCCCATGATATACCATATTGAACGGGTTGACCAGTCTTTTAAGGTAAAAAAAACACAAAATGGCGTCCGATGGGATTTGGGATACAAAGTCCACAATGGCTCTTAGTTAACAAAAATGGACAATGTACCCTTATCTCATAGTTATCTTAGATGTAAAATCACTAACCTACTGAGAAGGACTTCCGCATGCTTGATGGGGATGCAGTAATTTATATGTAAACTCGTTTGTATAGTGATATACAAAAATGTTGTAAACTGCTCACTGACTAAAATTACCAAAATGCAAATCTAAAAATTTAGTGGACCTGACGTTTCGATCCTAGCAGGACCTTTCTCTAAGGCAGAGTGACAAGGACAAAACAGATACATGTACACGAAGGAAGGGGGAAGAGAGTGAATAGGACACGGATGAGAAACATCCGTTTGTATAGTGTTAGATAGAGCGGCAACTGATTATCCTTTTTTGAGGAATTGCGGGAAAGCTACCTGAACGCTAAACAACCCAGACCAATTCTCACTTATGAGTTCTTGGATCATTTTCGACTTATTGTTGCGGAGGGTAGCAAAACAAACAGTGGGCAATAACGTTGGAAAAGATAGACAAGAAGAACACGGGAGATAAGGTGAAATTAGATTAGCTATCTATTTTAGTCAAAGGGTAGACCGAATCGAATGTTCACAAAGCAAACATGAACCGATTTAGTATTATCTGTAGTAATACCACCCATTCGTAAAGAATAATAACACTGTTTCTGTACGGGCATCTTAGTGCACAAAATAATGCTATGGCTCTTTACGAATACCTGGATTGGGTCTAGCTGAGGCTGCGTTCCCGTCACAAGAGACCTGAATATACATAGCGTGTTACTTGTTACTGGAGGTGTTGCATTCAATTTTGCATTTGCATTTATTTCCATCCTTTTTCGATCATTGTTTAGAACAATAAATTAATTGTAAATGAAGAAATGGTAGGCCTACAGATGGAGATATGATTTCAGGAAGGCGGGGAGTATGACAGCATGCCTAATGATGGATATAATACGATACGATATGATACTGCTGCGATGCCATGCGATGCTATGTGATGCCATGTGATGCCATGTGATGCCCTGCCATGCGATGCCATGTGATGCCATGTGATGCCCTGCGATGCTATGCCATGCGATGCCATGTGATGCCATGTGATGCCCTGCGATGCGATGCCATGCGATGCCATGTGATGCCATGTGATGCCCTGCGATGCTATGCCATGCGAAGCCATGTGATGCCATGTGATGCCATGTGATGCCCTGCGATGCTATGCCATGCGATGCCATGTGATACCATGTGATGCCATGTGATGCCCTGCGATGCGATGCCATGCGATGCCATGTGATGCCATGTGATGCCCTGCGATGCGATGCGATGCTATGCGATTCCATGCCATGCTATGCGATGCCATGCCATGCGATGCCATGCGATTCCATGCCATGCCATGCGATGCCATGCCATGCGATTCCATGCCATGCCATGTGTTGCCATGCGATGCCGTGCGATGCGATGCCATGCGATTCCATACCATGCCATGTGTTGCCGTGCGTTGCCATGCAATGCCATGCGATGCGATGCGATGCCATACGATTCCATGCCATGCCATGTGTTGCCATGTGTTGCCATGCGATGCGATACGATGCCATGCGATTCCATGCGATGCCATGTGTTGCCGTGCGTTGCCATGCAATGCCATGCGATGCGATGCGATGTCATACGATTCCATGCCATGCCATGTGTTGCCATGTGTTGCCATGCGATGCGATGCGATGCCATGCGATTCCATGCGATGCCATGCGGTGCCATGCCATGCCATGCGATGCCATGCGATTCCATGCGATGCCATGTGATGATATGCGATGCCATGCGATGCGATGCCATGTGATGCCATGCGATGCCATGCCATGCGATGCCATGCGATTCCATGCCATGCCATGCGATGCCATGCCATGCGATTCCATGCCATGCCATGTGTTGCCATGCGATGCCGTGCGATGCGATGCCATGCGATTCCATGCCATGCCATGTGTTGCCGTGCGTTGCCATGCAATGCCATGCGATGCGATGCGATGCCATACGATTCCATGCCATGCCATGTGTTGCCATGTGTTGCCATGCGATGCGATGCGATGCCATGCGATGCCATGCGATTCCATGCGATGCCATGTGATGACATGCGATGCCATGCGGTGCCATGCCATGCCATGCGATGCCATGCGATTCCATGCGATGCCATGTGATGATATGCGATGCCATGCGATGCGATGCCATGCCATGCGATGCCATGCGATTACATGACATGCCATGCGATGAGATGTCATGCCATGCGATGCCATGCGATGTAATTCAGGGTCTTAATCTTAGAACTCAATAAGCCATGAATTTAAATCAGCTAAAAGCATGTTCAGTTTCCAGAAACGACTCAAACTTTTGCTTGTGAGTAAATATATTCGAACAAGTAAAAGAAATATATTCGAACAAGTAAGTGAACTCTAAAATTTAGTGGGCCTGACGTTTCGATCCTAGCAGGACCTTTCTCAAAGGCAGAGTCACTCTGCCTTTGAGAAAGGTCCTGCTAGGATCGAAACGTCAGGCCCACTAAATTTTAGATTTACATTTTGGTAATTTTAGTCAGTAAGCAGTTTGCAACATTTTTGTATATCAAGTAAATGAACTGTTCAGTACAGCGTTTACCGCCCGTAAAGCATCTTATTTAGCCTGTGACGTTATAACGAATGATTTTTCCATTATAGCGCTTAGAATGGGGTAAACTATTCCCTCCAGTTGGTCATCTCTCTTTGTACTTTGAATTTAAAACATATATAAAACGACTGCAAGATATCTCAATGCCAAGGGGAGGAGACAAACGTGCATTTGTGTAGGTGTAAGGTGACGAAGGTAAGGTGAGAATTTTTTCAAAGATACACGGGCAACAGAGGGCGCTAGAACGTAAGGTCATGAAAGCGCCATTTGGAAATCATAGTTGGCCACCGCGGTGGCAACAACCATTGTCAAATTTAAATGCTTATCACGTCAAACGTGTACGAATGCATGTTAGTCGGGTCCCCCACTGCATTACCACACACAGACGTCGATTTAAAAAAAGGCGCTGACAAGGTATACGAGCTATTCGTGTCTATGCTGACAGCTATATGAAGCCACAGCCTGGTACCCGCCATTGTCCGTCTATTTTTTTGCTTTTTAACAAGTCACCGAGAGAGCGATCCCTTGTTTTATAGTCTATAGCTGGACGAAGTAGCACTCACGGCTCTTGAGGGCGCTGCTTGTGGTCAGGTTCAAGTCGAGGACCTTGTACTCCAATCATGAGGGACGTTGATGCCGGATTTTGATTTCTAAATCGGCGACCAACCCCTTGGTCAAGGCTATCATAAAAGGCTATCAGTAGCCACAATTTCCGTCGGAATTCGGACACGACATGGGATGTCATTGCAGTTGTATCATCTTTTAATGAGCGAAGTAGGGACTACTTCCCAAAAACTGAAGCAATTCAGCCCTGACGTTCTTATTTTATTTTATAGAAGAATCGAGTGTTGTCCATGAGGACAAATTTGAACCGGCACAACGACATCCACCAAAACACTTTTTGAGTAAACAACGCCTGAAGTTAAAGTATCTTTACAATTCGATTACAAATCAATTATCTTTTTTTGGTATTTTCGGAAATTTTGTGTATTAGAGGATATTATATTTTTATATCATTTGAAAGCTAATGGTATACTATTTCACATCATTAGTAAACCTCAAAATCTCAAAAGTGGGGTTATACCTCATTATGCTGTGCCGGGTCACAAATACGAACCCATGCGCACGTCCTTAACGAGGGCCATGTGATGAGACCCCCATGTCTACTAACAGAAGTAGATAAACCAGAACTGGTCACCTACCTCAGTAACTGCTTAATTTGACTGATGTGATTGACACTCGAGAGAAGAAGAAGAAGACCTGTTTATATCTTCAAAAAGACTTCTTATTGAAAAAACAGTTATGGACCCACTTTGTTTAAAAGTCAAAGAGAAGAAAAATCGACTGCATAATATATTGATCAGTGCGGCAGTACGCAGACTATTAAGACACAATTAACAACGGTGTTAGGACAAAAAATGGCTCCTTTACTATACAACTCATATGACACTACATACATTCCTGGATCAGGCTCGAGCTGGCAGGTCTCTTCCCCGTCATACAATCATCTTAAGATACATAATGTGGTCCGCAGCAGAGCTTTGTGGCAATAACCTTGGACGTCATCCTCTGACATTCAAATGGATGAGAGACACGAAACCGAGGTCCAAGCCCTAGCCTAAGCCTTCCCATTCTTAAGGTCCCATGCGTATACACGGACGCCAAGTAAATACGATCCCAACTTAGCTTCCAAAGGCATTCCGTTTTCCTGATCAGTTTGTGACACACTCATGTGACAATACAAGTGACATGGCCGAATACCGCACACCTCTAGGGCCCAACTACAACATCGAAACCCTGGTGCAACACGTCATGCTCTGTAGTCATAGAGTGGCATGAGTGATATTATGACAAGCAAACTAATACACGAGCAGTAGATGGGTGCACGTAATTATCCAATCACCGTACAGCATACTTTCAACGTAGTGAACATACAACCTCATACTGCCTCAAACACCCATGCATGGACAGCCCTCAAAATAAAGAGGTATAATAATAGTAAACCTTGATACAAAAACAATCAGCTTTTTTTCTAAAAGCTACACTAAAGAGGAATATGGGTTATCCCAGTTAATTCTTCGTAACGAAAACTTTTAGGTATTCATAATTGCTTTGTATGAAGCGAACTCTTCCCTCCAGTTGGCCATATCTGTGTACTTCCACGTAGAGTACGACTGTTTCCACTCACGCTCTGCCACATCCAGATCGCCTGAAGGAAATCAGAGGAAAATAAAACATTGTCTATTGAATGACAGATCGGAATAGGCAGCATGACTGGCCGGTGAGGGCGCTCTACAGACGATCACGACCACCTATATTATACGGACACCGCTTAATAGAAACGACCTCAAGGCACCCTCATGCTATGGGATCCGAATGATTTGCAATTTTGATTTTAGATGGAAGCTTCCATGAACTTTCCAGTAAGCTTTTAAAAGTCACAGAGAGCATGATCCATGGTTTCTGAGCATTCTTACCCAACATGGTCTGTAGCTGGCCGATGTAGTTGTTCCAGAAGTAGCACTCACGGCTCTTGAGGGCCCTGCTTGTGGTCAGGTTCAAGTCGAGGACCTTGTACTCCAGTTCAGGGACGGTGAACCGAGGCCAGACGTCCTGGCTGGTCTCTGGCTGAGCGCCAGGCGTCTTCGTGCTAGGATTGCTGTTCAAGAAATGGTCGCAGTCAAATTAGAATTATTTCACGAAGGATGCCGTTCGTCTCAAAGTTTAGTGTAGCATTAGGAGGATAGTTACATGCACCATGTGGTCGACCTTAACTATTGCACGAACAGTGATTTCAGGTGTTTCTCTTAATCTCATCGAGTCGTGGCACTTTCTGTTGCAGCAGCCATTTGACCAGTTTCCTATACTTTGATTTATTTGACCGGGACTTGAACCCGAGTCATCTTGATTAACATACCAGCGCTCTCCAATCTGAGCTATCCTAAGATGGTTGCCTTCCCTAATAGTCAACTATCTTTGGCGAGATGGGAAGGCAATTCTTGATTTCTTTAATTGGACACTAGCACATCTGTGGCTTGCATGAGTTTAACACGTAAAACTTTGACCACAGCGCCTATTGTATAGAGCATGTCAGCTCTGAATCGATACCAACGCATTAAGGATCGATGGTGACATAATTTTAAACTTACCCTGTTTTCGCAAAGTTTGTCCAGAACTCCATTAACTTCACGGAGAAGACCTTTTCTTCCGGAAGGAAGTTAGGGTAGAGTGACTGGAGCTCAGGAATGAACGGATTGCCAAACATGAAGGTGATCTCCTCTGCGTGACCCGCCCCCAGCCAGTCGGCGTTGAAAGACGTCTGATAGAAGGAGTGAGTTGGGACGTGCGTCATCTGATAGGTGAAGACATCGTCGCCCGCTTGGGCGTGAACACGCGCCACCCTGTCGTTTCCACAGGCGAACTTGAAGTCGGTGGCGTAGTCCACGTAGGTCCTGAAGTAGTCCGAGTTGTTGTAGTCAGCCACGGACCAGTCGATGTACAGCATGTTGATGGCTTCAATCAATTGAGCGTTGCTCTCTGTACTCCCACCTAGGTATATGGAAACAAGTGAGCATTAATCTTCACTTACATGTACCACAAATCAAGATGCTAGATATTATGTGATTTCCAAAGAATTCTCTGCATCAATATTTCCATGGAATAACGCAAGATCCAAATATAACTTTCCACAGACATGGCATACACTTACCCATCAGACCGTTCACTTCGTTTGCGATGAGTCGATCAAACACCTCCCGACTGATTGGTGGCGGAGTTGGAGAAGGCAGGTATGGGAAAAATTCTGGATTCACCACGAGCACCACGGTCCCCTCATCCCTGTTGGAGCCCAGTAATAGCTTAGCGTGGTTGTACCGCCCAGTAGAGTACAGGGTGCCCGCCCTGTCCGTGAGAAATGTCCCATCGACGACTACAGCAGATTGGAACGTCCACTACATTAGAATCACATAGTATTTTAGTCACAACATTGAGTCCTTTTACGGGGAATTCAATCTCCAATTGCTAAAAGAAGCAAGTCAAATTTGGCAAGACTATAAAGAAATGGAAATAGGAGAACGGTAGCAGACGTCTCACTTCATCTAGTCGGGGATTAGTTGAAGTGAGACGAAGGAGAAATGAGATCAGCAGCCCATTTCACGAAACAGTGCGTATCTTAAACCTCATCTTCCTGTGGCGCAATACTGATGACAAACACAGTGCTGAGAGGGGCGACTAATCTCGTCCACTGTCCACTCACCCATCCGATGCTATCGTACAGTTCTTGGGTTTCTTTTTCCCGAAGGCAGTCGGCCAGTTCTGCGCTGTCATCTGTGCCACAGCCGAGTCTGTCCCCGATCTCGAAGGCGCTCTTACGGAGTATCGACTCGTCATTTGTCGTCGCCCACGAAGAGAAAACTGTACCGCTCTGTGGTAGGGAAATGTCAGAGTATTTTTGTATGGCCAGCCATAAGGTTGATGTCACTCGATGAATTATATAAAACTATTTCCATCTTCATTCTGTATTTGGTATGGATTAATAAATTATGTCGACACCGAACAAAAAAGTGTTTACTGTGTAAAATGGCCAAAGGGCAAATCTTAAAGAGACTTAGAGCCTGACGTTTAGATCCTAATATATGTAGATGACGTATTAGATCATTATAATAAATTACTAGATGATTACAATAAATTGCAAACTGTTAATGCCGTTAATGACGCTTGCTTAGAATGGGGCCTGCCGAGACCCAAAGCATTGCTTAAATTTCCCGCATTGTCTGATGGGCAACACTGGGGATAGTTATTGGGATTGCGATCGTTCTACCTGCAGGATAGCATTGTTAAACAGCCCCTTGGACATCTCAGACACAAGATGGAAGTTGACGCTAGCAGAGCCGGCACTCTCACCGAAGATGGTGATCCTGGACGGATCGCCGCCAAATTCTAGTCGTGTTGGATGACACAATACACGTGATTTGGACTAGATACTATATTAGGGGATACTCTTATTGACAGAGATTTTCAATAATCGTATATAAAATAGAGAAGGTTTTATTCTGCAAAATAGCGAAAGAAAGTTGTATCAAGCGGGACTTAATACTCGTAATACTATCAAACCGATTTACAAATCGCACTTTCAGTATACACACTAAGGGATACTCTCTCACCTGCGATATTTTGCTGGACCCACTCCATGGCAAGGGCCTGGTCTAGCATGCCGAAGTTTCCCGGCAAGGCCTCGTCACCTGTCAGATTAGGGATGTGGAGAATGAAAACTGTCCTATCAGTGAACCATTCAACACATTCGTGCGAATCAAGATCTCTTCGGGACAGAGTGATGATCAGCAACATGTTCGCCTCTAAGTTCCCTTGAGGCAAGACTAGTATTCCAGTCACATCTTTCGAGTTCGAGTCCATGTACCGACTCATCCAAATCTAGTCCGAGTTAAGTCTCACATTGGTCAGTCCTCTTTCAATTCCAAGATATTACCATCACATTTTAGTGGTATATGGTACGGCCTGCGCAGTATTTCTCATAGTCGAGTAAATCAATTGATAAAGTGATCAATTTTTTTACGCTATGTTTTTGCTGTTCTCGTCGAGTCGCAAGTTACTAGTGTGGGTCCAGGCCCGAGTCCTAGTCGTGGAAAATAAGACTCAAGTCACTCTTGAGTCCGAGTAACGAGTCAGTTTGAGGCTTACTAATTTTTGTCTTCATAAACAAATCCTTGTAAAAAAATATCAAAACATAGCACTTGCGTCGGGGAAGCGTGCAGTCACGTTTTAAATAAAATTAGAGAGATTTTTTTCCATTGCAAGTTGAGTTATGATGCAGTGTAGGGCTTATGAAAGCCAACCCTGGTTGAGCACCATAGTCATGACCGAACAAAAGTCAGTTTGCCAGCACTAGTTCCACTTTCACTGATATGGTGAGCAAACACCAGTGCAAGGCGACTTCAAAGGAACATACATAACATTGATATCCCGATTAGCCCGGGAGGCTAAGCAGAGATACACGGTTAAGCAGCTTCATGAAGATGGCTACAGAGTATAGATGTATAGATTCCTATACTTACCCGTGGTAAGGAACCCGAAGGCACTCAGGCGATAGTTGATGGTGACCACAATCACGTCTCCGACAGCCACCAGTGGATGTCCGTAGTAGGTGGGGGAGACAGCGGTGCCGGCAGAAAAGCCGCCTCCGTGGATCCACACCATCACGGCAGCACCCCCTTGCTGTGGAGTGGACAAAACTAATGTAGGTTTGACGGTGTCCATGGTGGAGAAACATTCTGTGAAGTTGGCGGTGACAGTATTCTCTTTTTGGGGGGAGAAGATACGCTCTGAAAAAAACCCCGCTAAACCTATACGGAACGTTTGCGATGACCAAATGCATGCAAGTAATAATGTTATAAGTTGTATGGCTCAGAAAAAAAAAACCCGCCACCGGCTCTTTTCAGAGTCATGCTACTTCTCGAAAGAGGTGACTTACATGAAAGCACTGACATGGTGTCATCGCCAAATTCCCATATCCTGCCGGCATCACTTATGCGCAACATTGGTTGCCATTATTCAGATACTGGCTGTTTATCCATAATCTTCTCATATCAGCATATCGGTATACGATTCATGGTACTCTCAGAGACAGGGACCCCTTTTCATAGAGCCGCCTTAGCGTACGGAAACGCAAAATTCGCCCTACAATTCCATCATTTAGATTATCATTCCATAGGTAATTGTTGGCTGTTTTTAACACCCAATCAAATAAGCTATCTTTTTTTCTTGGCTTTCAATCCTCTTTTTATGCTTGTTCAATCCTTTCAAATTCACCTAAAGTTATTAATCAACATTTTCAAAAAGTCATGCATGAATCCAAACCAAAGAAATACTACAAACATACTTGTATTTCTTAAATTAATTTATATTTTAAAATAAAGAAATCAAACGCCGCCCAGCTCCATACGGCACGGTATACAATGCACATGTAAATGTACAGTAGGCTACAGTCAGTACTGTACATATATAGCAATGAGCGGTCTGCGGGAAAGACTAGGCAGAACGTGCATGGAAGAATAAGTAAACAAATAACTCGGGTTTCTTGCATGGAAAGTGTTTTCCAGCTTTTTCCCGCTGGCATATTTACAGACCAAAGCCAGTCAGTACACCATCGTTTAGCTAGCGAGTGTACACAAACTGCATGCAATGGGGGGGGGGGGGCACATCCGGGCACCTCAATACCCATAGTCATACGGCAGTTCTCCGTCGTTACGTCACATCCCTGCAATCAGCGGCGGCTTTTTTTGAAAAGAAGGCTACGTACGGGAAAGCAAAATTCGACCTACAATTCCTTGATTTTTCTCTCTTTACGAAAATCGTTCGTGAGTGACTCATAGGTAATTGTAGGTTGTTGTTAACACCCAGTTAGATAAAGCAAACTTTATTTTTGGGGGGTTGCATTCCCATTTAAGCCCCTATACAAATTTGCACGAATCCAACATGGTCCATTCGCAATTACCGCTGACTGATTCGAGATTTACTCGCAATTTAAGCTTATTTACTCCCTGTTTAAACTTATTGAACATTCTGCTAGGTGCATTTTACGATCCTCGAAGCTGACACAGTTTGGTGAAAAAAAATAACCAGTTTATCAAAACAAAATTGCGACATGGTTGACGGAACGAGCTGCAACTTTCACAGGTGTGCTATTCCATGTATATGCTGGATTAAACAAAATATGAACGTGTTTCTAAGTCATTTACCAATGGTGTGTAAGGGCTTGAACTTAAGCAGATGTCAGTGCTTAAACTGTTCTGTGTCATGGTCTGGTGGACTTGCGCACAGCTTCATGGAGTAGGGCTGTGTAGGAGTTCATTGGTGTCGGAAATCGGGTTCGTGGTATTAAGAAATCACGCGTAGTGGTTGTAAAGCGTAGTGGTTGAGTGTCCTGTATTTCATACCTCAAATCGTGCTGCATATGTTGCATATGACACAGTAGATGTGTCATTTCGGTGAACCTATCTGTATAATGGTTTGGGAGTTACTAGACACTAATTGCATTGTGATCGTTACCGACATGAGTTTATACAGATGGTCATCAAGCCCCAATGTTCATTCAGACTGTTAGAGTTCAGCGTGCAAATGCGGATATTAAACGTACACTACTGTATACAACTTACCACTGCTGGTCTGGGTGCAAAGATGTTCAGATGCAGACAGTCTTCGCTGACTGGCACGCCGAACGTCTGAGAAAGATCCTGCATGCAAGCTGTCCTGAAGTAGGTGGCGTTATAGACCCCGTCCCAGGGCTCCTTGGCCGCGGGGGCCCGGAAGCGGAGCGGGCCCACAGGCGGCTCGGCGAACGGTATGCCCCGGTACACATCGATGGTCTTGTCCACGCCGATGAACTCGGTCTCGGAGAATGTCTCGGTCGTGCCCACGATCTGGCCCTGCACCACGGTGACGGTGGGCGGGGAACTCTGGGCGCGAGACAGAGCCACGAAGCAGGCCAGCGCCAGGGCCACTCGCAGCATCGAACACTTGTTGCCGTCCATGCTTGAGCGCTGCGATATACCAATGAGGGGATGATTCCTGCAGCAAACTCTTTGGCTATGACAAAATCCCCAGTGCAAACATTTGTAGGCTTACTTATACAATGGGAGTTACATAATCGGCCGTGGGTTTGGGGTTATGAAAAGGATGACCAGCTTCGCCATGTCATGTCTTCGTCTCCATAGGGCGAGAGTAATTCAACACTATGGAACATTGCACGCCCTTGTACTAGATTATTGCCTGGTCTCTCTGTCGGGCACAACGAAAACTGGCGGGAAAAAATCTTCCCATGGGTAGCGCTTTAAAAACAGGTAATTTACGGTTTGTTTAGAATTCGGGATCTAATGTGCAAACATAGCTGCCACAGTGATAATGGACTTGATTTTAATAACTGTTTAGATAACGCACCTATTGTCTAAAGTGTGTTTTGGTGCCGGTTTCCTGATACATTCTGCACATCTATAACCGCATACACCCTGATCACAATCATGCACTGTCCACGAAGGTTGAACCATTGAATAGCCTTGGTTAACTTATGACTATTTTTTCATACAAATCACCAAAACATCAGCATTAATCGACTCATTGAAAAAGGTTTAACGATAAGTGAAAAGCTGCAGTGTTCGAGTTTAAGCTAAATGTGCCATGCGCACTGTTACTTTTGGTACTCGATCTTCCTTGATTACTTGGAAAGGAATGGAAAATCATTGGGCTTTTGCTTGATGAAATAATTGTGGTTACACTATTGGAAAGTGTGTTGCCAAAAGTTGGCAGGTGTATGTATATTAGACCAATAGCTATCAAATAGATGTACACAAAAAGATCTTAACCAAATCCAAACATGATATTTGTCTTAGGGTTGCAATCACTATACCATGTCGCTGTCGGGAATTTCGTATATCGTCAGACACATCGGCGAGGTGATGGTATTATAGACATAGTAATTGATTTCATCTCCATCGACGACACAATTGTCACTGCCTTCAATGCATCAAATGTTTATACCCTCAACCATCTTCAGATTGAAGAAGTTGTGGATACCCTATTTGGGTAATCATCGATAGGCAGCCATTTTGAACTAGTGTCCTGCGCTCTTAGTTTGAGGGATGGGTGGGACAGTCCGGTGAGGCAAACATCGAGTTGGCATCGATCTGCAATACAAAACAACCATGCGCCCTCGTAACCAAACGGACAAGCTATACCATCTCAAGATCCCATATCAAACCGCGATGTGAAACTATACTCTGAAGGCAAGTGTAGACAGGGAGAGGATATGTGTTTTATTCCACAATACAGGGAACAGACCAATTGATCACGGGGAGGATTAAATCAAAATATTGAAGGCAATAGGGTTATATGGCAGGTGGGTATCAAAGAGCATCTAAATGAAACTAATTACTTCCCAGTTGCCTGTCTTTGTCATTGGATGGCATTAAGGAGTAAATGGTCCTTTTTGTTAACTCACTGAAACTTTTGTCTGTTATGCCTATATTTGCAAATAAAATATGCCGCAGTTCACAACAGTAAATAAGGGACACTCAAGAAGTAAACGGTGAAGCATAGGCCTATATGGTGAGGTATGAAAAAACGTGGCTTAGCCGATGACCGAGCGAGAACTAGTTAACCGTTCTTTTAAAGGATTGAGATAATAATCAATTAAATTAAATTAAATTATCGGCCTCAATGTTGAAACAAGATGAAACAAACATAATACGACAGGATCAAATAATTATAGCCGGCTTTGTTCAGAAGTCAAAGAGAAAACAAATCGAATGCATACAAAGCATATGAATCAATGCGGCATTACGCTGACTATTTAGACAGAAATTAACAACGGTGTTACGAACAAACCTGGCTCCTTTACTGTGCAAATGCTATGACACCACACACATTCCTGGATCAGGCTCGAGCTCGGGTCTCGTCCCCGTCACACAATCATCTTGAAATACAGAATGTGGTCCGCAGCGGAGCTATGTGGCAATAACCTTGGACTTGAACATGACTGACAGACACGAAACCGATGTCTAAGCCCACGCCTAAGCCTTCCCATTCCTAATGTCCCATGCGTACACGACGCCAAGTTGATACGATCCCAACTGAGCTTCCAAAGGCATTCCCTTTTTTCCTGATCAGTTTGTGACACACTCATATCATATCATATGACAATACAAGTGACGTGGCCACTGCAAACCTCTAGGGCCAGACTTCAACATCGAAACCCTGGTGCAACACGTCATGCTCTGTGACCCTGGAGTGTCATGAGTGATATGATATCACAAGCAAGCTACACGAGCAGTAGCTAGATGCATGGGTGCACTTAATGATTATCCAATTAACAGATATCAAGACTTTCAACATAGTGAACATACAAGCACAGACTGCCTCAAACACTCCTCTATGTAAAAGTCCTCAAAATAAAGAGGTACGATAATAGCTAGCCATGATACAAACAAAATGATATTACTTTATAAAAGCTACTGTGCGGAATCGTCCCCTGGGACTACGTGTACCGAGTATATCGTTTTCACTGGTGAGGGTTAAGCCCCAGAGGGCGCCCCATTTCTAAAGTCTTTTTCCCGTCCACTGTGATCGAGGCCTGTTGCTGACGATTCTCACGGGTTAATAATTTCATTTTTTGTATAATCTTATTAGGCTTGCAAGCGGGAAACATCAGCAGTACTGTAATTTGAGTGTTTAGAGGGCATACATGGTAATCAGTGGGTCGATAGTCAATTCTACAACTGTATATTTATACTTCTGTCTTGAAACTTTTCGAACGGAAAAAGTTGTGGTTTCATTGTGGTTGTACGTGTACGTGCATATGCGTTATACTGTATTATACTAGCCGTGCACTTGACTGTGTGTGCACCGGGCCGGGACACGTTGTGTGTGACTCCGACCAATGGCGGCTTGTAGCCATAGCAACCGTGCACTGCGTGTGCATGTGTGTAATGCGTGGGTCTTGGGTCGTGTTAGTGACAGTAATTTCGTGGCGTTATCCCACAGAACAGGGAACTGCTCCTTTTCGAAGGCCATGGTAATACTAGTACATGTACTAGTATCCAATCTGTGAAGGCCTCGAGGAAACTCTGGTGTTGGGTGAGTGCCCGAATTATATGTTGTCCTACCAGATACTCAATTAGAAAAGAATAGTATAGAATAATTTATTGTCATATGTATATCAAATACATTGAAAATCTTCCTGGCCTTGCGAGCAATCACACACAAATCCACAACAATCAATAAAAACCAACCAAATCAACTACCCACTTAAAATAACTTAGCTCAACTTGCACAACTAGTACACTAACCTTACAGTAAAATACCACTTTAACATACATGTACAAAACAAACTACATTAATGAATTGGTGATTACAAGAATTAGCGCTCAACCTCACAATTTTCCGCCGGAATTCATATTTGTTTTGTTCGGTTCTCCCTATTAGGGGTTTGACTCTTTCGTCATCTGATCATTAAATGCAACCCACCTCGAGATCGAGATCCCCGCTCAACCCATACTTGTCCTGAGTGTTTTGTCCGTCCCGATGGAGGAGTGATCCTCCTACCCCCGGTGGCCAGCAGCCTTAACCACCTCCCAGGAAGCGCAGACCGCGTACCCTGACACTACCATGAATCGTAATGAAGTCATATGTGTTATCTAAGTTAATTCTTCGTGAAAAAAACTATTAGTTATTCACTAGCGCTTGGTATGAAGCGAACTCTTCCCTCCAGTTGGCCATATCTGTGTACTTCCACGTAGAGTACGACTGTTTCCACTCACGCTCTGCCACATCCAGATCGCCTGAAGGAAACATGATGGAAATAAAACATGGTCAATCGAATGAAAGATTGAAATAAGCAGCACGACTGGCCGGTGTGGGCGCTATGCGGACGGCCACCACCACCTATATTATTAGAAACATCCTCAAGGTACACTCATGCTACGGGATACGACTGACGTGCGTGTCAGCTGACACACGTTCAGCTTTGTCAATGATTTTCGAAGCCACGCTGCGGCGCCCTATACAATGGATCCAATTTTGTTTTTTGGTGGAAGCTTCCATGAACTTTTCAGTACGCTTTTAAAAGTCACAGAGAGCATGATCCATGGTTTCTGAGCATTCTTACCCAACATGGTCTGTAGCTGGCCGATGTAGTTGTTCCAGAAGTAGCACTCACGGCTCTTGAGGGCCCTGCTCGTGGTCAGGTTCAAGTCGAGGACCTTGTACTCCAGTTCAGGGACGGTGAACCGAGGCCAGACGTCCTGGCTGGTCTCTGGCTGAGCGCCAGGCGTCTTCGTGCCAGGATTGCTGTTCAAGAAATGATGGCAGTCAAACTGGTATTATTTCACGAAGGATGCCGCTCGTCTCAAAGTTTAGCGTAGCATCAGGAGGCTAGTTACAAGCATGATCAGTCATACTCATGGCACAAGCTGAAATTTCAGGTGTTTTTTCTTAATGTTATCGGTAGTCAATGTGAACGTGACACTTCCTGTTGCAGCGGCCCCTTTGCTGACAGCACCAGTTTACTATGTCTTGATTTTTTTTTAGACCGGGACTTGAACCCAAGACCTCTGGATCAATGTACAAGCGCTCTCCCATCTGAGCTCTCCAGCGCATAGATGGTGGCCTTCCCAAACTGTTAACTAGTCTTTGCCAGGATTGGGGCGTCAGTCAGAAGCATTTCAGCCAATAACTGCTTTCTTTTTTCTGGGATCACAAGCCCACTTTCATTCAGATGCAAACAACCAATTGTGTAAACCTGGACACATCAACCAGGGATCACACAAAATGGATGGAACTATTTCTATTCAAATAAAACCAAGGGAAAACTGACTGGGAACCCTTGAACAAAAATAACAACATAATTAGCAAACAAAACTTTGGCTGGACCTGGACTTGTACCCGATACGTCTGGATTAACGTACCAGTGCTTTTCTACCTGAGCTATCCAGCCCGTAGATGGTGGCCTATAGTGTTTGGCTGGATGGGGGCGCCAGTCAGAGGCATTTCTTGATATTTTTTTTTCAATGTAGACACTACCATAATAATGTAATGTAATGCTACAACACCTATTGTATAGAGCATGTCAGCTCTGAATCGATACCAACGAAGATGACATGCACTTACCCTGTTTTCGCAAAGTTTGTCCAGAACTCCATTAACTTCACCGAGAAGACCTTGTCTTCCGGAAGAAAGTTGGGGTAGATTGACAGAAGTTCGGGAATGAACGGATTGCCGAACATGAAGATGATGTCCTCTGCGTGACCCGCTCCCAGCCAGCTGGCGTTGAAAGACTCCGCAAAGATGGAGTAAGTTGGGACGTGCGTCATCTGATAGGTGAAGACATCGTCGCCCGCTTGGGCGTGAACACGCGCCACCCTGTCGTTTCCACAGGCGAACTGGAAATCGGTGGCGTAGTCCACGTAGGTCCTGAAGTAGTCCGAGTTGTTGTAGTCAGCCACGGACCAGTCGATGTACAGCATGTTGATGGCTTCAATCAATTGAGCGTTGCTGTCTGCACTCCCACCTAGGCGTGGATACAAGTGAGCATTAAAGGGTTAGCACAATCGAAATTAATTTTTCTAATTTCAATCAATTCCGGTTGTGGTAAACCTATTTTTTTGAAAAACACGAAAAACTACCTCTTTTTCACTTGATTTCATCAACCAGACCCACCGAAAATATCCAATAAAACATCGTCTGCTACAAATGCGTGGCGCCATGTTAATAACGTAGGAAGATGAAACACTCGTTCACAAGCGATCGATCGTGTACACGCACACGCACGTATGTTCTGAATTTTTACCAAAGTTTTAAGTGTCTTTTACTCGCCTGAATGAAAAAAAATGCAGATTTGAAATGAAATATTTTTCTCCACGTACAGGGAAAAATAATTCACGATGGGATGAGGTAGGATTCACGCAGAGTGGGCAAGAAGTGAAGCATCTTGACGTTACGGGAGAACCAGAGGTCATTACACTTTGGGGCGAACTTCATTTTGATTGGTCTAAAATCAAGAGATAATTTTTCTCGCAAAGTTTTGTTCGAATAAGCACCCTCCTTACAAACAAAGGGTCGAAGTTTGCATTCATTGGTCTTTGTCTACCCAAAAATGAAATGGATCGACTCAAATCTCCCTTGTGTTGCTCATGAGGTATTGTATGCAAGGTCGGGCTTATACAGTGTGTGTGCACCCAAACACATAGATCTTTGCGTATTTGGGGCCAGAAGGTTTCATCATGAATGATGATTGAAAATGTGCCTCGGAAGACATTTTTCCTCATCACAAAAATTGTAATGGAAAAGACGTCGTGTACGTGCGTGGATCTTTTCTCTGTCGGCCTAAAATTGCGATGTTCCGCGGTTTGACCGTGTTATTGTCAGCGACGTTGGCTGTGGCGCATGGTAAAAAAAAATGTTCTACAGTGCACCGGATCTTGTCACTATGTTCCGTCCGTAATAAGTACTATTTATCTCATCACACAGATTTTCAAACCAAAATGCAAAATAATTCTTCTAATCAAATAACGTACGTATATCTACATGATGTGTATGTGGATTTTCGTGGCGGATTTTACTTCCTGTTCTCAAACATCACGTCTCGAGGGTTACATAGTGTTTGTGTTCACGTGCATAGTTGACCTTGGACCTGGCTGACAGAGATACATCGTCATACGTCATATCACAAGAGGGCGCTCGATGTCGTTGTTTAAGCAGACGGACAATTTCGTGCAGAATTTGCAACAGAAAGTCGCTCAAAAATGCATAATTATTCGCTAAGGTCCGGTAAAAACGGTGTTATGTGATTTCTTGTAATATTCTGCATACGAATCAGCTCTGTGGTAAAATTCATTTTGCTTACCCTTTAATGTTCACTTATATGCACCAATAATGAAGATGCTACGTATGTGATTTACCCAGGTTTGTCTGCATCAATATTTCCATTGAATAATGTAACATAAACACACTTTGAATTCTGACAATATAACTTTCCACAGACAGGGCATACACTTACCCATCAGACCGTTCACGTCGTTTGTGATGAGTTGATCAAACACCTCCCGACTGATCAGTGGCGGAGTTGAAGAAAACTGGTATGGCATGAATTTTGGATTCACCACGACCATTAAGGTCCCCTCATCCCTGTTGGAGCCCAGCAATAGCTTAGCGTGGTTGTACCGCCCAGTAGAGTACAGGGTGCCCGCCCTGTCCGTGAGAAATGTCCCATCGACGACTACAGCAGATTGGAACGTCCACTACATTACAATCACATACGTAGAATGGAGTTATATAACAGAGTAATTTTACAGAGAATTGGTGTTGCACTGATTTCATGCTTCTGCTTGATTTTGAAACAAATAAAAGTGCGCACTTATTGTTTTGACGGGGAAGTTGAGTTTTAGCTGTGCACAAAAAAAATCAGAACTGAATAATTTCTCATTTGGGAAACCTTATTTTAACTTTGACACAGTTTCCTCATGTTTTTAAAAGCCTATTTTTTACATAGAAATTATAAAATTTCGCAAAAATGCTTGAAATGTAGTATAAATGATTAATTAGTAAATCATTCCGAAAAACACACATTTGATTATAATCAAATATGCAATTAGATTCAGCAGATGAAAATCTATCTACACGAGAATGTTTAAGTTCATCAGACCCGTTCCTGAGATCAATATGGGTCACCAAGGCACCCCCTGTATTCTTATGGAACAAAAACGCCCAGTAAGACCAGCCTTGTCCACTGTCCACTCACCAATCCAATGCTATCGAACAGTTCTTGGGCTTCCTTTTCACGAAGGCAGTCGGCCAGGTCCGCGCTGTCCTCCGTACCACAGCCGAGCCTGTCCCCGATCTGGAAGGCGCTCTTGCGGAGCATCGACTCGTCATTTGTTGTCACCGTAGGAGAGAAAACAGTGCCGCTCTGTGGTAAGGTAAGGTGCAAAGTAATTTAGTTTGACCAGCCATAAGGTTGATGAAAAAAATGTCTATCTTCATTCTCCAATGACTTCAATCCAAATACGTGAATTTGATGTGTAGTAATTTGCCAAAATCAAAACTCTATTAGGAAGTGTTTACTGAGTAAAATGACCAAAAAATTTAAAATAGACAGAGGGCTAATGTTTAGATCCTAACGGGAATTTTCTTAAAAAGCATCTGAAATAGGGAGAATGACTATAATTGGTTTTGAATGGTACATGACGTATAAGATGATTACTTCGATACAATTACATACGGGAAAGTTGATGCCGTTTGCTTGAAATGAGGCATCCGTGGTCCCAAAGCCTTGCCTAAAATGTTTCCCGCGGTGTCAGGGCAACACTGGGGATAGTTATTGGGATTGCGATCGTTCTACCTGCAGGATAGCATTGTTGAACAGCCCCTTGGACATCTCAGACACAAGATGGAAATTGACGCTAGCAGAGCCGGCACTCTCACCGAAGATGGTGATCCTGGACGGATCGCCGCCAAATTCTAGTCGTGTTGGATGAAACAATACACGTGATTTGGACTAGATATCATATTCTTATTCTCATTGATGATACTCTTATTGACAGATTTGTAATAATCGTATCTAAAACAGGATAGGTTTTCTTCTGAAAAATAGCGAAAGAAAGGTGTTTCAAGCGGGACTTGAACCAGGGACGCTGTTTGCTCGTAATGCCATCAAACCGATTAACAAATCTCACTTTCAGTCTCCACACTAAGGGATACTCTCTCACCTGCGATATTTTGTTGGACCCACTCCAAGGCAAGGGCCTGGTCTAGCATGCCGAAGTTTCCCGGCAAGGCCTCGTCACCTGTCGGATCAGGGAAGTGGAGAATGAAAACTGTTCTCTCGCATTCGAGTCCGAGTAACGAGTCATACCAACCAGGGTTTGAGGCTTACTAATGTTTGTCTACATAAACAGATACTTGAAAAAAAATATAAAAACGTAGCCCTTGCGTCGGGGAAGCGACACAGCACGCAGTCACGTTTTACATCAGTGCGGAGATGACGTTGTCCAGGCTATTAATACTGTGGTAAATTCCATCCGACTCATCGTAACTTAAATCTGTGTGTACTGGGCTATTTCGCTATATAAAAATACTGGGGGACTTGAAGGTCCCTACTCTTCTCAGAAACAGACGGTCCGATGAACTTAATTAAACATTCGCCTGCAGATGTATTGTTAATTGCTTAATATAATTGCATAGTTGATTTTAATCAAACATGAATTTGTTTAATATTTTGCTGATTAACTATTCTAGTTAACTAATTTACTAACATTTTATAAATTTTGGAGAAATTTTATAATTTTAACGTACAAAAGTATGAAAACATGAGGAAACTGTGTCAAAAATGTAATAAGGTTTCCCAGATAAGAAATCATTAAGTTTTTATCTAATGTAATGTGTAAAGCTCCGAAGTCCTCACCAGTGCAGATAGGCTTCATCCTATCTGCATTGGGGCCTCTGAGGCCCCTCCATTATTTGTGTAACTGCATTGCGAACGCTAAATGATTTAGAAACTCGCTTCTTGAGTATCCCCTGTCGTCTTGTGCACATTTTGATAACATTTCTGTCCATATCGGACACAACTGTTTGGTGTTACATGTCAATTAGTATGTGCAGGTCATGACAATTGCATACATTTGTGTACAATTTTCAACCGTAAGACAGTGGCTTTCATTTCTTTATGAATCGGGCTCAGGAATTGATGTTGCACTGATATCATGCTTCTGTATATTCCTAGATAAACTTGTTAATGATTGGAAACAATACAAGACATACAAAATCAAATTTAAGAAAACGAACATCATTAAAACGAACCAAAAGAGCTGGCTTTTTGTGGTAACGGGAACATTTTACACATAAAACTAAATCAGAACTGAATGATTTCTCATCTGGGAATCCTTATCCTAATTTTAACACAGTGTCCTCATGTTTTTATTATTTTGTACGTTGAAATTATGAAAATATCGTAAACATACACGAAATGATAATTATGAATGGATGATTAACTACAAATGATAAAATGCATATTTGATAAAAACCAACTTTGCAATCAGATTCAGTTCATGGAAATCTATCTGCTTGCGAATTGTCACCTTTATCAGACCTTCCTCTTCTAAGAACAACAGGGCGTCGAGGCCTCCAATATTTTCATTGAGCGAAATAGCCCAGCGCAAATAGGGTTATCGTTAGCCCTGTGGGTACTGGGCTATTTCGCTCCATGAAAATACCGGGAGGCCTCGAAGGTCAGAGGAACTTGAAAATTTGCTTGCTCATAGATGTCCATGGGCTAAATCTGATTATTTAGTTAATTTTAATCAAATATTCAAATTTGATGAATAATTAGCTTATTTAGCTATTCATAGTGAATGTTTTTATGCACTTTTTCACAATTTCTGCTTAAAAAATATAAAAGCATGATGAAACGGCGTCAAAATTAGAATAAGGTTTCCCAGATATAAATTATTCAGTTCTGATTTAATTTTATGCGTGCAGTTAAAACTCAAGTTCACCGTTACAGCAAAAAGGCAGCACATATGTTATGGCCTCACGTTTTAATTGTTTTATTTTTATTGTTTTTTTTTTTTTTTTTTTTTTTTTTCTTCAAAAATGTAATTAGTTCATTAGTTCATTAGTTCATTAGTTCATTAGTTCATTAGTTCATTAGTTCATTAGTTCATGAATCAGATTCATAGATGAAAACGCATGAAAAACATTGCAACATCAATTCCTCAGCAAGGAACTTGAACTTGAAAGGAACAGACATGGCATGGGGATATGGCCGCCAATCCTGATTAGCCCGGGAAGACTAAGCAGAGATACACGATTAAGCAGCTCCATGAAAATGGCTCTAGATTATAGATGGTTCCTATACTTACCCGTGGTAAGGAACCCGAAGGCATTGACGCGGTAGTTGATGGTGACCACAATCACGTCTCCGACAGCCACCAATGGATGTCCGTAGTACGAGGGGGAGACAGCGGTGCCGGCAGAAAAGCCGCCTCCGTGGATCCAAACCATCACGGCAGCACCCCCTTGCTGTGGAGTGGACAAAACTAATGTAGGTTTGACGGTGTCCATGGTGGAGTAACATTATGTGAAGTTGGCGGTGACAGTATTCTCTTTTTTGGGAGAAGATTAGCTCTGAAAAAAACCCGCTAAACCTATGCGGAACGTTTGCGATGACCACGTGCATGCAAGTAATATTGTTAGAAGTTGTATGGCTCAAAAAAAAATACCCGCCACCGGCTCTTTTCAGAGTCTACTTCTCGAAAGAGGTGACTTACATGAAAGCACTGACATGGTGTCATCGCCAAATTCCCATATCCTGCTGGCATCACTTATGCGCAACATTGGTTGCCATTATTCAGATACTGGCTGTTTATCCATAATCTTCTCATATCAGCATATCGGTATACGATTCATGGTACTCTCAGAGACCGGGACCCCTTTTCATAGAGCCGCCTTAGCGTACGGAAACGCAAAATTCGCCCTACAATTCCATCAATTAGATTATAAATCCATAAGTAATTGTTGGTTGTTTTTAACCCGATCAAATAAGCTAACTTTATTCTCCGTCGTTACGTCACATACCTGCAATCAGCGGCGGCTTTTTTTGAAAAGAAGGCTACGTACGGGAAAGCAAAATTCGACCTACAATTCCTTGATTTTTCTCTCTTTACGAAAATCGTTCGTGAGTGACTCATAGGTAATTGTAGGTTGTTGTTAACACCCAGTTAGATAAAGCAAACTTTATTTTGGGGGGTTGCATTCCCATTTAAGCCTCTATACAAATTTGCACGAATCCAACACCGTTCCAATCGCAATTACCGCCGACTGATTCGAGATTTACTCGCAATTTAAACTTATTTACTCCCGGTTTAAACTTATTGAACATTCTGCTAGGTGCATTTTACGATCCTCGAAGCTGACACAGTTTGGTTAAAAAATAACCAGTTTATCAAAAAAATTGCGACATGGTTGACGGAATGAGCTGCAACTTTCACAGGTGTGTTATTCCATGTATATGCTGGATTAAACAAAATATGAACGTGTTTCTAAGACCTTTACCAATGGTGTGTAAGGGCTTGAACTTAAGCAGATGTCGGTGCTTAAACTGTTCTGTGAAACTGGCCCTAGAGCAGTGTCATGGTCTGGTGGACTTGCGCACAGCTTTATAAAGTAGTAGGGCTGTGTAGGAGTTCATTGGTGTCGGAAATCGGGTTCGTGGTATTAAGAAATCACGTGTAGTGGTTGTAAAGCGTAGTGGTTGAGTGTCCTGTATTTCATACCTCAAATCGTGCTGCATATGTTGCATATGACACAGTAGATGTGTCATTTCGGTGAACCTATCTGTATAATGGTTTGGGAGTTACTAGACACTAATTGCATTGTGATCGTTACCGACATGAGTTTATACAGATTGTTATCAAGCCCCAATGTTCATTCAGACTGTTAGAGTTCAGCGTGCAAATGAGGATATTAAACGTACACTACTGTATACAACTTACCACTGCTGGTCTGGGTGCAAAGATGTTCAGATGCAGACAGTCTTCGCTGACTGGCACGCCGGACGTCTGAGAAAGATCCTGCATGCAAGCGCTCCTGAAGAAGGTGGCGTTATAGACCCCGTCCCAGGGCTCCTTGGCCGCGGGGGCCCGGAAGCGGAGCGGGCCCACAGGCGGCTCGGCGAACGGTATGCCCCGGTACACATCGATGGTCTTGTCCACGCCAATGAACTCGGTCTCGGAGAATGTCTCGGTCGTGCCCACGACCTGGCCCTGCACCACGGTGACGATGGGCGGGGAACTCTGGGCGCCGGACAGAGCCACGAAGCAGGCCAGCGCCAGGGCCACTCGCAGCATCGAACACTTGTTGCCGTCCATGCTTGAGCGCTGCGATATACGAATGAGGGGATAATTCCTGCAGCAAACTCTTTGGCTATGACAAAATCCCAAGTGCAAACATTTGTGGGCTTACTTATGCAATGGGAGTTACATAATCGGCCGTGGGTTTGGGGTTATGAAAAGGATGACCAGCTTCGCCATGTCATGTCTTCGTCTCCATAGGGCGAGAGTAATTCAACACTATGGAACATTGCACGCCCTTGTACTAGATTATTGCCTGGTCTCTCTGTCGGGCGAAACGAAAACTGGCGGGAAAAAATCTTCCCATAGGTAGCGCTTTAAAAACAGGTAATTTACGGTTTGTTTAGAATTCGGGATCTAATGTGCAAACATAGCTGCCATAGTGATAATGGACTTGATTTTAATAACTGTTTAGATAACGCACCTATAGTCTAAAGTGTGTTTTGGTGCCGGTTTCCTGATACATTCTGCACATCTATAACCGCATACACCCTGATCACAATCATGCACTGTCCACGAAGGTTGAACCATTGAATAGCCTTGGTTAACTTATGACTATTTTTTCATACAAATCACCAAAACATCAGCATTAATCGACTCATTGAAAAAGGTTTAACGATAAGTGAAAAGCTGCAGTATTCGAGTTTAAGCTAAATGTGCCATGTGCACTGTTACTTTTGGTACTCGATCTTCCTTGATTACTTGAAAAAGAATGGAAAATCATTGGGCTTTTGCTTGATGAAATAATTGTGGTTACACTATTGGAAAGTGTGTTGCCAAAAGTTGGCAGGTGTATGTATATTAGACCAATAGCTATCAAATAGATGTACACAAAAAGATCTTAACCAAATCCAAACATGATATTTGTCTTAGGGTTGCAATCACTATACCATGTCGCTGTCGGGAATTTCGTATATCGTCAGACACATCGGCGAGGTGATGGTATTATAGACATAGTAATTGATTTCATCTCCATCGACGACACAATTGTCACTGCCTTCAATGAATCAAATGTTTATACCCTCAACCATATTCAGATTGAAGAAGTTGTGGGTACCCAATTTGGGTAATCATCGATAGGCAGCCATTTTGAACTAGTGTCCTGCACTCTTAGTTTGAGGGATGAGTGGGGACAGTCCGGTGAGGCAAACATCGAGTTGGCATCGATCTGCAATACAAAACCAACCATGCGCCCTCGTAACCAAACGGACAAGCTATACCATCTCAAGATCCCATATCAAACCGCGATGTGAAACTATACTCTGAAGGCAAGCTTTTTCACAAGTGTAGCCAGGGAGAGGATATGTGTTTTATTCCACAATACAGGGAACAGACCAATTGATCACGGGGAGGATTAAATCAAAATATTGAAGGCAATAGGGTTATATGGCAGGTGGGTATCAAAGAGCATCTAAATGAAACTAATTACTTCCCAGTTGCCTGTCTTTGTCATTGGATGGCATTAAGGAGAAAATGGTCCTTTTTGTTAACTCACTGAAACTTTTGTCCGTTATGCCTATATTTGCAAATAAAATATGTCGCAGTTCACAACAGTAAATAAGGGACACTCAAGAAGTAAACGGTGAAGCATAGGCCTATATGGTGAGGTATGAAAAAACGTGGCTTAGCGGATGACCGAGCGAGAACTAGTTAACCGTTCTTTTAAAGGATTGAGATAATAATCAATTAAATTAAATTAAATTATCGGCCTCAATGTTGAAACAAGATGAAACAAACACAATACGACAG
This sequence comes from Luidia sarsii, assembly GCA_949987565.1. Taxonomy (NCBI): domain Eukaryota; kingdom Metazoa; phylum Echinodermata; class Asteroidea; order Paxillosida; family Luidiidae; genus Luidia; species Luidia sarsii. The sequence continues at coordinate 11,183,275 of OX465106.1, read as the reverse complement.
GATCAAATAATTATAGCCGGCTTTGTTCAGAATTCAAAGAGAAAACAAATCGAATGCATACAAAGCATATGAATCAATGCGGCATTACGCTGACTATTTAGACAGAAATTAACAACGGTGTTACGAACAAACCTTGCTCCTTTACTGTGCAAATGCTTTGACACCACACACATTCCTGGATCAGGCTCGAGCTCGGGTCTCGTCCCCGTCATGCTATCATCTTGAAATACAGAATGTGGTCCGCAGCGGAGCTATGTGGCAATAACCTTGGACTTGAACATGACTGACAGACACGAAACCGATATCTAAGCCCAGGCCTAAGCCTTCCTATTCTTAAGGTCCCATGCGTACACGACGCCAAGTAAATACGATCCCAACTGAGCTTCCAAAGGCATTCCTTTTTTCCTGATCAGTTTGTGACACACTCATATCATATCATAATTATGACAATACAAGTGACATGGCCACTGCAAACCTCTAGGGCCAGACTTCAACATCGAAACCCTGGTGCAAAACGTCATGCTCTGTGACCCTGGAGTGTCATCAGTGATATGATATCACAAGCAAGCTACTCGAGCAGTAGCTAGATGCATGGGTGCACTTAATGATTATCCAATTAACAGATATCAAGACTTTCAACATAGTGAACATACATACAGACTGCCTCAAACACTCCTCTATGTAAAAGTCCTTAAAATAAAGAGGTATGATAATAGCTAGCCTTGATACAAACAAAATGATATTATTTGATAAAAGCTACTGTGGGGAATCGTCCCCTGGGACTACGTGTACCGAGTACATCGTTTTCACTGATGAGGGTTAAGCCCCAGAGGGCGCCCCATTTCTAAAGTCTTTTTCCCGTCCACTGTGATTGAGGCCTGTTGCTGACGATTCTCACGGGTTAATAATTTCATTTTTTGTATAATCTTATTAGGCTTGCAAGCGGGAAACATCAGCAGTACTGTAATTTGAGTGTTTAGAGGGCATACATGGTAATCAGTGGGTCGATAGTCAATTCTACAACTGTATATTTATACTTCTGTCTTGAAACTTTTCGACCGGAAAAAGTTGTGGTTTCATTGTGGTTGTACGTGTACGTGCATATGCGTTATACTGTATTATACTGGCCGTGCACTTGACTGTGTGTGCACCGGGACACGTTGTGTGTGACTCTGACCAATGGCGGCTTGTAGCCATAGCAACCGTGCACTGCGTGTGCATGTGTGTAAAGCGTGGGTCTTGGGTCGTGTTAGTGACAGTAATTTCGTGGCGTTATCCCACAGAACAGGGAACTGCTCCTTTTCGAAGGCCATGGTAATACTAGTACATGTACTAGTATCCAATCTGTGAAGGCCTCGAGGAAACTCTGGTGTTGGGTGAGTGCCCGAATTATATGTTGTCCTACCAGATACTCAATTAGAAAAGAATAGAATAGAGTAATTTATTGTCATATGTATATCAAATACATTGAAAATCTTCCTGGCCTTGCGAGCAATCACACAAAAATCCACAACAATCAATAAAAACCAACCAAATTAACTACCCACTTAAAATAACCTAGCACAACTTGCACAACCTTACTTGCACAACCTTACAGTAAAATACCACTTTAATATACATGTACAAAACAAACTACATTAATTAATTAGTGATTACAAGAATTAGCGCTCAACCTCACAATTTTCCGCCGGAATTCATATTTGTTTTGTTCGGTTCTCCCTATTAGGGGTTTGACTCTTTCGTCATCTGATCATTAAATGCAACCCACCTCGAGATCGAGATCCCCTCTCAACCCATACTTGTCCTGAGTGTTTTGTCCGTCCCGATGGAGGAGTGATCCTCCTACCCCTGGTGGCCAGCAGCCTTAACCACCTCCCAGGAAGCGCAGACCGCGTACCCCGACACTGCCATGAATCGTAATGAAGTCATATGTGTTATCCCAGTTAAATCTTCGTGAAAAAACTATTAGTTATTCACTAGCGCTTGGTATGAAGCGAACTCTTCCCTCCAGTTGGCCATATCTGTGTACTTCCAGGTAGAGTACGACTGTTTCCACTCACGCTCTGCCACATCCAGATCGCCTGAGGGAAACATGATAGAAATAAAACATGGTCAATCGAATGAAAGATTGAAATAAGCAGCACGACTGGCCGGTGAGGGCGCTATGCGGACGGCCACCACCACCTATATTATTAGAAACATCCTCAAGGTACCCTAATGCTACGTGTCAGCTGACACACGTTCAGTTTTGTCAATGATTTTCGAAGCCACGCTGCGGCGCCCTATACGATGGATCCAATTTTGTTTTTTGGTGGAAGCTTCCATGAACTTTTTAGTAAGCTTTTAAAAGTCACAGAGAGCATGATCCATGGTTTTTGAGCATTCTTACCCAACATGGTCTGTAGCTGGCCGATGTAGTTGTTCCAGAAGTAGCACTCACGGCTCTTGAGGGCCCTGCTCGTGGTCAGGTTCAAGTCGAGGACCTTGTACTCCAGTTCAGGGACGGTGAACCGAGGCCAGACGTCCTGGCTGGTCTCTGGCTGAGCGCCAGGCGTCTTCGTGCCAGGATTGCTGTTCGAGAAATGATGGCAGTCAAACTGGTATTATTTCACGAAGGATGCCGCTCGTCTCAAAGTTTAGCGTAGCATCAGGAGGCTAGTTACAAGCATGATCAACCATACTCATGGCACAAGCTGAAATTTCAGGTGTTTTTTCTTAATGTTATCGGTAGTCAATGTGAACGTGACACTTCCTGTTGCAGCGGCCCCTTTGCTGACAGCACTAGTTTACTATGTCTTGATTTTATTTTTGACCGGGACTTGAACCCAAGACCTCTGGATCAATGTACAAGCGCTCTCCCATCTGAGCTCTCCAGCGCATAGATGGTGGCCTTCCCAAACTGTTAACTAGTCTTTGCCAGGGTGGGGGCGTCAGTCAGAAGCATTTCAGCCATTAACTGCTGTCTATTTTCTAGGATCACAAGCCCACTTTCATTCAGATGCAAACAACCAATTGTGTAAACCTGGACACATCAACCAGGGATCACACAAAATGGATGCAACTATTTCTATTCAAATAAAACCAAGGAAAAACTGACTGGGAACCCTTGAACAAAAATAACAACATAATTAGCAAACAAAACTTTGGCTGGACCTGGACTTGTACCCGATACGTCTGGATTAACGTACCAGTGCTTTTCTACCTGAGCTATCCAGCCCGTAGATGGTGGCCTATAGTGTTTGGCTGGATGGGGGCGCCAGTCAGAGGCATTTCTTGATGGTTTTTTTTTCAATTTAGACACTACCATAATAATGTAATGTAATGCTAGAACACCTATTGTATAGAGCATGTCAGCTCTGAATCGATACCAACGAAGATGACATACACTTACCCTGTTTTCGCAAAGTTTGTCCAGAACTCCATTAACTTCACCGAGAAGACCTTTTCTTCCGGAAGAAAGTTGGGGTAGATTGACAGAAGTTCGGGAATGAACGGATTGCCGAACATGAAAATGACGTTCTCTGCGTGACCCGCCCCCAGCCAGCTGGCGTTGAAAGACTCCGCAAAGATGGAGTGAGTTGGGACGTGCGTCATCTGATAAGTGAAGACATCGTCGCCCGCTTGGGCGTGAACACGCGCCACCATGTCGTTTCCACAGGCGAACTCGAAATCGGTGGCGTAGTCCACGTAGGTCCTGAAGTAGTCCGAGTTGTTGTAGTCAGCCACGGACCAGTCGATGTACAGCATGTTGATGGCTTCAATCAATTGAGCGTTGCTCTCTGTACTCCCACCTAGGCGTGGATACAAGTGAGCATTAAAGGGTAAGCACAATCGAAATTAAATTTTCTAATTTCAATCAATTCCGGTTGTGGTAAACCTTTTTTTTTGAAATACACGAAAAACTACCTCTTTTTCACTTGATTTCATCAACCAGACCCACCGAAAATATCCAATAAAACATCGTCTGCTACAAATGCGTGGCGCCATGTTAATAACGTAGGAAGATGAAACACTCGTTCACAAGCGATCGATCGTGTACACGCACACGCACGTATGTTCTGAATTTTTACCAAAGTTTTAAAGTGCGACTCTAACGATTTTGTCGATTCCACGGAAGAAACATATTTCTTAGAACAAGTCCCATTGATTCCAAAAAACATAATTTTTTTAAATTATTTACATTTTTTCACTAGGAAAAAAAGCGTTAAACCCAGCACTTGTAAGACGCTCGATGGGCCCCTAACGAAAACAGGGTCATTATGATAATCATATGCATGTGACCCCAAAAACGTCATAACCAGGAAAACAACCCAAGTCCAGCCTACGTTATATAAACGCACGTACACCAAGTACAGTACGTACAGTACATGCACGTGTTTTGCAGTGCCTGTTGCCAAGAGTTCTCTGGTTTTGTATTCAAGTTACTGTATTAATTTGTGTATCAAAGTTCAGTGATTGTTTCGAGGAATGCCTGTATCCTGTGTTGTTGGTGGATGCACTCGCAATAAAGCGAAAAATCCGGACATTTTTGGCTGACGTTCCCGAAGGATACTCAACGCGACGAGCATATGTACGGTTTGTCAACAACACTCGTTCGGACTTAACGCTGACTTCTTCATCGTTAATTTGCTATGCACACTTAAGCGATGATTGTGTGGATGAAACCATTCAGATGAAACGGAATCTCGAATTTCCATACTGTTTCAAGCTTAAAGTTGGGTCTGTCCCAAGCTTCAATTAGGCACCGACCGTACAGGTCAAGAAACAACGGCCGAGTACAACCACCGCCGTACCCGGGCGTTCAGTCAGACGAGGCCGGCCCCAGCACAAGCCAAGTACCGGGCCACCTTCCGTAGCGGAAAAAAACAAGGACAGATCCTGGCAAGCGATCTGGGGGAGCATATATATCTCAAATGGGAAAGAGCAAGGGTAGGAATAACTTTTTAATATAAATTCTGATTTATTAACCGAGTTATTCAATTTGAGTTAACTTGTAGTTGTACTTGTAAGTTGTAGTGTACTACTGTACTAGTACTAGTAGTAGTATGATGTAGTACAATGACCGGTAGTACAGTACTCGTAGTACAAGGAGTACTACTACTACTAGTAGTACTACTAGTACTACTACTAGTACTACTATAACGGTAGTATAATAATAATTATTACTACCGGTAGTTACTAGTACTAGTGTTAGTTCTACTTACTTAATTGTTATACATGTATGACAAAGTCTTTCTAACACTACTTTTTACAACAGCAAAATAATTTTCTGGTTTTGTTTTCATTTCTCGATTCGAAATCCTCATACTGCTTGCTAGTAAAAAGACATATTCTTACAGTTTGTTTTGGTAACTAATTCTTTGTTTGTCTTACTGTTTGGGTTACAAATTCATGTTTTGATTTTATTTTCATGAACAGATACTGGAGCAAGGCGAAGAGGAACATCAACAACATACGATCATTTCTGAAAGCCTCGACCCAGTCACAGACTCGGAATCAAGAGATACAGTTGTGACTTTTTAAATCTCATTATTTTGAAGCCTACCATTTGCTTAAATTCTTTTTAGGGCGGGTGGCTGTGACTTTTGTTCTTGCCAAAAGTAAACAAGATCAAATTAGACAAATTAGGGGTCTAATGTTTCGATCGTATATTAGTACTACAGTAGCATTAGCAGGTCTTTCCTCAAAGGCAGAAATTTGGTTGAAGGTGAAGTGTTCAAAATTATATTTCATTAAAAAAGTAAAAAAGGCATGCCCAAGACAGTCAAGAGGGAGAAACTTCCTCCAGCAGCAAACACAGAAAGTAAACAATGTTGCTGTTGAAACATTCTTTATTTTATTAGCGATCATGGCAATATATACGTTGGGACCAGCTCAACAAAGTGAGTATTTAATGAGTGATGTACATAGCTGAATTCAGTACACTATCAGCTTCAAACCTGCAGTAAATTGAAGCTGATAATGTAACCAATTCAGCTTTGTACATCACTCATTTAAAAACAATGTCCCTTTAATAATACCCATTTTTGTGGAGCTGGTCACAAATGTAAAGGACACGCGTAATTTACACCACTTTTTCAACTGAATGGCAATGACTAACAAGGAAAAAAAAACACAAACTACATAATGTACAATGAACAAAACATTTTTTAAGTCACAGACAGTGTTGCCAATTAATTTACCATAATGCTTCCGGAAGTTCCGAGCAATTTTAACTTGTATATATCACATAGAATTGTAAGTTAATACACATGTATGCACTTTGGGTCATTTCCTAGAATGCACTCTTGTACATTTTGAACATTTCATGAGAATTTCCTTTATTTAACGTTGCAAACAGTGCATGGTGATTGACGGGCGGCTATGGAGAATTATTACTTTATTTGTAGGGTTTAATGGAGATTTGCCCTTAATAAGGCCAAAAGAAACTGAAGGTGAAGGACTACAAAACAAAATTTCAGTAGAGCAGGAGTTATGTTTTTTCTGAATGAACAGTTCATAAAACAGGCATAGAACCTTGACCATTAAAAATACAAATCACTATTCATACAATACTTTGTAAATATACATACACACAAGGATATCAGCTGATCCATGAAAACAGCTTGCCTGAAAATACTGAGGGCAATATTTACCAGGGAAAGAGTTCCATATTGTATGTCCAGAGATACAGATCAAGGGTAAGAACATAGCCCTAAAACTTTGTAAATCAAACATGGTTGTAGTAATTTGAGGCTTGGTCTAAAAACAATTCACTGTTAATCTAAATCTGGTATCTGAAACCTACATAGTTGCCATCTGGATCCGGAAAGATTGCTCTTGTTTTATGCATGATTCATGAGGGGAGGGGTACACGGTTGTGTCCAAGATACCCATAGCGCCACCTTATAACTTGCCGGTATGACACGTGGGGTACATGGTTGTGTCCAAGATACCCATTGCACCACCTTATAACTTGCCGGTATGACACGTGCCTGTATTTCCTGTAAATAAAAAAGTTGACACCAAGGAACTTTAGTTCTGTACATAACTAGCCTCTAGACATGTGTTTTTATATTTGTTATTTTTATATGCCCTTGTTGAATTATGTATTTCTTTGAAACTTGCCAGTATCAGTAAGATGGAAATGTCTTGAAACTAGATGTATCTAACTTCTAAGTAAGTTTCTATTTAATCCTGCATGCAGGAAAAAGTACAGAAAATAAAAATCCAACATATTAAAGCTCTTTTTGCTTTTGAAAAAGGTACTCTTTCTAAACATGTGTCATTTATTTTGCCCGAGAAATATGCAAAAATGTTGCAAATTGCACCATCTTTCTCAAAAGCAGAATTTCAAAGGCAGATTATGCCTTTGAGAAAGCTCCTGCTAGGATTGAAACATAAAATTTGTTACATTTATTTTCCTGAATTAATTTACCAAGTTATCTTACCTCGGAAGGTCACTTTCAATGGCTCTGGCACTGTATTGTTGTTTGTAGGCGTATAGTAGGCTGTCTCAAGCGTGCCAGGGTTTAGATGCGTAGCCTCGTACCAGGGATGGTCGGTGAAACAAAGGAAATCATCACGGTTTACACCAGTGTGCAGGATCTTTTGCTGAATGGCCTCGACCTCCTTGCAGCACATGCAGTTCATCACAACACATTTACCGCAGGAACACCTTGATATGTTGCAAGGATAAAGTGAGAATCTTATCAGAAGGTATATTAATTTTTGGATTAAAATTGTCCAAGGAATTTCAGGATTTCCTATGTGTACATAGCTTAAGCTGGTACCAAATAATCAACATTTTACAAGACAATACATGAACATGTAATGTTAGTGGAAGGCAACCGTCACCAATGTAATGTATGCTTATAAATTACTACGAAAAGTCATTCACTATCAACAGTGATTCAGGTTTGCTGGGCATATGTCGCCATGAACAGGGCACTTTGGGAAGCACGCTTTTAGTTTTAATTCCCAAGAACCCCTCTCCTAAAGAACATTAGATCTCAGTGGCAAAATGTGGACTGAGCTGTGTCTATACTACTACTACTAGTAGTACTACTACTACTTACTAGTCTAGTATAGCATCAGCAATAATCATTAATAAATACCGGGTAAACAATTCAATCCACCACAAATTTATTCAACCAGGAATCAAAATGGGGCCAGAACAGGAGTGAAATTGTCTCTCGAAATAATCTCTCCTCTCCAAAACACACGCCACAATGATGTCGTTGTGAGTATGATGATCTACTAATTCAGTAATTGCCAGTTATTCAATACTGAGTGACAGTACTCAGTACAGTAGGCTAGCTGCAGAATGACCAGATTCGGGTCGTGCTCTGCCTTTGCTGTCAGATCACTCTTGTGTAAACACAGTGAATGAAAATTCGGAGCAATAACGAAAGTATGTAACATCAATCAGATACCCAACGATAAAGAAATAACATTTACCAGACCGTATTGTTCAACCGATCCTTGGCAACTGGTTGTTGAACAGCCATGTCGTTATCGCCAACATCAGATCCAACGCAACGTCAAGTTGTTCTTCAACGCGGCGCCTCGCAAGTGGCAAAAACCGGTACGGTTCAGCGCCGCGTATTTCCTCAAATTTATCGCCGGGCTCATTGTCATCGCTGTCTTCATCTGTATCACTTCCAGATGATTCATTGTCACTGATAACAGCAGAATGCACACTTATTGCCTCCTAGATTTCGTCACCGGAGTTTTCGGGGTCGGACATGATGATCGATGATACTAGTGTTTACTTTCTCTAGGTTCACTGTCGTGCAGTATATATAACGTTGCTGAACATATGACTAAGGCTGGATGTGACTTAGTCAGTCCCTTAGATTCCTTGTTTTCCTTTTTATGACGTCACGGGCCATTTCGCGTGACCTCGGCGTTTTCGGATTTCGCGATTCGCGGGCGTTTCAAAATGTACCTTTTTTTCATGTTTTAGATTTTTTTTAATTCTTGGAAAGTGCGCGAATGTTACATTTGAGGTGTGACCTTTCACATTTCCTGTACAACTTAATTTTGAATTTTTCGTAGCACTTTAAGTGTCTTTTACTCGCCTGAATGAAAAAAAATGCAGATTTGAAATGAAATTTTTTTCTCCACGTACAGGGAAAAATAATTCACGATGGGATGAGGTAGGATTCACGCAGAGTGGGCAAGAAGTGAAGCATCTTGACGTTACGGGAGAACCAGAGGTCATTACACTTTTGGGAGAACAGTTTTGTATTTTTTTTAGGAAAAAGACCTTTCCCATCCATGTAAACTTCATTTTGATTGGTCTAAAATCAAGAGATAATTTTTCTCTCAAAGTTTTGTTCGAATAAGCACCCTCCTTACCAAAAAAAGGGTCAAAGTTTGCGTTCATTGGTCTTGGTCTACCCAACAATGAAATAGATCAATTCAAATCTCCCTTGTGTTGCTCATGAGGTATTGTATGCAAGGTCGGGCTTATACAGTGTGTGTGCACCCAAACACAGAGATCTTTGTGTATTTGGGGCCATCATGAATGATGATTGAAAATGTGCCTCGGAAGACATTTTTCCTCATCACAAAAATTGTAATGGAAAAGACGTCGTGTACGTGCGTGGATCATTTCTCTGTCGGCCTAAAATTGCGATGTTCCGCGGTTTGACCGTGTTATTGTCAGCGACGTTTGGTGTGGCGCATGGTAAAAAAAAACTGCTCTACAGAGCACCGGTGCCCTTTGACCTGGCTGACAGAGATACATCGTCATACGTCATATCACAAGAGGGCGCTCGATGTCGTTGTTTTAGCAGACGGACAATTTCGTGCAGAATTTGCAACAAAAGTCGCTCAAAAATGCATAATTATTCGCTAAGGTCCAGTAAAAACGGTGTTATGTGATTTCTTTTATTATTCTGCATACGAATCAGCTCTGTGGTAAAATTGATTTTGCTTACCCTTTAATGTTCACTTATATGCACCAATAATGAAGATGCTACGTATGTGATTTACCCAGGTTTGTCTGCATCAATATTTCCATTGAATAATGTAACATAACCACACTTTGAATTCTGACAATATAACTTTCCACAGACATGGCATACACTTACCCATCAGACCGTTCACGTCGTTTGTGATGAGTCGATCAAACACCTCCCGACTGATTGGTGGCGGAGTTGGAGAAGGCAGGTATGGTATGAATTCTGGATTCACCACGAGCCTTAAGGTCCCCTCATCCCTGTTGGAGCCAAGCAATAGCTTAGCGTGGTTGTACCGCCCAGTAGAGTACAGGGTGCCCGCCCTGTCCGTGAGAAATGTCCCATCGACGACTACAGCAGATTTGAACGTCAGCTACATTACAATCACATAAGTAGAATGGAGTTATAAAACAGAGTAATTTTACAGAGAATTGGTGTTGCACTGATTTCATGCTTCTGCATGATTTTGAAACAAATAAAAGTGCATACTTATTGATTTGACGGGGAAGTTGAGTTTAAGCTGTGCACCAAAAAAATCAGAACTGAATAATTTCTCATTTGGGAAACCTTATTTTAACTTTGACACAGTTTCCTCATGTTTTTAAAAGCCTATTTTTTACATAGAAATTATAAAATATCGCAAAAATGCTTGAAATGTAGTATAAATGATTAATTAGTAAATCATTCCGAAAAAACACACATTTGATTAAAATCAAATATGCAATTAGATTCAGCAGATGAAAATCTATCTACACGAGAATGTTTAAGTTCATCAGACCCGTTCCTGAGATCAATATGGGTCACCAAGGCACCCCTGTATTCTTATGGAACAAAAAAGCCCAGTACGACCAGCCTTGTCCACTGTCCACTCACCCATCCAATGCTATCGAACAGTTCTTGTGCTTCCTTTTCACGAAGGCAGTCGGCCAGGTCCGCGCTGTCCTCCGTACCACAGCCGAGCCTGTCCCCGATCTGGAAGGCGCTCTTGCGGAGCATCGACTCGTCATTTGGTGCCGCAAAAGGAGAGAAAACAGTGCCGCTCTGTGGTAGGGTAAGGTGCAAAGTAATTTAGTTTGACCAGCCATAAGGTTGATGAAAAAAATGTCTATCTTCATTCTCCAATGACTTCAATCCAAATACGTGAATTTGATGTGTAGTAATTTGCCAAAATCAAAACACTATTAGGAAGTGTTTACTGAGTAAAATGACCAAAAAATCTCAAATAGACAGAGAGCTAATGTTTAGATCCTAACGGGAATTTTCTTAAAAAGCATCTGAAATAGGGAGAATGACTATCATTGGTTTTGAATGGTACATGACGTATAAGAAGATTACTTCGATACAATTACATACGGGAAAGTTGATGCCGTTTGCTTGAAATGAGGCATCCGTGGTCCCAAAGCCTTGCCTAAAATGTTTCCCGCGGTGTCAGGGCAACACTGGGGATAGTTATTGGGATTACGGTCGTTCTACCTGCAGGATAGCATTGTTGAACAGCCCCTTGGACATCTCAGACACAAGATGGAAGTTGACGCTAGCAGAGCCGGCACTCTCACCGAAGATGGTGATCCTGGACGGATCGCCGCCAAATTCTAGTCGTGTTGGATGAAACAATACACGTGATTTGAACTAGATACCATATTCTTATTCTCATTGATGATACTCTTATTGACAGAGATTTGTAATAATCGTATCTAAAACAGGATTGGTTTTCTTCTGAAAAATAGCGAAAGAAAGTTGTATCAAGCGGGACTTGAACCAGGGACGCTGTTTGCTCGTAATGCCATCAAACCGATTAACAAATCGCACTGTTAACCTCCACACTAAGGGATACTCTCTCACCTGCGATATTTTGTCGGACCCACTCCATGGCAAGGGCCTGGTCTAGCATGCCGAAGTTTCCCGGCAAGGCCTCGTCACCTGTCGGATCAGGGAAGTGGAGAATGAAAACTGTTCTCTCGCATTCGAGTCCGAGTAACGAGTCATACCAACCAGGGTTTGAGGCATACTAATGTTTGTCTACATAAACAGATCCTTGTAAAAAATATAAAAACGTAGCCCTTGCGTCGGGGAAGCGACACAGCACGCAGTCACGTTTTACATCAGTGCGGAGATGACGTTGTCCAGGCTATTAATCCTGTGGTAAATTCCATCCGACTCATCGTAACTTAAATCTGTGTGTACTGGGCTATTTCGCTATATAAAAATACTGGGGGATTTGGAGGTCCCTACTCTTCTCAGAAACAGACGGTCCGATGAACTTAATTAAACATTCGCCTGCAGATGTATTGTTAATTGCTTAATATAATTGCGTAGTTGATTTTAATCAAATATGAATTTGTTTAATATTTGGCTGATTAACTATTCTAGTTAACTAATTTACTAACATTTTATACATTTTGGAGATATTTTTATAATTTTAACGTACAAAAGAATGAAAACATGAGGAAACTGTGTCTAAATTGAAATGAGGTTTCCCAGATAAGAAATCATTAAGTTTTTATCTAATGTAATGTGTAAAGCTCCGAAGTCCCCACCAGTGCAGATAGGCTTCATCCTATCTGCATTGGGGCCTCTGAGGCCCCTCCATTATTTGTGTAACTGCATTGCGAACGCTAAATGATTTAGAAACTCGCTTCTTGAGTATCCCCTGTCGTCTTGTGCACATTTTGATAACATTACTGTCCATATCGGACATACCTGTTTTGTGTTACATGTCAATTAGTATGTGCAGGTTATGACAATTGCATACATTTGTGTACAATTTTCAACCGTAAGACAGTGGCTTTCATTTCTTTATGAATCAGGCTCAGGAATTGATGTTGCACTGATATCATGCTTCTGTATATAGATGAACTTGTTAATGTTTGGAAACAATACAAGACATAAGAATCAAATTAAAGAAAACATAAGCATTAAAACGAACCAAAAGAGCTGGCTTTTTGTGGTAACGGGAACATTTTACACATAAAACTAAATCAGAACTGAATGATTTCTCATCTGGGAATCCTTATCCTAATTTTAACACAGTGTCCTCATGTTTTTATTATTTTGTACGTTGAAATTATGAAAATATCGTAAACATACACGAAATGATAATTATGAATGGATGATTAACTACAAATGATAAAATGCATATTTGATTAAAACCAACTTTGCAATCAGATTCAGTACATGGAAATCTATCTGCTTGCGAATTGTCACCTTTATCAGACCTTCTTCTTCTGGGAACAACAGGGCGTCGAGGCCTCCAATATTTTCATTGAGCGAAATAGCCCAGCGCAAATAGGGTTATCGTTAGCCCTGTGGGTACTGGGCTATTTAGCTCCATGAAAATACAGGGAGGCCTCGAAGGTCAGAGGAACTTTTAATCAAATATTCAAATTTGATGAATAATTAGCTTATTTAGCTATTCATAGTGAATGTTTTTATGCATTTTGGCGAACTTTTTCACAATTTCTGCTTAAAGAATATAAAAGCATGATGAAACGGCATCAAAATTAGAATAAGGTTTCCCAGATATAAATTATTCAGTTCTGATTTAATTTTATGCGTGCAGTTAAAACTCAAGTTCACCGTTACAGCAAAAAGGCAGCACATCTGTTATGGCCTCACGTTTTAATTGTTTTATTTCCTTGTTTTTTAATTGTTTTTTTTTTCTTTCTTTTTTCATTGTTTCCAAAATTTAATTAGTTCATTAGTTCATTAGTTCATTAGTTCATTAGTTCATGAATCAGATTCATAGATGAAAACGCATGAAAAACATTGCAACATCAATTCCTCAGCAAGGAACTTGAAAGGAACAGACATGGCATGGGGATATGGCCGCCAATCCTGATTAGCCCGAGCAGACTAAGCAGAGATACACGATTAAGCAGCTCCATGAAAATGGCTGTAGATTATAGATGGTTCCTATACTTACCCGTGGTAAGGAACCCGAAGGCATTGACGCGGTAGTTGATGGTGACCACAATCACGTCTCCGACAGCCACCAGCGGATGTCCGTAGTAGGTGGGGGAGACAGCGGTGCCGGCAAAAAAGCCGCCTCCGTGGATCCAAACCATCACGGCAGCACCCCCTTGCTGTGGAGTGGACAAAACTAATGTAGGTTTGACGGTGTCCATGGTGGAGTAACATTCTGTGAAGTTGGCGGTGACAGTATTTTCTTCTTGGGGGGAGAAGATAAGCTCTGAAAAAACCCGCTAAACCTATATTATGGAACGTTTGCGATGACCAAATGCATGCAAGTAATAATGTTATAAGTTGTATGGCTCAGAAAAAAAATACCCGCCACCGGCTCTTTTCAGAGTCATGCTACTTCTCGAAAGAGGTGACTTACATGAAAGCACTGACATGGTGTCATCGCCAAATTCCCATATCCTGCCGGCATCACCTATGCGCGACATTGGTTGCCATTATTCAGATACTGGCTGTTTATCCATAATCTTCTCATATCAGCATATCGGTATACGATTCATGGTACTCTCAGAGACCGGGACCCCTTTTCATAGAGCCGCCTTAGTGTACGGAAACGCAAAATTCGCCCTACAATTCCATCAATTAGATTATCATTCCATAGGTAATTGTTGGTTGTTTTTAACACCCAATCAAATAAGCTAACTTTATTTCTTGGCTTGCAATCCTCTTTTTATGCTTGTTCAATCCTTTCAAATTCACCTAAAGTTATTAATCAACATTTTCAAAAAGTCATGCATGAATCCAAACCAAAGAAATACTACAAACATACTTGTATTTCTTAAATTAATTTATATTTTAAAATAAAGAAATCAAACGTGCGCAGCTCCATACGGCACGGTATACAATGCACATGTAAATGTACAGTAGGCTACAGTCAGTACTATACATATATAGCAATGAGCGGTCTGCGGGAAAGACTAGGCAGAACGTGCATGGAAGAATAAGTAAACAAATAACTCGGGTTTCTTGCATGGAAAGTGTTTTCCAGCTTTTTCCCGCTGGCATATTTACAGGCCAAAGCCAGTCAGTACACCATCGTTTAGCTAGCGAGTGTACACAAACTGCATGCAATGGGGGGGGGGCACATCCGGGCACCTCAATACCCATAGTCATACGGCAGTTCTCCGTCGTTACGTCACATCCCTGCAATCAGCGGCGGCTTTTTTTGAAAAGATGGCTACGTACGGGAAAGCAAAATTCGACCTACAATTCCTTGATTTTTCTCTCTTTACGAAAATCGTTCGTGAGTGACTCATAGGTAATTGTAGGTTGTTGTTAACACCCAGTTAGATAAAGCAAACTTTATTCTTGGGGGTTGCATTCCCATTTAAGCCCCTATACAAATTTTCACGAATCCAACATGGTCCATTCGCAATTACCGCCGACTGATTCGAGATTTACCTGCAATTAAAATTTATTTACTCGCGGTTTAATCTTATTGAACATTCTGCTAGGTGCATTTTACGATCCTCGAAGCTGACACAGTTTGGTGAAAAAATAACCAGTTTATCAAAAAAATTGCGACATGGTTGACGGAATGAGCTGCAACTTTCACAGGTGTGTTATTCCATGTATATGCTGGATTAAACAAAATATGAACGTGTTTCTAAGACCTTTAACAATGGTGTGTAAGGGCTTGAACTTAAGCAGATGTCGGTGCTTAAACTGTTCTGTGAAACTGGCCCTAAAGCAGTGCCATGGTCTGGTGGACTTGCGCACAGCTTTATGGAGTAGGGCTGTGTAGGAGTTCATTGCTGTCAGAAATCGGGTTCGTGGTATTAAGTAATCAGGTGTAGTGATTGTAAAGCGTAGTGGTTGAGTGTCCTGTATTTCATACCTCAAATCGTGCTGCATATGTTGCATATGACACAGTAGATGTGTCATTTCTGCGAACCTATCTGTATAATGGTTTGGGAGTTATTAGACACTAATTGCATTGTGATCGTTACCGACATGAGTTTATACAGATTGTCATCAAGCCCCAATGTTCATTCAGACTGTTAGAGTTCAGCGTGCAAATGCGGATATTAAACGTACACTACTGTATACAACTTACCACTGCTGGTCTGGGTGCAAAGATGTTCAGATGGAGACAGTCTTCGCTGACTGGCACGCCGGACGTCTGAGAAAGATCCTGCATGCAAGCGCTCCTGAAGAAGGTGGCGTTATAGACCCCGTCCCAGGGCTCCTTGGCCGCGGGGGCCCGGAAGCGGAGCGGGCCCACAGGCGGCTCGGCGAACGGTATGCCCCGGTACACATCGATGGTCTTGTCCACGCCGATGAACTCGGTCTCGGAGAATGTCTCGGTCGTGCCCACGACCTGGCCCTGCGCCACGGTGACGGTGGGCGGGGAACTCTGGGCGCCTGACAGAGCCACGAAGCAGGCCAGCGCCAGGGCCACTCGCAGCATCGAACACTTGTTGCCGTCCATGCTTGAGCGCTGCGATACGAATGGGGGCTGATTCATGCAACCGACTCTTTATCGTTTGGCTATGACAAAATCCCAAGTGCAAACATTTGTAGACTTACTTACACAATGGGATTTACATAATCGGCCGTGGGTTTGGGGTTATGAAAAGGATGACCATCTTCGCCATGTCATGTCTTCGTCTCCATAGGGCGAGAGTAATTCAACACTATGAAACAGTGCACGCCCTTGTACTGGATTATTGGTGGTCTCTCTGTCGGGCGAAACGAAAACTGGCGGGAAAAAATCTTCCCATAGGTAGCGCTTTAAAAACAGGTATTTTACGGTTTCTTTAGAATTCGGGATCTAATGTGCAAACATAGCTGCCATAGTGATAATGGACTTGAATTTAATAACTGTTTAGATAACGCACCTATAGTCTAAAGTGTGTTTTGGTGCCGGTTTCCTGATACATTCTGCACATCTATAACCGCATACACCCTGATCACAATCATGCACTGTCCACGAAGGTTGAACCATTGAATAGCCTTGGTTAACTTATGACTATTTTTTCATACAAATTACCAAAACATCAGCATTAATCGACTCATTGAAAAAGGTTTAACGATAAGTGAAAAGCTGCAGTGTTCGAGTTTAAGCTAAATGTGCCATGCGCACTGTTACTTTTGGTACTCGATCTTCCTTGATTACTTGAAAAAGAATGGAAAATCATTGGGCTTTTGCTTGATGAAATAATTGTGGTTACACTATTGGAAAGTGTGTTGCCAAAAGTTGGCAGGTGTATGTATATTAGACCAATAGCTATCAAATAGATGTACACAAAAGATCTTAACCATATCCAAACATGATATTTGTCTTAGGGTTGCAATCACTATACCATGTCGCTGTCGGGAATTTCGTATATCGTCAGACACATCGGCGAGGTGATGGTATTATAGACATAGTAATTGATTTCATCTCCATTGACGACACAATTGTCACTGCCTTCAATGCATCAAATGTTTATACCCTCAACCATCTTCAGATTGAAGAAGTTGTGGATACCCTATTTGGGTAATCATCGCTAGGCAGCCATTTTGAACTAGTGTCCTGCGCTCTTAGTTTGAGGGATGGTGGGGACAGTCCGGTGAGGCAAACATCGAGTTGGCATCTGCAATACAAAACCAACCATGCGCCCTCGTAACCAAACGGACAAGCTATACCATCTCAAGATCCCATATCAAACCGCGATGTGAAACTATACTCTGAAGGCAAGTGTAGACAGGGAGAGGATATGTTTTTTATTCCACAATACAGGGAACAGACCAATTGATCACGGGGAGGATTAAATCAAAATATTGAAGGCAATAGGGTTATATGGCAGGTGGGTATCAAAGAGCATCTAAATGAAACTAATTACTTCCCAGTTGCCTGTCTTTGTCATTGGATGGCATTAAGGAGAAAATGGTCCTTTTTGTTAACTCACTGAAACTTTTGTCCGTTATGCCTATATTTGCAAATAAAATATGTCGCAGTTCACAACAGTAAATAAGGGACACTCAAGAAGTAAACGGTGAAGCATAGGCCTATATGGTGTGGTATGAAAAAACGTGGCTTAGCCGATGACCGAGCGAGAACTAGTTAACCGTTCTTTTAAAGGATTTAGATAATAATCAATTAAATTAAATTAAATTATCGGCCTCAATGTTGAAACAAGATGAAACAAACACAATACGACAGGATCAAATAATTATAGCCGGCTTTGTTCAGAATTCAAAGAGAAAACAAATCGAATGCATACACAGCATATGAATCAATGCGGCATTACGCTGACTATTTAGACAGAAATTAACAACGGTGTTACGAACAAACCTTGCTCCTTTTCTGTGCAAATGCTATGACACCACACACATTCCTGGATCAGGCTTGAGCTCCGGTCTCGTCCCCGTCATGCTATCATCTTGAAATACAGAATGTGGTCCGCAGCGGAGCTATGTGGCAATAACCTTGGACTTGAACATGACTGACAGACACGAAACCGATGTCTAAGCCCAGGCCTAAGCCTTCCCATTCTTAAGGTCCCATGCGTACACGACGCCAAGTAAATACGATCCCAACTGAGCTTCCAAAGGCATTCCTTTTTTTCCTGATCAGTTTGTGACACACTCATATCATATCATAATTATGACAATACAAGTGACATGGCCACTGCAAACCTCTAGGGCCAGACTTCAACATCGAAACCCTGGTGCAACACGTCATGCTCTGTAACCCTGGAGTGTCATGAGTGATATGATATCACAAGCAAGCTACACGAGCAGTAGCTAGATGCATGGGTGCACTTAATGATTATCCAATTAACAGATATCAAGACTTTCAACATAGTGAACATACATACAGACTGCCTCAAACACTCCTCTATGTAAAAGTCCTCAAAATAAAGAGGTATGGTAATAGCTAGCCATGATACAAACAAAATGATATTACTTGATAAAAGCTACTGTGGGGAATCGTCCCCTGGGACTACGTGTACCGAGTATATCGTTTTCACTGGTGAGGGTTAAGCCCCAGAGGGCGCCCCATTTCTAAAGTCTTTTTCCCGTCCACTGTGATCGAGGCCTGTTGCTGACGATTCTCACGGGTTAATAATTTCATTTTTTGTATAATCTTATTAGGCTTGCAAGCGGGAAACATCAGCAGTACTGTAATTTGAGTGTTTAGAGGGCATACATGGTAATCAGTGGGTCGATAGTCAATTCTACAACTGTATATTTATACTTCTGTCTTGAAACTTTTCGACCGGAAAAAGTTGTGGTTTCATTGTGGTTGTACGTGTACGTGCATATGCGTTATACTGTATTATACTGGCCGTGCACTTGACTGTGTGTGCACCGGGACACGTTGTGTGTGACTCTGACCAATGGCGGCTTGTAGCCATAGCAACCGTGCACTGCGTGTGCATGTGTGTAAAGCGTGGGTCTTGGGTCGTGTTAGTGACAGTAATTTCGTGGCGTTATCCCACAGAACAGGGAACTGCTCCTTTTCGAAGGCCATGGTAATACTAGTACATGTACTAGTATCCAATCTGTGAAGGCCTCGAGGAAACTGGTGTTGGGTGAGTGCCCGAATTATATGTTGTCCTACCAGATACTCAATTAGAAAAGAATAGAATAGAGTAATTTATTGTCATATGTATATCAAATACATTGAAAATCTTCCTGGCCTTGCGAGCAATCACACAAAAATCCACAACAATCAATAAAAACCAACCAAATTAACTACCCACTTAAAATAACCTATCACAACTTGCACAACTAGTACACTAACCTTACAGTGAAATACCACTTTAATATACATGTACAAAACAAACTACATTAATTAATTAGTGATTACAAGAATTAGCGCTCAACGTCACAATTTTCCGCCGGAATTCATATTTGTTTTGTTCGGTTCTCCCTATTAGGGGTTTGACTCTTTCGTCATCTGATCATTAAATGCAACCCACCTCAAGATCGAGATCCCCGCTCAACCCATACTTGTCCTGAGTGTTTTGTCCGTCCCGATGGAGGAGTGATCCTCCTACCCCCGGTGGCCAGCAGCCTTAACCACCTCCCAGGAAGCGCAGACCGCGTACCCCGACACTACCATGAATCGTAATGAAGTCATATGTGTTATCCCAGTTAATTCTTCGTGAAAAAACTATTAGTTATTCACTAGCGCTTGGTATGAAGCGAACTCTTCCCTCCAGTTGGCCATATCTGTGTACTTCCAGGTAGAGTACGACTGTTTCCACTCACGCTCTGCCAAATCCAGATCGCCTGAAGGAAACATGATGGAAATAAAACATGGTCAATCGAATGAAAGATTGAAATAAGCAGCACGACTGGCCGGTGAGGGCGCTATGCGGACGGCCACCACCACCTATATTATTAGAAACATCCTCAAGGTACCCTCATGCTACGTGTCAGCTGACACACGTTCAGCTTTGTCAATGATTTTCGAAGCCATGCTGCGGCACCCTATACAATGGATCCAATTTTGTTTTTTGGTGGAAGCTTCCATGAACTTTCCAGTACGCTTTTAAAAGTCACAGAGAGCATGATCCATGGTTTCTGAGCATTCTTACCCAACATGGTCTGTAGCTGGCCGATGTAGTTGTTCCAGAAGTAGCACTCACGGCTCTTGAGGGCCCTGCTCGTGGTCAGGTTCAAGTCGAGGACCTTGTACTCCAGTTCAGGGACGGTGAACCGAGGCCAGACGTCCTGGCTGGTCTCTGGCTGAGCGCCAGGCGTCTTCGTGCCAGGATTGCTGTTCGAGAAATGATGGCAGTCAAACTGGTATTATTTCACGAAGGATGCCGCTCGTCTCAAAGTTTAGCGTAGCATCAGGAGGCTAGTTACAAGCATGATCAATCATACTCATGGCACAAGCTGAAATTTTAGGTGTTTTTTCTTAATGTTATCGGTAGTCAATGTGAACGTGACACTTCCTGTTGCAGCGGCCCCTTTGCTGACAGCACCAGTTTACTATGTCTTGATTTTATTTTTGACCGGGACTTGAACCCCAGACCTCTGGATCAATGTACAAGCGCTCTCCCATCTGAGCTCTCCAGCGCATAGATGGTGGCCTTCCCAAACTGTTAACTAGTCTTTGCCAGGGTGGGGGCGTCAGTCAGAAGCATTTCAGCCAATAACTGCTGTCTATTTTCTGGGATCAGAAGCCCACTTTCATTCAGATGCAAACAACCAATTGTTTAAACCTGGACACATCAACCAGGGATCACACAAAATGGATGCAACTATTTCTATTCAAATAAAACCAAGGAAAAACTGACTGGGAACCCTTGAACAAAAGTAACAACATAATTAGCAAACAAAACTTTGGCTGGACCTGGACTTGTACCCGATACGTCTGGATTAACGTACCAGTGCTTTTCTACCTGTGCTATCCAGCCCTTAGATGGTGGCCTATAGTGTTTGGCTGGATGGGGGCGCCAGTCAGAGGCATTTCTTGATATTTTTTTTTCAATTGAGACACTACCATAATAATGTAATGTAATGCTACAACACCTATTGTATAGAGCATGTCAGCTCTGAATCGATACCAACGACGATGACATACACTTACCCTGTTTTCGCAAAGTTTGTCCAGAACTCCATTAACTTCACCGAGAAGACCTTGTCTTCCGGAAGAAAGTTAGGGTAGATTGACAGAAGTTCGGGAATGAACGGATTGCCGAACATGAAAATGATGTCCTCTGCGTGACCCGCCCCCAGCCAGCTGGCGTTGAAAGACTCCGCAAAGATGGAGTAAGTTGGGACGTGCGTCATCTGATAGGTGAAGACATCGTCGCCCCCTTGGGCGTGAACACGCGCCACCCTGTCGTTTCCACAGGCGAACTGGAAATCGGTGGCGTAGTCCACGTATGTCCTGAAGTAGTCCGAGTTGTTGTAGTCAGCCACGGACCAGTCGATGTACAGCATGTTGATGGCTTCAATCAATTGAGCGTTGCTGTCTGTACTCCCACCTAGGCGTGGATACAAGTGAGCATTAAAGGGTAAGCACAATCGAAATTAAATTGTCTAATTTCAATCATTTCCGGTTGTGGTAAACCTATTTTTTTGAAATACACGAATAACTACCTCTTTTTCACTTGCTTTCATGAACAAGACACACCGAAAATATCCAATAAAACATCGTCTGCTACAAAAGCGTGGCGACATGTTAATAACGTAGGAAGATGAAACACTCGTTCACAAGCGATCGATCGTGTACACGCACACGCACGTATGTTCTGAATTTTCACCAAAGTTTTAAGTGTCTTTTACTCGCCTGAATGAAAAAAAATGCAGATTTGAAATGAAAATATTTTTCTCCACGTACAGGGAAAAATAATACACGATGGGATGGGGTAGGATTCACGCAGAATGGGCAAGAAGTGAAGCATCTTGACGTAGCGGGAGAACCAGAGGTCATCACACTTTGGGGCGAACAGTTTTGTATTTTTTTTAGGAACAAACCCTTTCCCAGCCATGTAAACTTCATTTTGATTGGTCTAAAATCAAGAGATAATTTTTCTCTCAAAGTTTTGTTCGAATAAGCGCCCTCCATACAAAAAAGGGTCGAAGTTTGCGTTCATTGGTCTTGGTCTACCCAACAATGAAATGGATCAATTCAAATCTCCCTTGTGTTGGCCATGAGGTATTGTATGCAAGGTCGGGCTTATACAGTGTGTGTGTGCACCCAAACACATAGATCTTTGCGTATTTGGGGCCAGAAGGTTTCATCATGAATGATGATTGAAAATGTGCCTCGGAAGACATTTTTCCTCATCACAAAAATTGTAATGGAAAAGACGTCGTGTACGTGCGTGGATCTTTTCTCTGTCGGCCTAAAATTGCGATGTTCAGCGGTCTGACCGTGTTATCGTCAGCGACGTTGGCTGTGGCGCATGGTAAAAAAAACTGCTCTACAGTGCACCGGATCTTATCACTATTTTCCGTCCGTAATAAGTACTATTAATCTCATCACACAGATTTTCAAACCAAAATGCAAAATAATTCTTCTAATCAAATAACGTACGTATATCTACATGATGTGTATGTGGATTTTTGTGGCGGATTTTACTTCCTTTTCTCAAACATCACGTCTCGAGGGTAACATAGTGTTTGTGTTCACGTGCATAGTTGACCTTTGACCTGGCTGACAGAGATACATCGTCATACGTCATATCACAAGAGGGCGCTCGATGTCGTTGTTTTAACAGACGGACAATTTCGTGCCGAATTTGCAACAAAAAGTCGCTCAAAAATGCATAATTATTCGCTAAGGTCCGGTAAAAACGGTGTTATGTGAGTTCTTGTAATATTCTGCATACGAATCAGCTCTGTGGTAAAATCGATTGTGCTTACCCTTTAATGTTCACTTATATGCACCAATAATGAAGATGCTACGTATGTGATTTACCCAGGTTTGTCTGCATCAATATTTCCATTAAATAATGTAACATAACCACACTTTGAATTCTGACAATATAACTTTCCACAGACATGGCATACACTTACCCATCAGACCGTTCACGTCGTTTGTGATGAGTTGATCAAACACCTCCCGACTGATCGGTGGCGGAGTTGAAGAAAACAGGTATGGCATGAATTCTGGATTCACCACGAGCATTAAGGTCCCCTCATCCCTAGTGGAGCCCAGCAATAGCTTAGCGTGGTTGTACCGCCCAGTAGAGTACAGGGTGCCCGCCCTGTCCGTGAGGAATGTCCCATCGACGACTACAGCAGATTGGAACGTCAGCTACATTACAATCACATACGTAGAATGGAGTTATAAAACAGAGTAATTTTACAGAGAATTGGTGTTGCAATGATTCCATGCTTCTGCATGATTTTGAAACAAATAAAAGTGCGCACTTATTGTTTTGACGGGGAAGTTGAGCTTTAGCTGTGCACAAAAAAGTCAGAACTGAATAATTTCTCATTTGGGAAACCTTATTTTAACTTTGACAAAGTTTCCTCATGTTTTTAAAAGCCTATTTGTTTACATAGAAATTATAAAATATCGCAAAAATGCTTGAAATATAGTATAAATTAATAATTAGTAAATTATTCCGAAAAACACGCATTTGATTATATTCAAATATGCAATTAGATTCAGCAGATGAAAATCTATCTACACGAGAATGTTTAAGTTCATCAGACCCGTTCCTGAGATCAATATGGGTCACCAAGGCACCCCCTGTATTCTTATGGAACAAAAAAGCCCAGTACGACCAGCCTTGTCCACTGTTCACTCACCCATCCAATGTTATCGAACAGTTCTTGGGCTTCCTTTTCCCGAAGGCAGTCGACCAGGTCCGCGCTGTCCTCCGTACCACAGCCGAGCCTGTCCCCGATCTGGAAGGCGCTCTTGCGGAGCATCGACTCGTCATTTGTTGTCGCCCAAGGAGAGAAAACAGTGCCGCTCTGTGGTAGGGTAAGGTGCAAAGTAATTTAGTTTGACCAGCCATAAGGTTGATGAAAAAAATGTCTATCTTCATTCTCCAATGACTTCAATCCAAATACGTGAATTTGATGTGTAGTAATTTGCCAAAATCAAAACACTATTAGGAAGTTTTTACTTAGTAAAATGACCAAAAAATCTCAAATAGACAGAGAGCTAATGTTTAGATCCTCACGGGAATTTTCTTAAAAAGCATCTGAAATAGGGATAATGACTATCATTGGTTTTAAATGGTACATGACGTATAAGATGATTACTTCGATACAATTACATACGGGAAAGTTGATGCCGTTTGCTTGAAATTAGGCATCCGTAGTCCCAAAGCCTTGCCTAAAATGTTTCCCGCGGTGTCAGGGCAACACTGGGGATAGTTATTGGGATTGCGATCGTTCTACCTGCAGGATAGCATTGTTGAACAGCCCCTTGGACATCTCAGACACAAGATGGAAATTGACGCTAGCAGAGCCGGCACTCTCACCGAAGATGGTGATCCTGGACGGATCGCCGCCAAATTCTAGTCGTGTTGGATGAAACAATACACGTGATTTGGACTAGATACCATATTCTTATTCTCATTGATAATGCTCTTATTGACAGAGATTTGTAATAATCGTGTCTCAAACAGGATAGGTTTATTCTGAAAAATAGCGAAAGAAAGTTGTATCAAGCGGGACTTGAACCAGGGACGCTGTTTGCTCGTAATGCCATCAAACCGATTAACAAATCGCACTTTCAATCTCCACACTAAGGGATACTCTCTCACCTGCGATATTTTGTCGCACCCACTCCAAGGCAAGGGCCTGGTCTAGCATGCCGAAGTTTCCCGGCAAGGCCTCGTCACCTGTCGGATCAGGGAAGTGGAGAATGAAAACTGTTCTCTCGCATTCGAGTCCGAGTAACGAGTCATACCAACCAGGGTTTGAGGCATACTAATGTTTGTCTACATAAACAGATCCTTGTAAAACATATTAAAACGTAGCCCTTGCGTCGGGGAAGCGACACAGCACGCAGTCACGTTTTACATCAGTGCGGAGATGACGTTGTCCAGGCTATTAATCCTGTGGTAAATTCCATCCGACTCATCGTAACTTAAATCTGTGTGTACTGGGCTATTTCGCTATATAAAAATACTGGGGGACTCGGAGGTCCCTACTCTTCTCAGAAACAGACGGTCCGATAAACATTCGCCTGCAGATGTATTGTTAATTGCTTAATATAATTGCATAGTTGATTTTAATCAAATATGAATTTGTTTAATATTTGGCTGATTAACTCTTCTAGTTATCTAATTTACTAACATTTTATACATTTTGGAGAAATTTTATAATTGTAACGTACAAAAGTATGAAAAAATGAGGAAACTGTGTCAAAATTGTAATGAGGTTTCCCAGATAAGAAATCATTAAGTTTTTATCTAATGTAATGTGTAAAGCTCCGAAGTCCCCACCAGTGCAGATAGGCTTCATCCTATCTGCATTGGGGCCTCTGAGGCCCCTCCATTATTTGTGTAACTGCATTGCGAACGCTAAATGATTTAGAAACTCGCTTCTTGAGTATCCCCTGTCGTCTTGTGCACATTTTGATAACATTTCTGTCCATATCGGACATACCTGTTTGGTGTTACATGTCAATTAGTATGTGCAGGTTATGACAATTGCATACATTTGTGTACAATTTTCAACCGTAAGACAGTGGCTTTCATTTCTTTATGAATCAGGCTCAGGAATTGATGTTGCACTGATATCATGCTTCTGTATATTCCTAGATGAACTTGTTAATGTTTGGAAACAATACAAGACATACAAAATCAAATTAAAGAAAACATAAGCATTAAGATGAATCAAAGAGCTGGCTTTTTGTGGTAACGGGAACATTTTACACATAAAACTAAATCAGAACTGAATGATTTGTCATCTGGGAATCCTCATCCTAATTTTAACAGTGTCCTAATGTTTTTATTCTTTTGTACGTTGAAATTATGAAAATATCGTAAACATACACGAAATGATAATTATGAATAGATGATTAACTACTAATGATAAAATGCATATTTGATTAAAACCAACTTTGCAATCAGATTCAGCACATGAAAATCTATCTGCTCGCGAATTGTCACCTTTATCAGACCTTCCGTTTCTGGGAACAACAGGGCGTCGAGGCCTCCAATATTTTTATTGAGCGAAATAGCCCAGCGCAAATAGGGTTATCGTTAGCCCTGTGGGTACTGGGCTATTTCGCTTCATGACAATACAGGGGGCCTCGAAGGTCAGAGGAACTTGAAAATGTTCTTGCAGATAAATGTCCATGTGCTAAATCTAATTATTTAGTTAATTTTAATCAAATATTCAAATTTGATGAATAGTTAGCTAATTTAGCTATTCATAGTGAATGTTTTATGCATTTTGTCGAGCTTTTTCACAATTTCTGCTTTAAAAATATAAAAACATGATGAAACAGCGTCAAAATTAAAATAAGGTTTCCCAGATTATTCTGTTCTGATTTAATTTTATGCGTGCAGTTAAAACTCAAGTTCACCGTTACAGCAAAAAGGCAGCACATGTTATGGCCTCATGTTTTAATTGTTTTATTTCATTGTTTTTATTTTTTATTTTTTATTTTTTTTATTGTTTCCAAAATTTAATTAGTTTCAATCAGATTCACAGATGAAAACGCATGAAAAACATTGCAACATAAACTCCTCAGCAAGGAACTTGAAAGGAACAGACATGGCATGGGGATATGGCCGCCAATCCTGATTAGCCCGGGAAGACTAAGCAGAGATACACGATTAAGCAGCTCCATGAAAATGGCTCTAGATTATAGATGGTTCCTATACTTACCCGTGGTAAGGAACCCGAAGGCATTGACGCGGTAGTTGATGGTGACCACAATCACGTCTCCGACAGCCACCAGTGGATGTCCGTAGTACGAGGGGGAGACAGCGGTGCCGACAGAAAAGCCGCCTCCATGGATCCAAACCATCACGGCAGCACCCCCTTGCTGTGGAGTGGACAAAACTAATGTAGGTTTGACGGTGTCCATGGTGGAGTTACATTATGCGAAGTTGGCGGTGACTTCATATCAGTATTCTCTTTTGGGCAGAAGATTAGCTCTGAGAACGATACGGAAACGTTTGCGATGACCACTTGCATGCAAGTAATAATGTTATAAGTTGTACGGCTCGGAAAAAAAATTCGGCACCGGCTCTTTTCAGAGTCATGCTACTTCTCGAAAGAGGTGACTTACATGAAAGCACTGACATGGTGTCATCGCCAAGTGTCCATGGTGGAGTAACATTATGTGAAATTTGTGGTCACTTCATGTAAGTATTCTCTTTTGAACAGCTTAGCTTTAAAAAAAGACCTGCACTCGCCAAACTAATACGGAACGTTTGCCGTGACCAAATGCATGTGAGCAATCTTTAATTCTTTCGAGAAGTTGTATGCCTCGGAAAGAAATACCTAGTGCCGAAAGGTTTGACTAAGGCACAAGTCACGATTTACTGCATCAACTTATCAACCCAATCTTCACGTTTGTTTTTATATGAATGCAGATGACATATTTTAGTGTTGTTCGTCGTCATGTGACATAGTCATAAAGGTGAGTTTTCATGCTTTACAGATCTTTTAACAAATAAGCGGCTCTATGAAATGGGTCCCGGTCTCCGAGAGTACCATGAATCGTATATCGATATGCTGACATGAGAAGAATATGGGTAAACAGCCGGTAACCGAATAATAACAACCATGCAAAGGCCCACACAAGTTATGCCGGCACGATGTGGGAATTTTACGGTGACACCGTGTCTGTGCTACCATTGATGCAGATGTCGATTCTTAAACTTTTGATACATTAAATGTCTTGAAAGCAACTGATGAACCCAGAGCATTTCGTACATATATGCAGATTGATTTCGGTTTTTACAGAATTACTGGATGTTTGGTCTTGCCAACTCTTCACCCTTTGATTGAATACATTTTCCGTTGAACAAACTGTTGTGAAGTCTTTTTGATATCATGCACAAGTGGCTGTATATGGACTGGTGCTGTCCCGTATACTCAGTAGATGTGTCATTTCGGTGGACCTATCTGTATAATGGATTGGGAGTTACTAGACACTAATTGCATTGTGATCGTTACCGACATGAGTTTATACAGATGGTCATCAAGCCCCAATGTTCATTCAGAATGTGAGAGTTCAGCATGCACAGGAGAACATTAAACGTACACTACTGTATACAACCTACCACTGCTGGTCTGGGTGCAAAGATGTTCAGATGCAGACAGTCTTCGCTGACTGGCACGCCGTACGTCTGAGAAAGATCCTGCATGCAAGCGCTCCTGAAGTAGGTGGCGTTATAGACACCGTCCCAGGGCTCCTTGGCCGCGGGGGCCCGGAAGCGGAGCGGGCCCACAGGTGGCTCGGCGAACGGTATGCCCCGGTACACATCGATGGTCTTGTCCACGCCGATGAACTCGGTCTCGGAGAATGTCTCGGTCGTGCCCACGACCTGGCCCTGCGCCACGGTGACGATGGGCGGGGAACTCTGGGCGCCGGACAGAGCCACGAAGCAGGCCAGCGCCAGGGCCACTCGCAGCATCGAACACTTGTTGCCGTCCATGCTTGAGCGCTGCGATACGAATGGGGGCTGATTCATGCAACCGACTCTTTATCGTTTGGCTATGGCAAAATCCCAAGTGCAAACATTGGTAGGCTTACTCATACAATTTGAGTTATATAATCAACTGTGGATTTTGAGGTTATGAATAGGAAGACCACTTTCGCCATGTCATGTCCTCGTCTGCATGGGGCGAGAGAAAGTCAACACTATAGAACATTGTACGCCCTGGTACTGGCTTATTTTCTTGTCTCTCTGTCGGACAAAACAAATGCTGCTGGATTTTTTTTCCATTGGTAGCGCAGCCGAAAACATGGGAATTCATAGTTTGTTTAATATTCAATATCATGAGTTCAACCATAGCTGCCATAGTGATAGTGGACTTAGTGCATAGTGATAACGAACAAAGACTTAAGTGTTTTTTTCGAGAGCCGGTTTGGTGCCGGTTTTTCTGATAGATTCCACACTTATGTAGCCCCTTACGTTCTTATTAGAATCATCCACTGAACGGATGAACGTTACCAATGAATGGCATTGGTTACCTTATGATTTTGTTTTATATATATTATTAAAACATTAGCATTAAAGGACTCACAGAAAAAGGCTTTATGATAAGTCAACAGTTGCCTTGTTCGAGTTCGAGTGACTTTGGTACTCGATCTTCCTTGTTTACTAAAAACAACTAAAACAGAACATTTGGGCTTATGCTTGATGCGCATGAAAGTAATTGGGTTTCCAAAGGTTAGTCGGTGTATCGCTTTGTACATTTGACCAACCGCTATCGAACAGATGTACACCAAAATAATTGATCCATTTGCAAACGTGGCCTTTGTCTTAGGGTTGCTATCAATATTCCATTATAGCATCTGGAATATCGTATTTCATTAGACACATCGAAGAGGTAATGGTATTATGTACCTAGAGGTTGATTTTCTCTTAATCGAAGACACCTTTGTAGGTGCCTTCAATAGAAGTATCAATATAGTTTACACCTTCTAGAGACTTCTGATTGAAGAAGTTATGGTACTCACTTTTGGTAATTATCGCTAGGCAGCCATTTGAAGTGTCGTGAACTGCTAATTTGAGGGATGGTTGGGACAGTCCGTTGAGGCAAACACTGAGTTGGCGCCCGGTGGCGTCTGCAATACAATCCAACCATGCGCCCAAACGGACAAGCCATAACATCTCCAAATCCAATTTCAAACCGCGATGTGAAACTATACTCTGAAGGTAAGCTTTGTCACAAGTGTAGCCAGGGAGAGGATATGTGTTTTATTTATCAATACAGGGAACAGACCCATTGATACCGGGATGTATTACATAAAAATATTTGAGGCAATATGATTGTATGGCGGGCTGTATTCCAAGAGACTAAGAAATCGTGATTCTTTTTTCAGACTTTCCCCCTTCACCCCCCCCCCCCCTCCATACCCCTCCCGACTCCTTATTCAACCCCCATCTCAGCCTCGACCCCTTTTCAATTTCCACTCTTAGTTTGCATTCCTTGTGACTTTGGTAAATAGATATTGCAACAAGAAAAAACCTTTTTTTAATTGAATGTCATTAAGAAAATAAATTGGTCTTTTTTGGTTAAATCATTGAAACTGTTGTCCATATTCCCTATATTTGCGAATGAAATATGTGCATCACAATATAAAGTACATTTAAGAAAATGGTGAACTATAAATTGGATGACAGAGCGAGAACTATTTAACTGTTACGTTAAATGGTTGAGATAATAATCGGCTAAAACTAAAGAAGATTCCAAGAGTCAATGATGAAACAAAGTAAAACAAAGACAACGTGATGGGATCAAATAATTACAGCCGGCTTTGTTCCGAAGTCAAACAAAAACGAATCGAATGTATACAAAGCATATTAAACAATTACGCTGACAATTTAGATAACATTTACAGCGGTCTTACGAAAAAAAACTGGCTCCTTTCTATGCAAATCCCATGACACTACACACAATTCTGCATCAGGCTCGAGCTCAGGTCTCTTCATAGTGTAACACCACTCGTTATAACCTTGGACGTCATCCATTAACGTTAAATGGCTGACATACACAAAACAAGGCCCAGGCCCCGACCTACGCCTTCCCAGTATAACTGTCCTATACATACACGGACGCCAAGTAAATACGACCCCTGATCAGTTTGTGACACATTCATATGTCAGTACAAGTGATAAAATGTCCGAATACAGTACAACCCTATACGGCCCGAATACATTATCGAATCCCCGGTGCAACACGTTATGCTCTGAGTGTCATGCGTGATATGATATCTCAAGCAAGCTACACGAGCAGTAGGTGGGTGCATGCAATTATCCAATCACCGTAGAACTTACTTTAAATATAATGAAAATACATGCACAGACTGCGTAAAACACACCTTTAATGAAAAGTCCTCAAAGTAAGGTATAATAATAACCATCCTCGATACAAACAAATTTAGCTTACTTTCTAATAGCTACCATGAATCGTAATGAAGTCATATGTGTTATCATATTTAACTCTTCATGAAGAAAACTATTAATTATTGACTAGCGCTTTGTATGAAGCGAACTCTTCCCTCCAGTTGGCCATATCTGTGTACTTCCAGGTAGAGTACGACTGTTTCCACTCACGCTCTGCCACATCCAGATCGCCTGAGGGAAACAAGAGGGAAATAAAACATTGTCTATTGAATGACAGATCGGAATAGGCAGCATGACTGGCCGGTGAGGGCGCTATGCGGACGGCCACCACCACCTATATTATCGGAAACATCCTTAAGGTACACTCATGCTATGGGATACGACTGGCGTGCGTGTCAGCTGACACACGTTCAGCTTTGTTAATTATTTAAGACGCCACGCTGCGGCGCCCTATACAATGGATCCAATTTTGTTTTTAGATGGAATCTTCCATGAACTTTTCAGTAAGCTTTTAAAAGTCACAGAAAGCATGATCAATGGTTTCTGAGCATTCTTACCCAACATGGTCTGTAGCTGGCCGATGTAGTTGTTCCAGAAGTAGCACTCACGGCTCTTGAGGGCCCTGCTCGTGGTCAGGTTCAAGTCGAGGACCTTGTACTCCAGTTCAGGGACGGTGAACCGGGGCCAGACGTCCTGGCTGGTCTCTGGCTGAGCGCCAGGCGTCTTCGTGCCAGGATTGCTGTTCAAGAAATGGTTGCAGTCAAACTAGTATCATTTCACGAAGGATGCCCCTCGTCTCAAAGTATAGTGTAGCATTTGGAGGCTAGTTACCAACACTTAGTAGTAAACCACAACCATGGCACTAGCTGCAATTTCAGGTGTTTTTTTCTTGATCTCAATGTAAATATGCCAATGTGAACGTGACACTTCCTGTTGCAGCGGCCCCTTTGCTGATAGCACCAGTTTCCTTAGTCTTGTTTTAATATCTGACAGGGACTTGAACCCGTGACCTCTGGATTAACGTACTAGCGCTCTTCCATCTGAGCTCTCCAGCCTTTAGATTGTGGCATTCCCAAGCAGTTAACTAGTCTTTGCCGGTGTAACGATCTCAGACGGGCCCCCGTGCTGAGTTGAGCCGTGACGTCACTGGCTCACCTCAGCACGTTGCAGCTACGTGCTCAGCTGCTCAGCGTGCTTAGATGAGTCGGTGAACCAAGCACGTAAGGGCGCCCTTCATTTGAATGTTGTTTATTATTTTCCGCGAACGAACACAGTTTGCTTTTGATTGTACATGTATAAAGTCAATCGATACACCCTTATTACGGGGAACAACTGTAGCATTTCCCAATGTAAAACTGCTGGTTCTAGGCCTAGGTACTAGGCTCCGTACTGAGCGAGTTGGTAAATAATTACGGGTGAACGAACATGTCTGAAAGCGCTGCGTTGCCAATGGCCGTATCGACTCAGCACGGCAGTCAAAATGGACAACTACCATACGCACTGCGCATGACGTTTTTATCCATATATGGTAACGGTCTCAGCTGAGCATGGGACCCGGATCAGACCGTTACACCAGGGTGGAGTCGTCAGTCAGAAGCAGTTCAGCAATTAACTGCCGCATATCTCTAGGGATCACACCCCCGCTTTCATTCAGATGCAGGCAACCAATTGTGTGAATCTGGCCACAGCAACTCTGCGATTACACAAAGTGGATGCAACGAGTTCAATTGAAGTCAAACAAACAAAGGAAAAACTTACTGGGAACCTTTGAAAAGATTGAACAATTGGCAAAGAAAACTTTGATTGGGACTTCTGGATTAACGTATCAGTGCTCTCCAATCTGCGCTACCCAGACATTAGATGGTGGCATTCCCAAATAGTCAGCTAGTCTTTGGCCGGGTGGGGCGCCAGTAAGAAGCAATTCTTGATTTATTTAATTACACACTTACACATCTGTGGTTTGCATTGGTGTAAGATGTAATACTAGATTTAATACTGTATTCATGTACACTGAAGATGTAATACCACAAGGTATATTGTTTAGAGCATGTCAGCTCTGAATCGATACCAACGAAGATGACATACACTTACCCTGTTTTCGCAAAGTTTGTCCAGAACTCCATTAACTTCACCGAGAAGACCTTTTCTTCCGGAAGGAAGTTGGGGTAGATTGACAGAAGTTCGGGAATGAACATATTGCCGAACATGAAGATGATGTCCTCTGCGTGACCCGCCCCCAGCCAACTGGCGTTGTAAGACACCGTAAAGATGGAGTGAGTTGGGGCGTGCGTCATCTGATAGGTGAAGACATCGTCGCCCGCTTGGGCGTGAACACGCGCCACCCTGTCGTTTCCACAGGCGAACTGGAAATCGGTGGCGTAGTCCACGTAGGTCCTGAAGTAGTCCGAGTTGTTGTAGTCAGCCACGGACCAGTCGATGTACAGCATGTTGATGGCTTCAATCAATTGAGCGTTGCTGTCTGCACTCCCACCTAGGCGTGGATACAAGTGAGCATTAAAGGGTAAGCACAATCGAAATTCAATTTTCTAATTCCAATCAATTCCGGTTGTGGTAAACCTATTCTTTTGAAATACACGAAAAACTACCTCTTTTCACTTGATTTTATGAACAAAACCAACCGAAAATATCCAGAAAAAAATTGTCTGCTACAAAAATGTGGCACTATGTTGATGATGTGGGAAGATGCACACTCGTTCACAAGATGTCGATCGTGTACACGCACACGCACGTACAGTGTGGTGTGTGTATATTCCGACTTTTTACCAAAGTTTTAAGTGGTTTTGAAGATACTAGATGTGTTAGATGCTAGATTTAGATGTTTAGATGTTAAATGTTAGATGCTAGATTTACCCAGATTTTTCTGAATTAGAATTTCCAGTGAATAATGTAACATAACCCCATTTGAATTCTGACAATATAACTTTCCACAGACAGGTCATACACTTACCCATTAGACCGTTAACTTCGTTTGTGATGAGTTGATCAAACACCTCCCTACTGATCGGTGGCGGAGTTGAAGAAAACTGGTATGGCACGAATTCTGGATTCCCCAGAAGTATCAAGGTCCCCTCATCCCTGTTGGAGCCAAGCAATAGCTTAGCGTGGTTGTACCGCCCAGTAGAGTACAGGGTGCCCGCCCTGTCCGTGAGAAATGTCCCATCGACGACTACAGCAGATTGGAACGTCAGCTACATTACAATCACATACGTAGAATGGAGTTATAAAATCAAGTAATTGTACAGAGAAATGGTGTTGCACTAATTTCATGCTTCTGTATGATTTCGAAAGAAAAACAAATGCAAAGTGCACGCTTATTGTTTTGACGGGTAAGTTGAGTTTTAGCTGTGCACAAAATTTTAAATCAGAACTGAATAATTTCTCATCTGGGAAACCTTGTTCTAACTTTGACACAGTTTCCTCATGTTTTTAAAAGCCTATTTTGTTACATAGAAATTATAAAAGATCGCAAAAATGCTTGAAATATACTATAAAATAATGATTAATTAGTAAATTATTCCGAAAAACACACATATGATTATAATCAAACACGCAATTACATTCAGCAGATGAAAATCTATCTACACGAGATTTTTTAAGTTCATCAGACCTTCCGTTCCTGAGATCAATAGGGGTCGCCAAGGCACCCCTGTATTCTTATGGAACAAAAAAGCCCAGTACGACCAGCCTTGTCCACTGTCCACTCACCAATCCAATGCTATCGAACAGTTCTTGGGCTTCTTTTTCCCGAAGGCAGTCGGCCAGGTCCGCGCTGTCCTCCGTACCACAGCCGAGCCTGTCCCCGATCTGGAAGGCGCTCTTGCGGAGCATCGACTCGTCATTTGTTGTCGCCCAAGGAGAGAAAACAGTGCCGCTCTGTGGTAAGGTAAGGTGCAAAGTAGTGATTTTAGGTTGACCAGCCATAAGCCATAAATATTTCCATCTTCATTCTTCAATTACTTTAATCCAAACACGTGAATTTGATGTGTAGTAATTCGCCAAAATCAAATCACTATTACGAAGTGTTTATTGAATAAAATGACCAAAAAATCTCAAATAGACAGAGAGCTGATGTTTTGATTCTAACAGGAATTTTCTAAAAAAATCTGAAATTGGGAAAATGACTATCATTGGTTTTGAATGGTACATGACGTATCAGATGGTTACTTCAATACAATTGCATACGGGAAAGTTAATGCCGTTTGCTTAAAACGAGGCTTCCTTTGTCCCGAAGCATTGCTTAAAATGTTTCCCGGAGTGTCAGGGCAACACTGGGGATAGTTATTGGGATTACGATCGTTCTACCTGCAGGATAGCATTGTTGAACAGCCCCTTGGACATCTCAGACACAAGATGGAAGTTGACGCTAGCAGAGCCGGCACTCTCACCGAAGATGGTGATCCTGGACGGATCGCCGCCAAATTCTAGTCGTGTTGGATGAAACAATACACGTGATTTGGACTAAATTCCTTTTAAGGGGATACTCTGGTTGAAAGGATAAAAACACTATAGGTTTTATTCTGAAAAATAGCGAAAGAAAGTTGTATCAAGCGGGACTTGAACCAGGGACGCTGTTTGCTCGTAATACTGTCAAACCGATTAACAAATCGCACTTTCAGTCTACACACTATGGGATACTCTCTCACCTGCGATATTTTGTTGAACCCACTCCATGGCAAGGGCCTGGTCTAGCATGCCGAAGTTTCCCGGCAAGGCCTCGTCACCTGTCGGATCAGGGAAGTGGAGAATGAAAACTGTCCTCTCGCATTCGAGTCTGAGTAACGAGTCATACCAACCAGGGTTTGAGGCTTACTAATTTTTGTCTACATAAACAGATCCTTGTAAAAAATATAAAAACGTAGCCCTTGCGTCGGGGAAGCGACACAGCACGCAGTACGTTTAACATCAGTGCGGAGATGACGTTGTCCAGGCTATTAATCCTGTGGTAAATTCCATCCGACTCATCGTAACTTAAATCTGTGTGTACTGGGCTATTTCGCTATATAAAAATACTGGGGGACTCGGAGGTCCCTACTCTTCTCAGAAACAGACGGTCTGATGAACTTAATTAAACATTCGCCTGCAGATGTATTGTTAATTGCTTAATATAATTGCATAGTTGATTTTAATCAAATATGAATTTGTTTAATATTTGGCTGATTATCTATTCTAGTTAACTAATTTACTAACATTTTATACATTTTGGAGATATTTTTATTATTTTAACGTACAAAAGAATGAAAACATGAGGAAACTGTGTCTAAATTGTAATGAGGTTTCCCAGATAAGAAATCATTAAGTTTTTATATAATCTAATCGGTAAAGTTCCGAAGTCCCTACCAGTGCAGATAGGCTTCATCCTATCTGCATTGGGGCCTCTGAGGCCCCTCCATTATTTGTGTAACTGCATTGCGTACGCTAAATGATTTAGAAACTCGCTTCTTGAGTATCCCCTGTCGTCTTGTGCACATTTTGATAACATTTCTGTCCATATCGGACATACCTGTTTGGTGTTACATGTCAATTAGTATGTGCAGGTCATGGCAATTGCATACATTTGTGTACAATTTTCAACCGTAAGACAGTGGCTTTCATTTCTTTATGAATCAGGCTCAGGAATTGATGTTGCACTGATATCATGCTTCTGTATATTCCTAGATAAACTTGTTAATGTTTGGAAACAATACAAGACATACAAAATCAAATTAAAGAAAACATAAGCATTAAAACGAACCAAAAGAGCTGGCTTTTTGTGGTAACGAGAACATTTTACACATAAAACTAAATCAGAACTGAATGATTTCTCATCTGGGAATCCTTATCCTAATTTTAACACAGTGTCCTCATGTTTTTATTATTTTGTACGTTGAAATTATGAAAATATCGTAAACATACACGAAATGATAATTATGAATGGATGATTAACTACAAATGATAAAATGCATATTTGATTAAAACCAACTTTGCAATCAGATTCAGCACATGAAAATCTATCTGTTTGCGAATTGACACCTTTATCAGACCTTCCTCTTTTGGAAACAACAGGGCGTCGAGGCCTCCAATATTTTTATTGAGCGAAATAGCCCAGCGCAAATAGGGTTATCGTTAGCCCTGTGGGTACTGGGCTATTTCGCTCTATGAAAATACTGGGAGGCCTCGAAGGTCAGAGGAACTTGAAAATTTGCTTGCTGATAGATGTCCATGTGCTAAATCTGATTATTTAGTTAATTTTAATCAAATATTCAAATTTGATGAATAATTAGCTGATTTAGCTATTCATAGTGAATGTTTTTATGCATTTTGGCAAACTTTTTCACAATTTCTGCTTAAAAAATATAAAAGCATGATGAAACGGCGTCAAAATTAGAATAAGGTTTCCCAGATATAAATTATTCAGTTCTGATTTAATTCTATGCGTGCAGTTAAAACTCAAGTTCACCGTTACAGCAAAAAGGCAGCACATATGTTAAGGCCTCACGTTTTATTTGTTTTATTTCATTGTTTTTTAATTGTTTTTATTTATTTTATTTTTTATTGTTTCCAAAATTTAATTAGTTTCAATCAAATTCATAGATGAAAACGCATGAAAAACATTGCAACATAAATTCCTCAGCAAGGAACTTGAAAGGAACAGACATGGCATTGGAATATGGCCGCCAATCCTGATTAGCCCGGGAAGGCTAAGCAGAGATACACGGTTAAGCAGCTCCATGAAAATGGCTCTAGATTATAGATGGTTCCTATACTTACCCGTGGTAAGGAACCCGAAGGCATTGACGCGGTAGTTGATAGTGACCACAATCACGTCTCCAACAGCCACTAGCGGATGTCCGAAGTAGGTGGGGGAGACAGCGGTGCCGGCAGAAAAGCCGCCTCCGTGGATCCAAACCATCACGGCAGCACCCCCTTGCTGTGGAGTGGACAAAACTAATGTAGGTTTGACGGTGTCCATGGTGGAGTAACATTATGCGAAGTTGGCGTTGACTTCATATCAGTATTCTCTTTTCAGGAGAACATTAGCTCTGAAAACGATACGGAAGCGATTGCGATGACCACTTGCATGCAAGTAATATTGTTATAAGTGGAGTAACATTATGTGAAATTTGTGGTCACTTCATGTAAGTATTCTCTTTTGGACAGATTAGCTTTAAAAAAAACTACACTTGCCAAAATAATACGGCTCGTTTGTGGTGACCAAATGCATGTGAGCAATCTTTAATTTTTTCGAGAAGTTGTATGGCTCGGAAAGAAATACCTAGTGCCGAAAGGGTTGACTTGAGCACAAGTTACGATTTACTGCATCAACTTATCAACCCAAACTTCACGTTTGTTTTTATATGAATGCAGTTGACATATTTTAGTGTGGTTCGTCGTCATGTGACATCGTCATAAGGATGAGTTTTCATGCTTTACGGATCTTTTAACAAATAAGCGGCTCTATGAAATGGGTCCCGGTCTCCGAGAGTTCCATAAATCATATACCGATATGCTGATATGAGAAGATTATGGGTAAACAGCCTGTATGTAAATAATGACAACCAAGGGCCCACATAAATTATGCCGGCACGATGTGTGAATATTAGAATAACACCGTGTCTTTACTACCATCGTCTTGAAAGCAACGGATGAACCCAGAACATTTCGTACATGTATGCATATTAATGTCGGTTTGTAAAGAATAACTGGATGTTTGCTCTTGCCAACTCTTCACCCTTTGATTTAATTAATTTTGCGGTGAACAAACTGTTGTGAAGTCTACTTGATATCATGCACAAGTGGCTGTATATGGACTGGTGCTGTCCTGTATACTCAGTAGATGTGTCATTTCGGTGGCCCTATCTGTATCGTGGGAACCCCAATTTTCGACGGTACGCGTTTTCGACGCTTAGCCTTCTAACTCACATCGCACGCTGAATATAACTCCGTATAACGATCTCAGACTTCGTATCTTTCAGTTTGTTTCCTGCTCTTTGTCCGTCACCGAAAATGTGGAAATTTAAGGCTCTTCCGGTAGGCCAAACTCGTTTGATTCAAAAAGTTGCTCTTTTGGTCTATTTTCCTAGGTACAAAATTGGCAGTTGCTTCGAAGCTCGAGTTTTCTTTAAAAAAAATGTGTGTACCATAACAAACCCCAACATACGTCGAAAAAATATATATCACGCAACTTGAGGCAGTTCGTTCTGGGTAAAAACTATGGAGGCTCCTAAAGGGCGTCTCGCTTATATAATTTTTATTTTTTATTTTTTTAATACATAAAATAACATGGCCTAATAGGCTTTTATAAAAAAAAAATGGCAGCTAGAGAAAGTACCAAAAAGGAGGAAATGTGTCTCTTGAGTGACAATGGGAAAGGTCATAACTGAAGAAGCAGTGAGAAAGATGATTGTGGATTTTTTTTAAACGTCACAGAAGAAGACATCAACCAGACCAATAAGTTTTAAGCATAAATTATGAATGATTTGAGAAAAGTGTTAGAAGCAGTGTCGAAAAAACCCCAAAGATGAACACAAAAACACTTACAGGGAAGAATTTTTCAGTGCCACACAGCATTTGAGTTATTTTAAGAATTTATTTTGCGTTTGGTTGCACTGGGAAACCTTACTAAACACCACCATCGAAAATAGGTGCGCGGTGCGCCGTGGAAATCAACAAAACCAGGTAATCTTCCGGAAGTTACAGGCTTAATCAACCTTCTCTATAATTATTATAATAGTCTGTGGTGTGGACAAAGTGACTGATACCTCTTTTAGTGTAATATTTTCGTCCACATTGGTCAGCTTGAAGAAAAGTCCTTCTAACGTCGAAAAGCGGTAACTGGAGGATATAATGGTTTGGGAGTTACTGGGCACCTATTGCATTGTGATCGTTACCGACATGAGTTTATACAGATTGTCATCAAGCCCCAACGTTCATTCAGACTGTGAGAGTTCAGCATGCAAATGAGGATATTAAACGTACACTACTGTATATAACTTACCACTGCTGGTTTGGGTGCAAAGATGTTCAGATGCAGACAGTCTTCGCTGACTGGCACGCCGTACGTCTGAGAAAGATCCTGCATGCAAGCGCTCC
The DNA here is from genome assembly GCA_949987565.1 of Luidia sarsii. Classification (NCBI taxonomy): domain Eukaryota; kingdom Metazoa; phylum Echinodermata; class Asteroidea; order Paxillosida; family Luidiidae; genus Luidia; species Luidia sarsii. Next base: position 11,142,804 of record OX465106.1, on the reverse strand, counting down.
TGAAGTAGGTGGCGTTATAGATCCCGTCCCAGGGCTCCTTGGCCGCGGGGGCCCGGAAGCGGAGCGGGCCCACAGGCGGCTCGGCGAACGGTATGCCCCGGTACACATCGATGGTCTTGTCCACGCCGATGAACTCGGTCTCGGAGAATGTCTCGGTCGTGCCCACGACCTGGCCCTGCGCCACGGTGACGATGGGCGGGGAACTCTGGGCGCCGGACAGAGCCACGAAGCAGGCCAGCGCCAGGGCCACTCGCAGCATCGAACACTTGTTGCCGTCCATGCTTGAGCGCTGCGATAATGGACTTGAATGGACTTGAATTTAATAACTGTTTAGATAACGCACCTATAGTCTAAAGTGTGTTTTGGTGCCGGTTTCCTGATACATTCTGCACATCTATAACCGCATACACCCTGATCACAATCATGCACTGTCCACGAAGGTTGAACCATTGAATAGCCTTGGTTAACTTATGACTATTTTTTCATACAAATTACCAAAACATCAGCATTAATCGACTCATTGAAAAAGGTTTAACGATAAGTGAAAAGCTGCAGTGTTCGAGTTTAAGCTAAATGTGCCATGCGCACTGTTACTTTTGGTACTCGATCTTCCTTGATTACTTGAAAAAGAATGGAAAATTATTGGGCTTTTGCTTGATGAAATAATTGTGGTTACACTATTGGAAAGTGTGTTGCCAAAAGTTGGCAGGTGTATGTATATTAGACCAATAGCTATCAAATAGATGTACACAAAAGATCTTAACCATATCCAAACATGATATTTGTCTTATTGTTGCAATCACTATACCATGTCGCTGTCGGGAATTTCGTATATCGTCAGACACATCGGCGAGGTGATGGTATTATAGACATAGTAATTGATTTCATCTCCATCGACGACGCAATTGTCACTGCCTTCAATGAATCAAATGTTTATACCCTCAACCATATTCAGATTGAAGAAGTTGTGGATACCCTATTTGGGTAATCATCGCTAGGCAGCCATTTTGAACTAGTGTCCTGCACTCTTAGTTTGAGGGATGGTGGGGACAGTCCGGTGAGGCAAATATCGAGTTGGCATCTGCAATACAAAACCACCCATGCGCCCTCGTAACCAAACGGACAAGCTATACCATCTGAAGATCCCATATCAAACCGCGATGTGAAACTATACTCTGAAGGCAAGTGTAGACAGGGAGAGGATATGTTTTTTATTCCACAAACAGACCAATTGATCACGGGGAGGATTAAATCAAAATATTGAAGGCAATAGGGTTATATGGCAGGTGGGTATCAAAGATCATCTAAATGAAACTAATTACTTCCCAGTTGCCTGTCTTTGTCATTGGATGGCATTAAGGAGAAAATGGTCCTTTTTGTTAACTCACTGAAACTTTTGTCCGTTATGCCTATATTTGCAAATAAAATATGTCGCAGTTCACAACAATAAATAAGGGACACTCAAGAAGTAAACGGTGAAGCATAGGCCTATATGGTAAGGTATGAAAAAACGTGGCTTAGCCGATGACCGAGCGAGAACTAGTTAACCGTTCTTTTAAAGGATTGAGATAATAATCAATTAAATTAAATTAAATTATCGGCCTCAATGTTGAAACAAGATGAAACAAACACAATACGACAGGATCGAATAATTATAGCCGGCTTTGTTCAGAAGTCAAAGAGAAAACAAATCGAATGCATACAAAGCATATGAATCAATGCGGCATTACGCTGACTATTTAGACAGAAATTAACAACGGTGTTACGAACAAACCTTGCTCCTTTACTGTGCAAATGCTATGACACCACACACATTCCTGGATCAGGCTCGAGCTCGGGTCTCGTCCCCGTCATGCTATCATCTTGAAATACAGAATGTGGTCCGCAGCGGAGCTATGTGGCAATAACCTTGGACTTGAACATGACTGACAGACACGAAACCGATGTCTAAGCCCAGGCCTAAGCCTTCCCATTCTTAAGGTCCCATGCGTACACGACGCCAAGTAAATACGATCCCAACTGAGCTTCCAAAGGCATTCCTTTTTTCCTGATCAGTTTGTGACATACTCATATCATATCATAATAATGACAATACAAGTGACATGGCCACTGCAAACCTCTAGGGCCAGACTTCAACATCGAAACCCTGGTGCAACACGTCATGCTCTGTGACCCTGGAGTGTCATGAGTGATATGATATCACAAGCAAGCTACACGAGCAGTAGCTAGATGCATGGGTGCACTTAATGATTATCCAATTAACAGATATCAAGACTTTCAACATAGTGAACATACATACAGACTGCCTCAAACACTCCTCTATGTAAAAGTCCTCAAAATAAAGAGGTATGATAATAGCTAGCCTTGATACAAACAAAATGATATTACTTGATAAAAGCTACTGTGGGGAATCGTCCCCTGGGACTACGTGTACCGAGTACATCGTTTTCACTGGTGAGGGTTAAGCCCCAGAGGGCGCCCCATTTCTAAAGTCTTTTTCCCGTCCACTGTGATTGCGGCCTGTTGCTGACGATTCTCACGGGTTAATAATTTCATTTTTTGTATAATCTTATTAAGCTTGCAAGCGGGAAACATCAGCAGTACTGTAATTTGAGTGTTTAGAGGGCATACATGGTAATCAGTGGGTCGATAGTCAATTCTACAACTGTATATTTATACTTCTGTCTTGAAACTTTTCGACCGGAAAAAGTTGTGGTTTCATTGTGGTTGTACGTGTACGTGCATATGCGTTATACTGTATTATACTGGCCGTGCACTTGACTGTGTGTGCACCGGGACACGTTGTGTGTGACTCTGACCAATGGCGGCTTGTAGCCAAAGCAACCGTGCACTGCGTGTGCATGTGTGTAAAGCGTGGGTCTTGGGTCGTGTTAGTGACAGTAATTTCGTGGCGTTATCCCACAGAACAGGGAACTGCTCCTTTTCGAAGGCCATGGTAATACTAGTACATGTACTAGTATCCAATCTGTGAAGGCCTCGAGGAAACTCTGGTGTTGGGTGAGTGCCCGAATTATATGTTGTCCTACCAGATACTCAATTAGAAAAGAATAGAATAGAGTAATTCATTGTCATATGTATATCAAATACATTGAAAATCTTCCTGGCCTTGCGAGCAATCACACAAAAATCCACAACAATCAATAAAAACCAACCAAATCAACTACCCACTTAAAATAACCTAGCACAACTTGCACAACTAGTACACTAACCTTACAGTAAAATACCACTTTAATATACATGTACAAAACAAACTACATTAATTAATTAGTGATTACAAGAATTAGCACTCAACCTCACAATTTTCTGCCGGAATTCATATTTGTTTTGTTCGGTTCTCCCTATTAGGGGTTTGACTCTTTCGTCATCTGATCATTAAATGCAACCCACCTCGAGATCGAGATCCCCGCTCAACCCATACTTGTCCTGAGTGTTTTGTCCGTCCCGATGGAGGAGTGATCCTCCTACCCCCGGTGGCCAGCAGCCTTAACCACCTCCCAGGAAGCGCAGACCGCGTACCCCGACACTACCATGAATCGTAATGAAGTCATATGTGTTATTCCAGTTAAATCTTCGTGAAAAAACTATTAGTTATTCACTAGCGCTTGGTATGAAGCGAACTCTTCCCTCCAGTTGGCCATATCTGTGTACTTCCACGTAGAGTACGACTGTTTCCACTCACGCTCTGCCACATCAAGATCGCCTGAAGGAAACATGATGGAAATAAAACATGGTCAATCGAATGAAAGATTGAAATAAGCAGCACGACTGGCCGGTGAGGGCGCTATGCGGGCGGCCACCACCACCTATATTATTAGAAACATCCTCAAGGTACACTCATGCTACGGGATACGACTGACGTGCGTGTCAGCTGACACACGTTCAGCTTTGTCAATGATTTTCGAAGCCACGCTGCGGCGCCCTATACAATGGATCCAATTTTGTTTTTTGGTGGAAGCTTCCATGAACTTTTCAGTAAGCTTTTAAAAGTCACAGAGAGCATGATCCATGGTTTCTGAGCATTCTTACCCAACATGGTCTGTAGCTGGCCGATGTAGTTGTTCCAGAAGTAGCACTCACGGCTCTTGAGGGCCCTGCTAGTGGTCAGGTTCAAGTCGAGGACCTTGTACTCCAGTTCAGGGACGGTGAACCGAGGCCAGACGTCCTGGCTGGTCTCTGGCTGAGCGCCAGGCGTCTTCGTGCCAGGATTGCTGTTCAAGAAATGATGGCAGTCAAACTGGTATTATTTCACGAAGGATGCCACTCGTCTCAAAGCTTAGCGTAGCATCAGGAGGCTAGTTACAAGCATGATCAATCATACTCATGGCACAAGCTGAAATTTCAGGTGTTTTTTCTTAATGTTATCGGTAGTCAATGTGAACGTGACACTTCCTGTTGCAGCGGCCCCTTTGCTGACAGCACTAGTTTACTATGTCTTGATTTTATTTTTGACCGGGACTTGAACCCAAGACCTCTGGATCAATGTACAAGCGCTCTCCCATCTGAGCTCTCCAGCGCATAGATGGTGGCCTTCCCAAACTGTTAACTAGTCTTTGCCAGGCTGGGGGCGTCAGTCAGAAGCATTTCAGCCATTAACTGCTGTCTATTTTCTGGGATCACAAGCCCACTTTCATTCAGATGCAAACAACTAATTGTGTAAACCTGGACACATCATTTCTATTCAAATAAAACCAAGGAAAAACTGACTGGGAACCCTTGAACAAAATTAACAACATAATTAGCAAACAAAACTTTGGCTGGACCTGGACTTGAACCCGATAGGTCTGGATCAACGTACCAGTGCCTTTCTACCTGAGCTATCCAGCCCTTAGATGGTGGCCTATAGTGTTTAAATTGGCTGGATGGGGGCGCCAGTCAGAGGCATTTCTTGATATTTTGTTTTCAATTTAGACACTACCATAATAATGTAATGTAATGCTACAACACCTATTGTATAGAGCATGTCAGCTCTGAATCGATACCAACGACGATGACATACACTTACCCTGTTTTCGCAAAGTTTGTCCAGAACTCCATTAACTTCACCGAGAAGACCTTGTCTTCCGGAAGAAAGTTGGGGTAGATTGACAGAAGTTCGGGAATGAACGGATTGCCGAACATGAAAATGATGTCCTCTGCGTGACCCGCTCCCAGCCAGCTGGCGTTGAAAGACTCCGCAAAGATGGAGTAAGTTGGGACGTGCGTCATCTGATAGGTGAAGACATCGTCGCCCGCTTGGGCGTGAACACGCGCCACCCTGTCGTTTCCACAGGCGAACTGGAAATCGGTGGCGTAGTCCACGTAGGTCCTGAAGTAGTCCGAGTTGTTGTAGTCAGCCACGGACCAGTCGATGTACAGCATGTTGATGGCTTCAATCAATTGAGCGTTGCTCTCTGTACTCCCACCTAGGCGTGGATACAAGTTAGCATTAAAGGGTAAGCACAATCGGAATTAAATTGTCTAATTCCAATCAATTCCGGTTGTGGTAAACCTATTTTTGGAAATTCACGAAAAACTACCTCCTTCTCACTTGATTTCATGAATAAGACCCACCAAAAATATCCATTAAAACGTCGTCTTCTACAAAAGCGTTGCGCCATGTTGATGACGTACGAAGATGCACACTCGTTCACAAGCGATCGATCGTGTATACGGACACGCACGTATGTTCCTAATTTTTACCAAAGTTTTAAGTGTCTTTTACTCGCCTGAATGAAAAAAATGCAGATTTGAAATGAAAATATTTTTCTCCACGTACAGGGAAAAATAATACACGATGGGATGGGGTAGGATTCACGCAGAGTGGGCAAGAAGTGAAGCATCTTGACGTAGCGGGAGAACCAGAGGTCATCACACTTTGGGGCGAACAGTTTTGTATTTTTTTTAGGAACAAACCCTTTCCCATCCATGTAAACTTCATTTTGATTGGTCTAAAATCAAGAGATAATTTTTCTCTCAAAGTTTTGTTCGAATAAGCACCCTCCTTACAAAAAAAGGGTCGAAGTACGCGTTCATTGGTCTTGGTCTACCCAACAATGAAATGGATCGATTCAAATCTCCCTTGTGTTGGCCATGAGGTACCGGTATTGTAAGGTCGGGCTTCTACAGCGTGTGTGAATGCAAAGCTCAAAGATCTTTGCGTGTTTGGGGCCAGAAATTTTCATCATGAATGATGATTGAAAATGTGCCTCGGAAGACATTTTTCCTCATCACAAAAATTGTAATGGAAAAGACGTCGTGTACGTGCGTGGATCTTTTCTCTGTCGGCCTAAAATTGCGATGTTCCGCGGTTTGACCGTGTTATTGTCAGCGACGTTGGCTGTGGCGCATGGTAAAAAAAACTGCTCTACAGTGCACCGGATCTTATCACTATGTTCCGTCCGTAATAAGTACTATTTATCTCATCACACAGATTTTCAAACCAAAATGCAAAATAATTCTTCTAATCAAATAACGTACGTATATCTACATGATGTGTATGTGGATTTTCGTGGCGGATTTTACTTCCTGTTCTCAAACATCACGTCTCGAGGGTTACATAGTGTTTGTGTTCACGTGCATAGTTGACCTTGGACCTGGCTGACAGAGATACATCGTCATACGTCATATCACAAGAGGGCGCTCGATGTCGTTGTTTTAGCAGACGGACAATTTCGTGCAGAATTTGCAACAAAAAGTCGCTCAAAAATGCATAATTATTCGCTAAGGTCCGGTAAAAACGGTGTTATGTGATTTCTTGTAATATTCTGCATACGAATCAGCTCTGTGGTAAAATTCATTTTGCTTACCCTTTAATGTTCACTTATATGCACCAATAATGAAGATGCTACGTATGTCATTTACCCAGGTTTGTCTGCATCAATATTTCCATTGAACAATGTAACATAACCACACTTTGAATTCTGACAATATAACTTTCCACAGACAGGGCATACACTTACCCATCAGACCGTTCACGTCGTTTGTGATGAGTTGATCAAACACCTCCCGACTGATCAGTGGCGGAGTTGAAGAAAACTGGTATGGCATGAATTTTGGATTCACCACGAGCATTAAGGTCCCCTCATCCCTGTTGGAGCCAAGCAAAAGCTTAGCGTGGTTGTACCGCCCAGTAGAGTACAGGGTGCCCGCCCTGTCCGTGAGAAATGTCCCATCGACGACTACAGCAGATTGGAACGTCCACTACATTACAGTCACATCAGTAGAATGGAGTTATAAAACAGAGTAATTTTACAGAGAATTGGTGTTGCACTGATTTCATGCTTCTGCATGATTTTGAAACAAATAAAAGTGCACACTTATTGTTTTGACGGGGAAGTTGAGTTTTAGATGTGCACAAAAAAAATCAGAACTGAATAATTTCTCATTTGGGAAACCTTATTTTAACTTTGACACAGTTTCCTCATGTTTTTAAAAGCCTATTTTTTACATAGAAATTATAAAATTTCGCAAAAATGCTTGAAATGTAGTATAAATGATTAATTAGTAAATCATTCCGAACACACACATTTGATTATAATCAAATATGCAATTAGATTCAGCAGATGAAAATCTATCTACACGATAATTTTTAAGTTCATCAGACCCGTTCCTGAGATCAATATGGGTCACCAAGGCACCCCTGTATTCTTATGGAACAAAAAAGCCCAGTACGACCAGCCTTGTCCACTGTTCACTCACCAATCCAATGCTATCGAACAGTTCTTGGGCTTCCTTTTCACGAAGGCAGTCGGCCAGGTCCGCGCTGTCCTCCGTACCACAGCCGAGCCTGTCCCCGATCTGGAAGGCGCTCTTGCGGAGCATCGACTCGTCATTTGTTGTCACCGTAGGAGAGAAAACAGTGCCGCTCTGTGGTAGGGTAAGGTGCAAAGTAATTTAGTTTGACTAGCCATAAGGTTGATGAAAAAAATGTCTATCTTCATTCTCCAATGACTTCAATCCAAATACGTGAATTTGATGTGTAGTAAATCAAAACTCTATTAGGAAGTGTTTACTGAGTAAAATGACCAAAAAATCTCAAATAGACAGAGAGCTAATGTTTAGATCCTAACGGGAATTTTCTTAAAAAGCATCTGAAATAGGGAGAATGAATATCATTGGTTTTGAATGGTACAAGACGTATAAGATGATTACTTCGATACAATTACATACGGGAAAGTTGCCTAAAATGTTTCCCGCGGTGTCAGGGCAACACTGGGGATAGTTATTGGGATTGCGATCGTTCTACCTGCAGGATAGCATTGTTGAACAGCCCCTTGGACATCTCAGACACAAGATGGAAATTGACGCTAGCAGAGCCGGCACTCTCACCGAAGATGGTGATCCTGGACGGATCGCCGCCAAATTCTAGTCGTGTTGGATGAAACAATACACGTGATTTAGACTAGATACCATATTCTTATTCTCATTGATGATACTCTTATTGACAGATTTGTAATAATCGTATCTAAAACAGGATAGGTTTTCTTCTGAAAAATAGCGAAAGAAAGTTGTATCAAGCGGGACTTGAACCAGGGACGCTGTTTGCTCGTAATGCCATCAAACCGATTAACAAATCGCACTTTCAGTCTCAACACTAAGGGATACTCTCTTACCTGCGATATTTTGCTGGACCCACTCCAAGGCAAGGGCCTGGTCTAGCATGCCGAAGTTTCCCGGCAAGGCCTCGTCACCTGTCGGATCAGGGAAGTGGAGAATGAAAACTGTTCTCTCGCATTCGAGTCCGAGTAACGAGTCATACCAACCAGGGTTTGAGGCTTACTAATGTTTGTCTACATAAACAGATACTTGTAAAAAAATATAAAAACGTAGCCCTTGCGTCGGGGAAGCGACACAGCACGCAGTCACGTTTTACATCAGTGCGGAGATGACGTTGTCCAGGCTATTAATCCTGTGATAAATTCCATTCGACTCATCGTAACTTAAATCTGTGCGTACTGGGCTATTTCGCTATATAAAAATACTGGGGGACTCGGAGGTCCCTACTCTTCTCAGAAACAGACGGTCCGATGAACTTAATTAAACATTCGCCTGCAGATGTATTGTTAATTGCTTAATATAATTGCATAGTTGATTTTAATCAAATATGAATTTGTTTAATATTTGGCTGATTAACTATTCTAGTTAACTAATTTACTAACATTTTATACATTTTGGAGAAATTTTATAATTTTAACGTACAAAAGTATGAAAACATGAGGAAACTGTGTCAAAATTGTAATGAGGTTTCCCAGATAAGAAATCATTAAGTTTTTATCTAATGTAATGTGTAAAGCTCCGAAGTCCCTACCAGTGCAGATAGGCTTCATCCTATCTGCATTGGGGCCTCTGAGGCCCCTCCATTATTTGTGTAACTGCATTGCGAACGCTAAATGATTTGGAAACTCGCTTCTTGAGTATCCCCTGTCGTCTTGTGCACATTTTGATAACATTTCTGTCCATATCGGACATACCTGTTTGGTGTTACATGTCAATTAGTATGTGCAGGTCATGACAATTGCATACATTTGTGTACAATTTTCAACCGTAAGACAGTGGCTTTCATTTCTTTATGAATCAGGCTCAGGAATTGATGTTGCACTGATATCATGCTTCTGTATATTCCTAGATAAACTTGTTAATGTTTGGAAACAATACAAGACATACAAAATCAAATTAAAGAAAACATAAGCATTAAAACGAACCAAAAGAGCTGGCTTTTTGTGGTAACGGGAACATTTTACACATAAAACAAAATCAGAACTGAATGATTTCTCATCTGGGAATCCTTATCCTAATTTTAACACAGTGTCCTCATCTTTTTGTTATTTTGTACGTTGAAATTATGAAAATATCGTAAACATACACGAAATGATAATTATGAATGGATGATTAACTACAAAATAATGATAAAATGCATATTTGATTAAAACCAACTTTGCAATCAGATTCAGTACATGGAAATCTATCTGCTTGCGAATTGTCACCTTTATCAGACCTTCCTCTTCTGGGAACAACAGGGCGTCGAGGCATCCAATATTTTTATTGAGCGAAATAGCCCAGCGCAAATAGGGTTATCGTTAGCCCTGTGTGTACTGGGCTATTTCGCTCCATGAAAATACAGGGAGGCCTCGAAGGTCAGAGGAACTTGAAAATTTGCTTGGTGATAGATGTCCATGTGCTAAATCTGATTATTTAGTTAATTTTAATCAAATATATTCAAATTTTGTGAATAATTAGCTTATTTAGCTGTTCAAAGTGAATGTTTTTATGCATTTTGGCGAACTTTTTCACAATTTCTGCTTAAAAAATATAAAAGCATGATGAAACGGCGTCAAAATTAGAATAAGGTTTCCCAGATATAAATTATTCAGTTCTGATTTAATTGTTTTATTTCATTGTTTTTATTTGTTTTTATTTTATTTTATTTTTCCCCCAAAATTTAATTAGTTCATTAGTTAATTAGTTCATTAGTTCATTAGTTCATGATTCATAGATGAAAACGCATGAAAAACATTGCAACATAAATTCCTCAGCAAGGAACTTGAAAGGAACAGACATAGCATGGGAATATGGCCGCCAATCCTGATTAGCCCGGGAAGACTAAGCAGAGATACACGATTAAGCAGCTCCATGAAAATGGCTCTAGATTATAGATGGTTCCTATACTTACCCGTGGTAAGGAACCCGAAGGCATTGACGCGGTAGTTGATTGTGACCACAATCACGTCTCCGACAGCCACCAATGGATTTCCGTAGTACGAGGGGGAGACAGCGGTGCCGGCAGAAAAGCCGCCTCCGTGGATCCAAACCATCACGGCAGCACCCCCTTGCTGTGGAGTGGACAAAACCAATGTAGGTTTGACGGTGTCCATGGTGGAGTAACATTCTGTGAAGTTGGCGGTGACAGTATTCTCTTTTTTGGGAGAAGATTAGCTCTAAAAAAAACCGCTAAACCTATACGGAACGTTTGCGATGACCAAATGCATGCAAGTAATATTGTTATAAGTTGTATGGCTCAGAAAAAATACCCGCCACCGGCTCTTTTCAGAGTCATGCTACTTTTCGAAAGTTAGGACTTACATGAAAGCACTGACATGGTGTCATTGCCAAATTCCCATATCCTGCCGGCATCACTTATGCGCAACATTGGTTGCCATTATTCAGATACTGGCTGTTTATCCATAATCTTCTCATATCAGCATATCGGTATACGATTCATGGTACTCTCAGAGACCGGGACCCCTTTTCATAGAGCCGCCTTAGCGTACGGAAACGCAAAATTCGCCCTACAATTCCATCAATTAGATTATCATTCCATGGGTAATTGTTGGCTGTTTTTAACACCCAATCAAATAAGCTAACTTTATTTCTTGGCTTGCAATCCTCTTTTTATGCTTGTTCAATCCTTTCAAATTCACCTAAAGTTATTAATCAACATTTTCAAAAAGTCATGCATGAATCCAAACCAAAGAAATACTACAAACATACTTGTATTTCTTAAATTAATTTTATTTTAAAATAAAGAAATCAAACGCCGCCCAGCTCCATACGGCACGGTATACAATGCACATGTAAATGTACAGTAGGCTACAGTCAGTACTATACATATATAGCAATGAACGGTCTGCGGGAAAGACTAGGCAGAACGTGCATGGAAGAATAAGTAAACAAATAACTCGGGTTTCTTGCATGGAAAGTGTTTTCCAGATTTTTCCCGCTGGCATATTTACAGACCAAAGCCAGTCAGTACACCATCGTTTAACTAGCGAGTGTACACAAACTGCATGCAATGGGGGCACATCCAGTCACCTCAATACCCATAGTCATACGGCAGTTCTCCGTCGTTACGTCACAACCCTGCAATCAGCGGCGGCTTTTTTTGAAAAGAAGGCTACGGACGGGAAAGGAAAATTCGACCTACAATTCCTTGATTTTTCTCTCTTTACGAAAATCGTTCGTGAGTGACTCATAGGTAATTGTAGGTTGTTGTTAACACCCTGTTAGATAAAGCAAACTTTATTCTTGGGGGTTGCATTCCCATTTAAGCCCCTATACAAATTTTCACGAATCCAACATGGTCCATTCACAATTACCGCCGACTGATTCGAGATTAACTCGCAATTTAAATTTATTTACTCGCGGTTTAATCTTATTGAACATTCTGCTAGGTGCATTTTACGATCCTCGAAGCTGACACAGTTAGGTTAAAAAATAACCAGTTTATCAAAAAAATTGCGACATGGTTGACGGAAAGAGCTGCAACTTTCACAGGTGTGTTATTCCATGTATATGCTGGATTAAACAAAATATGAACGTGTTTCTAAGACCTTTACCAATGGTGTGTAGGGGCTTCAACTTAAGCAGATGTCGGTGCTTAAACTGTTCTGTGAAACTGGCCTTAGAGCAGTGTCATGGTCTGGTGGACTTGCGCACAGCTTTAAGGATTAGGGCTGTGTAGGAGTTCATTGGTGTCGGAAATTGGGTTCGTGGTATTAAGAAATCACGTGTAGTGGTTGTAAAGCGTAGTGGTTGAGTGTCCTGTATTTCATACCTCAAATCGTGCTGCATATGTTGCATATGACACAGTAGATGTGTCATTTCGGTGAACCTATCTGTATAATGGTTTGGAAGTTACTAGACACTAATTGCATTGTGATCGTTACCGACATGAGTTTATACAGATTGTCATCAAGCCCCAATGTTCATTCAGACTGTTAGAGTTCAGCGTGCAAATGAGGATATTAAACGTACACTACTGTATACAACTTACCACTGCTGGTCTGGGTGCAAAGATGTTCAGATGCAGACAGTCTTCGCTGACTGGCACGCCGAACGTCTGAGAAAGATCCTGCATGCAAGCGCTCCTGAAGTAGGTGGCGTTATAGACCCCGTCCCAGGGCTCCTTGGCCGCGGGGGCCCGGAAGCGGAGCGGGCCCACAGGCGGCTCGGCGAACGGTATGCCCCGGTACACATCGATGGTCTTGTCCACGCCGATGAACTCGGTCTCGGAGAATGTCTCGGTCGTGCCCACGACCTTGCCCTGCGCCACGGTGACGGTGGGCGGGGAACTCTGGGCGCGAGACAGAGCCACGAAGCAGGCCAGCGCCAGGGCCACTCGCAGCGTCACACACTTGTTGCCGTCCATACTTGAGCGCTGCGATACGAATGGGGGCTGATTCATGCAACCGACTCTTTATCGTTTGGCTATGACAAAATCCCAAGTGCAAACATTTGTAGACTTACTTATACAATGGGATTTACATAATCGGCCGTGGGTTTGGGGTTATGAAAAGGATGACCAGCTTCGCCATGTCATGTCTTCGTCTCCATAGGGCGAGAGTAATTCAACACTATGGAACATTGCACGCCCTTGTACTGGATTATTGCCTGGTCTCTCTGTCGGGCGAAACGAAAACTGGCGGGAAAAAATCTTCCCATAGGTAGCGCTTTAAAAACAGGTATTTTACGGTTTCTTTAGAATTCGGGATCTAATGTGCAAACATAGCTGCCATAGTGATAATGGACTTGATTTTAATAACTGTTTAGATAACGCACCTATAGTCTAAAGTGTGTTTTGGTGCCGGTTTCCTGATACATTCTGCACATCTATAACCGCATACACCCTGATCACAATCATGCACTGTCCACGAAGGTTGAACCATTGAATAGCCTTGGTTAACTTATGACTATTTTTTCATACAAATTACCAAAACATCAGCATTAATCGACTCATTGAAAAAGGTTTAACGATAAGTGAAAAGCTACAGTGTTCGAGTTTAAGCTAAATGTGCCATGCGCACTGTTACTTTTGGTACTCGATCTTCCTTGATTACTTGGAAAGGAATGGAAAATCATTGGGCTTTTGCTTGATGAAATAATTGTGGTTACACTATTGGAAAGTGTGTTGCCAAAAGTTGGCAGGTGTATGTATATTAGACCAATAGCTATCAAATAGATGTACACAAAAAGATCTTAACCAAATCCAAACATGATATTTGTCTTAGGGTTGCAATCACTATACCATGTCGCTGTCGGGAATTTCGTATATCGTCAGACACATCGGCGAGGTGATGGTATTATAGACATAGTAATTGATTTCATCTCCATCGACGACGCAATTGTCACTGCCTTCAATGAATCAAATGTTTATACCCTCAACCATATTCAGATTGAAGAAGTTGTGGATACCCTATTTGGGTAATCATCGCTAGGCAGCCATTTTGAACTAGTGTCCTGCACTCTTAGTTTGAGGGATGGTGGGGACAGTCCGGTGAGGCAAATATCGAGTTGGCATCTGCAATACAAAACCACCCATGCGCCCTCGTAACCAAACGGACAAGCTATACCATCTCAAGATCCCATATCAAACCGCGATGTGAAACTATACTCTGAAGGCAAGTGTAGACAGGGAGAGGATATGTTTTTTATTCCACAAACAGACCAATTGATCACGGGGAGGATTAAATCAAAATATTGAAGGCAATAGGGTTATATGGCAGGTGGGTATCAAAGATCATCTAAATGAAACTAATTACTTCCCAGTTGCCTGTCTTTGTCATTGGATGGCATTAAGGAGAAAATGGTCCTTTTTGTTAACTCACTGAAACTTTTGTCCGTTATGCCTATATTTGCAAATAAAATATGTCGCAGTTCACAACAGTAAATAAGGGACACTCAAGAAGTAAACGGTGAAGCATAGGCCTATATGGTAAGGTATGAAAAAACGTGGCTTAGCCGATGACCGAGCGAGAACTAGTTAACCGTTCTTTTAAAGGATTGAGATAATAATCAATTAAATTAAATTAAATTATCGGCCTCAATGTTGAAACAAGATGAAACAAACACAATACGACAGGATCGAATAATTATAGCCGGCTTTGTTCAGAAGTCAAAGAGAAAACAAATCGAATGCATACAAAGCATATGAATCAATGCGGCATTACGCTGACTATTTAGACAGAAATTAACAACGGTGTTACGAACAAACCTTGCTCCTTTACTGTGCAAATGCTATGACACCACACACATTCCTGGATCAGGCTCGAGCTCGGGTCTCGTCCCCGTCATGCTATCATCTTGAAATACAGAATGTGGTCCGCAGCGGAGCTATGTGGCAATAACCTTGGACTTGAACATGACTGACAGACACGAAACCGATGTCTAAGCCCAGGCCTAAGCCTTCCCATTCTTAAGGTCCCATGCGTACACGACGCCAAGTAAATACGATCCCAACTGAGCTTCCAAAGGCATTCCTTTTTTCCTGATCAGTTTGTGACATACTCATATCATATCATAATAATGACAATACAAGTGACATGGCCACTGCAAACCTCTAGGGCCAGACTTCAACATCGAAACCCTGGTGCAACACGTCATGCTCTGTGACCCTGGAGTGTCATGAGTGATATGATATCACAAGCAAGCTACACGAGCAGTAGCTAGATGCATGGGTGCACTTAATGATTATCCAATTAACAGATATCAAGACTTTCAACATAGTGAACATACATACAGACTGCCTCAAACACTCCTCTATGTAAAAGTCCTCAAAATAAAGAGGTATGATAATAGCTAGCCTTGATACAAACAAAATGATATTACTTGATAAAAGCTACTGTGGGGAATCGTCCCCTGGGACTACGTGTACCGAGTACATCGTTTTCACTGGTGAGGGTTAAGCCCCAGAGGGCGCCCCATTTCTAAAGTCTTTTTCCCGTCCACTGTGATTGCGGCCTGTTGCTGACGATTCTCACGGGTTAATAATTTCATTTTTTGTATAATCTTATTAAGCTTGCAAGCGGGAAACATCAGCAGTACTGTAATTTGAGTGTTTAGAGGGCATACATGGTAATCAGTGGGTCGATAGTCAATTCTACAACTGTATATTTATACTTCTGTCTTGAAACTTTTCGACCGGAAAAAGTTGTGGTTTCATTGTGGTTGTACGTGTACGTGCATATGCGTTATACTGTATTATACTGGCCGTGCACTTGACTGTGTGTGCACCGGGACACGTTGTGTGTGACTCTGACCAATGGCGGCTTGTAGCCATAGCAACCGTGCACTGCGTGTGCATGTGTGTAAAGCGTGGGTCTTGGGTCGTGTTAGTGACAGTAATTTCGTGGCGTTATCCCACAGAACAGGGAACTGCTCCTTTTCGAAGGCCATGGTAATACTAGTACATGTACTAGTATCCAATCTGTGAAGGCCTCGAGGAAACTCTGGTGTTGGGTGAGTGCCCGAATTATATGTTGTCCTACCAGATACTCAATTAGAAAAGAATAGAATAGAGTAATTCATTGTCATATGTATATCAAATACATTGAAAATCTTCCTGGCCTTGCGAGCAATCACACAAAAATCCACAACAATCAATAAAAACCAACCAAATCAACTACCCACTTAAAATAACCTAGCACAACTTGCACAACTAGTACACTAACCTTACAGTAAAATACCACTTTAATATACATGTACAAAACAAACTACATTAATTAATTAGTGATTACAAGAATTAGCACTCAACCTCACAATTTTCTGCCGGAATTCATATTTGTTTTGTTCGGTTCTCCCTATTAGGGGTTTGACTCTTTCGTCATCTGATCATTAAATGCAACCCACCTCGAGATCGAGATCCCCGCTCAACCCATACTTGTCCTGAGTGTTTTGTCCGTCCCGATGGAGGAGTGATCCTCCTACCCCCGGTGGCCAGCAGCCTTAACCACCTCCCAGGAAGCGCAGACCGCGTACCCCGACACTACCATGAATCGTAATGAAGTCATATGTGTTATTCCAGTTAAATCTTCGTGAAAAAACTATTAGTTATTCACTAGCGCTTGGTATGAAGCGAACTCTTCCCTCCAGTTGGCCATATCTGTGTACTTCCACGTAGAGTACGACTGTTTCCACTCACGCTCTGCCACATCAAGATCGCCTGAAGGAAACATGATGGAAATAAAACATGGTCAATCGAATGAAAGATTGAAATAAGCAGCACGACTGGCCGGTGAGGGCGCTATGCGGGCGGCCACCACCACCTATATTATTAGAAACATCCTCAAGGTACACTCATGCTACGGGATACGACTGACGTGCGTGTCAGCTGACACACGTTCAGCTTTGTCAATGATTTTCGAAGCCACGCTGCGGCGCCCTATACAATGGATCCAATTTTGTTTTTTGGTGGAAGCTTCCATGAACTTTTCAGTAAGCTTTTAAAAGTCACAGAGAGCATGATCCATGGTTTCTGAGCATTCTTACCCAACATGGTCTGTAGCTGGCCGATGTAGTTGTTCCAGAAGTAGCACTCACGGCTCTTGAGGGCCCTGCTAGTGGTCAGGTTCAAGTCGAGGACCTTGTACTCCAGTTCAGGGACGGTGAACCGAGGCCAGACGTCCTGGCTGGTCTCTGGCTGAGCGCCAGGCGTCTTCGTGCCAGGATTGCTGTTCAAGAAATGATGGCAGTCAAACTGGTATTATTTCACGAAGGATGCCACTCGTCTCAAAGCTTAGCGTAGCATCAGGAGGCTAGTTACAAGCATGATCAATCATACTCATGGCACAAGCTGAAATTTCAGGTGTTTTTTCTTAATGTTATCGGTAGTCAATGTGAACGTGACACTTCCTGTTGCAGCGGCCCCTTTGCTGACAGCACTAGTTTACTATGTCTTGATTTTATTTTTGACCGGGACTTGAACCCAAGACCTCTGGATCAATGTACAAGCGCTCTCCCATCTGAGCTCTCCAGCGCATAGATGGTGGCCTTCCCAAACTGTTAACTAGTCTTTGCCAGGCTGGGGGCGTCAGTCAGAAGCATTTCAGCCATTAACTGCTGTCTATTTTCTGGGATCACAAGCCCACTTTCATTCAGATGCAAACAACTAATTGTGTAAACCTGGACACATCAACCAGGGATCACACAAAATGGATGCAACTATTTCTATTCAAATAAAACCAAGGAAAAACTGACTGGGAACCCTTGAACAAAATTAACAACATAATTAGCAAACAAAACTTTGGCTGGACCTGGACTTGAACCCGATAGGTCTGGATCAACGTACCAGTGCCTTTCTACCTGAGCTATCCAGCCCTTAGATGGTGGCCTATAGTGTTTAAATTGGCTGGATGGGGGCGCCAGTCAGAGGCATTTCTTGATATTTTGTTTTCAATTTAGACACTACCATAATAATGTAATGTAATGCTACAACACCTATTGTATAGAGCATGTCAGCTCTGAATCGATACCAACGACGATGACATACACTTACCCTGTTTTCGCAAAGTTTGTCCAGAACTCCATTAACTTCACCGAGAAGACCTTGTCTTCCGGAAGAAAGTTGGGGTAGATTGACAGAAGTTCGGGAATGAACGGATTGCCGAACATGAAAATGATGTCCTCTGCGTGACCCGCTCCCAGCCAGCTGGCGTTGAAAGACTCCGCAAAGATGGAGTAAGTTGGGACGTGCGTCATCTGATAGGTGAAGACATCGTCGCCCGCTTGGGCGTGAACACGCGCCACCCTGTCGTTTCCACAGGCGAACTGGAAATCGGTGGCGTAGTCCACGTAGGTCCTGAAGTAGTCCGAGTTGTTGTAGTCAGCCACGGACCAGTCGATGTACAGCATGTTGATGGCTTCAATCAATTGAGCGTTGCTCTCTGTACTCCCACCTAGGCGTGGATACAAGTTAGCATTAAAGGGTAAGCACAATCGGAATTAAATTGTCTAATTCCAATCAATTCCGGTTGTGGTAAACCTATTTTTGGAAATTCACGAAAAACTACCTCCTTCTCACTTGATTTCATGAATAAGACCCACCAAAAATATCCATTAAAACGTCGTCTTCTACAAAAGCGTTGCGCCATGTTGATGACGTACGAAGATGCACACTCGTTCACAAGCGATCGATCGTGTATACGGACACGCACGTATGTTCCTAATTTTTACCAAAGTTTTAAGTGTCTTTTACTCGCCTGAATGAAAAAAATGCAGATTTGAAATGAAAATATTTTTCTCCACGTACAGGGAAAAATAATACACGATGGGATGGGGTAGGATTCACGCAGAGTGGGCAAGAAGTGAAGCATCTTGACGTAGCGGGAGAACCAGAGGTCATCACACTTTGGGGCGAACAGTTTTGTATTTTTTTTAGGAACAAACCCTTTCCCATCCATGTAAACTTCATTTTGATTGGTCTAAAATCAAGAGATAATTTTTCTCTCAAAGTTTTGTTCGAATAAGCACCCTCCTTACAAAAAAAGGGTCGAAGTACGCGTTCATTGGTCTTGGTCTACCCAACAATGAAATGGATCGATTCAAATCTCCCTTGTGTTGGCCATGAGGTACCGGTATTGTAAGGTCGGGCTTCTACAGCGTGTGTGAATGCAAAGCTCAAAGATCTTTGCGTGTTTGGGGCCAGAAATTTTCATCATGAATGATGATTGAAAATGTGCCTCGGAAGACATTTTTCCTCATCACAAAAATTGTAATGGAAAAGACGTCGTGTACGTGCGTGGATCTTTTCTCTGTCGGCCTAAAATTGCGATGTTCCGCGGTTTGACCGTGTTATTGTCAGCGACGTTGGCTGTGGCGCATGGTAAAAAAAACTGCTCTACAGTGCACCGGATCTTATCACTATGTTCCGTCCGTAATAAGTACTATTTATCTCATCACACAGATTTTCAAACCAAAATGCAAAATAATTCTTCTAATCAAATAACGTACGTATATCTACATGATGTGTATGTGGATTTTCGTGGCGGATTTTACTTCCTGTTCTCAAACATCACGTCTCGAGGGTTACATAGTGTTTGTGTTCACGTGCATAGTTGACCTTGGACCTGGCTGACAGAGATACATCGTCATACGTCATATCACAAGAGGGCGCTCGATGTCGTTGTTTTAGCAGACGGACAATTTCGTGCAGAATTTGCAACAAAAAGTCGCTCAAAAATACATAATTATTCGCTAAGGTCCGGTAAAAACGGTGTTATGTGATTTCTTGTAATATTCTGCATACGAATCAGCTCTGTGGTAAAATTCATTTTGCTTACCCTTTAATGTTCACTTATATGCACCAATAATGAAGATGCTACGTATGTCATTTACCCAGGTTTGTCTGCATCAATATTTCCATTGAACAATGTAACATAACCACACTTTGAATTCTGCCAATATAACTTTCCACAGACAGGGCATACACTTACCCATCAGACCGTTCACGTCGTTTGTGATGAGTTGATCAAACACCTCCCGACTGATCAGTGGCGGAGTTGAAGAAAACTGGTATGGCATGAATTTTGGATTCACCACGAGCATTAAGGTCCCCTCATCCCTGTTGGAGCCAAGCAATAGCTTAGCGTGGTTGTACCGCCCAGTAGAGTACAGGGTGCCCGCCCTGTCCGTGAGAAATGTCCCATCGACGACTACAGCAGATTGGAACGTCCACTACATTACAGTCACATCAGTAGAATGGAGTTATAAAACAGAGTAATTTTACAGAGAATTGGTGTTGCACTGATTTCATGCTTCTGCATGATTTTGAAACAAATAAAAGTGCACACTTATTGTTTTGACGTGGAAGTTGAGTTTTAGATGTGCACAAAAAAAATCAG
This sequence comes from Luidia sarsii, assembly GCA_949987565.1. Lineage (NCBI taxonomy): Eukaryota > Metazoa > Echinodermata > Asteroidea > Paxillosida > Luidiidae > Luidia > Luidia sarsii. The sequence continues at coordinate 11,122,195 of OX465106.1, read as the reverse complement.
AACTGAATAATTTCTCATTTGGGAAACCTTATTTTAACTTTGACACAGTTTCCTCATGTTTTTAAAAGCCTATTTTTTACATAGAAATTATAAAATTTCGCAAAAATGCTTGAAATGTAGTATAAATGATTAATTAGTAAATCATTCCGAAAAAACACACATTTGATTATAATCAAATATGCAATTAGATTCAGCAGATGAAAATCTATCTACACGATAATTTTTAAGTTCATCAGACCCGTTCCTGAGATCAATATGGGTCACCAAGGCACCCCTGTATTCTTATGGAACAAAAAAGCCCAGTACGACCAGCCTTGTCCACTGTTCACTCACCAATCCAATGCTATCGAACAGTTCTTGGGCTTCCTTTTCACGAAGGCAGTCGGCCAGGTCCGCGCTGTCCTCCGTACCACAGCCGAGCCTGTCCCCGATCTGGAAGGCGCTCTTGCGGAGCATCGACTCGTCATTTGTTGTCACCGTAGGAGAGAAAACAGTGCCGCTCTGTGGTAGGGTAAGGTGCAAAGTAATTTAGTTTGACTAGCCATAAGGTTGATGAAAAAAATGTCTATCTTCATTCTCCAATGACTTCAATCCAAATACGTGAATTTGATGTGTAGTAAATCAAAACTCTATTAGGAAGTGTTTAGTGAGTAAAATGACCAAAAAATCTCAAATAGACAGAGAGCTAATGTTTAGATCCTAACGGGAATTTTCTTAAAAAGCATCTGAAATAGGGAGAATGAATATCATTGGTTTTGAATGGTACAAGACGTATAAGATGATTACTTCGATACAATTACATACGGGAAAGTTGCCTAAAATGTTTCCCGCGGTGTCAGGGCAACACTGGGGATAGTTATTGGGATTGCGATCGTTCTACCTGCAGGATAGCATTGTTGAACAGCCCCTTGGACATCTCAGACACAAGATGGAAATTGACGCTAGCAGAGCCGGCACTCTCACCGAAGATGGTGATCCTGGACGGATCGCCGCCAAATTCTAGTCGTGTTGGATGAAACAATACACGTGATTTGAACTAGATACCATATTCTTATTCTCATTGATAATGCTCTTATTGACAGAGATTTGTAATAATCGTATCTAAAACAGGATAGGTTTTCTTCTGAAAAATAGCGAAAGAAAGTTGTATCAAGCGGGACTTGAACCAGGGACGCTGTTTGCTCGTAATGCCATCAAACCGATTAACAAATCGCACTTTCAGTCTCCACACTAAGGGATACTCTCTTACCTGCGATATTTTGCTGGACCCACTCCAAGGCAAGGGCCTGGTCTAGCATGCCGAAGTTTCCCGGCAAGGCCTCGTCACCTGTCGGATCAGGGAAGTGGAGAATGAAAACTGTTCTCTCGCATTCGAGTCCGAGTAACGAGTCATACCAACCAGGGTTTGAGGCTTACTAATGTTTGTCTACATAAACAGATACTTGTAAAAAAATATAAAAACGTAGCCCTTGCGTCGGGGAAGCGACACAGCACGCAGTCACGTTTTACATCAGTGCGGAGATGACGTTGTCCAGGCTATTAATCCTGTGATAAATTCCATTCGACTCATCGTAACTTAAATCTGTGCGTACTGGGCTATTTCGCTATATAAAAATACTGGGGGACTCGGAGGTCCCTACTCTTCTCAGAAACAGACGGTCCGATGAACTTAATTAAACATTCGCCTGCAGATGTATTGTTAATTGCTTAATATAATTGCATAGTTGATTTTAATCAAATATGAATTTGTTTAATATTTGGCTGATTAACTATTCTAGTTAACTAATTTACTAACATTTTATACATTTTGGAGAAATTTTATAATTTTAACGTACAAAAGTATGAAAACATGAGGAAACTGTGTCAAAATTGTAATGAGGTTTCCCAGATAAGAAATCATTAAGTTTTTATCTAATGTAATGTGTAAAGCTCCGAAGTCCCTACCAGTGCAGATAGGCTTCATCCTATCTGCATTGGGGCCTCTGAGGCCCCTCCATTATTTGTGTAACTGCATTGCGAACGCTAAATGATTTGGAAACTCGCTTCTTGAGTATCCCCTGTCGTCTTGTGCACATTTTGATAACATTTCTGTCCATATCGGACATACCTGTTTGGTGTTACATGTCAATTAGTATGTGCAGGTCATGACAATTGCATACATTTGTGTACAATTTTCAACCGTAAGACAGTGGCTTTCATTTCTTTATGAATCAGGCTCAGGAATTGATGTTGCACTGATATCATGCTTCTGTATGTTCCTAGATAAACTTGTTAATGTTTGGAAACAATACAAGACATACAAAATCAAATTAAAGAAAACATAAGCATTAAAACGAACCAAAAGAGCTGGCTTTTTGTGGTAACGGGAACATTTTACACATAAAACTAAATCAGAACTGAATGATTTCTCATCTGGGAATCCTCATCCTAATTTTAACACAGTGTCCTCATCTTTTTGTTATTTTGTACGTTGAAATTATGAAAATATCGTAAACATACACGAAATGATAATTATGAATGGATGATTAACTACAAAATAATGATAAAATTAATTTGATTAAAACCAACTTTGCAATCAGATTCAGTACATGGAAATCTATCTGCTTGCGAATTGTCACCTTTATCAGACCTTCCTCTTCTGGGAACAACAGGGCGTCGAGGCATCCAATATTTTTATTGAGCGAAATAGCCCAGCGCAAATAGGGTTATCGTTAGCCCTGTGTGTACTGGGCTATTTCGCTCCATGAAAATACAGGGAGGCCTCGAAGGTCAGAGGAACTTGAAAATTTGCTTGGTGATAGATGTCCATGTGCTAAATCTGATTATTTAGTTAATTTTAATCAAATATATTCAAATTTTGTGAATAATTAGCTTATTTAGCTATTCAAAGTGAATGTTTTTATGCATTTTGGCGAACTTTTTCACAATTTCTGCTTAAAAAATATAAAAGCATGATGAAACGGCGTCAAAATTAGAATAAGGTTTCCCAGATATAAATTATTCAGTTCTGATTTAATTGTTTTATTTCATTGTTTTTATTTGTTTTTATTTTATTTTATTTTTCCCCCAAAATTTAATTAGTTCATTAGTTAATTAGTTCATTAGTTCATTAGTTCATGATTCATAGATGAAAACGCATGAAAAACATTGCAACATCAATTCCTCAGCATGGAACTTGAAAGGAACAGACATGGCATGGGGATATGGCCGCCAATCCTGATTAGCCCGGGAAGACTAAGCAGAGATACACGATTAAGCAGCTCCATGAAAATGGCTCTAGATTATAGATGGTTCCTATACTTACCCGTGGTAAGGAACCCGAAGGCATTGACGCGGTAGTTGATGGTGACCACAATCACGTCTCCGACAGCCACCAGTGGATGTCCGTAGTACGAGGGGGAGACAGCGGTGCCGGCAGAAAAGCCGCCTCCGTGGATCCAAACCATCACGGCAGCACCCCCTTGCTGTGGAGTGGACAAAACCAATGTAGGTTTGACGGTGTCCATGGTGGAGTAACATTCTGTGAAGTTGGCGGTGACAGTATTCTCTTTTTTGGGAGAAGATTAGCTCTGAAAAAAACCGCTAAACCTATACGGAACGTTTGCGATGACCAAATGCATGCAAGTAATATTGTTATAAGTTGTATGGCTCAGAAAAAATACCCGCCACCGGCTCTTTTCAGAGTCATGCTACTTTTCGAAAGTTAGGACTTACATGAAAGCACTGACATGGTGTCATCGCCAAATTCCCATATCCTGCTGGCATCACTTATGCGCGACATTGGTTGCCATTATTCAGATACTGGCTGTTTATCCATAATCTTCTCATATCAGCATATCGGTATACGATTCATGGTACTCTCAGAGACCGGGACCCCTTTTCATAGAGCCGCCTTAGTGTACGGAAACGCAAAATTCGCCCTACAATTCCATCAATTAGATTATAATTCCATTAGTAATTGTTGGCTGTTTTTAACTCGATCAAATAAGCTAACTTTATTCTCCGTCGTTACGTCACATCCCTGCAATCAGCGGCGGCTTTTTTTGAAGAGAAGGCTACGTACGGGAAAGCAAAATTCGACCTACAATTCCTTGATTTTTCTCTCTTTACGAAAATCGTTCGTGAGTGACTCATAGGTAATTGTAGGTTGTTGTTAACACCCAGTTAGATAAAGCAAACTTTATTTTGGGGGTTGAATTCCCATTTAAGCCCCTATACAAATTTTCACGAATCCAACATGGTCCATTCGCAATTACCGCCGACTGAATCGAGATTTACTCGCAATTTAAATTTATTTACTCCCGGTTTAAACTTATTGAACATTCTGCTAGGTGCATTTTACGATCCTCGAAGCTGACACAGTTTGGTGAAAAAAATAACCAGTTTATAAAAACAAAATTGCGACATGGTTGACGGAACGAGCTGCAACTTTTACAGGTGTGTTATTCCGTGTATATGCTGGATTAAACAAAATATGAACGTGTTTCTAAGTCATTTACCAATGGTGTGTAAGGGCTTGAACTTAAGCAGATGTCGGTGCTTTAACTGTTCTGTGAAACTGGCCCTAGAGCAGTGTCATGGTCTGGTGGACTTGCGCACAGCTTCATGGAGTAGGGCTGTGTAGGAGTTCATTGCTGTCGGAAATCTGGTTCGTGGTATTAAGAAATCACGCGTAGTGGTTGTAAAGCGTAGTGGTTGAGTGTCCTGTATTTCATACCTCAAATCGTGCTGCATATGTTGCATATGACACAGTAGATGTGTCATTTCGGTGAACCTATCTGTATAATGGGTTGGGAGTTACGGGACACTAATTGCATTGTGATCGTTACCGACATGAGTTTATACAGATTGTCATCAAGCCCCAATGTTCATTCAGACTGTTAGAGTTCAGCGTGCAAATGCGGATATTAAACGTACACTACTGTATACAACTTACCACTGCTGGTCTGGGTGCAAAGATGTTCAGATGGAGACAGTCTTCGCTGACTGGCACGCCGGACGTCTGAGAAAGATCCTGCATGCAAGCGCTCCTGAAGTAGGTGGCGTTATAGATCCCGTCCCAGGGCTCCTTGGCCGCGGGGGCCCGGAAGCGGAGCGGGCCCACAGGCGGCTCGGCGAACGGTATGCCCCGGTACACATCGATGGTCTTGTCCACGCCGATGAACTCGGTCTCGGAGAATGTCTCGGTCGTGCCCACGACTTGGCCCTGCGCCACGGTGACGATGGGCGGGGAACTCTGGGCGCGAGACAGAGCCACGAAGCAGGCCAGCGCCAGGGCAACTCGCAGCATCGAACACTTGTTGCCGTCCATGCTTGAGCGCTGCGATACGAATGGGGGCTGATTCATGCAACCGACTCTTTATCGTTTGGCTATGACAAAATCCCAAGTGCAAACATTTGTAGACTTACTTACACAATGGGATTTACATAATCGGCCGTGGGTTTGGGGTTATGAAAAGGATGACCAGCTTCGCCATGTCATGTCTTCGTCTCCATAGGGCGAGAGTAATTCAACACTATGAAACAGTGCACGCCCTTGTACTGGATTATTGCCTGGTCTCTCTGTCGGGCGAAACGAAAACTGGCGGGAAAAAATCTTCCCATAGGTAGCGCTTTAAAAACAGGTAATTTACGGTTTGTTTAGAATTCGGGATCTAATGTGCAAACATAGCTGCCATAGTGATAATGGACTTGATTTTAATAACTGTTTAGATAACGCACCTATAGTCTAAAGTGTGTTTTGGTGCCGGTTTCCTGATACATTCTGCACATCTATAACCGCATACACCCTGATCACAATCATGCACTGTCCACGAAGTTTGAACCATTTAATAGCCTTGGTTAACTTATGACTATTTGTTCATACAAATTACCAAAACATCAGCATTAATCGACTCATTGAAAAAGGTTTAACGATAAGTGAAAAGCTACAGTGTTCGAGTTTAAGCTAAATGTGCCATGCGCACTGTTACTTTTGGTACTCGATCTTCCTTGATTACTTGAAAAAGAATGGAAAATTATTGGGCTTTTGCTTGATGAAATAATTGTGGTTACACTATTGGAAAGTGTGTTGCCAAAAGTTGGCAGGTGTATGTATATTAGACCAATAGCTATCAAATAGATGTACACAAAAGATCTTAACCATATCCAAACATGATATTTGTCTTATTGTTGCAATCACTATACCATGTCGCTGTCGGGAATTTCGTATATCGTCAGACACATCGGCGAGGTGATGGTATTATAGACATAGTAATTGATTTCATCTCCATCGACGACACAATTGTCACTGCCTTCAATGAATCAAATGTTTATACCCTCAACCATATTCAGATTGAAGAAGTTGTGGGTACCCAATTTGGGTAATCATCGATAGGCAGCCATTTTGAACTAGTGTCCTGCACTCTTAGTTTGAGGGATGAGTGGGGACAGTCCGGTGAGGCAAACATCGAGTTGGCATCGATCTGCAATACAAAACCAACCATGCGCCCTCGTAACCAAACGGACAAGCTATACCATCTCAAGATCCCATATCAAACCGCGATGTGAAACTATACTCTGAAGGCAAGCTTTTTCACAAGTGTAGCCAGGGAGAGGATATGTGTTTTATTCCACAATACAGGGAACAGACCAATTGATCACGGGGAGGATTAAATCAAAATATTGAAGGCAATAGGGTTATATGGCAGGTGGGTATCAAAGAGCATCTAAATGAAACTAATTACTTCCCAGTTGCCTGTCTTTGTCATTGGATGGCATTAAGGAGAAAATGGTCCTTTTTGTTAACTCACTGAAACTTTTGTCCGTTATGCCTATATTTGCAAATAAAATATGTCGCAGTTCACAACAGTAAATAAGGGACACTCAAGAAGTAAACGGTGAAGCATAGGCCTATATGGTGAGGTATGAAAAAACGTGGCTTAGCCGATGACCGAGCGAGAACTAGTTAACCGTTCTTTTAAAGGATTGAGATAATAATCAATTAAATTAAATTAAATTATCGGCCTCAATGTTGAAACAAGATGAAACAAACACAATACGACAGGATCAAATAATTATAGCTGGCTTTGTTCAGAATTCAAAGAGAAAACAAATCGAATGCATACAAAGCATATGAATCAATGCGGCATTACGCTGACTATTTAGACAGAAATTAACAACGGTGTTACGAACAAACCTTGCTCCTTTACTGTGCAAATGCTATGACACCACACACATTCCTGGATCAGGCTCGAGCTCGGGTCTCGTCCCCGTCATGCTATCATCTTGAAATACAGAATGTGGTCCGCAGCGGAGCTATGTGGCAATAACCTTGGACTTGAACATGACTGACAGACACGAAACCGATATCTAAGCCCAGGCCTAAGCCTTCCCATTCTTAAGGTCCCATGCGTACACGACGCCAAGTAAATACGATCCCAACTGAGCTTCCAAAGGCATTCCTTTTTTCCTGATCAGTTTGTGACACACTCATATCATATCATAATTATGACAATACAAGTGACATGGCCACTGCAAACCTCTAGGGCCAGACTTCAACATCGAAACCCTGGTGCAAAACGTCATGCTCTGTGACCCTGGAGTGTCATGAGTGATATGATATCACAAGCAAGCTACACGAGCAGTAGCTAGATGCATGGGTGCACTTAATGATTATCCAATTAACAGATATCAAGACTTTCAACATAGTGAACATACATACAGACTGCCTCAAACACTCCTCTATGTAAAAGTCCTTAAAATAAAGAGGTATGATAATAGCTAGCCTTGATACAAACAAAATGATATTATTTGATAAAAGCTACTGTGGGGAATCGTCCCCTGGGACTACGTGTACCGAGTACATCGTTTTCACTGATGAGGGTTAAGCCCCAGAGGGCGCCCCATTTCTAAAGTCTTTTTCCCGTCCACTGTGATTGAGGCCTGTTGCTGACGATTCTCACGGGTTAATAATTTCATTTTTTGTATAATCTTATTAGGCTTGCAAGCGGGAAACATCAGCAGTACTGTAATTTGAGTGTTTAGAGGGCATACATGGTAATCAGTGGGTCGATAGTCAATTCTACAACTGTATATTTATACTTCTGTCTTGAAACTTTTCGACCGGAAAAAGTTGTGGTTTCATTGTGGTTGTACGTGTACGTGCATATGCGTTATACTGTATTATACTGGCCGTGCACTTGACTGTGTGTGCACCGGGACACGTTGTGTGTGACTCTGACCAATGGCGGCTTGTAGCCATAGCAACCGTGCACTGCGTGTGCATGTGTGTAAAGCGTGGGTCTTGGGTCGTGTTAGTGACAGTAATTTCGTGGCGTTATCCCACAGAACAGGGAACTGCTCCTTTTCGAAGGCCATGGTAATACTAGTACATGTACTAGTATCCAATCTGTGAAGGCCTCGAGGAAACTCTGGTGTTGGGTGAGTGCCCGAATTATATGTTGTCCTACCAGATACTCAATTAGAAAAGAATAGAATAGAGTAATTTATTGTCATATGTATATCAAATACATTGAAAATCTTCCTGGCCTTGCGAGCAATCACACAAAAATCCACAACAATCAATAAAAACCAACCAAATTAACTACCCACTTAAAATAACCTAGCACAACTTGCACAACCTTACTTGCACAACCTTACAGTAAAATACCACTTTAATATACATGTACAAAACAAACTACATTAATTAATTAGTGATTACAAGAATTAGCGCTCAACCTCACAATTTTCCGCCGGAATTCATATTTGTTTTGTTCGGTTCTCCCTATTAGGGGTTTGACTCTTTCGTCATCTGATCATTAAATGCAACCCACCTCGAGATCGAGATCCCCTCTCAACCCATACTTGTCCTGAGTGTTTTGTCCGTCCCGATGGAGGAGTGATCCTCCTACCCCTGGTGGCCAGCAGCCTTAACCACCTCCCAGGAAGCGCAGACCGCGTACCCCGACACTGCCATGAATCGTAATGAAGTCATATGTGTTATCCCAGTTAAATCTTCGTGAAAAAACTATTAGTTATTCACTAGCGCTTGGTATGAAGCGAACTCTTCCCTCCAGTTGGCCATATCTGTGTACTTCCAGGTAGAGTACGACTGTTTCCACTCACGCTCTGCCACATCCAGATCGCCTGAGGGAAACATGATAGAAATAAAACATGGTCAATCGAATGAAAGATTGAAATAAGCAGCACGACTGGCCGGTGAGGGCGCTATGCGGACGGCCACCACCACCTATATTATTAGAAACATCCTCAAGGTACCCTAATGCTACGTGTCAGCTGACACACGTTCAGTTTTGTCAATGATTTTCGAAGCCACGCTGCGGCGCCCTATACGATGGATCCAATTTTGTTTTTTGGTGGAAGCTTCCATGAACTTTTTAGTAAGCTTTTAAAAGTCACAGAGAGCATGATCCATGGTTTTTGAGCATTCTTACCCAACATGGTCTGTAGCTGGCCGATGTAGTTGTTCCAGAAGTAGCACTCACGGCTCTTGAGGGCCCTGCTCGTGGTCAGGTTCAAGTCGAGGACCTTGTACTCCAGTTCAGGGACGGTGAACCGAGGCCAGACGTCCTGGCTGGTCTCTGGCTGAGCGCCAGGCGTCTTCGTGCCAGGATTGCTGTTCGAGAAATGATGGCAGTCAAACTGGTATTATTTCACGAAGGATGCCGCTCGTCTCAAAGTTTAGCGTAGCATCAGGAGGCTAGTTACAAGCATGATCAACCATACTCATGGCACAAGCTGAAATTTCAGGTGTTTTTTCTTAATGTTATCGGTAGTCAATGTGAACGTGACACTTCCTGTTGCAGCGGCCCCTTTGCTGACAGCACTAGTTTACTATGTCTTGATTTTATTTTTGACCGGGACTTGAACCCAAGACCTCTGGATCAATGTACAAGCGCTCTCCCATCTGAGCTCTCCAGCGCATAGATGGTGGCCTTCCCAAACTGTTAACTAGTCTTTGCCAGGGTGGGGGCGTCAGTCAGAAGCATTTCAGCCATTAACTGCTGTCTATTTTCTAGGATCACAAGCCCACTTTCATTCAGATGCAAACAACCAATTGTGTAAACCTGGACACATCAACCAGGGATCACACAAAATGGATGCAACTATTTCTATTCTAATAAAACCAAGGAAAAACTGACTGGGAACCCTTGAACAAAAATAACAACATAATTAGCAAACAAAACTTTGGCTGGACCTGGACTTGTACCCGATACGTCTGGATTAACGTACCAGTGCTTTTCTACCTGAGCTATCCAGCCCGTAGATGGTGGCCTATAGTGTTTGGCTGGATGGGGGCGCCAGTCAGAGGCATTTCTTGATGGTTTTTTTTTCAATTTAGACACTACCATAATAATGTAATGTAATGCTAGAACACCTATTGTATAGAGCATGTCAGCTCTGAATCGATACCAACGAAGATGACATACACTTACCCTGTTTTCGCAAAGTTTGTCCAGAACTCCATTAACTTCACCGAGAAGACCTTTTCTTCCGGAAGAAAGTTGGGGTAGATTGACAGAAGTTCGGGAATGAACGGATTGCCGAACATGAAAATGACGTTCTCTGCGTGACCCGCCCCCAGCCAGCTGGCGTTGAAAGACTCCGCAAAGATGGAGTGAGTTGGGACGTGCGTCATCTGATAAGTGAAGACATCGTCGCCCGCTTGGGCGTGAACACGCGCCACCATGTCGTTTCCACAGGCGAACTCGAAATCGGTGGCGTAGTCCACGTAGGTCCTGAAGTAGTCCGAGTTGTTGTAGTCAGCCACGGACCAGTCGATGTACAGCATGTTGATGGCTTCAATCAATTGAGCGTTGCTCTCTGTACTCCCACCTAGGCGTGGATACAAGTGAGCATTAAAGGGTAAGCACAATCGAAATTAAATTTTCTAATTTCAATCAATTCCGGTTGTGGTAAACCTTTTTTTTTGAAATACACGAAAAACTACCTCTTTTTCACTTGATTTCATCAACCAGACCCACCGAAAATATCCAATAAAACATCGTCTGCTACAAATGCGTGGCGCCATGTTAATAACGTAGGAAGATGAAACACTCGTTCACAAGCGATCGATCGTGTACACGCACACGCACGTATGTTCTGAATTTTTACCAAAGTTTTAAAGTGCGACTCTAACGATTTTGTCGATTCCACGGAAGAAACATATTTCTTAGAACAAGTCCCATTGATTCCAAAAAACATAATTTTTTTAAATTATTTACATTTTTTCACTAGGAAAAAAAGCGTTAAACCCAGCACTTGTAAGACGCTCGATGGGCCCCTAACGAAAACAGGGTCATTATGATAATCATATGCATGTGACCCCAAAAACGTCATAACCAGGAAAACAACCCAAGTCCAGCCTACGTTATATAAACGCACGTACACCAAGTACAGTACGTACAGTACATGCACGTGTTTTGCAGTGCCTGTTGCCAAGAGTTCTCTGGTTTTGTATTCAAGTTACTGTATTAATTTGTGTATCAAAGTTCAGTGATTGTTTCGAGGAATGCCTGTATCCTGTGTTGTTGGTGGATGCACTCGCAATAAAGCGAAAAATCCGGACATTTTTGGCTGACGTTCCCGAAGGATACTCAACGCGACGAGCATATGTACGGTTTGTCAACAACACTCGTTCGGACTTAACGCTGACTTCTTCATCGTTAATTTGCTATGCACACTTAAGCGATGATTGTGTGGATGAAACCATTCAGATGAAACGGAATCTCGAATTTCCATACTGTTTCAAGCTTAAAGTTGGGTCTGTCCCAAGCTTCAATTAGGCACCGACCGTACAGGTCAAGAAACAACGGCCGAGTACAACCACCGCCGTACCCGGGCGTTCAGTCAGACGAGGCCGGCCCCAGCACAAGCCAAGTACCGGGCCACCTTCCGTAGCGGAAAAAAACAAGGACAGATCCTGGCAAGCGATCTGGGGGAGCATATATATCTCAAATGGGAAAGAGCAAGGGTAGGAATAACTTTTTAATATAAATTCTGATTTATTAACCGAGTTATTCAATTTGAGTTAACTTGTAGTTGTACTTGTAAGTTGTAGTGTACTACTGTACTAGTACTAGTAGTAGTATGATGTAGTACAATGACCGGTAGTACAGTACTCGTAGTACAAGGAGTACTACTACTACTAGTAGTACTACTAGTACTACTACTAGTACTACTATAACGGTAGTATAATAATAATTATTACTACCGGTAGTTACTAGTACTAGTGTTAGTTCTACTTACTTAATTGTTATACATGTATGACAAAGTCTTTCTAACACTACTTTTTACAACAGCAAAATAATTTTCTGGTTTTGTTTTCATTTCTCGATTCGAAATCCTCATACTGCTTGCTAGTAAAAAGACATATTCTTACAGTTTGTTTTGGTAACTAATTCTTTGTTTGTCTTACTGTTTGGGTTACAAATTCATGTTTTGATTTTATTTTCATGAACAGATACTGGAGCAAGGCGAAGAGGAACATCAACAACATACGATCATTTCTGAAAGCCTCGACCCAGTCACAGACTCGGAATCAAGAGATACAGTTGTGACTTTTTAAATCTCATTATTTTGAAGCCTACCATTTGCTTAAATTCTTTTTAGGGCGGGTGGCTGTGACTTTTGTTCTTGCCAAAAGTAAACAAGATCAAATTAGACAAATTAGGGGTCTAATGTTTCGATCGTATATTAGTACTACAGTAGCATTAGCAGGTCTTTCCTCAAAGGCAGAAATTTGGTTGAAGGTGAAGTGTTCAAAATTATATTTCATTAAAAAAGTAAAAAAGGCATGCCCAAGACAGTCAAGAGGGAGAAACTTCCTCCAGCAGCAAACACAGAAAGTAAACAATGTTGCTGTTGAAACATTCTTTATTTTATTAGCGATCATGGCAATATATACGTTGGGACCAGCTCAACAAAGTGAGTATTTAATGAGTGATGTACATAGCTGAATTCAGTACACTATCAGCTTCAAACCTGCAGTAAATTGAAGCTGATAATGTAACCAATTCAGCTTTGTACATCACTCATTTAAAAACAATGTCCCTTTAATAATACCCATTTTTGTGGAGCTGGTCACAAATGTAAAGGACACGCGTAATTTACACCACTTTTTCAACTGAATGGCAATGACTAACAAGGAAAAAAAAACACAAACTACATAATGTACAATGAACAAAACATTTTTTAAGTCACAGACAGTGTTGCCAATTAATTTACCATAATGCTTCCGGAAGTTCCGAGCAATTTTAACTTGTATATATCACATAGAATTGTAAGTTAATACACATGTATGCACTTTGGGTCATTTCCTAGAATGCACTCTTGTACATTTTGAACATTTCATGAGAATTTCCTTTATTTAACGTTGCAAACAGTGCATGGTGATTGACGGGCGGCTATGGAGAATTATTACTTTATTTGTAGGGTTTAATGGAGATTTGCCCTTAATAAGGCCAAAAGAAACTGAAGGTGAAGGACTACAAAACAAAATTTCAGTAGAGCAGGAGTTATGTTTTTTCTGAATGAACAGTTCATAAAACAGGCATAGAACCTTGACCATTAAAAATACAAATCACTATTCATACAATACTTTGTAAATATACATACACACAAGGATATCAGCTGATCCATGAAAACAGCTTGCCTGAAAATACTGAGGGCAATATTTACCAGGGAAAGAGTTCCATATTGTATGTCCAGAGATACAGATCAAGGGTAAGAACATAGCCCTAAAACTTTGTAAATCAAACATGGTTGTAGTAATTTGAGGCTTGGTCTAAAAACAATTCACTGTTAATCTAAATCTGGTATCTGAAACCTACATAGTTGCCATCTGGATCCGGAAAGATTGCTCTTGTTTTATGCATGATTCATGAGGGGAGGGGTACACGGTTGTGTCCAAGATACCCATAGCGCCACCTTATAACTTGCCGGTATGACACGTGGGGTACATGGTTGTGTCCAAGATACCCATTGCACCACCTTATAACTTGCCGGTATGACACGTGCCTGTATTTCCTGTAAATAAAAAAGTTGACACCAAGGAACTTTAGTTCTGTACATAACTAGCCTCTAGACATGTGTTTTTATATTTGTTATTTTTATATGCCCTTGTTGAATTATGTATTTCTTTGAAACTTGCCAGTATCAGTAAGATGGAAATGTCTTGAAACTAGATGTATCTAACTTCTAAGTAAGTTTCTATTTAATCCTGCATGCAGGAAAAAGTACAGAAAATAAAAATCCAACATATTAAAGCTCTTTTTGCTTTTGAAAAAGGTACTCTTTCTAAACATGTGTCATTTATTTTGCCCGAGAAATATGCAAAAATGTTGCAAATTGCACCATCTTTCTCAAAAGCAGAATTTCAAAGGCAGATTATGCCTTTGAGAAAGCTCCTGCTAGGATTGAAACATAAAATTTGTTACATTTATTTTCCTGAATTAATTTACCAAGTTATCTTACCTCGGAAGGTCACTTTCAATGGCTCTGGCACTGTATTGTTGTTTGTAGGCGTATAGTAGGCTGTCTCAAGCGTGCCAGGGTTTAGATGCGTAGCCTCGTACCAGGGATGGTCGGTGAAACAAAGGAAATCATCACGGTTTACACGAGTGTGCAGGATCTTTTGCTGAATGGCCTCGACCTCCTTGCAGCACATGCAGTTCATCACAACACATTTACCGCAGGAATACCTTGATATGTTGCAAGGATAAAGTGAGAATCTTATCAGAAGGTATATTAATTTTTGCATTAAAATTGTCCAAGGAATTTCAGGATTTCCTATGTGTACATAGCTTAAGCTGGTACCAAATAATCAACATTTTACAAGACAATACATGAACATGTAATGTTAGTGGAAGGCAACCGTCACCAATGTAATGTATGCTTATAAATTACTACAAAAAGTCATTCACTATCAACAGTGATTCAGGTTTGCTGGGCATATGTCGCCATGAACAGGGCACTTTGGGAAGCACCCTTTTAGTTTTAATTCCCAAGAACCCCTGTCCTAAAGAACATTAGATCTCAGTGGCAAAATGTGGACTGAGCTGTGTCTATACTACTACTACTAGTAGTACTACTACTACTTACTAGTCTAGTATAGCATCAGCAATAATCATTAATAAATACCGGGTAAACAATTCAATCCACCACAAATTTATTCAACCAGGAATCAAAATGGGGCCAGAACAGGAGTGAAATTGTCTCTCGAAATAATCTCTCCTCTCCAAAACACACGCCACAATGATGTCGTTGTGAGTATGATGATCTACTAATTCAGTAATTGCCAGTTATTCAATACTGAGTGACAGTACTCAGTACAGTAGGCTAGCTGCAGAATGACCAGATTCGGGTCGTGCTCTGCCTTTGCTGTCAGATCACTCTCGTGTAATCACAGTGAATGAAAATTCGGAGCAATAACGAAAGTATGTAACATCAATCAGATACCCAACGATAAAGAAATAACATTTACCAGACCGTATTGTTCAACCGATCCTTGGCAACTGGTTGTTGAACAGCCATGTCGTTATCGCCAACATCAGATCCAACGCAACGTCAAGTTGTTCTTGAACGCGGCGCCTCGCAAGTGGCAAAAACCGGTACGGTTCAGCGCCGCGTATTTCCTCAAATCGCCGGGCTCATTGTCATCGCTGTCTTCATCTGTATCACTTCCAGATGATTCATTGTCACTGATAACAGCAGAATGCACACTTATTGCCTCCTAGATTTCGTCACCGGAGTTTTCGGGGTCGGACATGATGATCAATGATACTAGTGTTTACTTTCTCTAGGTTCACTGTCGTGCAGTATATATAACGTTGCTGAACATATGACTAAGGCTGGATGTGACTTAGTCAGTCCCTTCGATTCCTTGTTTTCCTTTTTATGACGTCACGGGCCATTTCGCGTGACCTCGGCGTTTTCGGATTTCGCGATTCGCGGGCGTTTCAAAATGTACCTTTTTTCATGTTTTAGATTTTTTTTAATTCTTGGAAAGTGCGCGAATGTTACATTTGAGGTGTGACCTTTCACATTTCCTGTACAACTTAATTTTGAATTTTTCGTAGCACTTTAAGTGTCTTTTACTCGCCTGAATGAAAAAAAATGCAGATTTGAAATGAAATATTTTTCTCCACGTACAGGGAAAAATAATTCACGATGGGATGAGGTAGGATTCACGCAGAGTGGGCAAGAAGTGAAGCATCTTGACGTTACGGGAGAACCAGAGGTCATTACACTTTTGGGAGAACAGTTTTGTATTTTTTTTAGGAAAAAGACCTTTCCCATCCATGTAAACTTCATTTTGATTGGTCTAAAATCAAGAGATAATTTTTCTCTCAAAGTTTTGTTCGAATAAGCACCCTCCTTACCAAAAAAAGGGTCAAAGTTTGCGTTCATTGGTCTTGGTCTACCCAACAATGAAATAGATCAATTCAAATCTCCCTTGTGTTGCTCATGAGGTATTGTATGCAAGGTCGGGCTTATACAGTGTGTGTGCACCCAAACACAGAGATCTTTGCGTGTTTGGGGCCATCATGAATGATGATTGAAAATGTGCCTCGGAAGACATTTTTCCTCATCACAAAAATTGTAATGGAAAAGACGTCGTGTACGTGCGTGGATCTTTTCTCTGTCGGCCTAAAATTGCGATGTTCCGCGGTTTGACCGTGTTATTGTCAGCGACGTTTGGTGTGGCGCATGGTAAAAAAAAACTGCTCTACAGTGCACCGGTGCCCTTTGACCTGGCTGACAGAGATACATCGTCATACGTCATATCACAAGAGGGCGCTCGATGTCGTTGTTTTAGCAGACGGACAATTTCGTGCAGAATTTGCAACAAAAGTCGCTCAAAAATGCATAATTATTCGCTAAGGTCCAGTAAAAACGGTGTTATGTGATTTCTTTTATTATTCTGCATACGAATCAGCTCTGTGGTAAAATTGATTTTGCTTACCCTTTAATGTTCACTTATATGCACCAATAATGAAGATGCTACGTATGTGATTTACCCAGGTTTGTCTGCATCAATATTTCCATTGAATAATGTAACATAACCACACTTTGAATTCTGACAATATAACTTTCCACAGACATGGCATACACTTACCCATCAGACCGTTCACGTCGTTTGTGATGAGTCGATCAAACACCTCCCGACTGATTGGTGGCGGAGTTGGAGAAGGCAGGTATGGTATGAATTCTGGATTCACCACGAGCCTTAAGGTCCCCTCATCCCTGTTGGAGCCAAGCAATAGCTTAGCGTGGTTGTACCGCCCAGTAGAGTACAGGGTGCCCGCCCTGTCCGTGAGAAATGTCCCATCGACGACTACAGCAGATTTGAACGTCAGCTACATTACAATCACATAAGTAGAATGGAGTTATAAAACAGAGTAATTTTACAGAGAATTGGTGTTGCACTGATTTCATGCTTCTGCATGATTTTGAAACAAATAAAAGTGCATACTTATTGATTTGACGGGGAAGTTGAGTTTAAGCTGTGCACCAAAAAAATCAGAACTGAATAATTTCTCATTTGGGAAACCTTATTTTAACTTTGACACAGTTTCCTCATGTTTTTAAAAGCCTATTTTTTACATAGAAATTATAAAATATCGCAAAAATGCTTGAAATGTAGTATAAATGATTAATTAGTAAATCATTCCGAAAAAACACACATTTGATTAAAATCAAATATGCAATTAGATTCAGCAGATGAAAATCTATCTACACGATAATGTTTAAGTTCATCAGACCCGTTCCTGAGATCAATATGGGTCACCAAGGCACCCCTGTATTCTTATGGAACAAAAACGCCCAGTACGACCAGCCTTGTCCACTGTCCACTCACCCATCCAATGCTATCGAACAGTTCTTGGGCTTCCTTTTCACGAAGGCAGTCGGCCAGGTCCGCGCTGTCCTCCGTACCACAGCCGAGCCTGTCCCCGATCTGGAAGGCGCTCTTGCGGAGCATCGACTCGTCATTTGGTGCCGCAAAAGGAGAGAAAACAGTGCCGCTCTGTGGTAGGGTAAGGTGCAAAGTAATTTAGTTTGACTAGCCATAAGGTTGATGAAAAAAATGTCTCTCTTCATTCTCCAATGACTTCAATCCAAATACGTGAATTTGATGTGTAGTAATTTGCCAAAATCAAAACTCTATTAGGAAGTGTTTACTGAGTAAAATGACCAAAAAATCTCAAATAGACAGAGAGCTAATGTTTAGATCCTAACGGGAATTTTCTTAAAAAGCATCTGAAATAAGGAGAATGACTATCATTGGTTTTGAATGGTAAATGACGTATAAGATGATTCCTTCGATACAATTACATACGGGAAAGTTGATGCCGTTTGCTTGAAATGCGGCATCCGTGGTCCCAAAGCCTTGCCTAAAATGTTTCCCGCGGTGTCAGGGCAACACTGGGGATAGTTAATGTGATTACGATCGTTCTACCTGCAGGATAGCATTGTTGAACAGCCCCTTGGACATCTCAGACACAAGATGGAAATTGACGCTAGCAGAGCCGGCACTCTCACCGAAGATGGTGATCCTGGACGGATCGCCGCCAAATTCTAGTCGTGTTGGATGAAACAATACACGTGATTTGAACTAGATACCATATTCTTATTCTCATTGATGATACTCTTATTGACAGAGATTTGTAATAATCGTATCTAAAACAGGATAGGTTTTCTTCTGAAAAATAGCGAAAGAAAGTTCTTTCAAGCGGGACTTGAACCAGGGACGCTGTTTGCTCGTAATGCCATCAAACCGATTAACAAATCGCACTTTCAATCTCCACACAAAGGGATACTCTCTCACCTGCGATATTTTGTCGGACCCACTCCATGGCAAGGGCCTGGTCTAGCATGCCGAAGTTTCCCGGCAAGGCCTCGTCACCTGTCGGATCAGGGAAGTGGAGAATGAAAACTGTTCTCTCGCATTCGAGTCCGAGTAACGAGTCATACCAACCAGGGTTTGAGGCATACTAATGTTTGTCTACATAAACAGATCCTTATAAAAAATATAAAAACGTAGCCCTTGCGTCGGGGAAGCGACACAGCCTGTGGTAAATTCCATCCGACTCATCGTAACTTAAATCTGTGTGTACTGGGCTATTTCGCTATATAAAAATACTGGGGGATTTGGAGGTCCCTACTCTTCTCAGAAACAGACGGTCCGATGAACTTAATTAAACATTCGCCTGCAGATGTATTGTTAATTGCTTAATATAATTGCATAGTTGATTTTAATCAAATATGAATTTGTTTAATATTTGGCTGATTAACTATTCTAGTTAACTTATTTACTAACATTGTATACATTTTGGAGATATTTTTATAATTTTAACATACAAAAGAATTAAAACATGAGGAAACTGTGTCAAAATTGTAATAAGGTTTCCCAGATAAGAAATCATTAAGTTTTTATCTAATGTAATGTGTAAAGCTCCGAAGTCCCTACCAGTGCAGATAGGCTTCATCCTATCTGCATTGGGGCCTCTGAGGCCCCTCCATTATTTGTGTAACTGCATTGCGAACGCTAAATGATTTAGAAACTCGCTTCTTGAGTATCCCCGTCTTGTGCACATTTTGATAACATTTCTGTCCATATCGGACATACCTGTTTGGTGTTACATGTCAATTAGTATGTGCAGGTCATGACAATTGCATACATTTGTGTACAATTTTCAACCGTAAGACAGTGGCTTTCATTTCTTTATGAATCAGGCTCAGGAATTGATGTTGCACTGATATCATGCTTCTGTGTATTCCTAGATAAACTTGTTAATGTTGGGAAACAATACAAGACATACAAAATCAAATTAAAGAAAACATAAGCATTAAAACGAACCAAAAAAGCTGGCTTTTTGTGGTAACGGGAACATTTTACACATAAAACTAAATCAGAACTGAATGATTTCTCATCTGGGAATCCTTATCCTAATTTTAACACAGTGTCCTCATGTTTTTATTATTTTGTACGTTGAAATTATGAAAATATCGGAAACATACACGAAATGATAATTATTATGAATGGATGATTAACTACAAATGATAAAATGCATATTTGATTAAAACCAACTTTGCAATCAGATTCAGTACATGGAAATCTATCTGCTTGCGCATTGTCACCTTTATCAGACCTTCCTCTTCTGGGAACAACAGGGCGTCGAGGCCTCCAATATTTTTATTGAGCGAAATAGCCCATTGCAAATAGGGCTATCGTTAGCCCTGTGTGTACTGGGCTATTTCGCTCCATGAAAATACAGGGAGGCCTCGAAGGTCAGAGGAACTTGAAAATTGCTTGCTGATAGATGTCCATGTGCTAAATCTGATTATTTAGTTAATTTTAATCAAATATTCAAATTTTATGAATAATTAGCTTATTTAGCTATTCATAGTGAATGTTTTTATGCATTTTGGCGAACTTTTTCACAATTTCTGCTTAAAGAATATAAAAGCATGATGAAACGGCGTCAAAATTAGAATAAGGTTTCCCAGATATAAATTATTCAGTTCTGATTTAATTTTATGCATGCAGTTAAAACTCAAGTTCACCGTTACAGCAAAAAGGCAGCACATCTGTTATGGCCTCACGTTTTAATTGTTTTATTTCATTGTTTTTTAATTTATTTTTTTTTCTTTCTTTTTTCATTGTTTCCAAAATTTAATTAGTTCATTAGTTCATTAGTTCATTAGTTCATTAGTTCATGAATCAGATTCATAGATGAAAACGCATGAAAAACATTGCAACATCAATTCCTCAGCAAGGAACTTGAAAGGAACAGACATGGCATGGGGATATGGCCGCCAATCCTGATTAGCCCGAGCAGACTAAGCAGAGATACACGATTAAGCAGCTCCATGAAAATGGCTCTAGATTATAGATGGTTCCTATACTTACCCGTGGTAAGGAACCCGAAGGCATTGACGCGGTAGTTGATGGTGACCACAATCACGTCTCCGACAGCCACCAGCGGATGTCCGTAGTAGGTGGGGGAGACAGCGGTGCCGGCAAAAAAGCCGCCTCCGTGGATCCAAACCATCACGGCAGCACCCCCTTGCTGTGGAGTGGACAAAACTAATGTAGGTTTGACGGTGTCCATGGTGGAGTAACATTCTGTGAAGTTGGCGGTGACAGTATTCTCTTCTTGGGGGGAGAAGATAAGCTCTGAAAAAACCCGCTAAACCTATATTATGGAACGTTTGCGATGACCAAATGCATGCAAGTAATAATGTTATAAGTTGTATGGCTCAGAAAAAAAATACCCGCCACCGGCTCTTTTCAGAGTCATGCTACTTCTCGAAAGAGGTGACTTACATGAAAGCACTGACATGGTGTCATCGCCAAATTCCCATATCCTGCCGGCATCACCTATGCGCGACATTGGTTGCCATTATTCAGATACTGGCTGTTTATCCATCATCTTCTCATATCAGCATATCGGTATACGATTCATGGTACTCTCAGAGACCGGGACCCCTTTTCATAGAGCCGCCTTAGTGTACGGAAACGCAAAATTCGCCCTACAATTCCATCAATTAGATTATCATTCCATAGGTAATTGTTGGTTGTTTTTAACACCCAATCAAATAAGCTAACTTTATTTCTTGGCTTGCAATCCTCTTTTTATGCTTGTTCAATCCTTTCAAATTCACCTAAAGTTATTAATCAATGAGCGGTCTGCGGGAAAGACTAGGCAGAACGTGCATGGAAGAATAAGTAAACAAATAACTCGGGTTTCTTGCATGGAAAGTGTTTTCCAGCTTTTTCCCGCTGGCATATTTACAGGCCAAAGCCAGTCAGTACACCATCGTTTAGCTAGCGAGTGTACACAAACTGCATGCAATGGGGGGGGGGGGCACATCCGGGCACCTCAATACCCATAGTCATACGGCAGTTCTCCGTCGTTACGTCACATCCCTGCAATCAGCGGCGGCTTTTTTTGAAAAGATGGCTACGTACGGGAAAGCAAAATTCGACCTACAATTCCTTGATTTTTCTCTCTTTACGAAAATCGTTCGTGAGTGACTCATAGGTAATTGTAGGTTGTTGTTAACACCCAGTTAGATAAAGCAAACTTTATTCTTGGGGGTTGCATTCCCATTTAAGCCCCTATACAAATTTTCACGAATCCAACATGGTCCATTCGCAATTACCGCCGACTGATTCGAGATTTACCTGCAATTAAAATTTATTTACTCGCGGTTTAATCTTATTGAACATTCTGCTAGGTGCATTTTACGATCCTCGAAGCTGACACAGTTTGGTGAAAAAATAACCAGTTTATCAAAAAAATTGCGACATGGTTGACGGAATGAGCTGCAACTTTCACAGGTGTGTTATTCCATGTATATGCTGGATTAAACAAAATATGAACGTGTTTCTAAGACCTTTAACAATGGTGTGTAAGGGCTTGAACTTAAGCAGATGTCGGTGCTTAAACTGTTCTGTGAAACTGGCCCTAAAGCAGTGCCATGGTCTGGTGGACTTGCGCACAGCTTTATGGAGTAGGGCTGTGTAGGAGTTCATTGCTGTCAGAAATCGGGTTCGTGGTATTAAGTAATCAGGTGTAGTGATTGTAAAGCGTAGTGGTTGAGTGTCCTGTATTTCATACCTCAAATCGTGCTGCATATGTTGCATATGACACAGTAGATGTGTCATTTCTGCGAACCTATCTGTATAATGGTTTGGGAGTTACTAGACACTAATTGCATTGTGATCGTTACCGACATGAGTTTATACAGATTGTCATCAAGCCCCAATGTTCATTCAGACTGTTAGAGTTCAGCGTGCAAATGCGGATATTAAACGTACACTACTGTATACAACTTACCACTGCTGGTCTGGGTGCAAAGATGTTCAGATGGAGACAGTCTTCGCTGACTGGCACGCCGGACGTCTGAGAAAGATCCTGCATGCAAGCGCTCCTGAAGAAGGTGGCGTTATAGACACCATCCCAGGGCTCCTTGGCCGCGGGGGCCCGGAAGCGGAGCGGGCCCACAGGCGGCTCGGCGAACGGTATGCCCCGGTACACATCGATGGTCTTGTCCACGCCGATGAACTCGGTCTCGGAGAATGTCTCGGTCGTGCCCACGACCTGGCCCTGCGCCACGGTGACGATGGGCGGGGAACTCTGGGCGCCGGACAGAGCCACGAAGCAGGCCAGCGCCAGGGCCACTCGCAGCATCGAACACTTGTTGCCGTCCATGCTTGAGCGCTGCGATACGAATGGGGGCTGATTCATGCAACCGACTCTTTATCGTTTGGCTATGACAAAATCCCAAGTGCAAACATTTGTAGACTTACTTATACAATGGGATTTACATAATTGGCCGTGGGTTTGGGGTTATGAAAAGGATGACCAGCTTCGCCATGTCATGTCTTCGTCTCCATAGGGCGAGAGTAATTCAACACTATGGAACAGTGCACGCCCTTGTACTGGATTAGTTGCCTGGTCTCTCTGTCGGGCGAAACGAAAACTGGCGGGAAAAAATCTTCCCATAGGTAGCGCTTTAAAAACAGGTAATTTACGGTTTGTTTAGAATTCGGGATCTAATGTGCAAACATAGCTGCCATAGTGATAATGGACTTGATTTTAATAACTGTTTAGATAACGCACCTATTGTCTAAAGTGTGTTTTGGTGCCGGTTTCCTGATACATTCTGCACATCTATAACCGCATACACCCTGATCACAATCATGCACTGTCCACGAAGGTTGAACCATTGAATAGCCTTGGTTAACTTATGACTATTTTTTCATACAAATCACCAAAACATCAGCATTAATCGACTCATTGAAAAAGGTTTAACGATAAGTGAAAAGCTGCAGTGTTCGAGTTTAAGCTAAATGTGCCATGTGCACTGTTACTTTTGGTACTCGATCTTCCTTGATTACTTGGAAAGGAATGGAAAATCATTGGGCTTTTGCTTGATGAAATAATTGTGGTTACACTATTGGAAAGTGTGTTGCCAAAAGTTGGCAGGTGTATGTATATTAGACCAATAGCTATCAAATAGATGTACACAAAAAGATCTTAACCAAATCCAAACATGATATTTGTCTTAGGGTTGCAATCACTATATCATGTCGCTGTCGGGAATTTCGTATATCGTCAGACACATCGGCGATGTGATGGTATTATAGACATAGTAATTGATTTCATCTCCATCGACGACACAATTGTCACTGCCTTCAATGAATCAAATGTTTATACCCTCAACCATATTCAGATTGAAGAAGTTGTGGATACCCAATTTGGGTAATCATCGCTAGGCAGCCGTTTTGAACTAGTGTCCTGCACTCTTAGTTTGAGGGATGGTGGGGACAGTCCGGTGAGGCAAACATCGAGTTGGCATCTGCAATACAAAACAACCATGCGCCCTCGTAACCAAACGGACAAGCTATACCATCTCAAGATCTCATATCAAACTGCGATGTGAACCTATACTCTGAAGGCAAGTGTAGACAGGGAGAGGATATGTTTTTATTCCACAATACAGGGAACAGACCAATTGATCACGGGGAGGATTAAATCAAAATATTGAAGGCAATAGGGTTATATGGCAGGTGGGTATCAAAGAGCATCTAAATGAAACTAATTACTTCCCAGTTGCCTGTCTTTGTCATTGGATGGCATTAAGGAGAAAATGGTCCTTTTTGTTAACTCACTGAAACTTTTGTCCGTTATGCCTATATTTGCAAATAAAATATGTCGCAGTTCACAACAGTAAATAAGGGACACTCAAGAAGTAAACGGTGAAGCATAGGCCTATATGGTGAGGTATGAAAAAACGTGGCTTAGCCGATGACCGAGAGAGAACTAGTTAACCGTTCTTTTAAAGGATTGAGATAATAATCAATTAAATTAAATTATCGGCCTCAATGTTGAAACAAGATGAAACAAACACAATACGACAGGATCAAATAATTATAGCCGGCTTTGTTCAGAAGTCAAACAGAAAACTAATCAAATGCATAAAAAGCATATAAATCAATGCGGCATTACGCTGACTATTTAGACAGAAATTAACAACGGTGTTACGAACAAACCCGGCTCCTTTACTGTGCAAATGCTATGACACCACACACATTCCTGGATCAGGCTCGAGCTCGGGTCTCGTCCCCGTCATGCTATCATCTTGAAATACAGAATGTGGTCCGCAGCGGAGCTATGTGGCAATAACCTTGGACTTGAACATGACTGACAGACACGTAACCGATGTCTAAGCCCACGCCTAAGCCTTCCCATTCTGAAGGTCCCATGCGTACACGACGCCAAGTAAATACGATCCCAACTGAGCTTCCAAAGGCATTCCTTTTTTCCTGATCAGTTTGTGACACACTCATATCACATCATAATTATGACAATACAAGTGACATGGCCACTGCAAACCTCTAGGGCCAGACTTCAACATCGAAACCCTGGTGCAACACGTCATGCTCTGTGACCCTGGAGTGTCATGAGTGATATGATATCACAAGCAAGCTACACGAGCAGTAGCTAGATGCATGGGTGCACTTAATGATTATCCAATTAACAGATATCAAGACTTTCAACATAGTGAACATACATACAGACTGCCTCAAACACTCCTCTATGTAAAAGTCCTCAAAATAAAGAGGTATGGTAATAGCTAGCCATGATACAAACAAAATGATATTACTTGATAAAAGCTACTGTGGGGAATCGTCCCCTGGGACTACGTGTACCGAGTATATCGTTTTCACTGGTGAGGGTTAAGCCCCAGAGGGCGCCCCATTTCTAAAGTCTTTTTCCCGTCCACTGTGATCGAGGCCTGTTGCTGACGATTCTCACGGGTTAATAATTTCATTTTTTGTATAATCTTATTAGGCTTGCAAGCGGGAAACATCAGCAGTACTGTAATTTGAGTGTTTAGAGGGCATACATGGTAATCAGTGGGTCGATAGTCAATTCTACAACTGTATATTTATACTTCTGTCTTGAAACTTTTCGACCGGAAAAAGTTGTGGTTTCATTGTGGTTGTACGTGTACGTGCATATGCGTTATACTGTATTATACTGGCCGTGCACTTGACTGTGTGTGCACCGGGACACGTTGTGTGTGACTCTGACCAATGGCGGCTTGTAGCCATAGCAACCGTGCACTGCGTGTGCATGTGTGTAAAGCGTGGGTCTTGGGTCGTGTTAGTGACAGTAATTTCGTGGCGTTATCCCACAGAACAGGGAACTGCTCCTTTTCGAAGGCCATGGTAATACTAGTACATGTACTAGTATCCAATCTGTGAAGGCCTCGAGGAAACTGGTGTTGGGTGAGTGCCCGAATTATATGTTGTCCTACCAGATACTCAATTAGAAAAGAATAGAATAGAGTAATTTATTGTCATATGTATATCAAATACATTGAAAATCTTCCTGGCCTTGCGAGCAATCACACAAAAATCCACAACAATCAATAAAAACCAACCAAATTAACTACCCACTTAAAATAACCTATCACAACTTGCACAACTAGTACACTAACCTTACAGTGAAATACCACTTTAATATACATGTACAAAACAAACTACATTAATTAATTAGTGATTACAAGAATTAGCGCTCAACGTCACAATTTTCCGCCGGAATTCATATTTGTTTTGTTCGGTTCTCCCTATTAGGGGTTTGACTCTTTCGTCATCTGATCATTAAATGCAACCCACCTCAAGATCGAGATCCCCGCTCAACCCATACTGGTCCTGAGTGTTTTGTCCGTCCCGATGGAGGAGTGATCCTCCTACCCCCGGTGGCCAGCAGCCTTAACCACCTCCCAGGAAGCGCAGACCGCGTACCCCGACACTACCATGAATCGTAATGAAGTCATATGTGTTATCCCAGTTAATTCTTCGTGAAAAAACTATTAGTTATTCACTAGCGCTTGGTATGAAGCGAACTCTTCCCTCCAGTTGGCCATATCTGTGTACTTCCAGGTAGAGTACGACTGTTTCCACTCACGCTCTGCCAAATCCAGATCGCCTGAAGGAAACATGATGGAAATAAAACATGGTCAATCGAATGAAAGATTGAAATAAGCAGCACGACTGGCCGGTGAGGGCGCTATGCGGACGGCCACCACCACCTATATTATTAGAAACATCCTCAAGGTACCCTCATGCTACGTGTCAGCTGACACACGTTCAGTTTTGTCAATGATTTTGACAATGGATCCAATTTTGTTTTTTGGTGGAAGCTTCCATGAACTTTTCAGTAAGCTTTTAAAAGTCACAGAGAGCATGATCCATGGTTTCTGAGCATTCTTACCCAACATGGTCTGTAGCTGGCCGATGTAGTTGTTCCAGAAGTAGCACTCACGGCTCTTGAGGGCCCTGCTCGTGGTCAGGTTCAAGTCGAGGACCTTGTACTCCAGTTCAGGGACGGTGAACCGAGGCCAGACGTCCTCGCTGGTCTCTGGCTGAGCGCCAGGCGTCTTCGTGCCAGGATTGCTGTTCGAGAAATGATGGCAGTCAAACTGGTATTATTTCACGAAGGATGCCGCTCGTCTTAAAGTTTAGCGTAGCATCAGGAGGCTAGTTACAAGCATGATCAACCATACTCATGGCACAAGCTGAAATTTTAGGTGTTTTTTCTTAATGTTATCGGTAGTCAATGTGAACGTGACACTTCCTGTTGCAGCGGCCCCTTTGCTGACAGCACTAGTTTACTATGTCTTGATGTTATTTTTGACCGGGACTTGAACCCAAGACCTCTGGATCAATGTACAAGCGCTCTCCCATCTGAGCACTCCAGCGCATAGATGGTGGCCTTCCCAAACTGTTAACTAGTCTTTGCCAGGGTGGGGGCGTCAGTCAGAAGCATTTCAGCCAATAACTGCTGTCTATTTTCTGGGATCACAAGCCCACTTTCATTCAGATGCAAACAACCAATTGTGTAAACCTGGACACATCAACCAGGGATCACACAAAATGAATGCAACTATTTCTATTCAAATAAAACCAAGGAAAAACTGACTGGGAACCCTTGAACAAAAGTAACAACATAATTAGCAAACAAAACTTTGGCTGGACCTGGACTTGTACCCGATACGTCTGGATTAACGTACCAGTGCTTTTCTACCTGAGCTATCCAGCCCTTAGATGGTGGCCTATAGTGTTTGGCTGGATGGGGGCGCCAGTCAGAGGCATTTCTTGATATTTTTTTTTCAATTGAGACACTACCATAATAATGTAATGTAATGCTACAACACCTATTGTATAGAGCATGTCAGCTCTGAATCGATACCAACGACGATGACATACACTTACCCTGTTTTCGCAAAGTTTGTCCAGAACTCCATTAACTTCACCGAGAAGACCTTGTCTTCCGGAAGAAAGTTAGGGTAGATTGACAGAAGTTCGGGAATGAACGGATTGCCGAACATGAAAATGATGTCCTCTGCGTGACCCGCCCCCAGCCAGCTGGCGTTGAAAGACTCCGCAAAGATGGAGTAAGTTGGGACGTGCGTCATCTGATAGGTGAAGACATCGTCGCCCCCTTGGGCGTGAACACGCGCCACCCTGTCGTTTCCACAGGCGAACTGGAAATCGGTGGCGTAGTCCACGTATGTCCTGAAGTAGTCCGAGTTGTTGTAGTCAGCCACGGACCAGTCGATGTACAGCATGTTGATGGCTTCAATCAATTGAGCGTTGCTGTCTGTACTCCCACCTAGGCGTGGATACAAGTGAGCATTAAAGGGTAAGCACAATCGAAATTAAATTGTCTAATTTCAATCATTTCCGGTTGTGGTAAACCTATTTTTTTGAAATACACGAATAACTACCTCTTTTTCACTTGCTTTCATGAACAAGACACACCGAAAATATCCAATAAAACATCGTCTGCTACAAAAGCGTGGCGACATGTTAATAACGTAGGAAGATGAAACACTCGTTCACAAGCGATCGATCGTGTACACGCACACGCACGTATGTTCTGAATTTTCACCAAAGTTTTAAGTGTCTTTTACTCGCCTGAATGAAAAAAAATGCAGATTTGAAATGAAAATATTTTTCTCCACGTACAGGGAAAAATAATACACGATGGGATGGGGTAGGATTCACGCAGAATGGGCAAGAAGTGAAGCATCTTGACGTAGCGGGAGAACCAGAGGTCATCACACTTTGGGGCGAACAGTTTTGTATTTTTTTTAGGAACAAACCCTTTCCCAGCCATGTAAACTTCATTTTGATTGGTCTAAAATCAAGAGATAATTTTTCTCTCAAAGTTTTGTTCGAATAAGCGCCCTCCATACAAAAAAGGGTCGAAGTTTGCGTTCATTGGTCTTGGTCTACCCAACAATGAAATGGATCAATTCAAATCTCCCTTGTGTTGGCCATGAGGTATTGTATGCAAGGTCGGGCTTATACAGTGTGTGTGTGCACCCAAACACATAGATCTTTGCGTATTTGGGCCCAGAAGGTTTCATCATGAATGATGATTGAAAATGTGCCTCGGAAGACATTTTTCCTCATCACAAAAATTGTAATGGAAAAGACGTCGTGTACGTGCGTGGATCTTTTCTCTGTCGGCCTAAAATTGCGATGTTCAGCGGTCTGACCGTGTTATCGTCAGCGACGTTGGCTGTGGCGCATGGTAAAAAAAACTGCTCTACAGTGCACCGGATCTTATCACTATTTTCCGTCCGTAATAAGTACTATTAATCTCATCACACAGATTTTCAAACCAAAATGCAAAATAATTCTTCTAATCAAATAACGTACGTATATCTACATGATGTGTATGTGGATTTTTGTGGCGGATTTTACTTCCTTTTCTCAAACATCACGTCTCGAGGGTAACATAGTGTTTGTGTTCACGTGCATAGTTGACCTTTGACCTGGCTGACAGAGATACATCGTCATACGTCATATCACAAGAGGGCGCTCGATGTCGTTGTTTTAACAGACGGACAATTTCGTGCCGAATTTGCAACAAAAAGTCGCTCAAAAATGCATAATTATTCGCTAAGGTCCGGTAAAAACGGTGTTATGTGAGTTCTTGTAATATTCTGCATACGAATCAGCTCTGTGGTAAAATCGATTGTGCTTACCCTTTAATGTTCACTTATATGCACCAATAATGAAGATGCTACGTATGTGATTTACCCAGGTTTGTCTGCATCAATATTTCCATTAAATAATGTAACATAACCACACTTTGAATTCTGACAATATAACTTTCCACAGACATGGCATACACTTACCCATCAGACCGTTCACGTCGTTTGTGATGAGTTGATCAAACACCTCCCGACTGATCGGTGGCGGAGTTGAAGAAAACAGGTATGGCATGAATTCTGGATTCACCACGAGCATTAAGGTCCCCTCATCCCTAGTGGAGCCCAGCAATAGCTTAGCGTGGTTGTACCGCCCAGTAGAGTACAGGGTGCCCGCCCTGTCCGTGAGGAATGTCCCATCGACGACTACAGCAGATTGGAACGTCAGCTACATTACAATCACATACGTAGAATGGAGTTATAAAACAGAGTAATTTTACAGAGAATTGGTGTTGCAATGATTCCATGCTTCTGCATGATTTTGAAACAAATAAAAGTGCGCACTTATTGTTTTGACGGGGAAGTTGAGCTTTAGCTGTGCACAAAAAAGTCAGAACTGAATAATTTCTCATTTGGGAAACCTTATTTTAACTTTGACAAAGTTTCCTCATGTTTTTAAAAGCCTATTTGTTTACATAGAAATTATAAAATATCGCAAAAATGCTTGAAATATAGTATAAATTAATAATTAGTAAATTATTCCGAAAAACACGCATTTGATTATATTCAAATATGCAATTAGATTCAGCAGATGAAAATCTATCTACACGAGAATGTTTAAGTTCATCAGACCCGTTCCTGAGATCAATATGGGTCACCAAGGCACCCTTGTATTCTTATGGAACAAAAAAGCCCAGTACGACCAGCCTTGTCCACTGTTCACTCACCCATCCAATGTTATCGAACAGTTCTTGGGCTTCCTTTTCCCGAAGGCAGTCGACCAGGTCCGCGCTGTCCTCCGTACCACAGCCGAGCCTGTCCCCGATCTGGAAGGCGCTCTTGCGGAGCATCGACTCGTCATTTGTTGTCGCCCAAGGAGAGAAAACAGTGCCGCTCTGTGGTAGGGTAAGGTGCAAAGTAATTTAGTTTGACCAGCCATAAGGTTGATGAAAAAAATGTCTATCTTCATTCTCCAATGACTTCAATCCAAATACGTGAATTTGATGTGTAGTAATTTGCCAAAATCAAAACACTATTAGGAAGTTTTTACTTAGTAAAATGACCAAAAAATCTCAAATAGACAGAGAGCTAATGTTTAGATCCTCACGGGAATTTTCTTAAAAAGCATCTGAAATAGGGATAATGACTATCATTGGTTTTAAATGGTACATGACGTATAAGATGATTACTTCGATACAATTACATACGGGAAAGTTGATGCCGTTTGCTTGAAATTAGGCATCCGTAGTCCCAAAGCCTTGCCTAAAATGTTTCCCGCGGTGTCAGGGCAACACTGGGGATAGTTATTGGGATTGCGATCGTTCTACCTGCAGGATAGCATTGTTGAACAGCCCCTTGGACATCTCAGACACAAGATGGAAATTGACGCTAGCAGAGCCGGCACTCTCACCGAAGATGGTGATCCTGGACGGATCGCCGCCAAATTCTAGTCGTGTTGGATGAAACAATACACGTGATTTGGACTAGATACCATATTCTTATTCTCATTGATAATGCTCTTATTGACAGAGATTTGTAATAATCGTGTCTCAAACAGGATAGGTTTATTCTGAAAAATAGCGAAAGAAAGTTGTATCAAGCGGGACTTGAACCAGGGACGCTGTTTGCTCGTAATGCCATCAAACCGATTAACAAATCGCACTTTCAATCTCCACACTAAGGGATACTCTCTCACCTGCGATATTTTGTCGCACCCACTCCAAGGCAAGGGCCTGGTCTAGCATGCCGAAGTTTCCCGGCAAGGCCTCGTCACCTGTCGGATCAGGGAAGTGGAGAATGAAAACTGTTCTCTCGCATTCGAGTCCGAGTAACGAGTCATACCAACCAGGGTTTGAGGCATACTAATGTTTGTCTACATAAACAGATCCTTGTAAAACATATTAAAACGTAGCCCTTGCGTCGGGGAAGCGACACAGCACGCAGTCACGTTTTACATCAGTGCGGAGATGACGTTGTCCAGGCTATTAATCCTGTGGTAAATTCCATCCGACTCATCGTAACTTAAATCTGTGTGTACTGGGCTATTTCGCTATATAAAAATACTGGGGGACTCGGAGGTCCCTACTCTTCTCAGAAACAGACGGTCCGATAAACATTCGCCTGGAGATGTATTGTTAATTGCTTAATATAATTGCATAGTTGATTTTAATCAAATATGAATTTGTTTAATATTTGGCTGATTAACTCTTCTAGTTATCTAATTTACTAACATTTTATACATTTTGGAGAAATTTTATAATTGTAACGTACAAAAGTATGAAAAAATGAGGAAACTGTGTCAAAATTGTAATGAGGTTTCCCAGATAAGAAATCATTAAGTTTTTATCTAATGTAATGTGTAAAGCTCCGAAGTCCCCACCAGTGCAGATAGGCTTCATCCTATCTGCATTGGGGCCTCTGAGGCCCCTCCATTATTTGTGTAACTGCATTGCGAACGCTAAATGATTTAGAAACTCGCTTCTTGAGTATCCCCTGTCGTCTTGTGCACATTTTGATAACATTTCTGTCCATATCGGACATACCTGTTTGGTGTTACATGTCAATTAGTATGTGCAGGTTATGACAATTGCATACATTTGTGTACAATTTTCAACCGTAAGACAGTGGCTTTCATTTCTTTATGAATCAGGCTCAGGAATTGATGTTGCACTGATATCATGCTTCTGTATATTCCTAGATGAACTTGTTAATGTTTGGAAACAATACAAGACATACAAAATCAAATTAAAGAAAACATAAGCATTAAGATGAATCAAAGAGCTGGCTTTTTGTGGTAACGGGAACATTTTACACATAAAACTAAATCAGAACTGAATGATTTCTCATCTGGGAATCCTCATCCTAATTTTAACAGTGTCCTAATGTTTTTATTCTTTTGTACGTTGAAATTATGAAAATATCGTAAACATACACGAAATGATAATTATGAATAGATGATTAACTACTAATGATAAAATGCATATTTGATTAAAACCAACTTTGCAATCAGATTCAGCACATGAAAATCTATCTGCTCGCGAATTGTCACCTTTATCAGACCTTCCGTTTCTGGGAACAACAGGGCGTCGAGGCCTCCAATATTTTTATTGAGCGAAATAGCCCAGCGCAAATAGGGTTATCGTTAGCCCTGTGGGTACTGGGCTATTTCGCTTCATGAAAATACAGGGGGCCTCGAAGGTCAGAGGAACTTGAAAATGTTCTTGCAGATAAATGTCCATGTGCTAAATCTAATTATTTAGTTAATTTTAATCAAATATTCAAATTTGATGAATAGTTAGCTAATTTAGCTATTCATAGTGAATGTTTTATGCATTTTGTCGAGCTTTTTCACAATTTCTGCTTTAAAAATATAAAAACATGATGAAACAGCGTCAAAATTAAAATAAGGTTTCCCAAATTATTCTGTTCTGATTTAATTTTATGCGTGCAGTTAAAACTCAAGTTCACCGTTACAGCAAAAAGGCAGCACATGTTATGGCCTCATGTTTTAATTGTTTTATTTCATTGTTTTTATTTTTTATTTTTTATTTTTTTTATTGTTTCCAAAATTTAATTAGTTTCAATCAGATTCACAGATGAAAACGCATGAAAAACATTGCAACATAAACTCCTCAGCAAGGAACTTGAAAGGAACAGACATGGCATGGGGATATGGCCGCCAATCCTGATTAGCCCGGGAAGACTAAGCAGAGATACACGATTAAGCAGCTCCATGAAAATGGCTCTAGATTATAGATGGTTCCTATACTTACCCGTGGTAAGGAACCCGAAGGCATTGACGCGGTAGTTGATGGTGACCACAATCACGTCTCCGACAGCCACCAGTGGATGTCCGTAGTACGAGGGGGAGACAGCGGTGCCGACAGAAAAGCCGCCTCCATGGATCCAAACCATCACGGCAGCACCCCCTTGCTGTGGAGTGGACAAAACTAATGTAGGTTTGACGGTGTCCATGGTGGAGTTACATTATGCGAAGTTGGCGGTGACTTCATATCAGTATTCTCTTTTGGGCAGAAGATTAGCTCTGAGAACGATACGGAAACGTTTGCGATGACCACTTGCATGCAAGTAATAATGTTATAAGTTGTACGGCTCGGAAAAAAAATTCGGCACCGGCTCTTTTCAGAGTCATGCTACTTCTCGAAAGAGGTGACTTACATGAAAGCACTGACATGGTGTCATCGCCAAGTGTCCATGGTGGAGTAACATTATGTGAAATTTGTGGTCACTTCATGTAAGTATTCTCTTTTGAACAGCTTAGCTTTAAAAAAAGACCTGCACTCGCCAAACTAATACGGAACGTTTGCCGTGACCAAATGCATGTGAGCAATCTTTAATTTTTTCGAGAAGTTGTATGCCTCGGAAAGAAATACCTAGTGCCGAAAGGTTTGACTAAGGCACAAGTCACGATTTACTGCATCAACTTATCAACCCAATCTTCACGTTTGTTTTTATATGAATGCAGATGACATATTTTAGTGTTGTTCGTCGTCATGTGACATAGTCATAAAGGTGAGTTTTCATGCTTTACAGATCTTTTAACAAATAAGCGGCTCTATGAAATGGGTCCCGGTCTCCGAGAGTACCATGAATCGTATATCGATATGCTGACATGAGAAGAATATGGGTAAACAGCCGGTAACCGAATAATAACAACCATGCAAAGGCCCACACAAGTTATGCCGGCACGATGTGGGAATTTTACGGTGACACCGTGTCTGTGCTACCATTGATGCAGATGTCGATTCTTAAACTTTTGATACATTAAATGTCTTGAAAGCAACTGATGAACCCAGAGCATTTCGTACATATATGCAGATTGATTTCGGTTTTTACAGAATTACTGGATGTTTGGTCTTGCCAACTCTTCACCCTTTGATTGAATACATTTTCCGTTGAACAAACTGTTGTGAAGTCTATTTGATATCATGCACAAGTGGCTGTATATGGACTGGTGCTGTCCCGTATACTCAGTAGATGTGTCATTTCGGTGAACCTATCTGTATAATGGATTGGGAGTTACAAGACACCTATTGCATTGTGATCGTTACCGACATGAGTTTATACAGATTGTCATCAAGCCCCAACGTTCATTCAGACTGTGAGAGTTCAGCATGCAAATGAGGATATTAAACGTACACTACTGTATATAACTTACCACTGCTGGTTTGGGTGCAAAGATGTTCAGATGCAGACAGTCTTCGCTGACTGGCACGCCGTACGTCTGAGAAAGATCCTGCATGCAAGCGCTCCTGAAGTAGGTGGCGTTATAGACCCCGTCCCAGGGCTCCTTGGCCGCGGGGGCCCGGAAGCGGAGCGGGCCCACAGGCGGCTCGGCGAACGGTATGCCCCGGTACACATCGATGGTCTTGTCCACGCCGATGAACTCGGTCTCGGAGAAGGTCTCGGTCGTGCCCACGACCTGGCCCTGCGCCACGGTGACGATGGGCGGGGAACTCTGGGCGCCTGACAGAGCCACGAAGCAGGCCAGCGCCAGGGCCACTCGCAGCATCGAACACTTGTTGCCGTTCATGCTTGGGCACTGCGATACGAATGGGGACTGATTCATGCAACCGACTCTTTATCGTTTGGCTATGGCAAAATCCCAAGTGCAAACATTGGTAGGCTTACTCATACAATTTGAGTTATATAATCAACTGTGGATTTTGAGGTTATGAATAGGAAGACCACTTTCGCCATGTCATGTCCTCGTCTGCATGGGGCGAGAGAAAGTCAACACTATAGAACATTGTACGCCCTGGTACTGGCTTATTTTCTTGTCTCTCTGTCGGACAAAATAAATGCTGCTGGATTTTTTTTCCATTGGTAGCGCAGCCGAAAACATGGGAATTCATAGTTTGTTTAATATTCAATATCATGAGTTCAACCATAGCTGCCATAGTGATAGTGGACTTAGTGCATAGTGATAACGAACAAAGACTTAAGTATTTTTTTCGAGAGCCGGTTTGGTGCCGGTTTTTATGATAGATTCCACACTTCTGTAGCCCCTTACGTCCTTATTAGAATCATCCACTGAACGGATGAACGTTACCAATGAATGGCATTGGTTATCTTATGATTTTGTTTTATATATGTTATTAAAACATTAGCATTAAAGGACTCACAGAAAAAGGCTTTATGATAAGTCAACAGTTGCCTTGTTCGAGTTCGAGTGACTTTGGTATTCGATCTTCCTTGTTTACTAAAAACAACTAAAACAGAACATTTGGGCTTATGCTCGATGCGCATGAAAGTAATTGGGTTTCCAAAGGTTAGTCGGTGTATCGCTTTGTACATTTGACCAACCGCTATCGAACAGATGTACACCAAAATAATTGATCCATTTGGAATATCGTATTTCATTAGACACATCGAAGAGGTAATGGTATTATGTACCTAGAGGTTGATTTTCTCTTAATCGAAGACACCTTTGTAAGTGCCTTCAATAGAAGTATCAATATAGTTTACACCTTCTAGAGACTTCTGATTGAAGAATTTATGGTACTCACTTTTGGTAATTATCGCTAGGCAGCCATTTGAAGTGTCGTGAACTGCTAATTTGAGGGATGGTTGGGACAGTCCGTTGGGGCACACACCGAGTTGGCGCCCGGTGGCGTCTGCAATACAATCCAACCATGCGCCCAAACGGACAAGCCATAACATCTCCAAATCCCATTTCAAACCGCGATGTGAAACTATACTCTGAAGGTAAGCTTTGTCACAAGTGTAGCCAGGGAGAGGATATGTGTTTTATTCATCAATACAGGGAACAGACCCATTGATACCGGGATGTATTATATCAAAATATTTGAGGCAATATGATTGTATGGCGGGCTGTATTCCAAGAGACTAAGAAATAGCCCCTTGACATATCTAACCAGTCCTCTTAATGATTCTTTTTTCAGACTTTCCCCCTTCACCCCCCCCCCTCCATAGCCCTCCCGACTCCCTATTCAACCCCCATCTCAGCCTCGACCCCTTTTTAATTTCCACTCTTAGTTTGCATTCCTTGTGACTTTGGTAAATAGATATTGCAACAAGAAAAAACCTTTTTTTAATTGAATGTCATTAAGAAAATAAATTGGTCTTTTTTGGTTAAATCATTGAAACTGTTGTCCATATTCCCTATATTTGCGAATGAAATATGTGCATCACAATATAAAGTACATTTAAGAATATGGTGAACTATAAATTGGATGACAGAGCGAGAACTATTTAACTGTTACGTTAAATGGTTGAGATAATAATCGGCTAAAACTAAAGAAGATTCCAAGAGTCAATGATGAAACAAAGTAAAACAAAGACAACGTGATGGGATCAAATAATTACAGCCGGCTTTGTTCCGAAGTCAAACAAAAACGAATCGAATGTATACAAAGCATATTAAACAATTACGCTGACAATTTAGATAACATTTACAGCGGTCTTACGAAAAAAACCTGGCTCCTTTCTATGCAAATCCCATGACACTACACACAATTCTGCATCAGGCTCGAGCTCAGGTCTCTTCATAGTGATACAGCACTCGTTATAACCTTGGACGTCATCCATTAACGTTAAATGGCTGACATACACAAAACCGAGGCCCAGGCCCCGACCTACGCCTTCCCAGTATAACTGTCCTATACATACACGGACGCCAAGTAAATACGACCCCTGATCAGTTTGTGACACATTCATATGTCAGTACAAGTGATAAAATGTCCGAATACAGTACAACCCTATACGGCCCGAATACATTATCGAATCCCCGGTGCAACACGTTATGCTCTGAGTGTCATGCGTGATATGATATCTCAAGCAAGCTACACGAGCAGTAGGTGGGTGCATGCAATTATCCAATCACCGTAGAACAGATATCAAGACTTGAAATATAATGAAAATACATGCACAGACTGCCTAAAACACACCTTTAATGAAAAGTCCTCAAAGTAAGGTATAATAATAACCATCCTCGATACAAACAAATTTAGCTTACTTTCTAATAGCTACCATGAATCGTAATGAAGTCATATGTGTTATCATGTTTAAATCTTCATGAAGAAAACTATTAATTATTGACTAGCGCTTTGTATGAAGCGAACTCTTCCCTCCAGTTGGCCATATCTGTGTACTTCCAGGTAGAGTACGACTGTTTCCACTCACGCTCTGCCACATCCAGATCGCCTGAAGGAAACATGATAGAAATAAAACATGGTGAATCGAATGAAAGATTGAAATAAGCAGCACGACTGGCCGGTGTGGGCGCTATGCGGACGGCCACCACCACCTATATTATTAGAAACATCCTCAAGGTACCCTCATGCTACGGGATACGACTGGCGTGCGTGTCAGCTGACACGCGTTCAGCTTTGTCAATGGTTTAAGACGCCACGCTGCGGTGCCCTATACAATGGATCCAATTTTGTTTTTAGATGGAATCTTCCATGAACTTTTAAAAGTCACAGAAAGCATGATCAATGGTTTCTGAGCATTCTTACCCAACATGGTCTGTAGCTGGCCAATGTAGTTGTTCCAGAAGTAGCACTCACGGCTCTTGAGGGCCCTGCTCGTGGTCAGGTTCAAGTCGAGGACCTTGTACTCCAGTTCAGGGACGGTGAACCGGGGCCAGACGTCCTGGCTGGTCTCTGGCTGAGCGCCAGGCGTCTTCGTGCTAGGATTGCTGTTCAAGAAATGATGGCAGTCAAACTAGTATCATTTCACGAAGGATGCCCCTCGTCTCAAAGTATAGTGTAGCATTTGGAGGCTAGTTACCAACACTTAGTAGTTAACCACAACCATGGCACTAGCTGCAATTTCAGGTGTTTTTTTCTTGATCTCAATGTAAATATGCCAATGTGAACGTGACACTTCCTGTTGCAGCGGCCCCTTTGCTGATAGCACCAGTTTCCTTAGTCTTGTTTTAATATCTGACATGGACTTTAACCCGTGACCTCTGGATTAACGTACTAGCGCTCTTCCATCTGAGCTCTCCAGCCTTTAGATTGTGGCATTCCCAAGCAGTTAACTAGTCTTTGCCGGTGTAACGATCTCAGACGGGCCCCCGTGCTGAGTTGAGCCGTGACGTCACTGGCTCACCTCAGCACGTTGCAGCTACGTGCTCAGCTGCTCAGCGTGCTTAGATGAGTCGGTGAACCAAGCACGTAAGGGCGCCCTTCATTTGAATGTTGTTAATGATTTTCCGCGAACGAACACAGTTTGCTTTTGATTGTACATGTATAAAGTCAATCGATACACCCTTATTACGGGGAACAACTGTAGCATTTCCCAATGTAAAACTGTTGGTTCTAGGCCTAGGTACTAGGCTCCGTACTGAGCGAGTTGGTAAATAATTACTGGTGAACGAACATGTCTGAAAGCGCTGCGTTGCCAATGGCCGTATCGACTCAGCACGGCAGTCAAAATGGACAACTACCATACGCACTGCGCATAACGTTTTTATCCATATATGGTAACGGTCTCATCTGAGCATGGGACCCGGATCAGACCGTTACACCAGGGTGGAGTCGTCAGTCAGAAGCAGTTCAGCAATTAACTGCCGCATATCTCTAGGGATCACACCCCCGCTTTCATTCAGATGCAGGCAACCAATTGTGTGAATCTGGCCACAGCAACTCGGCGATTACACAAAGTGGATGCAACGAGTTCAATTGAAGTCAAACAAACAAAGGAAAAGCTTACTGGGAACCTTTGAAAAGATTGAACAATTGGCAAAGAAAACTTTGATTGGGACTTCTGGATTAACGTATCAGTGCTCTCCAATCTGAGCTACCCAGACATTAGATGGTGGCATTCCCAAATAGTCAGCTAGTCTTTGGCCGGGTGGGGACGCCAGTCGGAAGCAATTCTTGATTTATTTAATTACACACTTACACATCTGTGGTTTGCATTGGTGTAAGATGTAATACTAGATTTAATACTGTATTCATGTACACTGAAGATGTAATACCACAAGGTATATTGTTTAGAGCATGTCAGCTCTGAATCGATACCAACGAAGATGACAAACACTTACCCTGTTTTCGCAAAGTTTGTCCAGAACTCCATTAACTTCACCGAGAAGACCTTTTCTTCCGGAAGGAAGTTGGGGTAGATTGACAGAAGTTCGGGAATGAACATATTGCCGAACATGAAGATGGTGTCCTCTGCGTGACCCGCCCCCAGCCAACTGGCGTTGTACGACACCGCAAAGATGGAGTGAGTTGGGACGTGCGTCATCTGATAGGTGAAGACATCGTCGCCCGCTTGGGCGTGAACACGCGCCACCCTGTCGTTTCCGCAGGCGAACTGGAAATCGGTGGCGTAGTCCACGTAGGTTCTGAAGTAGTCCGAGTTGTTGTAGTCAGCCACGGACCAGTCGATGTACAGCATGTTGATGGCTTCAATCAATTGAGCGTTGCTGTCTGCACTCCCACCTAGGCGTGGATACAAGTGAGCATTAAAGGGTAAGCACAATCGAAATTCAATTTTCTAATTCCAATCAATTCCGGTTGTGGTAAACCTATTCTTTTGAAATACACGAAAAACTACCTCTTTTCACTTGATTTTATGAACAAAACCAACCGAAAATATCCAGAAAAAAATTGTCTGCTACAAAAATGTGGCACTATGTTGATGATGTGGGAAGATGCACACTCGTTCACAAGATGTCGATCGTGTACACGCACACGCACGTACAGTGTGGTGTGTGTATATTCCGAATTTTTACCAAAGTTTTAAGTGGTTTTGAAGATACTAGATGTGTTAGATGCTAGATTTAGATGTTTAGATGTTAAATGTTAGATGCTAGATTTACCCAGATTTTTCTGAATTAGAATTTCCAGTGAATAATGTAACATAACCCCCCTTTGAATTCTGACAATATAACTTTCCACAGACAGGGCATACACTTACCCATTAGACCGTTAACTTCGTTTGTGATGAGTTGATCAAACACCTCC
Source organism: Luidia sarsii (assembly GCA_949987565.1). NCBI lineage: Eukaryota > Metazoa > Echinodermata > Asteroidea > Paxillosida > Luidiidae > Luidia > Luidia sarsii. The sequence continues at coordinate 11,080,988 of OX465106.1, read as the reverse complement.
CTACTGATCGGTGGCGGAGTTGAAGAAAACTGGTATGGCACGAATTCTGGATTCCCCAGAAGTATTAAGGTCCCCTCATCCCTGTTGGAGCCAAGCAATAGCTTAGCGTGGTTGTACCGCCCAGTAGAGTACAGGGTGCCCGCCCTGTCCGTGAGAAATGTCCCATCGACGACTACAGCAGATTGGAACGTCAGCTACATTACAATCACATACGTAGAATGGAGTTATAAAATCAAGTAATTGTACAGAGAAATGGTGTTGCACTAATTTCATGCTTCTGTATGATTTCGAAAGAAAAACAAATGCAAAGTGCACGCTTATTGTTTTGACGGGTAAGTTGAGTTTTAGCTGTGCACAAAATTTTAAATCAGAACTGAATAATTTCTCATCTGGGAAACCTTGTTCTAACTTTGACACAGTTTCCTCATGTTTTTAAAAGCCTATTTTGTTACATACAAATTATAAAAGATCGCAAAAATGCTTGAAATATAGTATAAAATAATGATTAAATAATAAATTATTCCGAAAAACACACATATGATTATAATCAAACACGCAATTACATTCAGCAGATGAAAATCTATCTACACGAGATTTGTTAAGTTCATCAGACCTTCCGTTCCTGAGATCAATATGGGTCACCAAGGCACCCCTGTATTCTTATGGAACAAAAACGCCCAGTAAGACCAGCCTTTTCCACTGTTCACTCACCAATCCAATGCTATCGAACAGTTCTTGGGCTTCCTTTTCCCGAAGGCAGTCGACCAGGCCCGCGCTGTCCTCCGTACCACAGCCGAGCCTGTCCCCGATCTGGAAGGCGCTCTTGCGGAGCATCGACTCGTCATTTGTTGTCGCCCAAGGAGAGAAAACAGTGCCGCTCTGTGGTAAGGTAAGGTGCAAAGTAGTGATTTTAGGTTGACCAGCCATAAGCCATGAATATTTCCATCTTCATTCTTCAATTACTTTAATCCAAACACGTGAATTTGATGTGTAGTAATTCGCCAAAATCAAATCACTATTACGAAGTGTTTATTGAATAAAATGACCAAAAAATCTCAAATAGACAGAGAGCTGATGTTTTGATTCTAACAGGAATTTTCTAAAAAAATCTGAAATTGGGAAAATAACTATCATTGGTTTTGAATGGTACATGACGTATCAGATGGTTACTTCAATACAATTGCATACGGGAAAGTTAATGCCGTTTGCTTAAAACGAGGCTTCCTTTGTCCCGAAGCATTGCTTAAAATGTTTCCCGGAGTGTCAGGGCAAAACTGGGATAGTTATTGGGATTACGATCGTTCTACCTGCAGGATAGCATTGTTGAACAGCCCCTTGGACATCTCAGACACAAGATGGAAGTTGACGCTAGCAGAGCCGGCACTCTCACCGAAGATGGTGATCCTGGACGGATCGCCGCCAAATTCTAGTCGTGTTGGATGAAACAATACACGTGATTTGGACTAAATTCCTTTTAAGGGAATACTCTGGTTGAAAGGATAAAAACACTATAGGTTTTATTTTGAAAAATAGCGGAAGAAAGTTGTATCAAGCGGGACTTGAACCAGGGACGCTGTTTGCTCGTAATACTATCAAACCGATTAACAAATCGCACTTTCAGTCTACACACTATGGGATACTCTCTCACCTGCGATATTTTGTTGAACCCATTCCATGGCAAGGACCTGGTCTAGCATGCCGAAGTTTCCCGGTAAGGCCTCGTCACCTGTCGGATCAGGGAAGTGGAGAATGAATACTATCCTCTCGCATTCGAGTCCGAGTAACGAATCATACCAACCAGGGTTTGAGGCTTCCTAATTATTGTCTACATAAACAGATACTTGTAAAAATATTAAAACGTAGCCCTTGCGTCGGGGAAGCGACACAGCACGCAGTCACGCTTTACATCAGTGCGGAGATGACGTTGTCCAGGCTATTAATCCTGTGGTAAATTCCATCCGACTCATCGTAACTTAAATCTGTGCGTACCGGGCTATTTTGCTAATACTGGGGGACTCGGAGGTCCCTACTCTTCTCAGAAACAGACGGTCTGATGAACTTAATTAAACATTCGCCTGCAGATGTATTGTTAATTGCTTAATATAATTGCATAGTTGATTTTAATCAAATATGAATTTGTTTAATATTTGGCTGATTAACTATTCTAGTTAACTAATTTACTAACATTTTATACATTTTGGAGATATTTTTATAATTTTAACGTACAAAAGATTGAAAACATGAGGAAACTGTGTCTAAATTGTAATGAGGTTTCCCAGATAAGAAATCATTAAGTTTTTATCTAATCTAATGTGTAAAGCTCCGAAGTCCCCACCAGTGCAGATAGGCTTCATCCTATCTGCACTGGGGCCTCTGAGGCCCCTCCATTATTTGTGTAACTGCATTGCGAACGCTAAATGATTTGAGTATCCCCTGTCGTCTTGTGCACATTTTGATGAAATTTCTGTCCATATCGGACATACCTGTTTGGTGTTACATGTCAATTAGTATGTGCAGGTCATGACAATTGCATACATTTATGTACAATTTTCAACCGTAAGACAGTGGCTTTCATTTCTTTATGAATCAGGCTCAGGAATTGATGTTGCACTGATATCACGCTTCTGTATATTCCTAGATAAACTTGTTAATCTTTGGAAACAATACGAGACATACAAAATCAAATTAAAGACAAAATAAGCATTAAAACGAACCAAAAGAGCTGTTTTTTTGTGGTAACGGGAACATTTTACACATAAAACTAAATCAGAACTGAATGATTTCTCATCTGGGAATCCTTATCCTAATTTTAACAGTGTCCTCATGTTTTTTATAATTTTGTACGTTGAAATTATGACAATATCGTAAACATACACGAAATGATAATTATGAATGGATGATTAACTACAAATGATAAAATGCATATTTGATTAAAACCAACTTTGCAATCAGATTCAGCAAATGAAAATCTATCTGCTTGCGAATTGTCACCTTTATCAGACCTTCCTCTTCTGGGAACAACAGGGCGTCGAGGCCTCCAATATTTTTATTGAGCGAAATAGCCCAGCGCAAATAGGGTTATCGTTAGCCCTGTGGGTACTGGGCTATTTCGTTCTATGAAAATACTGGGAGGCCTCGAAGGTCAGAGGAACTTGAAAATTTGCTTGCTGATAGATGTCCATGTGCTAAATCTGATTATTTAGTTAATTTTAATCAAATATTCAAATTTGATGAATAATTAGCTTATTTAGCTATTCATAGTGAATGTTTTTATGCATTTTGGCGAACTTTTTCACAATTTCTGCTTAAAAAATATAAAAGCATGATGAAACGGCTTCAAAATTAGAATAAGGTTTCCCATATATAAATTATTGATTGAATTTTATGCGTGCAGTTAAAACTCAAGTTCACCGTTACAGCAAAAAGGCAGCACATATGTTATGGCCTCACGTTTTAATTGTTTTATTTCATTGTTTTTTAATTATTTTTATTTATTTTATTTTTAATTGTTTCCAAAATTTAATAAGTTTCAATCAGATTCATAGATGAAAACGCATGAAAAACATTGCAACATAAATTCCTCAGCAAGGAACTTGAAAGGAACAGACATGGCATGGGAATATGGCCGTCAATCCTGATTAGCCCGGGAAGGCTAAGCAGAGATACACGGTTAAGCAGCTCCATGAAAATGGCTCTAGATTATAGATGATTCCTATACTTACCCGTGGTAAGGAACCCGAAGGCATTGACGCGGTAGTTGATGGTGACCACAATCACGTCTCCGACAGCCACCAGCGGATGTCCGAAGTAGGTGGGGGAGACAGCGGTGCCGGCAGAAAAGCCGCCTCCATGGATCCAAACCATCACGGCAGCACCCCCTTGCTGTGGAGTGGACAAAACTAATGTAGGTTTGACGGTGTCCATGGTGGAGTTACATTATGCGAAGTTGGCGTTGACTTCATATCAGTATTCTCTTTTCAGGAGAACATTAGCTCTGAAAACGATACGGAAGCGATTGCGATGACCACTTGCATGCAAGTAATATTGTTATAAGTTGTATGGCTCAGAAAAAAATACCCGACACAGGCTCTTTTCAGAGTCATGCTACTTCTCGAAAGACGTGACTTACATGAAAGCACTGACATGGTGTCATCGCCAAGTGTCCATGGTGGAGTAACATTATGTGAAATTTGTGGTCACTTCATGTAAGTATTCTCTTTTGGACAGATTAGCTTTAAAAAAAAACTACACTTGCCAAAATAATACGGCTAGTTTGTGGTGCCCAAATGCATGTGAGCAATCTTTTATTTTTTCGAGAAGTTGTATGGCTCGGAAAGAAATACCTAGTGTCGAAAGGGTTGACTTGAGCACAAGTTACGATTTACTGCATCAACTTATCAACCCAAACTTCACGTTTGTTTTTATATGAATGCAGTTAAAATAAATTCGTGTGGTTCGTCGTCATGTGACATCGTCATAAGGATGACTTTTCATGCTTTACGGATCTTTTAACAAATAAGCGGCTCTATGAAATGGGTCCCGGTCTCCGAGAGTTCCATAAATCATATACCGATATGCTGATATGAGAAGATTATGGGTAAACAGCCTGTATGTAAATAATGACAACCAAAGGCCCACATAAATTATGCCGGCACGATGTGTGAATATTAGAATAACACCGTGTCTGTACTACCATCGTTTTGAAAGCAACGGATGAACCCAGAACATTTCGCACATGTATGCATATTAATGTCGGTTTGTAAAGAATAACTGGATGTTTGCTCTTGCCAACTCTTCACCCTTTGATTTAATTAATTTTGCGGTGAACAAACTGTTGTGAAGTCTACTTGATATCATGCACAAGTGGCTGTATATGGACTGGTGCTGTCCTGTATACTCAGTAGATGTGTCATTTCGGTGGACCTATCTGTATCGTGGGAACCCCAGTTTTCGACGGTACGCGTTTTCGACGCTTAGCCTTCTAACTCACATCACACGCTGAATATAACTCCGTATAACGATCTCAGACTTCGTATCTTCCAGTTTGTTTCCTGCTCTTTGTCCGTCACCGAAAATGTGGAAATTTAAGGCTCTTCCGGTAGGCCAAACTCGTTTGATTCAAAAAGTTGCTCTTTTGGTCTATTTTCCTAGGTACAAAATTGGCAGTTGCTTCGAAGCTCGAGTTTTCTTTATTGTTGGTCCTAAAAAAATGTGTGTACCATAACAAACCCCAACATACGTCGAAAAAATATATATCACGCAACTTGAGGCAGTTCGTTCTGGGTAAAAACTATGGAGGCTCCTAAAGGGCGTCTCGCTTATATAATGTTTTTTTTTTTTAATACATAAAATAACATGGCCTAATAGGCTTTTATAAAAAAAAAATGGCAGCTAGAGAAAGTACCAAAAAGGAGGAAATGTGTCTCTTGAGTGACATTGGGAAAGGTCATAACTGAAGAAGCAGTGAGAAAGATGATTGTGGAGTTTTTTTAAACGTCACAGAAGAAGACATCAACCAGACCAATAAGTTTTAAGCATAAATTATGAATGATTTGAGAAAAGTGTTAGAAGCAGTGTCGAAAAAACCCCAAAGATGAACACAAAAACACATACAGGGAAGAATTTTTCAGTGCCACACAGCATTTTTAGTTATTTTAAGAATTTATTTTGCGTTTGGTTGCACTGGGAAACCTTACTAAACACCACCATCGAAAATAGGTGCGCGGTGCGCCGTGGAAATCAACAAAACCAGGTAATCTTCCGGAAGTTACAGGCTTAATCAACCTTCTCTATAATTATTATAATAGTCTGTGGTGTGGACAAAGGGACTGATACCTCTTTTAGTGTAATATTTTCGTCCACATTGGTCAGCTTGAAGAAAAGTCCTTATAACGTCGAAAAGCGGTAACTGGAGGATATAATGGTTTGGGAGTTACTGGGCACCTATAGCATTGTGATCGTTACCGACATGAGTTTATACAGATTGTCATCAAGCCCCAACGTTCATTCAGACTGTGAGAGTTCAGCATGCAAATGAGGATATTAAACGTACACTACTGTATATAACTTACCACTGCTGGTTTGGGTGCAAAGATGTTCAGATGCAGACAGTCTTCGCTGACTGGCACGCCGTATGTCTGAGAAAGATCCTGCATGCAAGCGCTCCTGAAGTAGGTGGCGTTATAGACCCCGGCCCAGGGCTCCTTGGCCGCGGGGGCCCGGAAGCGGAGCGGGCCCACAGGCGGCTCGGCGAACGGTATGCCCCGGTACACATCGATGGTCTTGTCCACGCCGATGAACTCGGTCTCGGAGAATGTCTCGGTCGTGCCCACGACCTGGCCCTGCGCCACGGTGACGGTGGGCGGGGAACTCTGGGCGCCGGACAGAGCCACGAAGCAGGCCAGCGCCAGGGCAACTCGCAGCATCGAACACTTGTTGCCGTCCATGCTTGAGCGCTGCGATACGAATGGGGGCTGATTCATGCAACCGACTCTTTATCATTTGGCTATGACAAAATCCAAAGTGCAAACATTGGTAGGCTTACTCATACAATTTGAGTTATATAATCAACTGTTGATTTTGACGTTATGAATAGGATGACCACGTCTCCATGGGGCGAGTGTAATTCAACACTTTAGAAAAGAGCACGCCCTTGTACTGGCTTATTTTCTTGTCTCTTTGTCGGACAAAACGAATGCTGCTGGATTTTTTTCCATAGGTAGCGTAGTGAAAACATTGGAATTCAACATTTGTTTAATATTCAATATTATATGAGTTCAACCATAGCGGCCATAGTGATAGTGGACTTAGTGCATAGTGATAACGAACAAAGACTAAAGTGTTTTTTCGAGAGCCGGTTTGGTGCCGGTTTTTCTGATAGATTCCACACTTCTGTAGCCCCTTACGTCCTTATTAGAATCATTCACTGAACGGATGAACGTTACCAATGAATGGCATTGGTTATCTTTTGTTTTATATATATTATTAAAACATTAGCATTAAAGGACTCACAGAAAAAGGTTTTATGATAAGCCAACAGTTGCCTTGTTCGAGTTCGAGTGACTTTGGTACTCGACCAAAGGTTAGTCGGTGTATTGCTTTGTACATTTGACCAACCGCTATCGAACAGATGTACACCAAAATAATTGATCCATTTGCAAACGTGGCATTTGTCTTAGGGTTGCTATCAATATTCCATTATAGCATCTGGAATATCGTATTTCATTAGACACATCGAAGAGGTAATGGTATTATGTACCTAGAGGTTGATTTGCTCTTAATCGAAGACACCTTTGTAGGTGCCTTCAATAGAAGTATCAATATAGTTTACACCTTCTAGAGACTTCTGATTGAAGAATTTATGGTACCCACTTTTGGTAATTATCGCTAGGCAGCCATTTGAAGTGTCGTGAACTGCTAATTTGAGGGATGGTTGGGACAGTCCGTTGAGGCAAACACTGAGTTGGCGCCCGGTGGCGAGTGCAATACAAATCCAACCATGCGCCCAAACGGAAAACCTATAACATCTCAAAATCCCATTTCAAACCGCGATGTGAAACTATACTCTGAAGGTAAGCTTTGTCACAAGTGTAGCCAGGGAGAGGATTCGTGTTTTATTCATCAAAACAGGGAACAGACCCATTGATACCGGGATGTATTACATCAAAATATTTGAGGCAATATGATTGTATGGCGGGCTGTATTCCAAGAGACTAAGAAATAGCCCCTTGCCATATCTAACCAGTCCTCTTAATGATTCTTTTTTCAGGTTTTCCCCCTTCACCCCCCCCCCCTCCATAGCCCTCCCGACTCCCTATTCAACCCCCATCTCAGCCTCGACCCCTTTTCAATTTCCACTCTTAGTTTGCATTCCTTGTGACTTTGGTAAATAGATATTGCAACAAGAAAAAACCTTTTTTTAATTGAATGTCATTAAGAAAATAAATTGGTCTTTTTTGGTAAAATCATTGAAACTGTTGGCCATATTCCCTATACTTGCGAATGAAATATGTGCATCACAATATAAAGTACATTTAAGAAAATGGTGAACTATAAATTGGATGACAGAGCAAGAACTATTTAACTGTTACGTTAAATGGTTGAGATAATAATCGGCTAAAACTAAAGAAGATTCCAAGAGTCAATGATGAAACAAAGTAAAACAAAGACAACGTGATGGGATCAAATAATTACAGCCGGCTTTGTTCCGAAGTCAAACAAAAACGAATCGAATGTATACAAAGCATATTAAACAATTACGCTGACAATTTAGATAACATTTACAGCGGTCTTACGAAAAAAAACTGGCTCCTTTCCATGCAAATCCCATGACACTACACAAAATTCTGCATGAGGCTCGAGCTCAGGTCTCTTCATAGTGATACACCACTCGTTATAACCTTGGACGTCATCCATTAACGTTAAATGGCTGACATACACAAAACCGAGGCCCAGGCCCCGACCTACGCCTTCCCAGTATAACTGTCCTATACTTACACGGACGCCAAGTAAATACGACCCCTGATCAGTTTGTGACACATTCATATGTCAGTACAAGTGATAAAATGTCCGAATACAGTACAACCCTATACGGCCCGAATACATTATCGAATCCCCGGTGCAACACGTTATGCTCTGAGTGTCATGCGTGATATGATATCTCAAGCAAGCTACACGAGCAGTAGGTGGGTGCATGCAATTATCCAATCACCGTAGAACAGATATCAAGACTTTAAATATAATGAAAATACATGCACAGACTGCCTAAAACACACCTTTAATGAAAAGTCCTCAAAGTAAGGTATAATAATAACCATCCTCGATACAAACAAATTTAGCTTACTTTCTAATAGCTACCATGAATCGTAATGAAGTCATATGTGTTATCATATTTAAATCTTCATGAAGAAAACTATTAATTATTGACTAGCGCTTTGTATGAAGCGAACTCTTCCCTCCAGTTGGCCATATCTGTGTACTTCCACGTAGAGTACGACTGTTTCCACTCACGCTCTGCCACATCCAGATCGCCTGACGGAAACAAGAGGGAAATAAAACATGGTCAATCGAATGAAAGATTGAAATAGGCATCACGACGGGCCGGTGAGGGCGCTCTACAGACGTCCACCACCACCTAAATTATTAGAAACATCCTCAAGGTACACTCATGCTACGGGATACGACTGACGTGCGTGTCAGCTGACACGCGTTCAGCTTTGTCAATGGTTTAAGACGCCACGCTGCGGCGCCCTATACAATGGATCCAATTTTGTTTTTAGATGGAATCTTCCATGAACTTTTCAGTAAGCTTTTAAAAGTCACAGAAAGCATGATCAATGGTTTCTGAGCATTCTTACCCAACATGGTCTGTAGCTGGCCGATGTAGTTGTTCCAGAAGTAGCACTCACGGCTCTTGAGGGCCCTGCTCGTGGTCAGGTTCAAGTCGAGGACCTTGTACTCCAGTTCAGGGACGGTGAACCGGGGCCAGACGTCCTGGCTGGTCTCTGGCTGAGCGCCAGGCGTCTTCGTGCCAGGATTGCTGTTCAAGAAATGGTTGCAGTCAAACTAGTATCATTTCACGAAGGATGCCCCACGTCTCAAAGTATAGTGTAGCATTTGGAGGCTAGTTACCAACACTTAGTAGTAAACCACAACCATGGCACTAGCTGCAATTTCAGGTGTTTTTCTTAATCTCAATGTAAATATGCCAATGTGAACGTGACACTTCCTGTTGCAGCGGCCCCTTTGCTGATAGCACCAGTTTCCTTAGTCTTGTTTTAATATCTGACAGGGACTTGAACCCGTGACCTCTGGATTAACGTACTAGCGCTCTTCCATCTGAGCTCTCCAGCCTTTAGATTGTGGCATTCCCAAGCAGTTAACTAGTCTTTGCCGGTGTAACGATCTCAGACGGGCCCCCGTGCTGAGTTGAGCCGTGACGTCACTGGCTCACCTCAGCACGTTGCAGCTACGTGCTCAGCTGCTCAGCGTGCTTAGATGAGTCGGTGAACCAAGCACGTAAGGGCGCCCTTCATTTGAATGTTGTTTATGATTTTCCGCGAACGAACACAGTTTGCTTTTGATTGTACATGTATAAAGTCAATCGATACACCCTTATTACGGGGAACAACTGTAGCATTTCCCAATGTAAAACTGCTGGTTCTAGGCCTAGGTACTAGGCTCCGTACTGAGCAAGTTGGTAAATAATTACGGGTGAACGAACATGTCTGAAAGCGCTGCGTTGCCAATGGCCGTATCGACTCAGCACGGCAGTAAAAATGGACAACTACCATACGCACTGCGCATGATGGTAACGGTCTCATCTGAGCATGGGACCCGGATCAGACCGTTACACCAGGGTGGAGTCGTCAGTCAGAAGCAGTTCAGCAATTAACTGCCGCATATCTCTAGGGATCACACCCCCGCTTTCATTCAGATGCAGGCAACCAATTGTGTGAATCTGGCCACAGCAACTCGGCGATTACACAAAGTGGATGCAACGAGTTCAATTGAAGTCAAACAAACAAAGGAAAAGCTTACTGGGAACCTTTGATTGAACAATTGGCAAAGAAAACTTTGATTGGGACTTCTGGATTAACGTATCAGTGCTCTCCAATCTGAGCTACCCAGACATTAGATGGTGGCATTCCCAAATAGTCAGCTAGTCTTTGGCCGGGTGGGGGCGCCAGTCGGAAGCAATTCTTGATTTATTTAATTACACACTTACACATCTGTGGTTTGCATTGGTGTAAGATGTAATACTAGATTTAATACTGTATTCATGTACACTGAAGATGTAATACCACAAGGTATATTGTTTAGAGCATGTCAGCTCTGAATCGATACCAACGAAGATGACAAACACTTACCCTGTTTTCGCAAAGTTTGTCCAGAACTCCATTAACTTCACCGAGAAGACCTTTTCTTCCGGAAGGAAGTTGGGGTAGATTGACAGAAGTTCGGGAATGAACATATTGCCGAACATGAAGATGATGTCCTCTGCGTGACCCGCCCCCAGCCAACTGGCGTTGTAAGACACCGCAAAGATGGAGTGAGTTGGGACGTGCGTCATCTGATAGGTGAAGACATCGTCGCCCGCTTGGGCGTGAACACGCGCCACCCTGTCGTTTCCACAGGCGAACTGGAAGTCGGTGGCGTAGTCCACGTAGGTCCTGAAGTAGTCCGAGTTGTTGTAGTCAGCCACGGACCAGTCGATGTACAGCATGTTGATGGCTTCAATCAATTGAGCGTTGCTCTCTGTACTCCCACCTAGGCGTGAATACAAGTGAGCATTAAAGGGAAAGCACAATCGAAATTAAATTTTCTAATTTCAATCAATTCCGGTTGTGGTAAACCTATTCTTTTCAAATTCACGAAAAACTTCCCCTTTTCATTTGATTTCATGAACGAAACCCACCGAAAATATCCAGAAAAACTTTGTCTGCTACAAAAATGTGGCGCCATGTTGATGACCTAAGAAGATGCATACTCGTTCACAAGCAGTCGATCGTGTATACGGACACGCACGTATGTTCCGAATTTTTACCAAAGTTTTAAGTGTCTTTTACCCGGCTGAATGAAAACAAAAAGGAGATTTAAAATGAAAATATTTTTCCCCACGGACAGGGAAATATAATTCACGATTGGATGAGGTAGGATTCACGCAGAGTGGGTCAGAAGAGAAGCATGGGAGAAACAGCCCAAACGGACGGCCATATTACGACCCGCCTTGTTTGTCTTGACGCAGCAGAAGCAGAGGTCATTACACTTTGGGGCGAACAGTTTTGTAGTTGAGAAACAAACCCTTTCCCATCCCTGTAAACTTCATTTTGATTGGTTAAAATCAAGAGTTAATTTTTCTCTCAAAGTTTTGTTCGAATAAGGCACCCTCCTTAAAAAAGGGTCGAAGTACGCGTTTATTGGTCTTGGTCTCCCCAACAATGAAATGGAGCAATCCAAATCTCCCTTGTGTTGCCCATGAGGTATTGTATGCAAGGTCGGGATTCTACAGCGTGTGTGCATGCAAAGCTCAAAGATCTTTGCGTGTTTGGGGCCAGAAATTTTCATAATGAATGATGATTGACAATGTGCCTCGGGAGAAATTGTTCCTCCTCACAAAAATTGTAATGGAAACGACGTCGTGTACGTCCGTGAATCTTTTTCTCTGTCGGCCTAAAATTGCGATGTTCCGCGGTTTGACCGTGTTATCGTCAGCGACGTTGGCTGTGGCACTCGGTCAAAAAACTGCTCTACAGTGCACCGGATCTTGTCCGTCATCAATTATATTTATCTCATCACACAGATTTAAAAACCAAAATGGCACTTAAGTCTTCTAAAAGAATAACGTACGTATGTCTAAATAATGTGTACGTGGATTTTGGTGGCGGATTTTATTTCCTTTTGTAAAAAATCACGTCTCGAGGGTTGCATAGTGTTTGTGTTCACGTGCATAGTTGACCTTTGAACTGGCTGACAGAGATACATCGTCATACGTCATATCACAAGAGGGCGCTCGATGTCGTTTATTAGCAGAATAATTTCGTGTACAATTTGCAACAAAAAGTCGCTCAAAAATACATATTCGCTCAAATTTGGTGTGTGATTTCTTGTGGTATTCTGTATACGAATCAGCTTTGTGATAAAATCGGTTGTACTTAACCTTTACTATTCACTTTTATGCACCACTAATGAATATTCTATAGATATGTTAGATGTTAGATTTAGCTGATTTGATGTTAGATGTTAGAAGCTAGATTTACTAAGATTTGTGTACATCAATATTTCCAATGAATAATGTAACATAACCCCACTTTGAATTCTGACAATATAACTTTCCACAGACAGGGCATACACTTACCCATCAGACCGTTAACTTCGTTTGTGATGAGTTGATCAAACACCTCCCGACTGATCGGTGGCGGAGTTGAAGAATACAGGTATGGCATGAATTCTGGATTCACCACGAGCATTAAGGTCCCCTCATCCCTGTTGGAGCCCAGCAATAGCTTAGCGTGGTTGTACCGCCCAGTAGAGTACAGGGTGCCCGCCCTGTCCGTGAGAAATGTCCCATCGACGACTACAGCAGATTGGAACGTCAGCTACATTACAATCACATACGTAGAATGGAGTTATAAAATCAAGTAATTTTACAGAGAAATGGTGTTGCACTGATTCCATGCTTCTGTGTGATTTCGAAAGAAAAACAAATAAAAGTGCACGCTTATTGTTTTGACGGGGAAGTTGATTTTTAATTATGCACACAAACATTGAATCAGAACTGAATAATTTCTCATCTGGGAAAACTTATTTTAACGTTGACACAGTTTCCTCATGTTTTAAAAAACATGTTACATGGGAATTATAAAAATATCGCCAAAATGCTTGAAATATATTATGAATGGTTAATTAGTAAATTATTCCCCAAAACACACATTTGATTATAATCAAACATGCAATTAGATTCAGCAGATGAAAATATACCTGCACGTGAAATCTTAAGTTCATCGGACCTTCCGTTCCTGAGATAGGCACCAAGGCACCCCTGTATTCTTATGGAACAAAAAAGCCCAGTACGACCAGCCTCGTCCACTGTCCACTCACCCATCCAATGCTATCGAACAGTTCTTGGGCTTCCTTTTCCCGAAGGCAGTCGACCAGGTCCGCGCTGTCCTCCGTACCACAGCCGAGCTTGTCCCCGATCTGGAAGGCGCTCTTGCGGAGCATCGACTCGTCATTTGTTGTCGCCCAAGGAGAGAAAACAGTGCCGCTCTGTGGTAAGGTAAGGTGCAAAGTAATTTAGGTTGACCAGCCATAAGGTTGATGAAGAAAAACATTTCCATCTTCATTCTCCAATGACTTCAATCCAAATACGTGAAATTGATGTGTAGTAATATGCCAAAACCAAAACAATATTAGGAAGTGTTTTTTGAATAAAATGACCAAAAAATCTCAAATAGACGTTTTGATCCTAACAGGAATTTTCTTTAAAATCTGAAATAGGGAAAATGACTATCATTGGTTTTAAATGGTACATGACGTATCAGATGATTACTTCAATACAATTGCATACGGGAAAGTTGATGCCGTTTGCTTAAAATGAGGCTTCCCTGGTCCCAAAGCATTGCCTAAAATGTTTCCCTTGGTGTCAGGGCAACACTGGGGATAGTTATTGGGATTGCGATCGTTCTACCTGCAGGATAGCATTGTTGAACAGCCCCTTGGACATCTCAGACACAAGATGGAAGTTGACGCTAGCAGAGCCGGCACTCTCACCAAAGATTGTGATATTGGACGGATCGCCGCCAAATTCTAGTCGTGTTGGATGAAACAACACAGATTAATTGGACTAGATTCCTTTTAAAGGATAACACTGGTTGACAGAGATATGTATTAATCGTATCCATGAATATGTAAAACAGAGTATAGGTTTTAATTTGAAACAGCAAAGGAAAGTTGAATCAAGAGGGACTTGAAGCAGAGAGAGACTTGTGGATTGACATAGTAGTTTCCTCAGGGAACTGAGCTATCCAGCCCTCAGGTGGCGTCCTTCCTATGTAGTCAGCTGCCAGGGTGAGGGTTGGGACACCTGCCGGAACATTAAACGGTTACCTGCCGGGTATCTATTCGGAATTACGCCCAAGTTTTTAGTCAGGTGCACACCCAAATTTCTTGACACGTTAAACCAGAGGTCTCGTGTTCACGTATACCGGTCTAGTCGAGTGTGTTTTTTCCAATCGTTTGAAAACATTATTTTTTTTTTAAGGATTATTATTATTGTTACTATTAGTATTATTGGTGGGGGGTCTGTGATGCTTGGCAGGTAATGGTTAGATGCATTTGACTGGCGCCCAACCCTACCAAAGACAGTTGGCTATGGTCGAGGACCAAACCTAAAGGCTTGATAAGGCGGTAGAGCGCTGGTAGCCCTGTACGTTAACCAACACTGCGTTTACACTTGTTTCTGCAAAGGAGGATCAGATCCTTCGGAAGGGATCATCGCACTGGGATCCCTTTTAGTGTCGTTATCTACAAGCATCAACACATCATCCAACCGGGACGCTGTTTGCTCGTAATGCAAACAAACCAATGAACAAATCTCCACACTATAGAGATAATATCTCACCTGCGATATTTTCTCGGACCCACTCCAAGGCAAGGGCCTGGTCTAGCATGCCGAAGTTTCCCGGCAAGGCCTCGTCACCTGTCAGATTAGGGATGTGGAGAAGGAATACTGTCCTATCAGTGAACCATTCAACACATTCGTGCGAATCAAGATCTCTTCAGGACAGAGTGATGATCAGCAACATGTTCGCCTCTAAGTTCCCTTGAGGCAAGACTAGTATTCCAGTCACATCTTTCGAGTTCGAGTCCATGTACCGACTCATCCAAATCTAGTCCGAGTTAAGTCTCGCGTTGGTCAGTTTCTTTCAATTCAAAATCATATCTAATAGCAATCACACTTAAAGTGATATACACAAATGTTGCAAACTGCTTACTGACTAAAATTACCAAAATGCAAATCTTAAAATTTAGTGGGCATGACGTTTCGATCCTAGCAGGACATTTCTCAAAGGCAGAGGCAATCACAGTTCCTATAGTTCTTGACAGTATTCTCGAGGGATCACATTTTATAAGTAATGGTCCAACTATAGCGCAGTATTTCTTATACAAGAATCAAGTAAACCGATTGACTATACTGATCACTCCCTTTATCAATTGATTAAGGGAGTAATCACTTATTTTATGCTTTGTTTTTACTATTCTCATCGAGTCGAAAGTTATTAGTGTGGGTCCTGGCCCGAGTACTAGTCGTTGAAAATATACGACCCCAGTCGCACCCGAGTCCGAGTAACGAGTCATACCAGCCAGGCTGTGAGCCTGACTCATGTTTGTCTCCAAACACAAATCCCTGTCAAATATAAATCCTTGATCGAAACCTAGCACTGTTGGCAGGGATGCGACACAGCATGCAGTCACGTTTGCATCAGTGCCGAGATGCCTTTGGCCAAATACGCAGGGCTGTAAATCCTGCATGGGTAAAATCCATTGAACTGATCGTAAATTAAGAGACGATGAACGATGCAGAGGAACCATACGCCTATCGGAATTTACAGAGCGTTCTCAATCGCAAGTTGAGTAAGGAAGTATTGTGAGGCTTATGAAAGCCAACCCTGTTTGAGCACCCTGTTTGAAAACAAGTAAGTTTGCTAGCACAAGTTTCACTTCCACTGACTGCCGAGCAAACACCAGTGTAATGCACCTTTAAAGCAACAGACATGACATGGAGATATGGCCACCAATCCTGATTAGCCCGGGAAGACTAAGCAGAGATACACGATTAAGCAGCTCCATGAAAATGGCTCTAGATTATAGATGGTTCCTATACTTACCCGTGGTAAGGAACCCGAAGGCATTGACGCGGTAGTTGATGGTGACCACAATCACGTCTCCGACAGCCACCAGTGGATGTCCGTAGTACGAGGGGGAGACAGCGGTGCCGGTAGAAAAGCCGCCTCCATGGATCCAAACCATCACGGCAGCACCCCCTTGCTGTGGAGTGGACAAAACCAATGTTACCGACTTGAGTTTATACAGATTGTCATCAAGCTACGATGTTCATTCTGACTGTTAGAGTTCAGCGTGCAAATGAGGATATTAAACGTACACTACTGTATACAACTTACCACTGCTGGTCTGGGTGCAAAGACGTTCAGATGTAGACAGTCTTCGCTAACTGGCACGCCGTACGTCTGAGAAAGATCCTGCATGCAAGCGCTCCTGAAGTAGGTGGCGTTATAGACACCATCCCAGTGCTCCTTGGCCGCGGGGGCCCGGAAGCGGAGCGGGCCCACAGGCGGCTCGGCGAACGGTATGCCCCGGTACACATCGATGGTCTTGTTCACGCCGATGAACTCGGCCTCGGAGAAGGTCTCGGTCGTGCCCACGACCTGGCCCTGCGCCACGGTGACGGTGGGCGGGGAACTCTGGGCGCCTGACAGAGCCACGAAGCAGGCCAGCGCCAGGGCAACTCGCAGCATCGAACACTTGTTGCCGTCCATGCTTGAGCGCTGCGATATACGAATGAGGGGCTGATTCCTGCAACAAACACTTTATCGTTTGGTTGTAACAAAATCCCCAGTGCAAACAATGGTAGGTATACTCATACGATGGGAGTTACGTAATTGACCATGTGTTTGGGGTTTTAAACACCAAGACCATTTTCGTCAAATTATTTCATTGTCCCCTAGGGGCGAGGGTATCTTAACGCTATGGAAAAGTTCACGCCCTTGAAACGGTTTATTGTCTGTCGGACAAAACAAACGCTGGCTGACAAATCTTCCATATAGCGCATTGAAAAAAAACTTGAATTCACGGTTTGTTTAATATTCGGGATCCAAAGTCCAGGGGCCGGTTTGATGACTGTTTTTCCTGATGCATTCCACACTCCAATAGCCGCATACACCCTGATTACAATCATTCGCTGTCCACAAAGGTTGAACCATTGAACGGCCTTGGTTATCTTATGAATCATTGTTTATACACAATATCAAAAGATTAGCATTAAGAGGCTCATAGAAAATGGATTTACGATAAGCGATAAGCTGCCATGCATGTTCGAGTTCGAGCTAAATGTACCATGCATCACACAGTGACTCTTGGTACTGTATCGTCCTATTTTAATGAAACAATGACGGAATTTCTTTGGGCTAATGCTTGTTGCGCATCAAAGTAATAAATGACTAAATTGTAGTCACGCTATTTGGAGTCATTGCAATGTATGTTGCTCACGGTTGGTCGGTGTATCGCGTTTTCCATTTGACCAACAGCTATCGAACATATATAAACAAAAAGAACTGAACCATTTGAATACATGCTATTTGTCTTAGGGTTGCCATCAATGTACCATGTCGCACATGGAATCTCGTATTTCGTCAGACACATCGGAAATTGATTTTGATGCCGGTGAGCTGATGGTATTATTTAGTGGTTGATTTGATCTCCAGATCGACGACGCCGTTGTCACTGCCGTCATCATTCTCAACATCTACACCTGCCATCGTCACCACCATTACCACTATCGCCACCTGCGTCACCAACACCATCGTCACCAACATCTACACCTGCAATCGTCACCACCATCACCACTATCGCCACCTGCGTCACCAACACCATCGTCACCAACATCTACACCTGCCATCGTCACCACCATCACCACTATCGCCACCTGCGTCACCAACACCATCGTCACCAACATCTACACCTGCCATCGTCACCACCATCACCACTATCACCACCACAACCAATACCACCACCACCAATGACGACGCCACCACCACCGCCATCATCACCTCCACCGCCATTACCACCACCACCACTACCACCCCCACCACCGCAACCAGCACCACCACCACCACCACCACTACCACCACCAGCACCGCCACCAGCACCACCACCACCACCACCACCACCACCACCACCACCACCGCCACCAGCACCACCACCACCCCCACCACCACCACCACCACCATCACCACCACCACCACTTCCACCACAACCACCACCACCACCACCGCCACAACCACCACCACCACCACCGCCACCACCGCCGCCGCTGCCACCACCACCACCACCACCACTACCAACACCACCACCACAACCACCACCACCACCACAACCACCACCACCACCACTACCACCTCCAACACCACCACCACCACAACCACCACCACCACCACCACCACCACTACCACCTCCAACACCACCACCACCACCACCACCACCACCACCACAACCACCACCACCACCACAACCATCACCACCACCACCACAACCACCACCACCACCACAACCATCACCGCCACCACCGCCGCCGCTGCCACCACCACCACCACCACCACCAACACCACCACCACCACCACCACCACCACCACAACCACCACCACCACAACAACCATCACCACCACCACCACAACCACCACCACCACCACAACCATCACCGCCACCACCGCCGCCGCTGCCACCACCACCAACAGCTCTTAATATTATTTACCATTCGACTACTGATTACACAGTGACTGGCGCCGGATATTGATTGAAAAGCGTAAAAACTGAATGCTGGGAAAGCCCTGGGGCGCCCTCTATCGGCTCCATCCCGCCATTCTGGAATCACTGTTCGTTTCTACAAACTAACGAGTCCCTCCACGCAGCTGAAAAAAATCTGATTTGAAGTTATTTTTTTTTTCAATACGTTTGCACCCCTCTTTCAATGGTTTGTGTACACGTTGTGCGTGTGTTTGTTATATGGTTTCCTTTGTGGTTAACAACACCGTGAGGTGTGTTTTCCTGCAACATTGTCACGTCCGAAAATGCTCTGCTACTTTTGGAAAGCACAGATATACTGAGAACCTGCGTCACTCGTTCGTATCACGTGCTGATCAATACCCAGAATAATTTCCCTGAAACGGCGGGCAATTATGGCATCGATTACTCTGTGAAATTTCATCAAGATACTGGATGTGCAGAGTCATATGATAAGAAAGCTCGTGCTGGAAGGCCAAGCGTCTCTTTCTGGACCTTAATCATTATCCTCGGAAATGATTCAACCCCGGCCCGGCGCTTAGAATTATCGCAACTATCCGCCCTAAATCGGCATAGACAAATTTCACTTGTATGTATATACGCTCCTTTGTCTCCTCGATATCCTCGTCCGTCTCTAGCCACGTCGTACACACACGTGGAATCGTCATTCGCCAGTCTGTGCCAGACTTGCTGTATTGATTCTGACCGCAATGAGTGCGAGGCTCTGA
The DNA here is from genome assembly GCA_949987565.1 of Luidia sarsii. NCBI lineage: Eukaryota > Metazoa > Echinodermata > Asteroidea > Paxillosida > Luidiidae > Luidia > Luidia sarsii. The sequence goes on along the minus strand of OX465106.1, from coordinate 11,061,183 downwards.
CGGCTGCTGACGGGGGTCACCCGTAATTGGCGAATTGAATTAGTAGCGATGCGGTTATTAGTAAGCAGTTATTTTTGACTCGCCACCTTTGCCTTTCCTCGTCCCTCTGTCATTCCGCTATTCTGTCGAAACTGCATCCATCAGTATCGTTGTACTAACAGATTTATATCCAAAAAAATACCCGCCATTTTAATGGCGAGAACGATTGACGTTTTTTTTTTCATTCCACTGGGCTAACAAACCGAAACGAAGTATTCGGGTCAACCTATTCCGTCGGCATAATTCATTCAGCACAAACCCATAGGTACGATTCCTCGCCCTTTAAAAGTGTGGCAATTTTTCTTTAAATTGCAATTTTACGGGAAGTTGGCGTACATCTTGTTTACGTAAGTGACCCAGAAAAGTAATTTATTTCACCTTAAGGATGGTTGTCTGTTCATTTAGTGTGTTTTTTTAACCAAGGCAGCGGTAACAAGCTGCTGATAATGCACCCTCTATTGTGTCCCCACCCACGGTGATGGAGTTTATCATATGCTTTAAGAGACTATCGAGGTGAAACTTGTGTCCCTGTACCCGTTCTAAAATATATTCACTTGGCACATGCCAATGTAATCGTTCCCTCCATCACGACGTTAATGCATTCGATATTGAATTTTCTTCAGTCGAACCGATCGGTTAAATCTATCAGCAGGAGGTCACCTGCTGTGCCATATCCACCACACATCAGTGACTCTGATGGACTAACTATGGGGCCAGGAGCGCCGTAACCTCGGCATCATTTTGATACGTTATAGACAGTCCGAGAGCACCGGGTGGGGACTGGAACAAGAGATGACAGATGCAAAACACAAAATGACAAAGGGGACGATAAACATAGGAACACAGAGGCAGAGGCAGAGGCAGAGGCAGAGGCAGAGGCAGAGGCAGAGGCAGAGGCAGAGGCAGAGGCAGAGGCAGAGGCAGAGGCAGAGGCAGAGGTAAAGGTAGAGGCAGAGGCAGAGGCAGAGGCAGAGACAGAGGCAGAGGCAGAGGCAGAGGCAGAGGCAGAGGCAGAGGCAGAGGCAGAGGCAGAGGCAGAGGCAGAGACAGAGACAGAGACGGAGTAGAGGCAGAGGCAGAGGCATATGTACATGCACAGGTACAGAGAGATAGAGACAGAGGCAGAGGCAGAGGCAGAGGCAGAGGCAGAGGCAGAGGCAGAGGCAGAGGCAGAGGCAGAGGCAGAGGCAGAGGCAGAGCCAGAGCCAGATCCAGAGACAGATGCAGAGCCAAAGCCAGATGCAGAGGCAGAGGCAAGGACATAGGCAGAGGCAGAGGCAGAGGTAAAGGTAGAGGCAGAGGCAGAGGCAGAGGCAGAGGCAGAGGCAGAGGCAAAGGCAGAGGCAGAGGCAGAGGCAGAGGCAGAGGCAGAGACAGAGACAGAGACGGAGATAGAGGCAGAGGCAGAGGCATATGTACATGCACAGGTACAGAGAGATAGAGACAGAGGCAGAGGCAGAGGCAGAGATAGAGACAGGGACAAAGGCAGAGGCAGAGACAGAAAGAAAGTCAGAGGGAGGGACGGAGGCAGAGGCAGAGGCAGAGGAAGATGGAGAGGCAGATATACTTTTTTCATAGGCAGAGGTAGAGGCAGAGAAAGAGGCAGATGGAGACGCACATACATTCAGAGGTACAGGTAGAGACGGAGGCAGGAGCAAAGGATGAGAGACCGAGGCAGTGGCATATGCAGAGACAGATACAGACGCAAACGCAGTCGCAGAGGCAGGGACAGAGGCAGAGGATGGGGGGCAGACCCAGAGAACACACACAAATGCAAAGGATATGGGAATGGCAACGTTGTTGCCACTCATCGCTGCATCCGTGCCGCGAGCATGTGCCGACCTTCTCGGGGCCCGCCTTCTCTGGCAGTGCAGTCGTTCAACGACCATCTCCCCGTAAATTAAATGATTAAACGGCACGGCCCGCTGCTATGCCCGCGCGCTTTTCAATTTCCACCCTTTTCCCATTTTCCCCTATCTCTCCTGCGCTCGCTCTACCTTGCTTTTATCCCCGAGGGTAGCCGCCTTTCCTTTAGCTGTGGCTATCTTTGATTTTCGCTATTTTTTTTCTTTTTTTTGTTTGCTGAGGAGTATGTGGGTTTGAGGGGATGTGTCTTCGTCCTTCATTAGACACTGGCCACAGCTGCGTCGTCACTTGAATGATAATTGGTGGTAACCACACGTGGCTGTTCTCGCCTTGTCGTTTGAGGGTTTATTCTACATTCATTTTACTTCACTGTTACTTTGTCTCCTCGTCCCGACAGGTTCTAAGGCGGGGGGGAGGGGTGCCGTTCGTTGGGAAGTCCCGCCCGCATGGAGCCCCGGTTACTGCCCCGGCTGGTACGGGGGAGGGGGACTGTTCTCAACTCTCTCTCTCTCACTCTCTACCTCTCTCTCTAGCGATTAGCTCATTTTCCGAAGGAAATTAACTTGACAGTCCGGTCCGGCTCGGCCGAACGTTATCGGGCCTTGAACGTGTTTTCGTTGGGAGTCGACGTGACACCGAGCTGCCGTTGGCTCGGACCAGACTACGCCACGACCAATTCTGCTGGCGCCGATTTGCCTAACTTAAACCAAAAAACTGTCAAGAAATTACCAATACATGCATTCATAGACATGCAGGCAGAAAGGTGTAGGGAGACGGACAAACACACGCAGACAAGGTTCTAGACTATCAGGAAAAAAAGACGGCGAGACAGAGTAAGTGAGTTATGGTGAGGGGGTAAGGGAGAGAGAGACAGACAAGGTGACAGAGAGTCAGAGGGACAGAGAGGCAGGGTGACATCGAGGAAGAAAATAGCTTTCGTCTGATGAACGCGCACTAACGGACGCGTAACTTAAATCCCACACGTCCATTCACCGCAGTTCCTGTCATAAATCTATTCCAGGTCAATAGCCGTATGGAAATAATCATTGTCGGGCATTTACTTCTGAAATAAAAAGGGGGGATCTCGTGACTGAATAGAAAAACAATGAGTGGGCACACGTAATTCCCCCTAATATGCCATACCATGACGACTAAATGATTTGAATCACACATTTCCAAGAAGTGGTGTGTGTTCGTTTTCATTATCAATTATTGACGCCTATGAAAATGTTTTACACTACCTGAAGAGATATGGAGCTATCCGTAGAAGTAAGTCATAAATTTATGTTCCCTCCGTTACGGTTGTATAGCAGGCAAAAGTTGTCTGTTCGTTTAATGAATGTCTTCCAAGATAAGGGGCAGATTCGAGGTATGGACTTTCGTTGGGAAATTGAATAATGGTGAAGCGTTGCTGGCTGCATTTTGGGGTGGATTTGGTAGGGTTCTTTAAAGGCAATAGGATTTTGCAATGGGACTTTATTCTAGCTTGCGACCCCAGTCCAGTCAAGACCAAAAATGGTCAAGGATGGTATAAAATGCGAATTATAGAAGCCTATCTATAGTTCCAAATTTGTCCGACGTACAAAAGCCAATAGGATTTCCAGAGCTCATTGGGTTTTATGTCTGTTTTTAATCCTGTGGGCGGATGTTCAGGTGAATTACAATAGTAATTTTCTCGAAGTACGGAAGCATAACATTTCAAAATTAATTAGATGAATGATTACTAAACTCGGAGCCAGCTTCATCTGACTGGTCTATAAAGCCAAGCTATTACCCAGACAAACATTTATGTTCCCTGTGTTTAATATGTACAAAGACGTCGTTATACATGTACTGGGAAGAATGATTTCAAAGAGCAGACTTCATATTGCAGGCGACACCGTAGACAGATATCTCTCTTGTGTGTCTCTGTGGTTGTAAGAAGGAGAGAAACACTCATTATATCGGGAACCTGTGTTCTGTTCGCCGTCAGGATATTACAGAAGAGAACCATTTCGTAGATATCATATCATTTTGCATCGAGGAGAATGTATACTTCATCAAGAGTTTACCCTATAATGTGCTCCCAGTGCATGCATTGCCCTATTGCTTGCCGAAAAAAATCCAGGCTTCTCGGGCGGGATTCGAACACGCAACTGCTGGTTGCTAGTTAAAGTACAGATGCTAAAAGACATTTTTGGTCGGTACAATGTATGGGGAGAGCCTTATTCCTGGCCAGCACAATTATGTTGCTTCCGAAGCATCAGGTGGCGATTTCGCACACCTATACATTATACTTCATCGGATTCTGTATGGCTTTTTATCGCATAATTTTCAGCTACCATTGTTGCCTTTGAATGGCTTCAAGCCATAGCGGCCAACAAAGTCATTGATTTGCAGGCTGTATGCGCTGGGAAGAGGATGGGCGCAGGTCGCCAACCAGGCGACGCCTTTAATCACTGCCCAGCTAGCTCGGCCTGGCAATCTGCACGCCGCCAAATGTGCGGTCAACTGTCACGTCGTTACGATCCTCGTATACGAGAAAGAACAGGGAGATGAATAGGAAGGAGAGAGAGAGAGACAAAGGGAAAGAAATCGTTCTATTTCTATCGATTCCGCATCACAGACCTTGAGTCAACCATAAAGAGCGCACTACGTGGCGATTCACGGAGGAGGAGAAGGTACTTGATTTTTTTTTGGGGGGGGCTCGATACACGCCCACTCGTTTCACCATGGGAACGCAAGTCAGCTGTATCGATTTTATGACATTTCTCTTTACAGTCAGCGAGCTGAGCGGGATCATGTGAAGGAATTTCAAAATGAATCAACTTGGATCAGATTGGGGACGTGACCTCAAAGCGACGTGTTGACAGTGCTACGGGTAATTTACGCAACGGTCACGGGAACGCGTTTGCTGTATGACTATTCAAAGAATTCGAACTCCAAAAGCAACAAAACAAAAGTTATCAAATGTGTATAGACACCATCATACCACCTTAACAGGCCATTTGATATTCGTATTTTGTTTACTTTTGTCTTCTTACTTTATCTAAAACAGCAAAAAGTGCAGTGATATGGTAAGGGAAGTTCTAGTGATTCCACAACCGATTTCAGCTATTTCTTGTATGTTAAATGTTTGTTGTATCAGATAAAAAAAAAGATATAAAACAAATCTTAACTCTAACCCGCAACAAATGAACGTTTTTTGGGATTCTGATCACACGCGATTTGGAACACAAAGGTCAAGGGCCAATCGAGCGATATGCTTGATGGCATACCCGTATTGCACGGGGGTCGTGTAGCTGCACTATAGCATGGCTTGCACCACACGTTACTGATTACGTTTTCGCATAGTTGGTGCACGCTTGACTTGGTGCATGCGTGTTCTTCGAGAATCATGGATGATGCTGTGAGTTCTGGTCGCAATTCCGACGGATCCTGAGAAGAAAACGGCTTTCTTTCGGAAGGTCGACGGACGCGATGACCCAGTCCTCCGAACAGCCAGCAAATAATCGTCTGTTGAACAATGACTGGTAAAAGCCAGTTTGCATGTACGTATTTTTTATGAATGAGCTTTTGAACATGCACTCATTTTTTTTTTGGGTGAATTAGATATTAGACACCGTTTCAGTTCAAGCTACTTTGACTAATATATCATGCCACAGTTAATCCTTTATTATTGAATCCTATTAAAGACAGCGAGCATACTCCCGTATTTGTGCTGGTGGTTCGACTACAACCACCAACCACACACGATTCTGGCATCGTGCATAGCGATGACAATGTGTTCAGAGCATCAACATACCTTGTTGTCATGCTGTAACTGAAACTAAACACGAACAAAATTAGGAACTTGGAACAAGCTTTATAGCGCCTATCCACGACTGCATGCCACTGTGACCCCGTGACGTAGGCCTATATAAGTTGTACGTCACGGGGCAATTGCATATAATTATGACGTCATTCATCCTTTTCTCGATTCGGCCACGGGGCTCTGTTCAAAAGGTGATTTGTGATCGTCATTTCTTTTTTTAAACGGAATTACATGATTAATTGTGTTTGGATTATTCTATTAAAGGCATAAAATATGAAGTCAAGAATTAAACAAACGGGGCATTTGGTGGACCACGTAAAAGGCCCGCTTTAACTGCGAGTGTTGACCTCTTCTTTTCCTAATAACGTCGATGCGGGACTTCGGGAATACAATTGACGAGAATCCAATTTCCGTCCATCTCTCATTTCTACCTCTGTCCCACTCCCTCCTTGAGGATTTGGAATGGGGTGGAGGAGGGAGTGACTGGGCTTTGGTCTCGCCGACCCGGCCGGCCAGGGGCTGGCGGACGGGAGGTCGGGCCAGTACTTCACGGGCAAGGAGTCTGCAACATCGGGTCCCTCCACGACCGAGTCTCCCCCTCCCCCAGGAACCCCCCCGCACAAACCCGCCGGGAGGCTCCGTAACGTCTGACGCGAATTCTGCGCACCCAAAGGCGGCAACAGACTGCATGTTCCAGCGGTCGGGTTTCTCCTTTCTCTTCCTTGCACTCATTCTTCTTTGATTTATTTATGAATACGTCTGGACCCCTTTCCATAATTCCAGAAAGCCTGGCCTCAGAGACAAGACAGGGAGTGTTATTCATTGACCTGAGTGCAAAAAAAAACTACCTTAAAGTGTTTGTCAACACCCGAGCACAAATTTTGGTCAAGAGGAAGAATTGACATTAAAACCAAACCCTCCACCTTCCCCCGCAAATATTTACACGGCAACACGGATACACGGTAGACAGACGAACCGAAGGCAATTGCACTGATACGCAGGGAACAGAGCTATGGTGAAATACATTGAACAGCCATGACGGATCAAGGAGGGATCTTTGGAAGGATTGATGCTGCTTCAATTAAAACAACGACAACAACAACAAACAGGGGGGGGGATGGAGAGGGGTAAGCATATAATTTATAGCCGCCACGGCCCTATTTACAGACGAGATTTCGAGAGAGGAGGCAGGGCGGTCTCGAGCCATATCTCCCTCTCTTCTCTGCGGGCATTCCCGGCTAAGTAGCACTTCTCTCCGCTTACACAAGTCTTGGGAGACTAGGGGCTGCACTTACTATATGGTTGCACTCTGTAAATCCCGATAACAAACCCCCGATAGCATGCGGGACTTGCGTGGCGCCCTTCTCTTGCGTACTCCGATGAGGCCCCTAAGTCTGCGCTCAGTATACTTGCCCTTCTTGCCGCAAGAACCCCCACATGCACATACACACGCACACCCCCATTGACACATCAAAGGGACTGATTTCTATCCGAGGAGGTGAAATGGTTACTTATCTGATGTCGAGTTGTCAATTGTTTATCTAATACTGTCTATTAGCTGGAGCAATGCCCGTGGAAGAGGCTTTTTGTCTGTGGGCAAATTGCGAAATCTTTCAGCGCCTTTACACACACAATGTGCTCAGCCACAGCATGGCGTTTTGTCGTACGAATTTGAGTTGAAAATGATCCTTCGATGAAATCTCGCCTGCCAAGTCATTTTCTTGAAATCTTCTCTCGCACGTAAAGTGGATGTTATTAATAGTAACATAATGCAATTGGATCTGTTTCCCTACTGTAAATGGAAGGTATATATCATACTTATGTACATAAAAATAACCCACCTTTTGTCGAGGGCAGGGCAGGGCAGGGCAGGGCTGGGCAGGGCATGGTAGGGCAGGGCAGGGCAGGGCAGGGCAGGGCAGGGCAGGGCAGGGCAGGGCAGGGCAGGGCAGGGCAGGGCTGGGCTGGGCAGGGCAGGGTAGGGCAGGGCAGAGCAGGCAGGGCAGGGCAGGGCAGGGCAGGGCAGGGCAGGGCAGGGAAGGGCAGGCGTGGAAGGGCAGGCAGGGCAGGGCAGGGCAGGGCAGGGCAGGGCAGGACAGGGCAGGGCAGGGCAGGGCAGGGCAGGGCAGCACAGCACAGCAAAGCACAGTACGGTAGAGCATAGCCTAGCATGGCAGAGCACAGCACGCAGAGCACAACGCAGCACACCACAGCACAACGCAGCACACCACAGCACATCACAGCACAGCAAAGTACAGTACGGTACAGTACAGCAGCCAACATTAAACTTAACTAAATCAACTTGCATGCCCGTACTGTTTCAGACGTAGTCAGATGTTCCATTATTTGAGCCCCTGTCGGCTACTTTATCGGTGGCAGACACGTGCATAACTTACAAGCCGTGAGGCAGTCATCAGAGGGCCTACCGTCATGACGGGAGCAATTTCACAGGACACTAAACGCATTTCCGAACCAGATTAAACAGTCTTCACTTCTGAAAATACTCTCCATCCCTCCATGAACTTTATATGATATCTCAGGCGCCCGAGCATTCGACGGCTGGTAGATTTAGTTATTTTTTCATGGAGGGCGGGTCGACTCGGTTGACCTATCTAATGATATAGATGAGGTGCATTTACACTGGCGATTAATCGAGCGTGTCGGCACCCTAATGAAATCTACATTAAGTGATTGTTGTCAACACGAGTTTAAAGTGCCTAAGCGGGCGCATTTTGTCTGCGCTTTCTGTTCGAGCGTTTGCCCGATTAGTTCGGATTGTGGCCAGCAAGATTCGTGTGTTAGTCCCCGCTCTTTACAAATTAATTCACTTGGGTTAGAGTTGTGTCTCGATTTCCCTATTTATTTCCGTGTTTAACCACTCAAACCACGACGGAAAAGGAAAATGGAAAACGAAGAAAGGTAAAGCTGAAAACAACAGGAAAAGAAGAAGAAGAAGAAGAAGAAGAAGCAGAAGAAGCAGAAGAACAAGAACAAGAACAAGGGGGAGGTGAGAGGGACAGGTAGAAGAAGATGAATAGGAAGAATGAATAGGAAGAAGAAGAGGAAGAGTAACATGAACAGGAACAGGAAGAAGAAGAGGAAAAGGAAGAAAAAGAGGAAAAGGAACAGGAACAGGAACATAAACATAAACAGGAAGGCGAAGAAGAAGAATAGGAACAGAAGCAGGAAGACGAAGGAGAAGGAAAAAGTGAACGAGAATAGGAATTATATTGAGAGACCGAGACAAATATTGCATGAGTGGACCAAGATGAGCTGTATCTTAGTGTTCTGGATTTGATCTTCAGCCCATGGGGTGTGGAATGAAGAAACTGATCAGTATAACAGTAAACCACGGTGAACCTTGTTACGAAATCCTCCGCTTTCTCTCTATATAGGCTATGCGGCAGACGCAATATCGGTGCAATTATCGGAAATATCCGATCCACTTCATCAAAAACAAGGCTAGGCCAAGGTGTCAATAAAAACGGCTGACGCTATCGACGGGGTAAGGTAACGTCAATCCGGTCATCTGTACAGCTACCGCAACTGAGCCGAGTGACGTCACAAACATTTTCAGATTTCATAACCTGGACGAATCAGTACATTGCGTACACTCAGATGCCCAACGTAACCTGTGTTTCGTGAGCATGACTCTGCTTTCAGCGTAGCTTGGAAAATGCGCATGTCTGAATTTTCCTCATTTTTTTTACTCTAACGCGTTGGGTCAGCCCGTTGGCGTTGTTCAGATAGATAGAGAGAGAGAGAGATAGATAGAGAGAAAGAGAGAGAGAGAGACAGACAGACAGACAGACAGACAGACAGACAGACAGAGAGAGAGAGAGACAGACAGACAGACAGACAGAGAGAGAGAGAGGGGGGGAATGAACTCGTGAAATGAAGAGGCGTGTGGGGCGGCAATAAAGTCACGCCTGCGCATTTGACACCATCCCTCCTCTGCAGCTGCGCCCACTGATTCTACAGCCAACCACACCACCAAGCCCCAACCCCACCCCCTTTCCTCTCCATCCGACTCCCCTCCCCACCTCCCTGCCCGGATTCACACCAACTCGAGCCGACGTGAGCGGAGCGCCCGTGTGCAAGTGTGGAAAGAGAGCCAGAACCCCCCAAAAGTGGAGCCAACCAGCATCGCACACGCGCACCCGCAGCGGGGAAACATGCTGAGACTATAGCAGAGGGGACGAACAGAGGCTCACCCCGCGTGTAGGTGTCAGCTGCAATACCATTACACTGTATTTAGCGCCGATGAGATTAACGACAAAACAGTTTGGCGCGAAACTGCAAGCGAGCGGGAGCCCGGCGCTACACGGAAGCGGAGTCGCCGCCTGCACTTAAAGATATATACACGTCGACGCTTCTCCGGTATACACGCGAGATCGTTCGCCGCTTCGACACGGAGAAGAGACGACCACAGACACTCGGACAAAACCCAACGACTTTCGGTAAGTGCCCACCCTGATTCTGGTTTCCGGGAGTGTTGCTTGCCCAGTCAATGCTTCAGCGAGGCCGATTTTCTAACCGCTTTGAAAGGTCAACCTCTTTTCTTTCTCTCCGTCTACAACTCGGCATGCTAGATTCGTAAATTTCCCGGATTTTTCTGTGCGCAATTTTCCCCCTTTTTGTCCCCCAAGACTGTTTTTTAGTTTTATCCTTGAGGATATTTCAATTAAATTGATGCAGACTCTCCGAAAAGCAGCGCATCGCGAGTAATGAATATTGCCTTGGAGCGGGCTCGACGTGGGGGAACGGTCTGGGGCTGTTTCCGCCTGTAAGGAAATCAGGAAAATTGCAAATTGCTTTTAATGCGAAGCTTTGCTCTGGCTTGAAAAAAAAAATGGGAAAAAAATCCAAAAGACAAACTTAGAAATCAAAATCCGCTGAAACCAGCTGCACCAATCTACTTGTTTCCTTAGAGTGCCTAAGTAGGTACTTTGCCTATTGGGTGTGGTGATATGCATCGGTCGCAGCGCTGCTGATTTGAAGTATACATGCATTCCACAGTGTCAACTGATGCCTCTTATCTACCTAATGATTTTGTACATAGAAGCACCCGCAGCACGAATAAAATAAGCCCGAGAAAACTGTCTCTGAAGCGCAGAAAAACTCCGCAAGCCAACAAACGCCTCGATGATTCACACACTGTGCATGCGGGCTGAACCCAAAGCGGTTGGTGGCCAGCCGTTCCACGTTATATAGGCTGGTAACCGTTCAATTGATGACCGTTACTATTCAGACGTGGATAGGGGTAGAGGCCAATGCCGACGGGTGTACCTGTGGACATTGTGTGGTTTCTTGTGTTTTTTCCCCTTTTTCAATGTGTGCTTATATACCCCAACCCCATCTGTCTCCTAGTAATCGAATTGGTAAATTGCGTTTGGGAGTGTGGGAGTCCAGGCCATAAATCATTCCCTAAATCAACCCGGAGATGCTCTCAATTGTGGTAGGTTTTTTTTTCTTCTTTTTCTTGTTTCATCTATCCTTTCCAATGCATAATGAACCCCTTTCGGTCTCAGATTCCGTAAGATACGTTGATTCAGTCGATAAAATCCTGTTGCAATTAAGCCGCTCGCATTAATCTCTCTCTGAACAACTTGTGCACCAATGATGGAGACGTAAATAGTGCCCCTGTGCACGACGCTCATGCGTAATTCCACCGCTAGCGCAACGTAGCTCGTTTTGACACATCCACACATCTACGGCACATTCGAATGACAAATGTGTCGGTCGTTTAGAATTTTAGAGAGAGAGAGAGGTAACGCACTGCACGTTGGGCTACTCTGGATCTCCATTTCAATTGCGACGTTTGAGTGGGGGAGGGGGCTCATCATAAAAAGGTATATCTGCCGGAATTAAAACCGCAGAAACACCTGGCTTCGTGGTTCGTAACGCCAACGGAACGGGAGCACCATCGATCATCTGTATTTAACGAAATGGAAAATGCTGATGCGAAATGGGTGTTAGTAATATAGATGTAAAGTTTCGCTTAACCTTCGGTGTACGATCTCCGCACACTCCTATTGAACTTGCTGCCTTAGAATTTGAAAATGTAAAACATGACATGTTATTGATTCGACGGATATGGACACAGGTGCCTGCTTTTACGATCTCCCTCCAAACCTTCGCTCTCTCTCTCTCTGTGTCCCTTTTGTTCAGTGAACCCGTGAAAACAAGGCGGAGGCAACCCATTAATTTGCCACAGGCCTGTATTCTGTGAACACCTTTTCCATGAAGAGAAAATTGATTTTTCGTGTGCGTGAAGGTGACTTTTGTGGAGAACTGTGGCATCTCTGGGGCTGCCTACTGGAATGGAATTGGATTTTGAATGTTTCAGCCGCAATAATTCTGTTGTTTTGCCTGCAAGTGCCTTTCGTACATTAGGGACGGGGAAAGGTTGTTGTTTTTTTGCCGCTTAATCGTGAACCAGGTGAGTTGAGCGACCAATTTAAAGTGAGCACTACTGAGAGGCATGGCTCAGCCTTTATTGATCAACGACGCGGCATTTACGAATGTCTCTCTTACACGCACAGAGACGGTGACTTATATTCGGTCACCTCACCTGCCTCTTTTTTATTAATCGGGTCACACAGTCTGAGTCTAAATATTTGGCTGTGGGCTTGTCAATTCCCTGGCGTGGCCGCTGCCGGTCGGGTTTCGATGGGAAAAGAATATCTCGTTCCTGTTTGGGGAGAGGGCATGTCCGGTCTGACAGCCCATTTGATCGTCCATATATGGAGTGTGTATAAGACAGAGAGGGACAGACAGACTAACATAGAGGCTGAAAGGGACGGAGAAGGAGACGAAGACGGAGACGGAGTCTTAGACAGAGTCAGAGACAGATACAAAGACAGAGACAGAGACAGATACAAAGACAGAGACAGATAGACACAGACACACAAACAAAAACAGACACTGGGAGAGAAACAGAAAATGATACAGAGCGACACACATAGACACCGAAATACACTGTAAAAACGGTGCTCACATCATGCACATGGATGAAGTATGTTGAGGCACATGGTGCACGATACATGCGTACGAGGTGATGCTCACTTTCACTCCATGTGCTTGAGGTACAGTAAATAGGGAGATGTTCGTGTACATGAAGCACTTCATGCACCTCATCAGACTTTTGCTCAAGTGATTACAATGCCACATGTGCTTGAGCTACAGTATTTCATGTGCATGAAGTACAGTAGGTGCCTCAAGTGTTCATGATTCTGGGACAAATATGTGCCATTGCAGGAGTGCATGAGGTGCAGTTCGTTTTTACAGTGTATAGATTCATAGATCGACAGAGAGCCAGGGACAGGGACGGAGGGAGATGCAGAGACAGACAAACCAAAAGAAAGAGCAACAGACAAGAAGACAGATAGACACACTGGTATAGAGAGTCGGATATATAGATATAGGGAGAGGCAGAGACCTAGAGGGTGCCAGAGTCAGAGTGAAATTGAGGCAATTCACTCAGTTTCTACACCACCTCCTCCAACCACAAACTCTAATTAACAGCTTTTCATCATTGTACAAAGCGTCATTCGCATGGCCCCCGTTCCTCGTACAGCCTCTGGCCTACTGCAATTTTACAAAAACACCCTAGGCTTCCCCTAGGTTCCGTTGGCCGGGGCGATCTAAAAAAGGGAGGGGTGGAGACAAAACGGGAAACTGTCTTAGAAACAGGGCTTGCTTACTGACGTATAGGCTAAGCAGCCCTTTAATGTACATGTGTAAAGGCGTTCAACATTGTTATCAAAAGTTGGGCTTGATTTCAACATAAAACAGATTGATGTGAACAGCCTTTAATGTAAATACGTTCACAAAACCAATTAACAAAACAAAGCGCAGCAAGGCGCAGTAAAGCTTAGCAAGGCACGGCAAGGTAAGGCAAGGCAAGGCAAGGCAAGGCAGGGCAAGGCAAGGCAAGGCAGCGCAAGGCAAGGCAAGTCAAGGCAAGGCAAGGCAAGGCAAGGCAAGGCATGGCACGACACGGCAAGGCAAGGCATGGCAAGGCAAGACAAGGCAAGGCAAGGCAAGGCAAGGCAAGGCAAGGCAAGGCAAGGCAAGGCAAGGCAAGGCAAGGCAAGGCAAGGCAAGGCAAGGCAAGGCAAGGCAAGGCAAGGCAAGGCAAGGCAAGACAAGGCAAGGCAAGGCAAGGCAAGACAAGACAAGGCAAGGCATGGCAAGGCAAGATAAGTCAAGGCAAGGCAAGGCATGGCACGGCACGGCAAGGCAAGGCATGGCAAGGCAAGACAAGGCAAGGCAAGACAAGACAAGGCAAGGCATGGCATGCAAGGCAGGGTAAAGCAAGGCAAGGCAAGGCAAGGCAAGGCAAGGCAAGGCAAGGCAAGGCAAGACAAGGCAAGACAAGGCAAGGCAAGGCAAGGCATGGCATGCAAGGCAGGGTAAAGCAAGGCAAGGCAAGGCAAGGCAAGGCAAGGCAAGGCAAGGCAAGGCAAGGCAAGGCAAGGCAGGGCAAGGCAAGGCAAGGCAAGGCAGGGCAAAGCAAAGCAAGGCAATGCAGGGCAAGGCAAGGCAAGGCAAGGCAAGGCAGGGCAAGGCAAGGCAAGGCAGCGCAAGGCAAGGCAAGGCAAGGCAAGGCAAGGCAAGGCAAGGCAAGGCAAGGCAAGGCAAGGCAAGGCAAGGCAAGGCAAGGCAAGGCATGGCATGGCAAGGCAAGGCAAGGCAAGGCAAGGCAAGGCAAGGCAAGGCAAAGCAAGGCAAGGCAAGGCAGCGCAAGACAAGGCAAGGCAAGGCAAGGCAGGGCAAGGCAAGGCAAGGCAGCGCAAGGCAAGGCAAGGCAAGGCAAGGCAAGGCAAGGCAAGGCAAGGCAAGGCAAGGCAAGGCAAGGCAAGGCAAGGCAAGGCAAGGCAGGGCAAGGCAAGGCAGGGCAAGGCAAGGCAAGGCAGGGTAAAGCAAGGCAAGGCAAGGCAAGGCAAGGCAGGGTAAAGCAAGGCAAGGCAAGGCAAGGCAAGGCAAGGCAAGGCAAGGCAAGGCAAGGCAAGGCAAGGCAAGGCAAGGCAAGGCAAGGCAAGGCAAGGCATGACAGGGTAAAGCAAGGCAAGGCAAGGCAAGGCAAGGCAAGGCAAGGCAAGGCAAGGCAAGGCAAGGCAAGGCAAGGAAAGGCAAGGCAAGGCAAGGCAAGGCAAGGCAAGGCAAGGCAGGGCAAGGCAAGGCAAGGCAAGGTAAGGCAAGGCAAGGCAAGGCAAGGCAAGGCAAGGCAAGGCAAGGCAAGGCAAGGCATGGCAAGGCATGGTAAGGCAAGGTAAGGCAGGGCAAGGCAAGGCAAAGCAAGGCAAGGCAAGGGCGTCGGTAGCAGTAACTGAATATTCACAACTCCACCATGGGTATTGCGTACATGGGTTTAAAAGATGTACTATAAACATGGAAGACAAGACGCGCAGAGGAAAACGCAACCGGAATAATCGAATCACTGTCATCTTTGGAGAACGTCGAGTAAAGTCACCATTTCTTAACACATTTTGCCCATTCTCTTCTTCTCTTTTTCGCCAGATTTCAAGGGAATAACCATGAATGCCAGCGTGCTTAAAAGCTGGTGGATCTTACTGACTGTTCTGGTAGGAATGGCAATTGCCTCTCCGTATGGACGTTACTTAGTGAGTATCTGCTTGACACACGTCTTTCATTTCGTTTCATGAAACTAACTGATTGAATAATTTGATTTTCCAGATACCGCTGAGTCACTTAGTGATACATTTTTATGGGGTGGGATGGGCACAGACTGAGCTCCCCCAATAAGAGTGAGAGGAATTCAGATGCACATCTCACAACCTTGCCGAACGGATTAATTGCATTTAGGATATTTCAACGGACGTTTACCACTACGTTAAACGGGATTGTTTTGGAATCCCTACTTATATCCGTCCTTGATCTTATAATTAGGTCAGCCAATACCGGAACTTACAAACAAATCCTATAAACCAATAGTGGGACCCAAAGACGTTTGATTTGAAGAAAAAAAATGTAAAATCAAATCTGGTGTCGGTTTCTTTGCAATTTCATTTTCTAAATCAGAAACAAAACGACGCAGTTGCCCGACCTTCCTGTGAATAATTGCTGTCTTGTCTCAAGATGTGGGTCACTCTCATTATCCTCTTTTTGTTTTCTCTATCTTGCCAATTCTCGCTTTAATACCAGTTGGATTACCGTCTCTGGTCGGGGGTAATGTAATCGTGACGACGGCGGGAAACGCGGGGGACCTCCGTTGCCGCCTTATGCAGCCCATACTTTATCGTCTGGTTTGCGCCGGTAAAAGCGGGAAGAAAAATGTTATCCCGCTGTCTGTTGACACAACCTGGCCATGCATGTGTTATACTTCTTCCCTTAGATCAATAATGACATCATACACGCGGGCGGGACGTTGAAAAAAAAACGATTGAGAGGTTTCTGGGAGGCAAAAAAACACAGATTCTTCGGCTTTGTCCCGCTAGCATTCGTCCTTTCACGCAAGTGGATAGTATAGGAGGGGGCAATATGGAGGAGCGGAAGACGCATGGTATTTCTCAAGGTGAAACTTAAATACCGGATGATTGCGCCATAGTGTATCGACCTTGTCATAACAGCCTCGAGAGATGTGGCAAGTACTGACGTCTGAGGCGGCAAACAAGCTCCCTGGGGAAGTTCTAATTTGAACGTGATGGGGCCAGAGCCATCTGATCGCCGGCGATTCATTTTCAGGAAAAAAAGGTGGAAAATAAAAATCCGGGCGGTCTTGTTTGGTTTCTTTCAATCTGTAGGTAGAGGGCCACCTACTATCGCATTGCTACTGTCATCTCAACTGTAAAAATTAAGGAACATTTTGTGTTTCACTGTAGAACTTGAATTATCTTAAAAACCCTATACAACATTGGTAAAAGTCAATAGATTGCCACAGTGTGAGTGTTAAACCGTTAACAATAAAAACAAAATAAACCAATACTGCGAAGGTTTTAGCTCAAATGGTAACCTGATAAAGTAGAAAAAAGGGGGGGGGGAATCCGTCACGGTTTACGCACCGTTCTGTAATTTAGAAATACTTTATTACTCGCGAGTAATAAACTTCTTGGTGATTTTTTAGTGAAGATTTTCACGAAAAGTGCAGCATCCCAGACCGTAAGATTTCAACATTACGGATTATTTCATGACCATCTACAAACTAGAAGAAAATTAGAAGAAAATTTGTGGACATCGATGTTTTCCGATCTACCCAATTATACCCGGCTTCTAATGAAGACTAGGGCCTAACAGAAACTGAAAGTGTCTTCTCTGAAGGCTTACTACAGAGTATTACCGACCCAGTGGGTTTTCTAGTATATAGGATGCATCATAGTACATCTGAACCTCTATAGTTTCTCCGTGGAAACATTCTGATTGGCCAGTGATTGCTAGAACACATAAACACATTTTGAACAAGTACAAGTGGAGTAGTGAACGCAAGAAGTGACCACGAAGTCCATTGCGTATCTCATTGGCTGCTCTAAGACAAACAAAGTAGGAAAGTATTGCTTGAGGAACAAAACCCAATATAGATCACATCCAATGAACAGAAACAAATTCTGCTGTCGGAGTTCTGCACGGCACTTGTTAGGGACTTCCCATGCAGGGCTCGTGGGGCGTATAGCCGTGCCTGACCAGGGTATACAAAATACATCCACCATCCAGGGGTTGAACCGAGGCCGACGTTCTGTCACGTCCACTTGGAATTCGTGCCCAGCCCCACATCTAAAGCTCAAATGTGTTTGCGGAGACCCTTTTTTTTAAACATCTGAAGGACTATCCAGCCGAGTCTGATAACGTGGAATAAATGGTTGATTTCAAGTCTGGTTCCGCCTCTTTTTTTTCTCTCTCTCTTTTTTTCTCCTTAAAACACGCGGAAGTTGTCTCACAACGAAGAAAGATACACACGATATCGCAGGCAGAGCTGATTCAATTAAGATACGGGTGCCTGTAATCGGGAGAAAAAATCAAAACACTCATAATATAGTGCCCGGCACCTATAGGGACTGCGTGAGTGGGAGTTTCTGTCGGAAGACAGATGGGCAGACCCAGTTCAAACAAGACCACAGATATACCACTGAGGGGAAGGATTCACTTCCGACCATTTTCATATTTTTTTTTAAAGGTTTTACTATTTTGTTTACCGAGTTCAGACCTCAGTTTTGAACGTTCCCTCCCTATGATAGATGAGATGGCAGATTATGTGAATGCCACGTTAAGTGGGCGCTGCCATTCATACTGCAGGCCGACGAAACGATCGCCAGACATCCGCTTCCTTAACATCTGCAGAGACCACGAGGGAGTTCGGCGTGTGCGGGAAAGTGGTATTCGCCTGTCAATCGGAGGGAGGGACGTATGGGAAACGGATGACCAATTGCAAGACAACAATTAGGGAGCCCTCTTCCTCTCAGGCTGAAATATGACTCGGATCGGACCTGATAATAATGACAGGGGTTGGTTTGAAGGGGGGGTAATGGTGAATCACCGCGGTGAAGACAATCGCGTGGAAGGTGTCGGCTTAGCTCCGTATAGAGAAGTCAAGTGTGTGCCGAATAGGGTCGGTACAAATTTCTCGGCTGCGCGTCGCTGACAGAGAGTGACGCCCGGGACCGAGCGCGGGCTACACTGCAGCTGGTCTTCCCTGGTCCGCAGATGGCTCTGTCAGTTTCTCCCCGCCAACCAGCGGATGCGACGGGCTGGATTTCCGTCTGGGTATAGATCATCGAGCATTTTGATGAAGGAGTTACCACGACAGCATCGGTTGGCGAATCGGGGGTTGGGGGTGACCACGTTGATGCAACTGGTCAGACTTTGAAAAGAACCCAGACGTGACTTATTCTGCCGTAATCTGGTTTGAGTACAGCGACTTGACAAAAACCCTTTCACAAAATGATTCGTGACCGGAAAGGAAAAACCAAACACTGACAATCAAAACTGACTCCATATCTATAATGACTGTCACCAACCATCTTTCCTTTCGTCAGTCGTTCAAATATTTGCCGCACCTATTAGCTGAGAGGGGTGGGTATTGTGCATCCATTGGGGCGCCCCGCATGTGCATGAAGTCTAACTGTTCGTCGATCAGTCCGTTGCAACGGCGAACTCGGACTTCGCCACTGGCAACGCCACAGAAGGGGACGCGTGGGTGTCGCCTACCGAATTCTCTCCCCCGCACGTGGAGTGAATGGCCCCGGGTTTATGTAAGCAGATTCATCACCCTCGCGCACGGGGGAAACAGCCCGTCCACCCAAACTGAAAACACGGAGATGACCCGTATTCTCGTATAAATTATAAATGAACACACGGCGATACAAAACAAAAAAACTGCTGCAAACTGCTTGCTGACTAAAGGATGACCTGAAACATACAAATCATGAGACGCTGGATGGTCTGAGGTTTCCGGAGGACCTTTTGCGTCATTTCCGTGACCCTCACTCGTTGCCTTGGCAATAAGGAATAGAAATGGAACGTGAAGCGAGCCAATCTTCGGGGCACTAGAAGAGCGTGGTTAGGCATCTACTAATCAAATCTGAGACAAAAAAAGTAATGTGCGGCACTTAAATGACTCGAAAGATTTGAAATATAGCAATCTCCAAGGCTTGGAGTGGCCCTGACATTTCGATCACACCAGGAGCTTCATCGAAGACCTTTCTGTAATT
The DNA here is from genome assembly GCA_949987565.1 of Luidia sarsii. Taxonomy (NCBI): domain Eukaryota; kingdom Metazoa; phylum Echinodermata; class Asteroidea; order Paxillosida; family Luidiidae; genus Luidia; species Luidia sarsii. Next base: position 11,041,818 of record OX465106.1, on the reverse strand, counting down.
TTCAAGTGGAGAGTCATTAACGAGGGTGCCACTTAAGGGTCTACAGAAATAGGATTTGAAGAAGAGCTAAAAACTATTCTTCGGTAAAGTTCACAATATTATCAAAACTGGATTAATTAAAAAAAAAAAAAAACAATCCAAAATTTAGTGGGCCTGACGTTTCGATCCTAGCAGGACTTTCTCAAAGGCAGAAAAAAGGGCAAACAAATTGTTAGCGCCTAATTTCGCTAAAAAACATTGAAAAATTTCCACGTTTGTCCCTCCCCCAAAAAATCCCCCTGTGAGCATGTGACGTCACATACAGGCCAAAAGCAGCCGAGTGCGGCGATCGAAATGCTGAGACGATACTGCGCGCTACTGCGCATATGAAAGTGCAGCGTTTACGGCTGATGGGCAATAGAGATAGTGCAGGGCCGGTGCAAAGTTCACGACCTCAAGGCTAAACACACATTCTGTATGTGACGTAGTACATTCGTCTCCAAAGTGGGGCGTACAATTTTCGGACCAAAATATAGCGGGTTTGTTTGCTTAATTAATTATTTTTGATGGAATGCATCCACTTCTGGTTGAGGGGTGCAAAGTCCCCCGGTCCTTGATGGACATTATCACAGACAGTACTCGGCCTGAGAGGAGGGAGGATATCGCCCACGTTTCTCCATCTGCCAGAGATCTCTGGCCCGGCAAGACAACCTCAGTCTGAACGTCCCCCGAACTCACATCAATGACACAGATCGTTTCAAATCCAATCCAGAACAAGTAACTGGTGACTGCTATTTTCACACAACGCTGTTACCCGGGTAATCTCGAGGCTAACAAAGAAATTAACCCCGAGATTACCCGGGTAACTTGGAGCATTCACACTACACTTCTCCGGGTTAGAAATTCTCCGGGTCAACTGCCTCAAAACCCAATTTAACCCGGGTTATTTCTAACCCTGCTCAGGAGGTGGGTTAACCCACCAATCTCGGGGTTAACGGCGGCCTTGAGCCAATTCTCCGGGTTACCGTGGAATGTGTGAATGCTCGCCCACATTTTCAACCCGGGTACGTTGGTTGAGCTGCCTGCGCGCACACCGCACAGCGGGAGGTATACCGTCATGGCATGATGTCATTTCTCAGCACGCTGATTGGAGTGCAATGACGTACTGCCTTTCGTAGCTGGTACCCTGTGGCAGGTTGGTTTCCGCAAACGCGTATTATTAATAAAGCTGGTAACTCGTAATTTGTGCTTGGTTTGTTCAGAAGTAGCACGATGACCAAAGCTAACATGTCGGGCGCCATGTTGTTATGGTTGTTATGGTGTGCGGCTGTGAGTGCAATGGATTGTGGGAGGGCAGAGGTCAAGCAGTGTGAATGCGATTCTCCGGGTCACTTTTAACCCGGGTACGGATAACTACCCAGGTAACTATCTACCCGGGTAACTACAGAGCTGTGTGAATTGTATATTTGAGGCAACTGGTTGAGTTCGTGCTCTGTTCATTCAGGAGTCCCCATATACAGAGAGTACCGACAACTTAAGGTTTGGACGCCATTTTGTTTCCATTGTTCGGTGCGGCGTTGGGTCGGCAATACAACTTAGATGTTGCAAGTCGTGTTTGACTTAAACAATTATTTCACTAAAGCAGATCACATGTCAGTGACAACTCAGTGGGCATGCCGCGAACCCCACGCCATACCGAACAATGGAAACAAAATGGCATCCAAAGCTTAAGTTGTCGGTACCCTCTGTACATTGGGACTCTAGTTCAGAATAAGAACGCCAGTTCGTGGCCTCTGAACTCCTAACCCTCCTGCAATGTATAAATGAAGTAAAAACGCGTGCAAAATAAAAACGAGTGTAGAAAGCATTGGACAAAATCGTTTCAGAAAGGCTTGGTATAGTTTCATTGGAATTGGTTCAAGTTTGCGATTAATTTTGACCAACATAAGCTGAACTTGTTTAAAGAAATATGTTACCATTTTGATAAAATGAGGTAAAACAAAAAGGCAACAAGCCGAGTCGATCAGCAGGTATGGCCTAGGCTACATGGCAGGCAATTTCTGAGAGGGGAACAGAGCCATTTGCATCCAGCCAACTGTACACGGGTTGGTCATATACATTTCCCGCGTTTCGAAGAATAGGGGGAAATAATTGTCTTAGGAATTCTGCAACGCATTGCATACGAGAAGGTTACGTAATAGGGCGTCAGTATGTTTAAACAGGAGAAGACAGGAGTATTCAGATCAGTTCTAGCAAGCACTCCATACGAGACACACGCATTTCAATTTTTGTGATTTGGATCGTAAACAATTGAGGACAACTTGAGTTCCTGTACGATATTATGCACAGGGCGAAGTCCAACGCCCTCGCGGAGGAGAAGGCTGACTGTTTTGGGGCACAGGCTTTTCAGAATTTTTTTTACAAATTGTTTATTCTGTGGGGTTTTTTGCCTGGACGTCGTCTTCTCCGATGAAGCGGTTAAGTACAGCTATGACATGCTGGATTGTTATATGAAAGTTCCTGGTGATTGTCTCAAATTATTTTGTATAAAGAATTTATGTAATTCTTGCAGTTTCAATAAAGGGGGATCTATAATGTCTCCTGTGCTTTGCTATCGCCAATCCAAGAAAGGTTGTTTGGCTGTTTATTGTATGTAGAAGTGGAAGTAAAGATGAGACCAACGTAATTCCATGCCGCACACTGGACCTGCCCGAGCCTGTCACTCGTACCTGTCATGCTCTCCCTTTAACTTGGGCTAAATAAAGGACATTCTTTCATTCTTGTTTCTCATCCTCTGCAGGACAATTACGGCGACGAACAGATCACACGAGGAGTCTTTCCCGAAGGTATGCACCAACCAGTCAACTTCTTGTTTTATTTTCAGACACCGAGAGCCGTTCTATATTTTGCACACCGATGATCGATGCTTTCTTCATTTCTCAATGTTGGCAAGAATTTGTTTGGGCCTCCTCAATTGCATAACTCCCATTATTATCACTCCCATTGCATAATTTTATTTCTTTGTTTTTGAAACCTCTTTTATTTTTATGTTTGGTTGAACAGCCCCACAATGATCAACCTATCTGTAATCGAAAAAAAAAATTGACTGCACCATGGGCAAGGCGTATCTACTTAACATTTTGTTTGAAAGGTTGGATTTCCTTACGAGCTGCATGTCTCATATACATAACGACAGAACGACCATCGAAAAAATGATATATCAATTACCATTCCAGAAATGTCGGACTATGATTTTCTTCTCTTGGAAACGAAGATTAAATCAAACTTTAGAATGAGAGTATACCTTGCTATTTGTTTCCATTCAAACATAATCCTATGTCACCCTTTCTTCTGCAATGATCTACGCGAGATCTACCATAATGTTTCCTTCGGGAATTTCTTGGGTTAAAAAAAAACAGCAGCAGCATATAGTAGTTAATCAATTTAAACTCTCTCATGCACTGACAGGGACCTTGCTAGAGCCTGTCAAGTAAACGATAGCCTACGTCACACATGACGTCACCAGCAATGTCAAAGCTCCAAGTCCCCTGGGAAGGTCACGGGTTTCCCGTTTTGTGGTGATTAGTGGCGCGTGTGGGAGTGACTTGGGTCGTCCCAACGGGCCTGTCACAAGGTGCAACCAGTGCTGGACGTATAATAATAGAGTCAAGTGCACTTTAGTTTCATAGTCCTGCACAGAGGAGAGTGGGATCGCCGTTAATTGAGGCGAGGCTGGAAGAAAGACTTCTCACAGCTCTTAAAGGAAAACAAGAGTGCACGCCTGAGTATAATCTCAACCAGAACCAGCTGGAATGAGGAATCTTTAAACGTGTCGTTCGGTTACATATAGAAGGAGCTTCGAACCCGCCTCGAATGGTTCCTGCCAAATCCTTATGGTGTATTTTTATTAGCTTCCGAATGTACAGTTGGAACAAGGTAATGTATGCATAATGCTGTTAGCATGCAGTAATTACAAGTCCCTATTAAGATTGCACATTGACTATTCAGGAATATGTAAAGAATGTTAATTCCGAAGCCACCGCGGCTGACTGTTGGGTTTTATGGAGTCCCCTGCCTCCGATACAGTAGTTGTTGATAGGAAAACATATGCATACTGCTCAACGAGCTCTAGTCTTTGAGTGCTATCCCTATAGGCTATTATCATTATCTATCTGTTACAACACGGATATAATTACACACTCACTATGGGGATGGTAGCTCGACTTAGGCATGGGGCATTAGCACATGCGCATTGCAACCGGCTTCCTCCGTTAAGATAGTGAGCAATAGTTATTTCCAGTTAACAATTATTCTAACTGGGATGTCATTGGCGAAAGTGCAAATGAATTCACACGTAAAATGTCCATGATCTTATGGTGGTTTCAGAGTGTTTATCATGAACAAGTCTATTGTCCTAACCCCCCAAATACCATGTTTTTGCATGAAAAGTACCTCATATTTCGTCGTGCTCGTTCCGTTCCTCATTTAATTTTTCAGTAATTGCGTGGGAACATAAACATTTCTATCGTGTAACCATGATGAGATTTTATTGGCGTACAGCTTGTGTGTACGGATAATGCTTACGTTACGTCATAGTGCAGGATATCCAGTTATGAGTTTTGTCTATAGACATCAAGCTGTTCCACTAAACCGAAACTCATAACTGGAACGTCTGATTATCAAATACATGAACCTTCTTCAGCAAAGCCAGATAATCGAACAGACACAAGTGGATAGGAACAATTAAAGGGCCATTGCTTACTAAATGAAAAGGTTATCTGAAATGAGAAAGCTTTTGACGAGTCTTTCGATGAGTCAAGTCGTGTAAGGACGCTAACACTATGCTTCGTGCCTCCGGACACGGAAGTCAGAATGACGTTTCCCGTGTAATCGGATTGTTCTACTTAGGGGATACTCGGATGTGGGTGTTGTGTAAGGGGATCGGTTTAAGTGTGTGTAATGGTGCGACAGCCAAAGAGACCGGTGTAGATTGCCTGCCCCCGGTTCGCCATAGAGTGTCATTGAGTTCCGTCAACTGATACGGGCGGGTCCCGCACAAGTTGGTGACCGGCACTCTAAGCTGAAGGGACCCGCTCCCTAGCTGACTCCGAGAAGGAACTTGAGCCAAGCCTGGTGACTCGGACCGTATCGTCGGGTGGCCAGGCGTTACATTTTGCAACGGGCGGGCTTTATTACCGACGCAGCAAGTGGCGTCACGAGAGGGCGTCGAGAGGGGCTGCTCGCATGTCGCTTCAATAATTAACGTCATTTAAACTCAGAGAGATCACGAGATTCGATAGGGTTTTTTTTTCTAATGCGGGTCATCAGCGAAGCCAATAACGAGAGGGTCACGGAATATTTCTTTGCCCTCGGGGCGGCAGCGATACTTACATCCTGTCGCCATCCTCATCCCGCTGGGCTTGAAGCGTTGATTGCGAGTTATGGCCAGCCGCTTCGCGAGAGAAGTTAGAAAGGTCGCACCTCTTATCATAATTACCACTGAGTCATTTACGCACGTCCCACCCCCACGCAGTCTTTGTATATGAACCATTTACCGCCACACCACACACTATAACGCGCCGCCCATTACCAGCCTTGACACTGAGCGGATTAATGAAATAAGAAACTGGATTGAATTAGTCAGTCTCAAGTTTGCAACCTTTTCCATCTGAACAAGTCCATGTTTTTGGACGTCTCTAAGGCTAATCCACCGCCAAAAAAGATACCAAACCATGCATGGGCCTGTTCACTTGATAATGTTTGCGCTTGGTACCAACGGGGGAAGAATCTACGTTTCATTGTTAAAACTACAAAAGGCCCGTTCCTCAGCCTTGGAACGAATTACAGCGGCCATACATGGACAAGAAAGTACACATGCACCAGCGATGAACAAATTACCTTGGATTAGAAAACAGACTGAACTCATTTAAATTCAGTTTCCATGGGGCTTATCTCATTTCTGATTTCCCCCAAAATAAAATTGCTAAAATGCGATCACTTATCGAGTTAGTACTGCCCAGCATCCTAAGTAAGCCTACCTAAATATTGGATTCTTACTAAAAACAAAAAAAAGTTACTTCTTGATTGGAATTGATGATATTCAAACAAGATTTATTGTGGACCATGATTTTGCCTTCCTGTGCATGACACAAGACTCGTACTTTTGTGTTTCTGATTTCCCGCTGGAAATTCGCTGACGGCTGAATTGAGCGCTCGAATTCCCAGCTCAATCCCGCTGTTGACCGGACGACGACAAAATTTCGCCCTCGGGGCGCCACCCGCAAACCCCCGAGGCCCGGGAGACCGCCGAGTATCGAGCGCCCTTTCCCCGGGGCGTGCTGGCGAGGTTCCCAGCCAGGGAAGCGGCTGTCACCCGCAGACGACTCTATACGATTGCTTTTTGCGAAAGCTTTTCATCAATCTTTAAAACAAAACCGGGCAATATGTAACCACTGTCAGGTATTAATGTGTGGTCAAAATATCCACTTATATAGCGTTCTTGGTCAACAATAGACCACCTGGTTGATTGTGATGGTCATCACCAATCATAGACTGACAACTTAATCCTAGGCAGGTCATTGTGGCCTTCAATTTTTGTGTGCACTAGTATGCAGCGTGGGTATAATTATGTCTTCATTTCTTTGTTCTTCTTCGCATCCTTCCTGCAGAGGCCTTTGTTTTAAGCAAGCGAGACAAACCGACGCCGAACTCAGTAGCCCGACTGGCCAGGATGCACTCCACCGTGGGTATCGGCAAGAGAGGACCTCACGGTAAGATGGAGGAAGAGGAGGGGGAGGATGGAAGGAGACAGCCCAGTGCTATTGCGTGGTATGCGAGGCGTGTGCCCTCAGTGTCAATCAACCGCCACGTCCATTGACTTTGACAATAGCCGAGAGACAACAGCGAAAAGGGCATTCTCCTAAAACAAATAAAGCATGAAACGCATCCCGAGAGCAAAACCCCTGAAAGGTATTTACCGATGACTTGCATCCTCAGGAGGGAGAAGTCAGTTTTGGAGTGGGGTGGGGTAGGGAAGGAGCCCTCGGTTGCTGCGTAGCATGCAGTCAAACCCTCATTCACCACGCTACTGTTTGATGAATGGGTTCCCAATTCATGTGAGCCCAAAAAAAAGGAACGCTCCGGTAGGGAAAACATGGTCCAGCAATTTGGTTCATTATGGTTTTTTACCCCATCTGCTCTCTTTGTCCACCACTCTCCCCCTCCCTCTATCCTGCTCTCTGTCCTGCTCTCGTTGAACCTCTATCCCTCCCTCTCTCTCCTCGCTCTCCTCCCTACCCCCTATTTTCCCCTCTCCACTTCTCTCTATCTCTCTCTCGTTCATTCTAACCATATCTCCACCTCTCTCACCTCTCCCTATATCTCTTCCCTCACGCCCCTTCTCTCTCCCCATCCCTTTCTCCCACCTCTATCTCCACCTTCCTGTTCTCTCTGTTTTCTCCTACATGATATTTCCTTTCGGGTACTCTTGGCCGCGCGCCGATCAATCAATTTAGACGCTCGTCGTTGATTCTATCGAATTAATGTTCGGCAACGTCTTTACGTGCTTTCAGCTTTCATACGGGCCAGTTGGTTACAAGACAGTACGTGGAGACTGTCACTATATAGAATATGGAGTCCATGCTTGATGGCACACTTCGCTGTTGTCTCCTGCAATGGCAATACACACGCTCTCGTGATTGCTGTCTCTTTATCTTAGAATTAAACAAACACCCAAATCGGGCAACCACAAATCTTACTCCTTCTCCGCTCGAAGCCGGTTAGTTTCGGGTTTTCGTCTGGCGGGCTAAAAGTTGGTCGGGTCGAGGTGAATATCGCGTGAGCTTTTGTTTGTTAAAGAATGGACAAAAAAAAACCAACCCACCAGCGTGTGCAAGGCAATATCGGCTTGCACATGTCCCCATTGATTTGCTGCGGGTCTTCTCGACCCACCCCCGCCCCCACACAATTCTCCGCCATTAGGGTCGAGCAATAAATCTACTTAACAAGAACGGATAAAGGTGTTGTTTATTTTATTTCGACGTGGAATATAGGGTAATTGGTTGCCAAATGGCCTCACATCGAAAGGGATGGGTGTCGTGAAGAGCCGAGAGGTGTCCAGTGAGTAATGATGTCTTTGTTTCTGTATGGTGATTGCTATACTAAGTGGTGCGATCAGAGAGGCGATCTGTCCGCCGGACATCGGGTCGGAAAGCGGCCAGTTATTATCGTGCAGTGGTATGGTGCCATACTCGGGCTCTTTGCGCCCGAGGAGGGCAGAAACTGCTTGTCTAGTCGCGTCACTTCATGCCGAGTCGTGACGAGATGTAGCCCAGGCAAACTCTGACAGGAAAAACAAAATTCAATCTGTCCAATTATGTGTCAGTCCCGGCGGAAAATTGTCATGCTCCGCCGAAGCCTACATTAATGGATCCCTGAATCTGTTGGCTGGGGAGCTGGGATCATCGGGGTTTCACTGGAGGAACACAAACAAGAGACCAAAAGGAACCCACAAAAACATCGAGAAGGAACTTCATCATATTTTGTTTTCGTGGGCTGAAAGAATTGGACTTAATTTTTGTCTCAACTATATGCAAAACAGCCGTTGTGTATTCAAAGCTATGGAAGGGTTCCCCAAAAGACCATGCAGGGCCTAATTTCATGGCTCTGCGTACAGAAAGCGTAGAATCAGCGCTTACGGAAGCAAACAATCCGCGTTCAGCGTAAGCGTATTTCACAGCTAATAATATTTCTTGCTTCCGTAAGCGCCAAATTATTCACTACGCGCATGCGTGAATTGCTTCCCTGCCTGAAATACAAAATAGATCTTTGCACTGTCGTCTGCTAATTGCCTTGGTTGCTTTTTAAATCGGCAAAGGCAATAAAGCAACAACGTAATGGATTTGAAAACTATACCTCGCCAAACCTACTTCGGTTAACATTTTTCTAGGGGTTTTGTCTGAATTCGCGGTTGCTCTTGAAATTCAGGTTGTCGAATAATTTATTCAAACAAGGGCCGCCATTTTCCCCTGTTGTAGCGTACGCAAAATCCTACTGTAAGCGCATAAATTCCGCGCTAGCTCTTTAAAGCCCCTACACAACATTGGTAAGATCGAAAAACAGATAGGTTCACGATTTCCATGAAACTTATACAGTTTGAAGATGGTTATAGTAGAAACCTAGCACTGAAATAGTTATGTCTAAAATGCTGTATTTGGGGGGGAGTAAAGAAATAGTTTACGTCTCACCATCTACTTTTTTGGAACAATTCGTTGAATGCTGCATTTTCGCGAAACAAATTTCAATATTTTCTCGAGACTCGGTTGGCGGATTGAGCTGAAATTTCCACAGGTGTGCATATTTCATACAAATGTAGGATCAGACAACGTATGGATGCTATTATTTGACCTTCGACCAATGTTGTGTTATCCCTTTAAGCGCCGAATCCTTGCTTAAGCAATTCATGAAATGAATTCTGCAGAATTCTGCGTTAAGCAGAGCCATGAAATTGGGCCCATTTATGAATTGATACACGTGGAAATTGGACAACATGGTGGACCAAGACTAAGGCAAGTGACACGTCAAAACCTCGACCGTTTGTACACTGCAACATGCAATCAGGAAAAATTAGCCAAAGACCGATCTCGGTAAAGGAATACAGTCAGTTGTAGGCGTAGACCTACTTGTTTGGATGTAGCAGAGGCAGATACCAAACCCAAACTAGATTTACGAAGCACATGGAGAAATGGTTGAGATGGTCCCTTCACAAAACCAATTATGTGTCTCTTTCAAGGCCATGGATGACAATGGTCACTGGCCGTGAGAGCGAAAAAAAATACTGTATCAGAGAAGGAGACGGATGAGGCGAAGAGAGGGGAAGAGTAAAAGGTTTGACATTGACTCACAGAGAAACCCAAGTCCTCATCACCTCGGTATTTATCTAAAGCCAACTAAGGGGCGCCGCTTTCCCGACAATGAGTCAAATTATCGCGAACGCGTTGCCGTGTGAGTTAATGCGTGACGCAGTTAATGGCTATAATGCACCGAAAGACCAGCGGTGCATGTAAGACAATCGGAAACCACTTCGTTAGCGTGGGTTCTCTTTCGAAAGAGAAAACGAATTCCAACCGAGCCGTGGGCTGGCGGTCTTTTTTCCCCCCGTTAGATACCGGTACTTTCCTGGACGGTCCTGTCAAGCTGGGAGAGACGCCAGCGAAGGGCGCCCACAGCTGGAGCCAGTCGGCACCTCCGCGTTCCGCGGACGTCAGCGTGGCTAACATCGACAGGTTTGCAAACGGTAATAACGCACGCTCAAGGTCGTTTTTTTTATTTTCCGTCGTGGATGGGTTTGGCGGGTAAAATTGGAGTGGGTGGCTTATGGTTAGCCATGCAGCCACTTGAAAGTGAGGGAGGTGGGAGGAAGGAAGAGGGAGAGGGGTGGATAGAGAAGAAGGGAGAGGGGAGAGAGGGAGAGAGGGAGAGAATGACAAAGAGAGAGAGGGAGGGAGGGAAAGAGGGAGAGAGAGAGGGAGAGATGGAGAGAGGGAGTGAGAGAAGGAAGCAGGGAGACGGGGAGGAATGGAGGCAGGGAAACAGCGATGCAGTGAGGCAGGGAGGGAGGCAGGGAGGGAGGAAGGGAGGAATGAAGGAATGGGGGAGGGAGGAATGGAGGCAGGCAGGGAGGAAGGCAGGGAGACAGGCAGGGAGGCAGGCAGGGAGGCAGGGAGGCAGGGACGGAGGCAGGGAAGGAGGAATGGAGGAATAGAGGGAGGGAGGAATGGAGGCAGGCAGGGAGGAAGGCAGGGAGACAGGCAGGGAGGGAGGCAGAGAGGCAGGGAGGGAGGCAGGGAGACAGGGAGGGAGGCAGGCAGGGAGGCAGGGAGGCAGGGAAGGAGGAATGGAGGAATAGAGGGAGGGAGGAATGGAGGCAGGCAGGGAGGAAGGCAGGGAGACAGGCAGGGAGGCAGGCAGAGAGGCAGGGGGTAGGGAGGGAGGCAGGTAGGCATGGAGGCATGGAGGAAGGGAGGAAGGGAAGCGATATCAAGGCAGGCTTTGCTAGCGCGTTCTAGGCATGGCTGTCAGTACGCGTGCAGTGACCCGTCAATCACGGCAGGGCGAAATGCCATCGAGTACGCACACCCCCTCCCTCTCTCTCTCTCTCAGAAACATCCCCATACCTCCCGCCCAACCTTATACCCTATTCCCACCCACTCAAAGTGCGTTGCCATCTTTTCCAACGCCCTCTCCATATTATTTTCGTAGCTGGGAGTGATGTGTATATGCAGTTTGTCACGCACATACAAATAATGCTCCCCTTGGATCAACCAGATTTGCTATAGCCTACAACAAGGTTCCCTTCAGCTCCCGAAGTACAATCGATGTTCCGACGTTGCTGTCCCTCGGTGAACCCACAGATATCAATATCAGTGTGAAGCTGTTGTTCTTCAAGAAAAGAAACTGTTTCATTTCTGCGAGGAGGTGTTTCCCGTCCACGGCTTGTCTTCCCACTTATGTTTGGGAGCGCGCCTCTTCTCACTGACACCAAATCGTCGTGGTACCAGAAGGCCCGTAGACAGCCCCGGCTTAGCGGGTCGCCGGCTCCCACGCCTCTCTCTCTCTCTCTCTCGCTCCACCCCTCCCTCTCCCTCTCATTTTCTCCCTCTCCGTGCTTGACCTGTTTATGTCGGTCAAGTGATTCATGGCGCACGGAGCACGTGGACCGTCATGACAGATCTCAAGATGGCGCGCGTGTGTGGGCAACTCCAGCGGCGAGAATGGGTTACATTCGCACATGAGTTCATAACAGCGCCCGCGGCGATGGGGTTTTTTTTTTGGGGGGGGGGGCAAAAGTCTGGTAGGCTGTTATGGCGTCGTCTCTAATGACCAATTCTGGCGCCAAAGTAAGGCAGAACAAATTCCACGTCGGTCACTGTCAATAATCTCCAGCACACACAATACAAATCTCAGGAAGCTATAGAGAGGGTGCGAGGTCTTTCGACCGCAACAGTATTCGTCAAAGGCAGAAGAATTTGACAATTCCGAAGAATTCAGTCTGCTCATGTGGAAAGCCTTGTTGAATAGGGAGTAGGGACATCAACGTATTTTATAACTTTCTAATTAGAACTTTCTAATTCGAGGTTTTTTTGTTTACAAAACTCACAGTTCCACCGCGAGTCAGTAATATCCGTTCTTTATAATTATTCAATATTGGGGATCAAGACTGTGTTTCTATTCATTTTTCTCTCCTCAGATATGGCCAAGCTGATCGAAGTGTTCCGCACCTGTCCACACGCTCTGAAGTACGTAGCGGAGAGCAGCGGTGCCTGGAAAGCCGACCACCTGAAGGGTATGTCACCCGATCCGGGGTATAAGGGGTCCACTGATGGGCGGAAAGGGGGGAGGGGAGAAGATATGAGATGCTGGCTATAGAGAGGAGAGCCCATGAGATTGAGAGGGGCAGGCATGACTGGATGGCGTAAACGGTGCAGGGGCAGCTAATGCCGCCCAACAACATCGTCAGGGAAACGTAAACTTTGGCCCGGCTATACAATAACCTGATAAGGTCAGCCTCCCGTGTAACCCGGGTTGCCCACAGCCATTTTGTGTGTCAAATATTCATAGGAACTAGAGACACCCGAAGAAGGCAACACTCCCAACGGAGAAGAAAAAAACCCAACCCACACGATAAAGAAGGGGCTCTCTTCGAAGAAACGGTGCAGGAAGTTCAATTATTATCTTCGACTCTCCCACGAAGGAGTTTCGGCCTGGGCGTGTATCTTTCTGTGCGTGTGTGTACAAGTGGTTGGCTGGTCGATGGTCGGCATGGGGTATGAGGAGCACGTGTGGTTAGCTCGCTTGTCTACACATTCACACCCAGCTGACCCGGGTACACACGCAGCAGATTCTATAGCAGAAGCATCCCCCTACCCGGTGCCCCAGATCCGGCCCGCTTTCCAATTACGAATTACCTCACTTGAGGGGCTCGCAATGTCGCTGTTCACGCACTCCAATTCGTCTCTCGTTATCGGTTTGTTCTCTCTGTCCTTTCCCATCATCCACCCACCATTCCAATGCACCGTGCCAGCCTCTATACGCCCGGTACTATACGAAGCGGACTGCTTGAAATGCCTCGGCGATTGTACCTCACGCATCGGTTGCTGGCAAAGAAACCTGCACGAAATAAAGGAAAACAAACTACAGACGCCTCCACAGCGAAAGCCCTTCGTCATCTCATTGTAATTTCACGTATACGACAAATTAATGCCATGCATGACGAGAGCTACAGGGTTGCGTCCGCTGTTCCCTGCACGGCCTGCCTCCCCCTCCCCCTTCCACCGAGCTAGCTTTGAATTGCTTACTCCCTTATATCAAAGGCAAGCTGCATTTACAGAAATAACAACTTCTCTCCTTCCTCCGCACTCTCTCTCCCTCTCTCCCTCTCTCTCCCTCCCCCCCCCTCCCTGAATCTCTCCACAGATCTCCTTAATACGTGCCTAAACGTCGCTGTGCTGGCAAGGAAAATGAGCGGCTTATCCTGAGCGAAGTCGGTCGGGGGGGACGTCGGCACGAGACTGCTCGGTCACGCATTAACAAACCACGGAGGGTCAATCAACTGTCATCGGAAGTATATACATTTTTAAAGACGAAGACGGAGAATGGTAGAAATCACTGCTAAACCGGCCGTTGATCCCATTACGCCCCCTCTTTTTTTCCCCGATTTGCACGCTTTTTCTAGTTTGCCTACGTTCACGCATTGTAATGAACTAAGACCGCCGTCATGCAGCACTTTCTGAATTCCGCGTATTATCCTTCATCCGTTCTTTGGTCCCATTCCTAGTTCTTGGCAAGTGTTTTATTTCCTGAGTAAAATGTCTGCATCTTGTGGGTCATTTGGTTCGGTTTTTCCTTTCCCCTCTTTATATACAATCGGCCCATGGGCTTATTATGAGGGCGGGCGGTTATTGCTGTACGACTCACACCTTACCTGATATCGCTGACTAACTGAACTCCCTCGGGAACCCTTCCTCAAAAGACCCCCCCTCCATCCCCCACACACACTTTTTTCCAGGAGTAAAGGGGAAAGCGAATGCAAACATTGCAGGGATTCCAATATAAATACACCTTTAGTCAATAGTTCCTGATAAGATAATCCCCTTGACGTGTTTTAATGCATGCGTAGATGTGTAAACAACGATAACAACAAATATATTTCGAGGTGAATAAAGATTGAAATCAACTCCTGCCGTTATGTTTATTTCAACGTTCACTTGTCTCGGGGGGGGGATTAAATGATGAAACATTATTATTACAGCTATTGGCACAGTTGAACGGTGTTTGTCTAAGGAGCAGGGTGAACCCTCATATGGCGAACTTTGTGGTCGTGTTTGTCGCTGTGGCCGAAATCAGGTCAATGCGACCGCAAGTGGTTATTGCGGGGTTGTTTTTCCACATCCGAATTCTGCACGGTAGCGGCGGTTTCTGATGCACAAGGAACCGGAGCGGATCCGGTTAAGATGTATACGTGCGCGCGAGGAATATCATTTCATCGCCGAGAATTTATGGCGGGAAATCTTCACCCAATTTCCTCTGCTTCATCTCCTTCTTCTCCCAGGTTGGGAATTTTTTTTTTTTCTATTTTTTTTTTCGAGTGCGTATCGAGAGCATTTGGCGGTACGGAATATACCGCTTCAGTTCACCGCAAGTCTGCGTAATTCAACCGAAGCCTATTCCCGCGTAGCACTCATAAATATAGCATTTCCAGCTGAGGAGGATCTGCCGTCTCACCTTACTGTTCTTTCAATCCTCGAAGGCAATTTGTAAACGGTAAATTGTAACATAACACTGTATATTTTCCTGTTCCAAATAAAACAGTATCTTGTTGACCACTCTCCGTTTCTCGGCATGATAACTCAAACAATCGCACCCATAAGGATATCCAAGGACTTATTGCATTGACCGCTATCTTTAATTATCCACGATATTCTTTGATTTCACAGAAATTTCTAAGAACCCTGAAAATGAACCCAGTAACCGGAACGAGTCATCCCAATGACGAATTTTGATTTGGGACGAAAAAACAAAAACCCAATGCAGTTACCTAGACAAAGAGTCGACGCATATTTCAGTATGAAATTCCTGTTTTGATTTTAGAGGTGTAATAAAATACTAATGTGTAATACTGTTGATGGTCATTATATGGATTAAAGACATAAGTGCGATTTGATTTTGTTTCCCGAACAAAGTGAGGCTCGCCTTGTTTGTTGCATTACCCGACTGGCTGTAAATGTCACTGTTACACAAATAATGATGACGACAGACCTCAGACGTCGCCAACAAAAATAGGAACGGTGCAAGGTGAGGTGAAACGGGTATCGATTCAAAGTAGTTTCTGCGCAAACGCAGATACATTATGCTGACTCTGAACGCTGAGCGAATAGGAAGGTTTCAGACAGAGACAAATCCACAACACTCTAGCTGGGCGAAACATAATGTCCACTATTATGATTTCATCAGGAAGGTTGGGAATCGGGAGATTGATTTTGACCCGCAGAATCTATAAGTTGGGTCTTTATTGACCCAAACTATAAATGGTTGCTTCAATGATGACCGACATATTTTCGTGCACAGTGCATTATACGGGGAAAAGTCAGTGATACGTTGCAGAGAGCTACGAAAGAACGTGCACCGTTAATTGGACCATTGCGCGCTGCTTTATGTACCGTGGCTTCAACAAACTTCTTCAGCTCCACACCAAGAAACTGGTCTATTGTATTTTAGCATTAGCTATCTGACACAGATAAGGTTAAACCACTTAGCCTGCATCCATATAGTGCACGCCCATCCACTGGAAGAATGGAGCCTCTGTCCTGCCACTCACATGCGCAGTTGTTCATCCAGCTTCACAATACCAGCACATTTGATATAAAACATGAATGGCAAAAATGAAAAATAAGCAAGAGTTTTCCTCTCTCTCTCTCTATCGAGTTAGGAAGCATGGTTTTTTATACAAACCAGTTTAGCTGATATAGGGACTACTCCGGACTGCACTCAGGAGATGACATCCAACATTTTACCCTTTTCGATTCAGTGATCGCTTGAGGTCCCAAAAGGCAGACCACCGAGGAGCGAAACACAGCCCTTCCTTCATCACGCTGACATTGAATTGTTGGCCGTTCACTCGGTCTATAATTTGATTACAAGGAGAGCGATTTGTTCATACGTTTCATTCAAAATGAAAAATGTCATGAATGAATCAATCTGTTAACATTTTCCATGTCGGCCCAGAAAAAAAAAGATTCAAAAAAGGGGAAGTGTTTTTCTCGTAAATGCAGCACTGTTTTGTTCTGGGATTCCACGTCTGTTCGTTCCTTTATATTTTTTTTTTTAAGATGGCATGCGTTAGTACATTTGCTTTCTTTGTTGTGGTGTTGACAATTAAGCCCGTTAATCACCAGAAAAATCCGGTTTCATCTGCCCCTCGAGGAGGGACAGAAGGGTCAGACAAAAATTATCCAACAACTAATAGCTTTTTATTGTATTTTCATGACACATATTAAAGCAGAATGAAGCGAAATGACTGCGCCAATACCTCGGAGCAAACCACTCTAGATTTCCATCACTGATGGTGGTGGGTTCAATGGGAGGAGGGAGGGGACGTGCGGATAGCGTTTAGACCGCCCGCCCATCACTCGACCTTTTCCTTATCCAACCAGGCAATCTGCTCCCCGTCTCTGACCGGTCCGCCAGAGTGCCTCGTGGCCGGGCTGGCTTGTTTCACAGACTCTCTCCCTCCCTCCATGCACCCCTTCTTCCACTGCATCTGTGTCTGTTCGACTGTCTACCCCCACTATCTGTTTATATCCATGCCTCACTCTGTGTATGTCTTTCTGTCTCTCCTTGTTACTCAATGCCTCGTCTCTCTGTCTTCTTACTTTCTGTCTCTCTGCCTCTATGGGTTTTTTCATTCCTCTCTGTCTCTCTGTTTCTCTGTCTCTCTGTCTCTCTGTCTCTCTGCCTTTCTGTCTTTCTGTCTCTATGTCTCTCTGTCTCTCTGTCTCACTGTCTCTCTGTCTCTCTGTCCCTCTGCATCTCTGTTGCTATGCATCTCTGTCTCTCTTTATATCTCTTTCCTCCACCTCCCTTTCTGTCTCTCCATCTCGCCATGTGTCTATATCTCTCTGGCTATCTATTTATCTCTCTGTGTCCACTCTCTCTCTCTCTCTCTCTGTCCTCTCTCGCTCTCTCTGTCGTTCTCTTTCTCTTTCTCTTTCTCCCCCCCCCCTCTCTCTCTCTCCCTCCCTCTCTCTCTCTCTCTTCCTCTCTCTCCCCCTCTCTCTCTCCCCCTCCCCCCCTCTCTCTCTCTCTCTCTCTCTCTCTCAATCCTGAACGTAAAGGAAGCAGTCTCCAAACTTTACTCACGTGGGTCAGTAATCATGCGCACAATGTGCAGGAGCAGTCAGCGTCCGGAATCAATCCCAACTGTTCGTCTGACCACAGCCGACCGCGTACCGTCTCGTTCGCCATTGTGCAACTTGCACAATCCGAATACAATCCAATAGCTGTTCAAAGTACATAGTTATTTTTGTTCAGAATAAATAACGAGGTGTGAATTGCCAGTAGAAATACTATTTATTGAATACACACTGATAACCGGGTCAGGTCCTTCACAAGAGGTGGATCAGATTCCGGGATCGGATCCTGATCGGGCGCGAGCGTGTACACACTGTCGCGCTGATCGGCCTTTGATCGGCCTCGAGGGACCTGGTGCCCCGCCCGGGATCCAGTGTAAACACGGTGTAACAAATCGTGACCGGGGAAGCTATTCCACGCCTTTGATGGGCGCTGCATTGGCCGCGGCGTCGCGTCCCGTCATGACTTGCCGCAAGCGGAGTGTCTACGCCGCCGAGAGCGAGGGGCGAACCCATGAGAGTCGCACGATGATGCATACACCTCAGCCTGGGCACTGAAAAGCCCATCAAGATGAGAGAACAATTAATATTGTACGAATAAAAAGCCCCCATATTATATCGTTGGGTGTCGAGCGTTTAGACGCTAAAATCACTTTACGCCCTTCACCTGGAAAAAAATTCCGTCTGGTCCAGTCTACGGTTGTTGTTTTTTTGCAATTAGGTTTCACCTGATCTGTGAACTCGGAATGTGGATATATAGGATTAAAATGGAAAATAATGAGTTGGCCTATACCGGTAATTAAACAAAATGACCCTTAGTGACCTTCGTTTGCCCTTAAGCTCTTCTGCAAGGCACCTGATGACGATATGATATGAGCGCACAGGCGTTAATCAGCCGTTTAGTAAACATAATAATGTGTGCTCCTTTGAGATGCAAGTATTTGCTTGCCTTTTTGTCGTCGTTCAACTATTATGGCGCATTAGTTAGACGAGTTACGACGCAGCTCTGTACTGTAGCAGAAATAACGGGACGGACTATTCCAGTCTCCTCAATAGGACCTTGGAGACTTGATCGATCGTTTACCTTTTGCAACATCGTGCAAATAATTGATTAATAAGGGCGCCTCCCTTGGTTTGCCTGTGGGGGCGCCCCAGCCATGGCCGTGAGAAGTCGGAATTATTTCAACCGCTCCACGTTGACAGAGGGCGCTGTGGCAACTTCGCTTCACGACTCATGGCTTTCAATTATAGATTAGACAATCTCTCATCATCCTCGCGAGTCACGATCAGAAACAGGCATGCACGGGATAGATCGTATGTTTATTCATTTTAAAAATCTATCCATAAACGAAGAAGATTTCTGGTTTATCCTCGATAGTATCACTGCACGTGCGCAAACAGACCAAACTGTAAATCACCAAGATTACACAAAGGCCACATCTCATGCCTCACGGTTCGCGTCTCAAGTTTGCAGATGATTTCCAAAAATCCTCCAAGACTCCACTTCATTGGCCAGGGCTTATAATTTTGTTTTCTTTCGTGGCTACTCCAGTCAAGCGTTTCCCCTGCAGTTCCCAGCAATCAAGTACCTGTCTTGATACCCTTCAGGGCAGGCACCAGTGACCCTCGTCCCCGCTTGTCAATTCTTCCGCCCGGTCGCACCTGCGCGTTACTTGGTCTCCACACGGTGATTTTTCTCCAAGACTTGAGGGGTTAAAAATCGGTTGTCGAAACAAAAACAAACTGTGTACAGCGCATCCACCTGCACAGACGGGAAACGTGGCAGGCTCCTCTGTGTATACCGCCCTCTTCGTCCAGACTGACAGGAGAAGTACGTATATAGACAGATCCGGGAGAGGGTGTTACAATTATAAACGCCATAGCTGGGTGACTCTTGAGGGCCAAACACTCCCAACATGTTGGTGACTGAATACAAGTGGTAGGCATTCTTCTTCAGCGACTTTCGGTGACTACATGTGGGAGTCAACGGGCTACGCGATTGGTCGTGAAAGACCCGGTGTGCCTCTGTGCATGGCAAAAGAATCTTAGAATTGTATAGAGGGCAAAACATGTATTCAATAGCACCCCGAAAACTTCACATAATAATTTGTAGAGGTTACATATATGAAAAGCAAACAGAATCACAAAGCAAGTTGAAGGCAAATGCCATCGTATAAGCATTGGGGAATGATCGTCCATGTTATATGAACATTGATCGTGTCCAAATTTCCAAAACTCTGTTTGTGCTTAACCCTCAAAGAGCCGGGTTATTTTGACCATTTCACAGCCGGGAAGGGGTAGATTCCGCCCCCACCCCTCAGATCTCGGTCGGTTGATTTTGCAGGGTGATAGAGAATTACATAATGAACATTTGTGCAAAATTTCATTTGAAAAAAATTATGTTTTGGGCTTGTTTATGTTTTCTATGTTTTTATTGAATTTCCTATGTTTTTATTGAACTTCCTATGTTTTTATTTAATTTCCTATGTTTTTATTGAATGTCCTATGTTTTTATTGAATTTCCTATGTTTTTATTGAATTTCCAATGTTTTTATTGCATTGTCTATGTTTTTATTGAATTTCCTATGTTTTTATTGAATTTCCTATGTTTTTATTGAATTTCCCCAATTTGCATAAATTTGACAATGATAATGAAACACGAAGAAGCAATAATTGTATGCAGCAATATCAATAAGCTAATTTTGCCAAAGAATCCTGAAAATAATACCCTATGCACCTTGGATGCTATGCTTTTTATGTAGTGTAAGTCAATAGAAACGACTAAGTATAAGAGGAGTGACTTCTACTTCAATGCTTGAACTCGAGACCATGGGACCATTGCATATAGCTGCTAATACGCGTGAACACCCGCTTAATGTGAACAATCTTCCTTATCTAGAACAAGACTGCCAATATTATTTGGGTTTTTTTCAAACGATACTCCTCGCGTTTGACTTCCATTCTAACGCTGGGTGTTTTGCATTCGATACATAATTATAGAACATGGGAAAGTAATTAACCTGGGGCTAATATCATAAGCCTGCTTGTGCATCAAATGTTGCTTAAAGCCCTATGCAACATTGGTAAGATCGAAAAACAGAAATGTTCACAGATTTACATGAAACTTATACTGTTTGAAGATGGTTATAGTCGAAACCTCGCACTGAAATATGTCTGTCTATTATGTTGTATTTTGGAAGAATAGAGTAAAAGAAGTCGTTTACGTCTCACTGAAATCTAAACTACAGTGGGCGTCGAATGCTGCATTTTCAACAAATGAAGCGGTTTTCTCGATTTTCTCTAGACACGGTAAGCGGATTTAGCTGATTTTTTTTTACAGGTGTGCGATTTAATGCATATGTTGGATCAGACGACGTATGGATGCTAATCTTTGACCTCGACCAATGATGTGTAGGGCCTTTTAATGTACAAAGTCATAGAATCATGACTATCAAAACAAGTCTTCCCCTTTGTATCATGCCAAAGTAAAGAATGGTGAAATACAAGCCAAATGCAGTTGGCATCAAATTTCAGTGCATGTACCGACAGTGTATAGGCCTATTCCTGTCTACACATGGAGGGTTTTCATGCTAAGTGTATTTTACACGCATAAGCGGCTTTATGAAATTGGGCTCTGGCTTAATTCGGCCAGGCTTTTCATGCTTGAGCAAATTGAAATGCTGAAGCGGCTCTATGAAATAGGGCCCCATCATTCCATTGAATATACTAGACTGCCCTTTAAAGGTCAATTGCAGCGCATTTCGGAATTTTGTTTTATTAATTCAACTAATACTGCGGTGTCAGTAAAAAAAAAGTTCATGCTATATTTTGTCTTGAATTTTAATAATGGGAAAGACGTTTCCGGTTTGAAAGGGAGAGCGGCCACGCCCCTTCGGCGGCCGCTCTTGATGACGTCAGGAGAGGAATACCATGGTCCATTAATAGAAGTTGTTACATCGCACGTTATTATACTGACGGTAAGTGCACATGTTTTTTTTTTCAAGGGAAAATATTTCAGGAGTTAATAGAGACAAATTCTTGGACATGCCTAGCGTCGCTAGGTTTCGTTGCTGAGGACTGCAGCAATGACGATCCTAGAAATAATAAGCCGTATTCGTACACGTCACAAACTGCACTGGCACCAACGAAATCATCACGCCCGTCAAAGCGCGCGCTTCAGTTCCCGTCTGATGCCATCAGAAAAAAAAATCTATTTTAAGAATCTCTATCCTTCTTATCGACTGATAGTTTATCGGATTCTGGAGAAAAAAGCTGATTGAAAGACGTGTCGGCAAGTCACTTTGTTCGCGCTTACTTCGTGAAAAAGGGAAGCCTTGCGCAGCGCTCAAAAGGTGCATTACGCACTGAACCCGTCAGGGAACTACTCTAAATGCATACGACCTATTCGGTAAGAAAAGAAAATCCGTTTTCCCCCAAGACGTAAATAACGGTGCCCTAAATTAATAAAATACTAAAATAGCTTGAAACATATTTATACCAAAAATGTATACCTTTGACCTTGGGTCATAATATACCAATGAATAAATTTAAGGCCAAATTAGGATGTTTATATTCCTTTTGTTTGATATTCAGTTGACCTTTAGGCCTACCTCAAATAAATTTCAAATACCCGAGAAATTGATTTCACTCTGAATTCATTAGAAGTGAGCAAGGATCTCGTTCTTGGCTATAGACATTACCACGCTACACGCCAGCCACTGCGGTATATCATCCTCCATTGCTGCCAACAGACATCTCCTCCTCGCTTAGGGATATCAGGATTTCACGGAATCACGACGTGAACATTACACCCAAGTAGCCGAGGACAAGGAATTGATAAGACGCCCGAATTTCGTTGCTATTCTGTTGCGGGATATTGGAATGGGATAGGGGAGGGGGTTAACTGATTTGTATCAACATTGAGAGTTATACGCCGAAATCGAGTAAGGAGACTCCACAACGCATATCCTACTTCCACCCACGCGAACCAGTCTAGAGCGGGTTCCTCGTAGCGGGCCTCAAGGATTTTTGGAGACTGGCCGAGAAAGCTAGAATGACATCATAGGAGCCGGCGAACAACCAAGTGACGCCACTCCCATCACCCCCCCGATCGTCCTACGCGTTCACGCCATTTCTGATGACGTCAGAGGGAGAAGGGGGCCCGCTACGATGGCGACAAGAGGAAGGAGGTTTGGTGGGTGGTTGGGACAAGGCTGGCCAATTTATGTGGGCCGCTGTCACTGCGATCGATCCCTTCTGGGCCAGCATGCATCGCTGACAGCTGCCGTAATTTGTTCATAATTATCTGCATAAATATCCGTTTGAGGCCACGACCTTCGGGCGCGAGGCATCAGGAAGCATGGAAGCTCCCCCCTCCCCACTCTTCCTCCTCATCTATCGTCCGCATCGTGATTTTGTGCAGTGAGGGCACGCTGTTGTGCCCGACGCTCTCCAACGGAGCGAGCAGCCATGACATATCATATGACATATGCCGCTACCGGTATCTGACGCTGCGTTAAGTATAAGGGGGCGGTGGGCAGCTCGGTGGGGACAACTGGAGAAAAAAAAAGACTGGCTGACGTCAGACGAGGAGTCGGGCCCTTGTGTTATCCCGGCGCACTTTCCCGAAAGATAAATATTTGCCTCATGATTGACTACTAACGTCAAAATGACGCATTGGGGTGTTTTGTCTGTTTTTGAAACCTTTACGTCGGAGAATATAAAAAGCAAGTTGTGTGGTTGGGGAGTAGCGTGGGCCAGCATCCTTCCTCTCTACCTCTCACAAATAGCTGCTTTCAGTGGTAATTCGATTGAAGCACTTACACTCCGTGTATAGTTTTCCGTTCAGCGGAAAACTTTCTGACTCTCTCCACTCCGCCAAATACTCACACACTTTATCATGAAGCACAATAAAGTATTCTCTCCAAGCCGCGCGATATCGAGCAGACCTGCATCGTGACATGTTTATAGGAAAGTTTCTTGCAGGGGCGGAATCCTGTTGATCACAGAAGGGTTTGGTAGTGTGGGCGCAACAGTACTGATTATTAGCAATAGAGCAAGCTGGAGTCAGTATAGTTTGATACCGTTTTTGGCTTTCGTCGCGGTTTGGTTGGACAATACAACGTCTATCGGTTGTCATCGGACAAACACTCGATCACTCCTCCGCTTTCCTAACACAAGAAGGGTAGATTCTAGAGAACAGACACGCTATACTCTTCCTGTTACAATGTACATTTTGTTTGTGGAGTTCTAACCAAAGACCTATAGTGCGTGAAGTGCGCAAGGTGACCTATATACTCTGCCCAAAAGGTGAAGTCGCTCGGCGGCCTTTTGAGAAAGGAGTCCTCTGTCGTCTGCTTTCGGTGAAAGTCACAAACAGTAAAACAGATACAACATTGGATGCGCGAATAGAATGTGATAACTTTTGATGTGATGTGATGTGATGTGATGTGACCACGCGATGGAGCGCACGCGTGTGACTTTGCTTACTAAAATGACGTCCAGTGCGTACTTTATCTGGATGCGTGTGATCTCGCTAGAGTATAGGCTATCTTGCGCTATAGGATCGATTGTTTTAACTGACACATTATCATGGACTGATCATCTAAACGATCCATCGAAGACAAACCATCGAAGACGAGCACCAATTAAGAACGCCCGCACGTGAGTCAAAGACAACACCGAGACAACACCGAGAACGAAACAGAAGAACTATCCAAAACAAAACCGCGTAGACAAATGAACAAACGGATCATCGAATGGAGACAAACCACCCACAGGAAACCATGGGACCACCCGAGCTCCAACCATAGGCGGTGAAGCATTGAACACTAACCTCTCGATGACAAAGACAACACCTTAAAAACAACAACTGAGACGAATCATTAAAACTTATCGAACGATGACGAACGACAATGTATATACGGACGACAGAAGACGAACCATCGAATGAAGTTGAACGATCGAATGAAGACGAACCGTCGAATGAAGACGAACCATCGAATAATGACAAATCACCGAAGGATGATGAACCATCGGAAGAAGATGGACCACTGAACGAGGACGAACTACTGAACGAGGACGAACTACCGAACGAGGACGAACTACCGAACGAAGACGAACTACCGAACGAGAACGAACTACCGAACGAGAACGAACTACCGAACGAGGACGAACAATCGAATAAAGGATCATCGAACCAAAACAAAGCACCCGAACACTATCCAACGAAGATGGACCATCGAACCACCCAAAGACAATTCACCCAAAGACAAGCCCCTAAAAACAAACAGACAAAGATCATTTCCTAATTATTGGTCCACCGAACGAAGGCGAGCCGTCAAAGACGAACTACCGAACGAAGACGAACACATTGGAATGACCAAGAACGAACCTGCGAACGGTGGCGATCCACTGAGCATGAAGCAGCTAAAATGGACCGCCGACCGACGCAACAGCACCACTCGTGCTCAGTCGGGGTGACTGGGGTCACCATTCAGCCAGCACGCTCTCGAGGGATAGTTGTTCACTCTGACCAGCTGATGGACGGAGGTGTTTGATACCACTCTCTCCCTCTCCCTGCCCGCACTGACTCCTCGAGATGCATGCGGTCGATGATGACGCTGAGTAGCACACATAATGGCAGGGCATATCTGACGTCTATCTGACGAATATTATCTGGCGTCCTGCAGTATTACAATCAGGCGACATCAAGCCTCGCTTTGCAGAAGTCTATTCTAAAACCATCTATATTAATCTCGACCGCTTTATTCAACTGCCCGGAGTAAATGTTAGCCGGGAGGAAAAATCCGCAGATGACATTATCAAAGGTAATAAGCACACTGTGTTACCGATATGACAGAGAATTAAAGAACTCAGAATTCGTATCCAAAAAACAACAACCTAAAACAAAGTAAGAGGACATGTTTACACCCTAGTAGTCGCATCTTTCTCAGAGGCAGATATTTGTCTTGGAAGAAAGTCGTGCATTAACCCTCTGGTATTCTTAGGATTGTAATACACTTCATAATCATTCTAGAAACAGGTGTTTCAAAGTATATTTTCACCTCGTTTTTAATCCATTTCACTTACGGTTACCTTTGGATTGTTTGTTATTATAGTATAATTATAATCACGAACACGTTTAGGGGCTGACATAGCGATCCTAGTAGTAGGTTTTTACAAGGCAGGGTTCAACTGAGAAAGTACCTGCTAAGATCGACTGCCCTTTATATATCTGAAATTTGCATTTTGGTCATTCCAATCAATGAGCACTATACTTTTGTACTTTACCCCAAATACATAAAACACCGATCAAATATTTAATACCTTTTGGTGAGCATTGAAGTGTTCCCGTTTATATGCCCCGTCAGTGTTAGCTAATCTTACTGCCCGACGCCTAGACTTCCTTCGACAAGCCCGCCCTCTATCGAGGTAAGAGGCACCGACGCTGTGCCTAGCTTGGTCATCGTGAGAAATAATAATACACCTAGAGTTTGGAAAGGATTATGAAAGTCCCTAACTAGAAGTTATCGAGCAGTTAGAAAAAAAACATCTTAGAGGTATTTTTATGCCGAGCAAATGTAGAAGATGGTATCTGAAGAATTGGACAAATTATGGACTGCCTTTGAACTCAGGACGACAGGGCCATTAAGATATTACTTAATTGCTTCAGATTCACAAATAGGCCCTACACGTTCGATAAGCTTCCACGGGTAGACCCAGGTGACGTCCCTGGCTATAGAGAAATTGCTTTTACGCTGAAAATTGTAAGGGTTGATGGCGCCCTGTGCCATACAGGATTAACCCAGGGAAACCAATCGACCGCACTTGCTGTGTGTCTAAAAAGTTGGTGTGTTTTTTTCGACCCAAGTGACCCGCGAGAGGGCGCCATATATTTCGATCCGGACTCCTACTGTATATCCACAATCCACTCTCTCGCAGAAGCCCTGAGACGATCAAACTAAAAATCGAGGCGATGCTCTCCATCTGACAGTTACAAGCAACACCTCCAATCGATACACATTAACACGAAGACGCATCCGAACAAAATAAATCCTCGACCAAGTGAATGAGGGCGCTATCACCTTGGCCAGCAATGGTCTCTGTCTGACGCACCACTGCATGGCTTAGAAATCAAAGAGGATAATTCGTGGCAGACAGTTTCTTCAGGGTGCGGATATCTGAGACCGTTTAATTTGTTTTCCTTTAAATCATTTTTGAGCGTGGGGTGGGAGGGGGTGTGAGATGTTTAGACCAAACCCGCCTTTTACCGTCTTCGAACACAGTCAGTGCATATGCCTCATCTGGTCGCTTTACAAGTGCTGTATCATTGCACGCCAGGCTTCATTTAACGGCGCTTAATTGAACACTTTGCCTGCCTGCCGTGATTCGTCAATCTGCTAGCCCGTTACCCTCTGTAGACCTTTTCCTTCAATTTCTTCTTTCCTTTCAATTTGTTTGTAGTCACAAAATGTGCGGTGTAACACATTATACGATCATCGGGAGCGCTGGCGAACTCGCTCTCTTCGGGAAAATGGCTCGATCCATCATTCTTCTGAGGGCAGGAAAGGCGGCATGGCAGGGCGTGGAGGGGAATTCATCAAACTACATAACGGAGCCTCAGACAATTTTTGACGGGTATATTTTGGCTAATCCTCGGTTGCCGTTTATCCAGCTGTTGTGCCCGTGCCAGTGCCGGAAGCGTCTGAAGTTATCTAAATGTCGCCGAGGGGAGGTGAATGGAATATGCCGCAGCTGATACTGTTACTATTATTTTTGTTTCGGCAAGTAAACATACACAATTTTGTTGTTGCCACGCAGTGGGAATGGGGGTTTGTATTTTTGTTAAAGACTTCACCTGAAGGGTTTTTATATGGCATGACGCCTCCTCCTCCCCCAGTTTGAAATAGTTCTTTGGCATTGTGATATAAATGATTGGGAATTGTGGTTCGTGTGAGCTTAAAGGAACATATATAATATCGGTGGCGCATAGTGTGCTATAGTGAATGTACCGGTCTACCGGTGCAGAGTTACATAGAGCCTGGCATGATAAATGTCAGCGAAAAGTCAATTACTAAAATATGAAGCATTGATGAAAGACTGCGTCTTTTCTTTCATCTTAATCGCGAGGCGGGGGCACGACTTGGACGGAATGATGTCAATGAATGGGAATCATATTATCAGGTCGAACCCCCCCCCCCCATCTCAATGAAAGACGGCACGGGCACAGTATACTAGTCCAGGCACTATCGCATCTGGGAATGTAAAGTCACATCAACTATTGTTCTTGACCGAATCGTGTGCAAACCCGGGCGTTCCTCCGTACACTGCGGGCCGAACGTGAAGCCGGAGTGAGTTTAGCAATTATAAGCTCTTCTGTTGAATTCCCGACAGGGGAAAAGCCTCCATATACTCAACAATGATGTTTATGGGAGTACACCATGCAAAATCCAGTCATATTTTTTTTTTCTGTATATAGGAAAAAGAAATTAGTTCAGAATTGAAACATTCGCAACAAATGTGTACTGTCATGTGGCGCCTTAAAACCATGTCCCTTCAAGACAAACCATTCAATGATATCACGAACAATGTGGCGGGTCTCCAGCGACACCGTGTAACACATTTTTTTCAAAACGGCGTCTGCACGTGGCTCTGAAAAGAACCAGCATATACCACAAACAAAATGCGCAAAACTACTTAGTGCAGTATGAATTATCTGTGCATTGGAGTGGCGCAAAGGCATTTGTTTGCACCCGTTTAATCATTAACTACTTAAATGGTACCAGTAAAATGGACGAGTTTGTTTTGAAAGAGCACTTTAATCAGAGATGATTATAATTTCATTTGATTCGTCGAAAGTATCACGTACGTACAAGAAACATTAACTTTCCACGGATCGAGGGTGCAATCGGTCACTACTTTGTAGAACAAATGGGTCTTATTTATTTTGCTGCAACTAAAAGAGACATTAAACACAGAAAAAGAGAAATCGGATATTATTCAAAAAGCTTCACCAAAACGTTTGGGATCTGTCATACAAGACTGACCTACAAATAGGATACCAACGGGTTCTTCATAAATCACCGTAATAATTTGATTGAAACCAATGGATCTTGTGTTATGTACTGTCTGAAGGGGACTTCAAAAAAACATTCCCCGTAAAGCCTCGTGCAGAAAACGCCAGGGCCAGTCACGGGCATGGGTGTCTTGCTCCGGCGGAAAGTGCACCGCTAATAACGAGCGCCTCGATTTCTCCGAGGTTAGTCAAATACGCAAATGCCGAGCCCCGTGCAAAGGAGAACGGTGCTGGAAACCACGCTACCCCAATCAAAGGGCCATCGTTTGACCATAAATTGAAAAAACAAACACGAGTGACAACTGGGTATGCCCCACACGACGCGCGAGCTGTCTGCATACACGTGTCTAATTTCGTGTTCAAACGTAAAAGGCCGGAAAATAATGTCAGAGAATATCGAAGCACAATCTGACGGAGGATTCGTCTCTGAGCCACACTCATTCATATTAATACCATAATGTGATGATGTCACCGACTGCCTTTTACACTGTAAACCCGGCCACCCACATTATCTTTAATTTGGTTTCCAAGCGGCCTTTCTATTACTCTATTGGAGGTTTGGAAGATCGCAAACTGGATTTATCTGTTTGAATTGAAGTAGGCTATGAATGAAAATCATTTGCCCAACTCAGACCTGACTTCTTTTGGAGACAGTGGCGCCAGGTTGTCGGCAGGTATTCCCCCATTTTATCAGGAATGGGGGATGGTCTGTGTTGCCAAACGTGAACACGTGAACACGGCCATCCTTGAATAGGAGACTTGACACGTCCGAAAGGGCTATTGGGGTGCCCCGATCTGCTCCGCTAGCTGCGGGCAACCAGTGCGATATAAGACATCGCGAGCAACAGATTGGGAGGGAACTGTTATACAGTGCATTACGTCAATGCAGTGTGCACATAATTTATGTTATTGACGCTACTCGGGCCGAACTCGGCTCGAGACGTTGTGACCGCGGGTTTTTGCAATGTTAGACATTCTCTTTTGCCATCCAGCCCTATATCCTGGGCTGCACGAACAGCCAGGTCGTGTTGAAGGCCGATGGCATTGAGGTCGTCTATGATCTGTGATATGTAGGTGCAGCGCAGGCTTCCACCCTGCCGAGCCCCAAAGGGTTCTGATGGTTGGTTAAGTGTGTTCAGGAAGACAGCGAGAGGCACCTCTAGTCTCCACAGTGCATGGCCAACTAAGTGGAGGCGTTTTTTTCAGCAGGGTTGTTTTTGCAGGAGCTATGCCTGTACGAACGTGTGTACATACAATATGACGGTTCAAACAGACGGGTATACGGGTATACAGACGTAATCAGTTACCTCGTTGTGCATTAGACGCCCCAACAGAAACGCAGTGGCAATAGCTACGTCTGCCAAAGTGCAGTATATATATTGAGGCTAACAAATGCAGCAGCGAGGAGACGTTTACTGCAGCACTTTTTTTTCTACTGCCGGGACACTAGCGCTTAAAATGCCGACGTAAACCACTCGGAGAAGCTGCAGCTTAAAACGGTTGCTTTCTAGAAATCAACAAGTCTGCTGTAATTGATAACGCTCCACTTACTGCCCGTGCGATTGCACAGTCGTTAAACGAGTCGTGTAGGTTTGGCTCGTTACAGTGACGGAACCGCCCTAATGGGTCGGTGTTGACCGTGAAATGCGAGAGGCGACAATTTGTTTCGCTTTTTGGGGGGGGGGTTGGGGGATAACTTAGGCGACGGCCGACTGGTTTGAGGTTGGCGCTCACCGTTTCCGTATATAATGAGTTGGGAATTATACAGAGCCATTCGTCCGTCTCTGAATTGAAAAGCAAAAACAAAACAAACATTAGAGGAATAAATTAGCCCAGAACTGGGGGGAAATACAAGGATGGCAAGCCCCCCTTTTTCAGGTGTTCAAGGTTTCACACATAATTATCTGTTAGCGGGTGCACATCAATGCGCCCCGTTGTCATTGAGCGCTGCCCGTGAAATTCGCACCTGACTTTTAAGCCGATGGCGTTAGAAATGACAAGACTCTACACATCTCCCTATAGACCCCTAACGTTCCTCCGACTCCAATCAGCTTCACCCACGCACCGGAGTGGGACCACTTCGTTCTCACCTAAAGTCTCCCCACGCCCCCACCCTACACGTCCGGAACTATAATTTAATCAAAACGAAGTTAGCCCTAGTCCACCTCAAAGCCGTTTGACTTGAGACAATCGAGTTCGGACTAATCTAGTTATAAATTCCTCAGATTTGTCGATTACTTTCCCGAGGGTGTCACTTCTCCCCCCCCCCCCGTTTTCTCATATTTGATGGGCCGCATCCCGATTCGATATATTCCATCGATCGGTGCGGAAGGACAGGAGAAGGGGGGTCGCGTTAGCAGTATAGTTATATGCGTTTTCTCGTAGTGGAATATCGTCTTTAAAGGGGTAACGCAACATTGGTCGAGGTCGAAGAATAGCATCCATACGTTGTCTGATCCAACATATGCATGAAATAGCACACCTGTGAAAATTTCAGCTCAATCCACCAACCGAGTCTCTAGAAAATAGTGAAAACCGCTTCATTTGTTTCGCGAAAATACAACATTCAGCGCAATGTTCCGAAAAATCGTTTAGATCTACATGTAGGGGTGATATATAAACGATTTATTTTACTCTGTTCTAAAAAAATCAGCATTTTAGGCAGAAATATTTCAGTGCGAGGTTTCTATCATAACCATAACTGAATAAGTTTCATGTAAATATGTGAACATTTCTGTTTTTCGATCTTACCAATGTTGTGTAGGGGCTTTTAACTGAAACGAGAAAGCGGGTTTTTGTGTGTGTATTGCTTTATTCAGAGCTAATCTCAGCTTGAATTTAAATTATTGGATGAGATGATTTGAGTCTATGACACAGACTGAGCATATTGGAGTTAAAGCAAAGTCAGAAATTTAGCGGTTAGGACGTAACAGATAAGGCAAGTTTGGCAGATTTTCTCAAGATAGAGAGTGAACTAAATATGTAAAAACTTGAAATAAAAGAAGTGGTGGTGTTATTTTTTGGGGGGTGGACCATTGGCAGTTGATTGCAGAAGTGTAAAAAAAAACAAGGCTTATTACCTGAGATTTTCAATAGGTGATTGTCAATTTTGTTGATAGCATTACTTGAGTTTCTTGCATAACATTATTTTGGGTTGTTTTCACTTACAATCAAGAGACCGTAAATACTATAAACTTCAGAGCATTGGCCGAGTCACCCCATCTGCAGCTTTGGGGCTAGAGTTCTCCACAAATGCTTCCTGATGCATGGGAGCGGTATATCTGCTCTGAGGCAGAAAGTGCTTCTACGCGAGCTCTACATCCCGATGCTATCATGTACCTGTATCAGGCAATCATACGGCCCGTCAACGAATTTCAAACATTATTCCCAAGAATTAATTACATACAGCTAATTCTGAATTTTTATTTCAGAAAAGAGTGACTAAAGTAAAATTCCGGTATTTTTTCGCGATCAAAGACGGCAGGGACACACCCATTTGACTGGATCATGCAGCTGTAATTGGAAAGTTAACATTTCGGCTAAAAAAGTTTGATTAAATCTTTGATTTTTTCTAGCCCCTTACAATTGTAGGACGTCCATTCGCCTCCCGGAATGGAAGTCCTATAATTGTAGGACGTCCATTCGCCTCCCGGAATGGAAGTCCTACAAATGTAGGACGTCCATTCGCCTCCCGGAATGGAAGTCCTACAATTGTAGGAAGTCCATTCGCCTCGCGGAATGGAAGTCCTACAATTGTAGGACGTCCATTCGCCTCGCGGAATGGAAGTCCTACAATTGTAGGACGTCCATTCGCCTCCCGGAATGGAAGTCCTACAATTGTAGGACGTCCATTCGCCTCCCGGAATGGAAGTTCTACAATGGTAGGACGTCCATTCGCCTCCCGGACCAACAATATTGCGTTTCGAAATAACGCTATTAAATCACTAACCCTGATATTTTAAAGATAAAAATCAATCTGAAGTGTTTCAAAGCAGAACCTTTACAAATGCACAATTTGAAGAAAATTGTAATTTGCAAATATCAGGAATGTTGATGTTTCAACAACATCATTCGCCATTTTCAAACTACATACGTTTAAAGTAGGATGTGTCAGTTGACTCAAATATCTTTTTTTCCGTTCAGCCATCCGACACAGAATAACATGACATTTGCTCGCTGTACAAAGCTTTATGGGTACGAGAAGAACAAATCGGCACCCTTCATAAGAATCCAGCTGTCCTAGGCCTACCGTGCTCACAGATTAAAATGATTATGTTTTCGCTGTACAAAGTTGGGGTACGAATTGTGGTGCGAATCGGTACCCTTCATAAAAAGCCATTCATCCTACCAGTACCAATGGAGTTGTAAGCAAGCCCCAACCCCACAAACTAACCAAATGAAGATGCATGCAGGGATATAGGTTTGTTTTTGCTTTAAGGAATCGACACTAGAATGGACGCAAATGATCTAAGAAAAAGTATATACCCTACACTCAATCTGTGCTACAGACAATGGAGCTCGAGATAGTTGGGACTGTTTATAGTACAGAAAGCAAGTCAAAGAAAATGCAATGAAAATAAAAAAATGACTGAAGAATAAGACTGAAATTGGGAATTTCCTGTCTCTATGCAGATTGCAGAGCAAAAAATCAGATGACGGGTTAAGGGCTGAAACAAGACGTTTTACCCAAACACAATTGAAAAGGCCATATCAATAAACAAAACTAAAAACGGTAAATCATTCACCAGAGTCCACGCGAAACGACGGGACTGAGAGTGAGAGTGGAGCTGAAAACCAGTGAGAGTATGCGCCCGCGATGGCCCCGAAAAGATCCGTGGAAGGTGAAACAAAAGAGTATATCCTGGTCCGCGGAAGACTCCAATGGCCGGGCGAGAACAGTAGGTTTCAGGCAAAAGGCAGCGGCACTTTGGGGGGGGGGAGCTGAGGGGCGATGGCGACGAAGCTTGGTGGGCCGAGCGTCAGGTGACTGCAATATCGCGTGTGATCCGTACTCCCTGTTGGGGAAGGCCCGATAAAAAGTCCACGAAGACTGAGGTCAAGAGAGGAGAACACATCCACAAAAACTGGACCACTAGCCGTTCAAAGTAAAAGGGGATCGATCTGCTGGCTGGAATCGGTTCTCTCTTAGTGACCATCAAAAAAGCGTCAGAGACGTTACTCTGGTAAACGTGAGCGCTATTTACTCAACTTGTTCTAGTCTGTCCTGAGGGGTGCAGAACAATAAATAGAGCTCCCATTGAACACTGTACAAAAACACTCACTTTCAAAGCCAATTATCCCATGCCCAAAAGTCTCTCAGTTCTTGTAGCTATACTTAAAATTGTAGTTTGGACCTTCATCTCTCAGATTCTTTTCAATTTTAGTGCTCTTAGCCGATTAGATTTTTTGCTAATTACCCCCAGAAAAAAACACCCCCAAAATGTGTAGCCGTCCAAGCCGAATTTCTGCAAGGATTTTGGGATGGACCCCTTCACTTCCACAGCCAAATAGGGCCACATTTAAAGCCAGATGTGGTCCAAATTACATACCAAATAGAAGAGTGAACCCCCAGGTTGTCTTGAGTTTCACTTGTTCTACAATGTATCAGTTAATTAGCCTCCAAAGACCCCTTATTAAAAAAAAGTTGTGGGTACACAATGCTTAACATTGACATACATTATGAATGCGATTTAATATTCTCAAGATCACCCCAGAAGATCCCTTTTCACATCAGAATATCCTATTGGTTTTAAAAGGGAGTAGTGTTGGTGATGTTCTGTCGAAGTTGAAACGGAAACTTTATGAAAATTCTATATGATCATAAAAGTAAAAGGACTTGTGAAGTCTATTAGTGAGCGCAAGTCGTGGCGCAGAAAGCAAGCAATTATTTCAGTAATACAAACATGTTTTCCTTTCATTTAGCCCAACACGGCCGTAGTTTTATTGATTTATTTTTATGTTTTCATTTTTGGAAACATTACTGCAAACCCAGAACTAGGGTGCTACACCAAGCCCCACAGGCACAGTGTCCAATCATGGATTTGATCGCCCAACTACGTTATACTAACTTAGAACTGTAGTACTAACTTTTGCATGTATTGGGAGAATGTTGATAAACAAGCACTTGGCCCAAAGGCAGAATCGCGTGTGCTAGTCGTCAAGGTGTCTCATCGTATAACGGCTGAAAGCAAACTATCATTTCCATAGCACGTACAGGAGATAATCTGTGGAACTCACAATAAATCAAAGAGCGAACATATTGCTTCTAAGTTCTACACGATCGAATAATACTTTTGACTCGCAGTGGATCGAGGTATTTTATTCCTTATTTTTTAGTTCAAAGAGAAGTTAGTATTTCTAAGCCGAATTAATTTACAAAAATACAGATTACTGACTAGAAAAATGAACCGAAATTGATTGCCCTTTGATCGCCCTTGCGGGATCTGATCCTCCTTGCGGGATCAAGTGTGAACGCAGTGCTAGTCTTTGCCGGGGTGGGGCGCCAGTCAGAAGCAATTCAACCATTAACTGCTGTATATATCTCCAGGGATCACACCCTGCTTTCATTCAGACGCAAACTACTAATTATTGTAAACCTGGCTACGGTAGCTCGGGTATCACACAATGTGGATACAAATTTTTCAATTCAATTCAAACAAACCAAGGAAAAACTGACCGGGAACATTTTCGAACAATTTGAAAAATTGGCCAAAAATATGACTGGACCGGGACTTGAACCTGAGACCTATGGACTAACGTACCAGTGCTCTTCCATCTGAGCCAGCCAGCCCTTTTTAATTAAGATTCTTGTCGATTCATTATGTAAAGTGGTAACGAAGACACCCATTTACTTGTAAGATTCTCATTCGAATGTAACTCGTTTGGTACGGATATCTGAATGTCACCGGGTCACAGCGGCACCATATACATGTATACTGTTATGTAAATAATGAAACCTACGGCCAAGCGGACGGTAACCGCAGAAACTATTTGGCCTATGCCAGCCCTCCTAGGATATAAAGTATAGGGTGTGGGGGTTCGAGCGGTTCGACACATCTCAACCTCGTTCTGTTCTGTGGGTTAAGTTACATTAAATTATGTTTGCTTAGTTTTGTGCAGTATACGTTGTTTCCTTGCCTTGGTTTGTTAAGTAGTCCTTAAGTCGAGAGTTAACTGACCCTCATAACAATACTACATCAATTCACCGGTAAATTTAGACGGACCTTTCCACACCACGGTCGCTTATCCGGCAATGTTCGAGAAATAGCACAACCCTTTATACTCAAGACCAATCTTAAGTGCGCTAACCCTGGGACTATGCAAATTTCCCTTGCTACTGAATGGCAATGCATGTACATGTACTCCATTTTAGAATAACATCCTGCCTATAGTGCATCATCAATACACACAAACTCACAACCACTCCGATGCTACTGCACATGGCCTGTGTGAGCAGTCCGTTTGATACGAAATGAGTATACAGACGTGGATGTTGTAGTCTAACCATCTCCAAATCAAAGAGCAAAACAAGAAATACAGCAACTGAAACCAGAGAGGGGAGATTTGTTTGGTCATTTTGTTGTTCCATCATGTTGTAGACTGTTGTTGTAGACATTAAAAAGGAATGTACATGTACCGGTATTTATTCTCTAATCTCTACACACAGGTTCTGGGGGAATGGCAACCACGGATGAGGGTTGCAACTGCTTGGCGTAGCTGTCCCACTTAGGCCCTGTCGCTATCAGCTCAGAAGTTACGAGATTCCGTCAGAGTAATATACACGTCGTAATATGAATCCTTAATCAACTTAACTAAAATTCAGAGATAAAAACACCGGTGAAGAAACGTCCTGGCATCTCTCCTTCCCATCATTCTAAATATCCAATTTGTTCTACTTGTACTTAAAATGTAATACGGACAGTTGATAGATTGTGCTCGTGAAACCTTCAAACCTAACTTGTTTAAGATGACAGGCTTCTAATGCCGATTGGCACCTCTCGTACCCAAGCATTGTACAGCGCGCACATATCTTGTTATCCAGTGAGTAGATGCCTGTTTTATATATAAAGGGTGCCGATTGGCACCCCTCGTAGCATCGCGCACACTGGTATCTTTTTATTCAGTAAGTGGGAAAGCTTGCTTCTTAGAAAGGGTGCTCCGTTCGTACCTACCAAAGCTTTGTGCAGTGAGCACATAATGGTGTTATTCTGTGAGTAGGATGAATGGCTTCTTATGAAAGGTTCTTTTTTGGCTCACATCGAACCCATGCTTTCCACAGCCTGGGTTTATTGTTCATTTGTTATTGTTTAATAATTAGGAATGAGGATGTTATAAAAAAAAATGGACGGACTTCCATTCCGCGAGGCGAATGGACGTCCTACAATTGTAGGACTTCCATTCTGGGAGGCGAATGAAAGTCCTACAATTGTAGGACTTCCATTCCGGGAGGCGAATGGACGTTCTGCAATTGTAGGACTTCCATTCCGCGAGGCGAATGGACGTCCTACAATTGTAGGAATTCAATTCCGGGAGGCGAATGGACGTCCTACAATTGTAGACCTTCCATGCTGGGAGTCGAATGGACGTCCTACAATTGTAGGACTTCTATTCCGTGAGGCGAGTGGACGTCCTTCAATTGTAGGACTTCCATTCCGGGAGGCGAATGGACGTACTACAATTGAAAACATTGACTTTGAGATGCAACTAGCAGCAGATGGATCGGCTTTTATCGAATGTGTGTGAGAGGCAAAACTACCGATGTTTGTCTCCACGTAGTTAATTGATTGTCAGTGCGCACTCGCTTCGCTGCGGGAAACACCTGCTACCGTGCGGCACAGGTGTTGAGGAAAAGCACCATGTTCATTTTCTGTCATGCGTTGCCGTACTTACGTGGTGTATATACATGTACAGCGTAACCAATCTCCTTTTGATCATGGTACATGTACAGTATTACCTGCCAGTGCTCAGTGCAAAATCTTATTGGATCGAGACCGAAAAAAAGCCGAGACTCAGCCCATTATTGATGAGACGTGAAAATCGTATGGTCTTGATGAGGCCTCCAATTGTGATTTAGTTTATGATTCAACTTAATTAAGATTTGTACTAGAGATGGAGTCTCCATGTTATGTAAACCATTATAAGCAAGAAAAAATTCCCTAACTATATATGTTGGTTATACATTATACTATATATGTTGGTTATACATTTCCGTGAGCTGACAACTACAATACTACTCTGTTTTGCTTTCTTCTCAGGTGTCAAAAAGAGACACTGTCGTTAAAGGCCAGCAAGCTATACGGCATCTTGGACATGTCATGGCGTCTGTATTCGATAAAGTCATCGGACACACCGGCCGCGACAGCAATAAGTGGGCAATGGTGTTAAACTTCGAATGACTCGAGGAGTGCCTACCTTGACCTACCGGAACTTGAAGACATTCAAAACCTTACACTAGCCTAATTGTATCCCTTTTAATTTGTAGTGACCATTTTTGTTTTACTTGTATCTTGCATACCATGTTTGTACAGACAACAAACCAGTCTCTTCTTCATTGGAATGCCGATTGCTGTTTTGTTTGCTGTTACTCAAGGTCGCTAAATTCTCTGTCCACACTCTGTTCTTGTGTAACGCGATTCTGACTTAATTAGCTGTACCACTCACGTTTACCAGAGTATCGTCTCTGACGCTTATTTTGATGGTCACTGAGAGAACCGATTCACTTTGAACGGCTAGTGGTCCAGTTTTTGTGGATGTGTTCTCCTCTCTTGACCTCAGTCTTCGTGGACTTTTTCTCGGGCCTTCCCCAACAGGGAGTACGGATCACACGCCAAGTTGCAGTCACCTGACGCTCGGCCCACTAAGCTTCGTCGCCATCACCTCTCAGCGCCCCCCCCCCCCCGAAGTGCCGCTGCCTTTTGCCTGAAACCTACTCTTCTCGCCCGGCCATTGGAGTCTTCCGCGGACCAGGATATACTCTTTTGTTTCACCTTCCTCGGATCTTTTCGGGGCCATAGCGGGCGCATACTCTCACTGGTTTTCAGCTCCACTCTCACTCTCAGTCCCGTCGTTTCGCGTGGACTCTGGTGAATGATTGACCGTTTTTAGTTTTGTTTATTGATTTGGCCTTTTCAATTGTGTTTGGGTAAAACGTCTTTTTTTCAGCCCTTAACCCGTCTTCGGATTTTTTGCTATGCAATCTGCATAGAGACAGAAAATTCCCAATTTCAGTCTTATTCTTCAGTCATATTTTTATTTTCATTGCATTTTCTTTGACTTGCTTTCTGTACTATAAACAGTCCCAATTGTCTCAAGCTCCAATGTCTGTGTAGGGTATATACTTTTTCTTAGATCATTTGTGTCCATTCTAGTTTCGATTCCTTAAAGCAAAAACAAACCTATATCCCTGCATCTTCATTTGGTTAGTTTGTGGGGTTGGGGCTTGCTTACAACCCCATTGGTACTGGTAGGATGGATGGCTTTTTATGAAGGGTACCGATTCGCACCCCAATTCGTACCCCAACTTTGTACAGCGAAAACATAATCATTTTAATCTGTGAGCACGGTAGGCCTAGGATAGCTGGATTCTTATGAAGGGTGCCGATCTGTTCTTCTCGTACCCATAAAGCTTTGTACAGCGAGCAAATGTCATGTTATTCTGTGTCGGATGGCTGAACGAAAAAAAAAAGATATTTGAGTCAACTGACACATCCTACTTTAAACGTAGGCCTATGTAATTTGAAAATGGCGAATGATGTTGTTGAAAAATCAAAACTCCTGATATTTGCAAATTGCAATTTTCTTCAAAATTGTGCATTTGTAAAGGTTCTGCTTTGAAACGCTTCAGATAGAATTTTATCTTTAAAATATCAGGGTTAGTTATTTTATAGCGTCATTTCAAAACGCAATATTGTTGGTCCGGGAGACGAATTGACGTCCTACAATTGTAGAACTTCCATTCCGGGAGGCAAATGGACGTCCTACAATTGTAGGACTTCCATTCCGGGAGGCGAATGGACGTCCAACAATTGTAGAACTTCCATTCCGGGAGGCGAATGGACGTCCTACAATTGTAGGACTTCCATTCCGCGAGGCGAATGGACGTCCTACAATTGTAGGACTTCCATTCCGTGAGGCGAATGGACGTCCTACAATTGTAGGACGTCCATTCCGCGAGGCGAATGGACGTCCTACAATTGTAGGACTTCCATTCCGCGAGGCGAATGGACGTCCTACAATTGTAGGACTTCCATTCCGTGAGGCGAATGGACGTCCTACAATTGTAGGACTTCCATTCCGTGAGGCGAATGGACGTCCTACAATTGTAGGACGTCCATTCCGCGAGGCGAATGGACGTCCTACAATTGTAGGACTTCCATTCCGCGAGGCGAATGGACGTCCTACAATTGTAGGACTTCCATTCCGTGAGGCGAATGGACGTCCTACAATTGTAGGACTTCCATTCCGTGAGGCGAATGGACGTCCTACAATTATAGGACTTCCATTCCGTGAGGCGAATGGACGTCCTACAATTGTAGGACTTCCATTCCGTGAGGCGAATGGACGTCCTACAATTGTAGGACTTCCATTCCGTGAGGCGACTGGACGTCCTACAATTGTAGGACTTCCATTCCGGGAGGTGAATGGACGTCCTACAATTATAGGACTTCCATTCCGCGAGGCGACTGGACGTCCTACAATTGTAGGACTTCCATTCCGGGAGGCGACTGGACGTCCTACAATTGTAGGACTTCCATTCCGTGAGGCGACTGGACGTCCTACAATTGTAGGACTTCCATTCCGGGAGGTGAATGGACGTCCTACAATTGTAGGACTTCCATTCCGCGAGGCGAATGGACGTCCTACAATTGCAGGACTTCCATTCCGTGAGGCGACTGGACGTCCTACAATTGTAGGACTTCCATTCCGGGAGGCGACTGGACGTCCTACAATTGTAGGACTTCCATTCCGTTAGGCGACTGGACGTCCTACAATTGTAGGACTTCCATTCCGGGAGGTGAATGGACGTCCTACAATTGTAGGACTTCCATTCCGTGAGGCGAATGGACGTCCTACAATTGTAGGACTTCCATTCCGGGAGGTGAATGGACGTCCTACAATTGTAGGACTTCCATTCCGGGAGGTGAATGGACGTCCTACAATTATAGGACTTCCATTCCGTGAGGCGAATGGACGTCCTACAATTGTAGGACTTCCATTCCGGGAGGTGAATGGACGTCCTACAATTGTAGGACTTCCATTCCGTGAGGCGACTGGACGTCCTACAATTGTAGGACTTCCATTCCGGGAGGTGAATGGACGTCCTACAATTATAGGACTTCCATTCCGTGAGGCGAATGGACGTCCTACAATTGTAGGACTTCCATTCCGTGAGGCGAATGGACGTCCTACAATTGTAGGACTTCCATTCCGTGAGGCGACTGGACGTCCTACAATTGTAGGACTTCCATTCCGGGAGGTGAATGGACGTCCTACAATTATAGGACTTCCATTCCGTGAGGCGAATGGACGTCCTACAATTGTAGGACTTCCATTCCGGGAGGTGAATGGACGTCCTACAATTGTAGGACTTCCATTCCGTGAGGCGACTGGACGTCCTACAATTGTAGGACTTCCATTCCGGGAGGTGAATGGACGTCCTACAATTGTAGGACTTCCATTCCGTGAGGCGACTGGACGTCCTACAATTGTAGGACTTCCATTCCGGGAGGTGAATGGACGTCCTACAATTGTAGGACTTCCATTCCGGGAGGTGAATGGACGTCCTACAATTGTAGGACTTCCATTCCGGGAGGCGACTGGACGTCCTACAATTGTAGGACTTCCATTCCGGGAGGCGACTGGACGTCCTACAATTGTAGGACTTCCATTCCGGAAGGCGAATGGACGTCCTACAATTGTAGGACTTCCATTCCGTGAGGCAAATGGACGTCCTACAATTGTAGGACTTCCATTCCGTGAGGCGAATGGACGTCCTACAATTGTAGGACTTCCATTCCGGGAGGCGAATGGACGTCCTACAATTGTAGGACTTCCATTCCGGGAGGTGAATGGACGTCCTACAATTGTAGGACTTCCATTCCGTGAGGCGACTGGACGTCCTACAATTGTAGGACTTCCATTCCGCGAGGCGAATGGACGTCCTACAATTGTAGGACTTCCATTCCGGGAGGCGAATGGACGTCCTACAATTGTAGGACTTCCATTCCGCGAGGCGAATGGACGTCCTACAATTGTAGGACTTCCATTCCGCGAGGCGAATGGACGTCCTACAATTGTAGGACTTCCATTCCGCGAGGCGAATGGACGTCCTACAATTGTAGGACTTCCATTCCGTGAGGCGACTGGACGTCCTACAATTGTAGGACTTCCATTCCGGAAGGCGAATGGACGTCCTACAATTGTAGGACTTCCATTCCGTGAGGCGAATGGACGTCCTACAATTGTAGGACTTCCATTCCGCGAGGCGAATGGACGTCCTACAATTGTAGGACTTCCATTCCGGGAGGCGAATGGACGTCCTACAATTGTAGGACTTCCATTCCGCGAGGCGAATGGACGTCCTACAATTGTAGGACTTCCATTCCGGGAGGCGAATGGACGTCCTACAATTGTAGGACTTCCATTCCGTGAGGCGACTGGACGTCCTACAATTGTAGGACTTCCATTCCGGGAGGCGAATGGACGTTCTACAATTGTAGGACTTCCATTCCGCGAGGCGAATGGACGTCCTACAATTGTAGGACTTCCATTCCGCGAGGCGAATGGACGTCCTACAATTGTAGGACTTCCATTCCGGGAGGCGAATGGACGTCCTACAATTGTAGGACTTCCATTCCGCGATGCGAATGGACGTCCTACAATTGTAGGACTTCCATTCCGGGAGGCGAATGGACGGGCTACAATAATTGTCGGACTTCAATTCCGCGACACTTGAAATATTTTGGTGTACAAAATGTCAGTGCCAGGAAAAATCATGGATTTCACTGGCAATTCCGGTCCTCAAACTTCATTAAGCGTAAAATAAAGAAATAGTTTTCTTTTCCAGGAAGAATTGGGAATTTTGTTTCATGCCAGTTGATTTCACAGGAATTTTTTTTTTTTTTTAATGGGAGCATTTCATTTTTTCAAAATTACTCTCACCGTGTTCACAGTATTTTTTTCTCAAAATACTCTCGGTTATAGCTGACACCGTGAGAAACCAAACAATTTATCTTCTTTCTATTTACCACATTTCTGTTAATGCATTTGGTTTGTTTTGTAAGGGTGAAAAAAACCATGAATGCCTCTGCATGCATCAAACCGATTCATTGCTTTTGGCTTCGTTTGCAATTTGGTTGAGGAGAAATAATGTATTTCCTAAATAAAGCAGATCGCATGCAAGACTCCTTCATTTCATCTCGACATATAAATTGCGATCGAAATCGTATATTCAAGAGGCTTGTTTTATATTCTGAGAAACAAATTGGGCCGAAGCATTGTGGTTTATTACTGCAGTTTGCCACGATAACAGGGACGTTCACGTAGCGGTTATTGACACACGCCGGTGGGGGCCAATAGCGAGGTGGAAAATGTCTCGATTGGTGCGAGCCACTCGTCTTGCTCAAACCACGCATGCGCTATGCTGGATGGCGGACCTCAAATTGACCCTACTCTCTGGCGCGTGCTCCAAGTGCGCTACACACATCGCGAGCTCGAGTAGCCTCGATCAAGGCGTTGGCCAACGATCAAGACATCTAAATCCGGCCATCAGAAACACTGTATTGTGCATTGCGCAATACCGTTGCAAGTGAAACGCATCGACTTTCTCCGGTCATTGCTTGCGCATGCCGTTCCCCGGCCCGTATAGCTTGCAAGCGTATTATGTTTAGTGCGGACCCTTTGCTGGTCCACTCGAGGACTGCCAGGACGACTTCGTACACGGCCGTACATGCCATGTACGCACCCAAACTGTTGTGTGTGGTATGGCACGTCCTGCGCACCTTGTATACCGCTTGGATCCGGCGTGGTAGTGCCGTTTCTGCAGTGGTTTGTGAGCGATTGGACTGGTACCGTACCGGA
Source organism: Luidia sarsii (assembly GCA_949987565.1). Classification (NCBI taxonomy): domain Eukaryota; kingdom Metazoa; phylum Echinodermata; class Asteroidea; order Paxillosida; family Luidiidae; genus Luidia; species Luidia sarsii. The sequence goes on along the minus strand of OX465106.1, from coordinate 10,998,279 downwards.
GAGACCGACTTGGCCATGGCTAGGGCTTAAGCTAGATCTTGTGCTCAATGGACTTCATTGGTTTTTTATATCCCGCCGTGCTGTCTGTTACCATGTAACAGTTGCCAAGTAGCGTTTACACATAAACCTACACATACTCTGCCTTGCAGGTAATTGCGATTATTGGGGAAAAGCTGCCCTAATATACCGGTAGGGAGTCGTGGTAGCGTAAGACTAATCGTGAGGCTATTGCTGTGATCTGAAAATGTACCTTTCGCGACTTCAATGAATTACCTAGGTCTACACCGGTATCGCACGTTGAATTACGATTTATCGTAAGGCTTTGTGAAACTCCCGAATCACCAATGACTGGGATAGGGAAGTTATGCCTCTACACACGGTAAAAAGTTACACAATTTTCGCGTTAAACAAATACTCATTGACCGCGTTTCGCTGTTTAACGTGACAAAATGGTCTGAGGAATTCGAAACATGCATAATGAGTCGTGCTGCGTAACGTTACATCACAGTGGGCAAAGTGAAGGTGATTAGTACTAGGCCTATAATAAGTACATTTTATAAGAGGCACACGATTATAAAATAACCAATCAGTGTTAGAATTATAATCCACAAAGCAGGCTAACACGTTTGTGTAATTCACAAAGTTAAGCGAAATAAATTCATTATACCTTGGAGATTTATTATATTATAATTAAAATTTATGTTTCTAGCCCGGAGGTTGTCTCCTCTGTTAAGGTGTAGAGCTTAATGTTCAAACGATATCGTTATGATCTTATTATGCCGCGAAAATCCTACATAATGGAACATAATTCCGAGGTTTGTTGGATCGGCCTATGGATTGGTAGAATTAGGCACTACATTCAAATCCTGATCCTATAAAAAAGACTATACGTGTTGAGTGAATGCCTTTTAATGATATGTAAGAAACCGTCGCAAAATGAAGTAATATATATAAGGGACTTACGGTGCAAATTTCTACCCAGGAAAGTGAATGTGGTTGAAATGGGAGCATTTTTGAAACATCGTTTCTATTACTCATTTCTATTTTATTACGTTTATATTACTCGTTTCTATTGATTATTAACGGTTACCCTTAATCCTGTGAGTTTGTAATTTCGAGGAAGTATAATAGCCTATGTGTCCCATTAACAGCATAAATGAAAGGAGTAAACGTTCTTTTTGCAATCGTTGTTTTCTCATGTTGTTTATGCAACCACAGGCTGCTTTGGCGGTAGTACCCAATAGAGCCCGCTGACACTGTGTCTCCTTTTTTTTTTACCGCCAATAATATGCTTCCTTGTTTTAAGTGCGAAAGTGGAGCAAAGATGAGACTGGCGATTCTCTGCCGCGGTGCGACAGGAAATCGGTGGCTAACTACGGAAGCTGAAGCTACCTTACTCCCTCCCCTCCCCCGTTCCCAGCCTGCGGCCCCGACTGCAATCCTGCCAGCCCCCTTATTGATGAGGGTCATCATTCATAGCCACGAGATGGAAGAGACTGGCGCAGAGACAACTATATCGGGCAATATCCACCTGCAAAGGTGCTAGCTGCCAAGGCGTGAGCTGCGCGTGCTAAACCACCGGCCCTACCTGGCCCACAGTCTCCGCTTTAATTTCATTGGCACTGGAGGGATATGGGAGGGGCGAGAGAGTGGGGAAGATATAGCTGGCGGGACGGTGACCCTACGTCTGCTCGGGCTCGGGTTGCAGTTTTTTTAGCTGGCAATGTGGCCGCTGTTTCAGCCCGCGTCCTCGTTCTCGCATACACAGCTAGAACGATATTTGCCTGTCATATGCGAGTAACTCCTCGATGGCTGATATGCGGCCTTGCAATAATACAGCTTGGGTATTCGTTGTATTAATGTCCCCCGTCAACTTTTGGGCACCGGCTCACGAGCCGCCGCCACAGGTCGAGCCATGCACAGTGCATGGCGTGACACCGACACTGGCTGTAATAATTATACCAAGGCTGGTCTGGTCCGCTCACTGGAGTTTATGATAAAAACAGTTGTAATCATATAAATAGATCTAAATGAATAAAACAAATAAGAGCACTTGTTAATGGGTGTATAGAGTGACGCAGTCACCCGCAGGATGGTATACAAAGTGTCTAATTACCTCATCCCTTCCCTGCCATTTCCGTCACGCCCCGTGCGCCATCGGACATTTTGCTAAACATAGCCCGGATATGAGACTCTGTCAACAAAACTCGCTCAGATCGACCTAAAGTAATTTCCCAACGGTCTAGGTAATTTGGCGAAGAGCCGTCTCCCCTAAAACAACACAATGTCCTATTCACTTCATTTCATACCTATAGCTGTAATATATAAGAAAGAAATATAAGTAGGTAAATATTGTCTTTTTTTCCAGACTGCCTTTTTTTCCATCGGCCCTCGTAGACTCGTGCGTCTGTACCGCTATATTTAGAGAAAATTACGCGTGACCATCGAAAAGGTTATTACAACCGTCTCCATTTTTCTTGGCAAGATCGTTGTTTGCTTTTCTCCCTCCCGGATTAAGCCGTCTGATGTTCCGTGGAATGAAGTCTTAATCCGTGGAGAAAAGGGGGCGTTCGTCCAATGCGGGCGTTTGTCACTTGAGATTTTGACTTGCCAAACGGCACCGGTTTTCCAAAGTTTGGTTTTTGTTTGTTTGTCGTCGCGGCGAATTATTGCATCTAATATTCTGCCCCGTCGAGTACCGATACCAAGAATCAAATAAGAGAAAAAGAACTGTAGACATTCGAGCGTTCCTGGTAAAAAAAAATGAGACTACTCCAATTACAACCGAAGCTCAGCGAATTGAACAATTTCCACGAAGCTTTCTGTCCATCCTCTCTGATCTTGGTAGGAACACTTGAGAATGGTAAAACTTAAGAATAACAGTACAACAGGAGATTAATAAAAATGTTTCATCATTATGATATACATGATGGAAATGTTATTGGATTTGTTTTATTGGAAAGTCCAGGGGCTACGGTACTGAAAGAGAAAATTAGGAACTTCGAGAGGGGAGTCTAAAGTCATCTGAGAACAAGTATCTCTAATAGATTAATTTCTGTACATCTGGGTCACAACCACACAAAGCCTTTCAAACAGCAGCAACGGCAGTAACTGTGGCATTCATTGCATGGAATGCAATGGCCGAAATCAGCAACAACGACGGAGACACAACAGGGACAGAATTGAACTACCGGGATCGGAAGAGCGACAACCACGGCGTGGCAACATCGGCAGCCATGACGGCAAATCCCTAACGGCCGCAGCCCCATGAAGCCACGATCGAATGTAAAAAAATGAGCAGGGTGAGACAGAGAGCAGAACCAGTCGTCAGCAGTGCAGTATACTACCCGGTGGTTAACGCCTTTTTAAGATTTTTTTTTTGCTCCACAAACAACCCACGATATACGACGACGTCATGAATAGAACTGCCGAGGATTTAGCACATGGCTTAGTCCGCTTTTCCTCGACTCGGCTGATCTTTCGACTGAGTCGCTCCTGCGTGTTTTTCCTGTCGTTCGTACTTTCTACTTTGCTTTCTGTTTATAAGATGTCCAGGGAAACGGCGTCATTCATTCTCCCCTCCCAATACTTCCCCTCCAGTTTCCACCAAATGACACACTGTGATTGATGTATCACTGTTCAGCTCATGTGCATGCATTAACCGGGCGCACTTCCCTATTGGTCTCACCTCGCTCAGAACAACACCCAACCCTATACAGAGATGTGACTCGAAGACAGGTGCTTTTCGATTTCCTCGAAAGAAAAAAAAACCGCCCAGAATAATAATAAACAGACCAAAAAATAATATCTCGTCACCTTGTAGCTTGCCATAAAAATGTCAAGAAATCTAAACAGATGGACGGCAATTCGACCAATTAGATTGCAGGATTAGCCGAGCACCCCCGTCATAGGCAGCGTGCCAGTCGTCTGGCTACAGCGGAGGCGCTGCATGCGATGCACGCGCTGGAATACCGTTTTGTCTGTGCAGAGTCTGTGCACCGGCCGATGGGAGGCAGCGCGGGCATTTATAGGCCGACGTTGCGCCTGCTGACTCGTCATTAGAGCAGATAGAGACGAAGCAAGAGTCGACGGAAGACGTTCAATGCCAAGCTGCCGCAGCTCGCCGTCACTGGTTTTAATTTTTCGTTGCCACTCCAAGGACTCAGCATGGAAAGGACAGGTAAAGCCACTTCGTCCCGTCATCTTTGAATTTGCCGTAATTTCTCGCGTCATTCTTGATCTGTTCTTGTATAATTGGAGCCAATGCCTTTTATCTTCCATTTTCTCTTCTTTCAGCCTGGTAAATAACTGCGTAACACTTTTCACTTGTCCACTTATGCACAGTGTAAAAAAAAATACGAGATTCTCGCCAAACATGTCATTAGGCTTACATGTTTTATACCGTGCTTCGCTGTTTTCATTGATTGATAAACCGTACTTTTTATTGATTACGTAATGGGCTTTATCCATACAATGTGTAATAGCCCCACCAATGTGAACGATTAGATGTTTCCGTGAATGCAAAAGTATACATTGGTTTAATCCATTGTAAAGGTTGTTTTGTCTATATGATATTTCGATTTCATCGTATCTGGATTTGCTTATCAAACAAGATTAAGCATTCTGCGTCACTATGATGTCGATTCCCGCCGTCATGTTTACCATTGGCGGAAATCATACGACTATCTATATTTGAATGGTTTCCACTATCTATCCGCTGACGAGAATGACATGCGCTTTACAGGTTTGGGAAAGTTTGAAGTCGGGAACACCATGCATCCGTCTTCAATTGAAAACGAATAGCAAGGCCGTTAAACTGGAATAGTGAAGACTCGAGCTTTGCTGAACATTGATATTGATTCAAGCATTAACTGTACCAAAAAATGAATGCAATGTCGCAATGTGTTGGTATCAACTGCTCAGTATTTGCCTATAGAATTTGCCTATAGCATTATGTACTACACAAAGTTGGCGAGCTCTAACAAGTAATAATTACTTGGCTCCTGTACTTGATATTTGAGTCACAGTTGGGCAGTCTTCGACCGACATCTATGCTGTGTGAATTTGAAGAAAAAAAATGTCAAATTGGACAAAACGATCCTTGATTCGTTATGTAATATATTAACTAACTCATTTAACTTTGTGTGATATACAAAAATGTTGCAAACTACTTACTGACTAAAATTACAAAAATGTAAATCTTAAAATTTAGTGGGCCTGACGTTTCGATCCTAGCAGGACCTTTCTCAAAGGCAGAGTTACAAGGACAAAACTTTGAATAAAGGGTACATTGAGTAAAGGGTACATTGATTCACTGAGCTGAGCATTATGCATGGTTTGATTTCTTCGTAAACCTCATTCATTGGTTACGAGATGTAAACGGTGCGCATGCGCATTATCTCGGGTAGATTTAGACCTTCTCGTGGGCGGCATTTTTCGCGGCCCGGGTGTTGGGAGTTGTCACGTCACCCCCATTTTCATCCGTATATACTAGTCAATGTTGATTAAGGCTTTGTTGCTCCGAGTATGTATCCAATAACGCATGTCGCCTCGGGATGTTTTTTTTTTTTTTTAGAGACTGCATGTTATGCTTACGGGTACACACAAATAATCTTCAAATTAAACTACATGGAGCAGGAATTGTAGCGCGAATCTTCCGTTTACTCGCCGTACGTAATCCCATTGGACCACCATTCTGTTATCAAATGTTATTCTCTGGAATTAAATAAAAACACGGCTGGCAATGTAGTGTAAATCCAGGTCTGAAATAAGTCTCGATGTAGTTATGCCAACTGTCTGTCTTGTCAATTCATTGGGCTTTTTTTTAAACAAGCAAGGGGAAAACAAACTGACTGGGAACTTTTAAACAATTTTTGGGGGGAAAATGGCAACGAAAAAATGGCTTGACCGGGACTTGAACCCGAGACCTCTGCTATTGCGTACCGGCGCTCTTCCCATCTGAAATATCCAGCCCTTGGATGGTGGTCTTCCCAACAAGTTGACTAGTCTTTTCCGGGGTAGAGCGCCAGCTAGAAGCTTTCAAACATTAATTGCCGTGTATCTCCTGGGATATATTTTTATGTTCTGCGATGTTTTATACTAATTTTCCCCAAAAAATGTCACTCCAAGAGGATCAAGTCGGCGAACGTATAGCAGAAACAAAAAAATATGGAATACCTAAATTCAATGCAGCGAAAATATCAGAAAATGTTTGATCCCAAGATCATGACTTTGTCAGAGCGATGTAAAGTGGTCCTTGATCGGGTCTGGATTTTCCAGAAGCAGAGTAATGTGGTCCCTGTACTTAACTGTGATAACGACGCTGGCCAAATTCGCTCAATGCTCACTAGAGACGATAAGATCACTGTTATTATATCTCCTGACTTTGTTTTAACCAATAGAGGTTTGGTAGTGAGAGTTGAGGACAATATCATAGCAAGTGGGGGTTTACATTTTTGGCAGGTCATCTCAGACCAACCGGGCTGAAAGTTTCTCGGATCAATTTGTACACGGTGGCAATGGTCCAATGTCGTGCACGGGCTAATCCCCGCTATATTGCGCCTATGTTTTTGTGTTTATCCTCGCGTGCAGGATTTTACTGTGTTCTGATATCGCTACTCGTCATGGTGACGCTACAGTCGTGCAGCAGCCAGCGGCCTGACCTGATCATACGATACGGCAAGTCCTACCCGGCCAGGCCACGCCCCATGCCCAAGTCGCCCTATTACGCCAAGCGGGCAGACATCCTACTCCGAGGCAGCAGCGACTTCCTCCCTGAATTCAGCCGAGATAACGACCCCGACCTGAAGGAGCCTATTGTGGACGGTCAGTATACAGACGAGGGTCCATCTTTCTTTCTTTGCCTCTTCCTGGTTTTTTTCTTCTAAAAAGCTTGGTGCAAATCAGTGCATTATCCGCAGCATCCCTAAAGACTCAAAGGAGAAAAAAATCACGGTAGAGTAAAGTCATCTTGCTCCTCGACTCCCGATACGGTTTCTGAGCAGGAGCTGACGATCTTTGATTCCCCCCCCAAAAAAAAAAAAAGAGTTGGGACGTCTGACGTAGAATGGTACTATCGTTTCCGTCCTTTTGTTAATTAATTCGGCTAACGAAAGAAAATCGATGCGATCACCGAGGTAACTGGAAGTCTGACGTGCAGGGCGGCTGCCAGAGCGCAGATGTTTTTGGTCTACAGCCAAGTTCCACCGTGCAAGTGTGGCCTTGGCTCTCCGATGGCATCCCTATAATTACTCTGCGCGAGGCTAGTCGACTGACTTTATTTCAAGACGAAACAAACGACTACGAAAAAAAAGTAATCCAAGATGATTAATTCATCCCAACCAGGGCTGCGTTGGTAGGAATTACGGAATTATGACAGCTCGTTAACTATGGCCATTTGCAAACCAATTCAAACCAGAATCGCAGTGGACGGTGGGAGTGATGGAATCATTGAGGTGGGTGACCAGAACAAGCAAACGGCGAAAGGAATCCGTGACTCGGCTAGCATTATTATACCAAGCGCGTGGAATAATGTATGCGGGTGGATACCGTTAACCTGTCTGCCGTGGCGTTACCTTATCTCCGACCTCGCCAGCTCGCTTGATTTGTTATTCCAACACGTGCCGGCAACATCCTGCCTGTGCCAACGAATCCCAGACACTGTACCGCACGGCCAGGGAGATAAGAAAATGTCCTCAGCCAAGAGCCAATTCCATTTCATTTTTGTGTTCACCCCTGCCAAACAGCCTCTTGAAGGAACTCGTGTTTCACTTTGGTAAAGCACTCGAGCCCATCGGGCACTGAGCCCTTGAAGGTACAGCGATATAGGGACGGGTTCTTCTGGGAAACTGGCACCCTTCATGATTATTTTTCTCTCATGATTAGTTTTTTTTCAACATCCCAGTGCCTCTCCCCGTCTATCTCTCGAGACGAAGCCGTCGTTCCGTCTCCGAATAATAGACACGGGTTTTTAACACCTTTATCGAGGTCTGTGAAGAAACAAAAAGAACCCGCAGCTTGGACGGTACTCGTTTTACCGCCTGAACCGTACAGTCCGGTCTTTTGAGAGTTGCCATGAGAGATGGATGAAAAAAAGGTGACCTCTAGCAGTGTCGAAACCTCGCCTTCATCTCTGGAGTTCCTCTCTGTTACCAGTGGCCAACTTGATTACCCACGATGCTGCATAGCGTGTGGGCATAAAGGAAATCTAAGCCTTATTCTTTTCAATGAAAATAGCAGAGGTGTATGAATAGAGGTTACCCTGATCTGGACGATTTTCTTCTTGGGCTGTTTGTCTCTTTTTAATTTCATTTAGTAACCGGCACTGTTTTCGTACAATAATAATTCGAAGAGGAGCGACAGGGGCCAGAAGGACGTCTTAATGGGGTGATCAATTACCTATCTGCTCGGAGCTGGAAAAATAAGAACCTTTTGAATTTCAACAAGACGGTGGGCGTAGCTAGTCTGGCTGTAAAGCCCAATCCCCCCATACTTCTCCCCAACCATCCGCCCCGCCCCCGTCCAAAAGCTAACTGGTGGCAGATTGCCAGGTCGAAGTTGACCGGCTGAATGCCAGCAGTTATCCGAGTCTCAAAGTATAGGCCTTTGTCTGGTGTTTGTGGTCTGCTCATTCTCCGTCCACGTTCTAATGATTAGCTCGAGATAATACACCGGTGCGTGGGGGTAATGTTTCTCCTAACGGAGGTGGGCGCGGACAGAGATAGGCCCTACACCTTATTGTTCCCTCGGAAGTTTATCGTAGGGCAGGGAAAGAGATACACCAATATTGTCCCCTTAGTAGTTGATCGTAAACCGAACCTTTTGCCGCGTTCTTAAATTGTTTTTAATGGGGGGGAAATGACACCGTTGGCGTTGGATTACACCCGATCGACACGGAACAATGCAACTCTTTGGCACAAGAAATTGGAGCCTTTTCAGATGAATTCCAAACGGAGAATGGACATTTTTCGTGGCTCCTCTTCTATTTCAAAGCGTTGTGGGCCATTTGGGCGAAACCTACACAGGAAACATCATGACATTTCTCGTGAATTGGTCCGATTGGTGTCCAGCTGAAATTTGATAAATTCTCGTCCGATCGAGGCAAACAGTCGATCTAATCAGGGGGGGCACAACTTTCGCCCGAGCACACCCCTGTGGCCAAAATGCCCTATGGATAGATAATTGGATCCCGTGCTTATTCGAGTGCCACTGGCTAAGGGGTAATTAAATCACGCACTGTGTAATAACCTTCTTTTTTTTACTTGCCTGAAAAACGTTCACTTCCTTCAAAGAGTGTGGACGGTGTGGAAGATTGTTACGGGGTAAGGTAGCCGGAGAAAAATGGCGTTTTTGGACTGACGCAAGGTGGACAAACAATGATGTGGGCTGTTTAATTGCACGCGTCATTTTGAACAGACCCTTGAGGGCTCTGTCTATAGTATAGGGAAGCCCGTAAGTGCCCTCTAACTTGGCGACGTGACAAGATAACTCATATTATGAAATTGACATAGGCCTATCAACCTTAGTTTATGATTAGTCATGCCGGGACGAATTTCTTTTTTGTTTGATTTAGATAAAATAATTATATATATATATATAATATTGTTTTGTTTATTATTACTATTACAATTATTTTTATTTTTTATGTAGTTTTTTGGGGAAAACTTTCGTAGACCACAAACTGTTACCCTGGAATGTATTAGCATAGTATATTCACCTTTTTCACAGTACAGATGGAGTCATCCATCAATATCGGAAAAAAATTCCAAGATTGTGGATATCCCCCCACAAAATCCACCGTGCATCAAGAGATGAGGAGAAATGTTGACTCACTCTTCTCCGAGCCCGATACCTGTATGTACTCACTCTCAAAAGAGATTTCACACGGTTTCACGGGCAAACTTTCCGCACTGTAATTCCACAATGGAAGCATTTCAGCATCATCTAACTTCTCTTTAATTGTGGACAAATGACGATCCCTATCTTAGGTCGGTGTAGCTGTCAGATAACAGACCACCCAGATAAGATCTGCAGTAATAGAAGGATCGATAGGTTATTGCGCGAAAGTGGCTATTTTGCCTCGCCACGTTTTTCCAATGCAGGATTACAGTTGGTTAAACCACCGGCGGCAATAGGTGGACTCCGAAGGCAGGGAATCGGGGAACGTCTCGGAACTGAATGCCGTGTCGTGGCTAAGCTGCACGCAACCCCGAGAAGTGACCGTAAGAGTACCGTAATTGAAACCCCAACGATATAGTGGGCAGCCCACCAATTGCTCGATTGATCAGCGCGCTGACCGTGTACCAGTCTAGGCCAAATCCAAAGCCCTTCCTCCCGACGCACGCGCTCCCCAATTGCACTCTACGTGTACATCTAAGAACCCCTCGGCCACGTCTTATCAGCGCTGAAGTTGGCACTGCGTTTCTCGGTCAGATATATAGAAGTCGCCTTCAATGCCCCCGTAATCGAAAATAGGTGGGACGAATAATTAGGACACGCGAACGCACGATCACCGAATGTTGTGATTTGAAAAAAAAATAGAAGCAAAGCAGGACAAAGCCACTCAAAGGTACAAACATGCGGGCAATGTTTATTCATACCTATCAACTATCGCCGGTCTTCGTCGGCTTGGTGTGTCCCCTTCATGTCGACCGTGAATCAAAGATATTCGTTACCTTCCGGTTCATCCACACCGTCCTGGCAGACATGTTATTTGAAAGTGAATGTGATAGAGAGGGGGAAAGAGAGAACTGGAGAGGGAGAAAGAGAAGGGGTGAGAGGGAACGAGAGGGGAGGTAGAGATGAGAGAAACGGCGAGAGAGTATGAGAGAGAAGAGGCAGATGGCGAGGCAGAGAGACACCGGGAGACACATGGAAAAACAGAGAGAGAGAGACAGAGGAGACACATAGAGTGCCAGAGAGACAGAGGGAGACACACAGAGAGACAGAGAGATGGGGGAGACAGATAGCGATACATAGAGAGACAGAGGGAGACACACAGAGAGACAGGGAAGACATATAGAGTGACAGAGAGGGGCAGATGGAGACACAAAGAGACAGAGGGAGATACAGATAGGCAGGGAGACAGAGGGAGACACATAGAGTGACAGAGAGAGACAGGGTCTAGGGAGACACATACATGTATATGGACAAAGAGAGACAGAGGAAGACACATGGAGAGACAGAGGGAGACATATAAAGGGAAAGATATACAGAGGGGGACACATAATAGACATAGAGAGATAGAGGAAGACACGTGGAGAGACAGAGAGAAAGAGAGACAGAGGGAGACACATAAAGTGACAGAGATACAGAGGGAGACACATAGAGTGACAGAATCAGAAGAAGACAGAGATAGTAGAGAGGGACAGAGAAACAGAGGGGCAGAAAGACAGAGAGACAGAGAGACAGAGAGACAGAGAGACAGAGAGAGAGGACAGAGACAGGAAGAAAGAGAGACGCATAGAGCCAGCAAAAGAGGGGCAGAGAGAGAGACAGAGAGGCAGAGACAGCCAAATTGTCGTACAGAGATACTGCAGACAAGCGAACAGACAGACAAAATGTAATAGATGAACCACATTACAGAAGCAAGCACGGCCAAACTCATTCTGCATTAGAAAAACGAGACACGGCTTTCCCTGGTCTGGTGTCTATACCAATGTGACGTGCCATCTCATCACAACGTGTGATTTCGTTCCCAGCGACGAATCAATTTGCCATTTGTATTCGGTTCGCTTTACAGCCGATATTGGTCGTTGCATTGTGAATTCCACAGAAACAAAATTCGCTTCGCCGTAGGGGATGTCGTTTATTCTTACCAGGACAGTTCCCACACGCTTCATGCCGATAATTGGGATTCGTTTTGATAAAACAAAAGAGAAGGAAATGTTCACTCGACGAGGGAGGGGGGGGGCTGGATGGGAGGCTGTTTGTACCATGCTGCAAATCAGAGGCCTAGGCTCGAAATCCCGGTCAAGCCCATCTTTCCTTGCTAAGGTAGAAAATTGATTATTTTTCAAGTCAGTTTGGCTTTTGCATGTTGTCTGTTTGAAGAAAACAAAAGGCCTTTCGTGTCGCCCTAATAGCAGAGACCCCTTCTGAGCAGCAACGTCTCAGTGTGATGCACACCGGAAGGGATGTCACGGTATTGATCCCTCCGAGATCCCAATGACAATGTATGTGGCCATGACCACAATTCACGACCTGTATACCAACCACCAGTCCATCATCCCTTCTCAATTACATAGCTAGCTCGTTTTCAGAAAGGTATATTATATCCATTCAATGTCCCCACGCCCGATCACGTTACACAGCCTTTTAGTGAAAAGTGCAAGCCAAACGTTCCAGGAAGGTTACCTTTACGTAAATGTGTTGGTAGAATCCATCATAACCTCGCTTCAATTGAGCAACAATGGTGCGATATGAATTCAAATGAGTATATACATCGTACAACAACCTATAGCAAAGTGAGGATTCTATCAAATCAATGGAAACTTTCTTCGTCCACTGAGTCGACATTTCCCGTCTCTAAAAATAGTGTCATTAACAAAGCGCCGTTTATCATTTCACACGTAAGGGCAGCGGATGGCTGACGATTGTCAGAGACCTAAAGCCCCGAACAATGCTGGACTCGCGTGAAGGGCCCCCGGGCGAACCAAATGATTCAAATCAATCGAATTGGAAACAGATATCCCGTACAGACATCTGCGCGAGGCGCAATGTGCCCAAAGTGCACCAAACTCGTTCACCTCCATTGTTCAACCGACCAAAAAAATATATACGTGCCAAAGATTCGCACCAGTTGTCTCCGGTTGAGCCCTCGGACCAATTTATACAAAGAAATCAGACAAATGAGAATGTCTCCCTGATGGGGAGGGGGGTGCCGTAGCGTGAAGGAGTTGCCTATCCAGGCGTGCAGCAGGAAAACCTCTCGAGACCCGAGCCGTGGAACTCGAGGCTTCACATGGCTTAGAGATCCAGGAAGAGGGAAGGGGGGCAGGTTCTTAAAGATTCAGGAGGGAATCTCTCTCTCTAATCAAGCCGATCGTGATTAAAGAGGTAGCGGTACGAAAGAAGGCAGCCACTTCCCGTCCTCTTTCCTCCTTTTTTTTTCTTTCCTCACCACTTCCCTCGGCCCAATTCCCTCGGCCCTTGCCAAGTCAAGCCGAACGGGCAACAGGTGACGAAAGATCGGGGGCGGGCTAATCGTGCCAATTGGAAGCAATTTCAGAGGCCGCACGTGGAGTGCGCTCTTCGTCTCTGCACTTTCGCCCTAGGCGGCCTTTTTTCGCCTGACGCGAAACGTTAAATCCGGTGGTATAGACACCCACAAGTTCCGAGACTGCGGCTCTCTTACAATACTCCAATACATTAAGTTCTCCTTTAATTTCCATACGTTGCATGATACAGCTTTTTAGCAGAACAAAGACCGGAGTGTAACCGACGACTTCATAAGGAATTCAACATTATATGTTCTATATTATAGAAACACGTAATTAATTTTCGCACATTTGAAACGAATACAGCTGAGACAGTCGAGCTCAAATCTTGACTTCGACAATTAACGACGAGATCAAAAGAGGCTTGATTCGGTACTCCCTGTAGCTGATCTACAAATACAGCTGGTTCTGCGCATTGTCCTAGCGGTTGACAAACCAAACCCACACGGTGTCAGTTCTGACGCTGCCGAGTTGGAAGCGTAAAATTCATTTTCATGGAAGGCAGCCCTGGCTCGCAGGAACACCCCAACCCTGTTCGTGCGCAAGTGAGAGGCGAGTCTTCCGTTCAATTCACGCAATTCTATTACAGGGCCATACCAAAAGCGTACCAGAGCAGATATCGATTTCGTGAAAGCAAGTCTCACCACACCTTGGTCGATCACAGGAAGTGGTTATTCTTGCAAACGCTTTCTCGTCTATTTTCTTCCCATCTCCCCCTCTCCGCCTTTCTCTCTCCCTCTCACACTCTCTTTCACACTCTGTCTCTTTTCCCCTCACTCTCTCTCTCTCTCCCTCTCTCCCTTCTCTCTCTCTTCATCTCCAAATCTCGTTGTCACTCCCTCTCTTTCTCTCCCTCTCTCTCTTCAAAGGCCAATGCGTGACTTTTGCCAATTCCTCGATATATATATATATATATCTAGATAACAAAAACCAGTGTTTTTTTTCATGTGGCTGTTCAGGTACATGATTGTATCGCACGTATTAACAGAGCACAGTCAATGGGCGTGAACTATGATAGTGATTTCCAAAAATAAAATCTTCATTTGTTTTATTTCCTAACGATGCTAGAACAAGTCGCATTATTTGATTATCAACAATCACACTGACACGAATGAAATTGATCAGACCCGTCAATATAGCGTGCAGTGCAGTGTCCATTTGACGAAGCCTGCTTTCACTGGCACCATTCGGGCTTATAATAATGTATTGCACCGCTTGCCCATCTGTTACCATTAGAACTATTTTCAGAATCTCTTTCCTTATAGACTGAGAGTTCATCGGATTCTTAAGAATAAGCTGGTGGAAACTGAGATGTACCCCGGTATCGGTCAGTCACGTTTTCAGCCATATAATGGTCTATTCGGGGGAGAAAAGGAAATATTTTCCCCAAGACGTAAGGAACAGCGCCTTCTGTAACTACGGGCGTAATTTGGGTTGATAAAAAATCCTGAAACGCAAACATTAGGCTACGTTTGATCTGGGACTATATATGTACCATAATGAGCATATTTAAAACAAAATCTGTATTTCGGTGTGTAGAGCTTCATAAAGTTTTTCTTCGAATCCAGATTCTTCTGATGAGGAATACATGTTGGCTTGAGAAGTTTCCGTCCTGGTAATGAGCTATATAAACTTACTGCAGGACAGCCATATCAAATATTTCGTTTATTGTGGTATTAATGATGTAAAGAGTAAACAAATCAAGCTTGGATTTTGACGTTTTACACCTAGTAATGAATGAATAATCCCTCATACGCATTATTGTCTTTGTGTGAGCTACTGCCACCCTTGAAAACATGATGTTACAATCTATTGATTCCATGTGTAGGACACCATGCACCATGGCGATCCCATAGCCTATTCACTGGTTCGTATAGTTTCTAAACAGTGGCAATATGATTCATATATTTTTTTCTCAGAATCCACATAGTGATGTTCACTTTGATGAGGAGAACAATACATAGCCCTACCTCTGTAAAAAGGAAGTAGGCTTATATACCTTTCCACTCATTTATAGGCAGAGTTGATAATTTGCTTCAAATACCACATGGATCTTCTGGTATGACTTTCTGAAACACAAAAGGGAACTGCATGGGGCTAATTCATAGATATGTCATGATGTTTGCGTCGAGGAGAATGTAATTCAATCAGTGTTTATCACTTCAAGCAAGGGCAAAACCTCATTGAATTATGGGGCATTGATTAATAAATAAAGCAAGCACCTTATATTACAATACAAGTCAAACTTCACAAGCATCGTGTGAAATATGAATGCTTAAACCAAGGACGTATTTTTCGTACTTAAATGCGATGCATTTGTGCCTGACTTATTTTGGCATGGAGGCTGCTTCGCATGATCTATACAAGTAGCTGAGCTTCGGGTTTTCGCGGTAAAGCATTTTTTTGTTGGGCCTCGGCGGCTCCATGGGATTGAGCCTCAATTTAAAAGGGAAGGGAAATGACATTTATCTCGTTCAGGATGTAAACATATTCATGCATACAGCTCTCAGCTCAGCTGTTGAGTAATTCGGGCAACCGGCGTCGGGGGTATACTTGTATAACAGTAATTCACACGGACCCTTTCCCATTCTATCCGCCACCGAGAGGCGATCCGACCACTTGAGAGCGACGCCTCGGCCAACACGCCCGGCCCCGGGTCGCGTGTGTTTAGGCCGGGGCCGGCAGTGGTACTGTACACACAGCCCAGCACCATAGCGTATCGCGTTGCCCTCCATCCACGACACGACCGGCTTTCGGGGAAGGCATCCAAGCCTTTCGACCCGTTTCCGGAGCCCTAGACGTCTGCTTCGCAAATACCCCCAGATTATGATTTGTTGAAAGAAACGGTATAATGGGACGTTGGTTGTTCGGTTGATTATTTTACTGTTAAAAATGATTTTATTTGTAATTATTTCCCAGCATACGAAGGCTAATGGAAATAAATGCATTGAGTGATTGACTTGAGGACAAACAGGGGCCTATTGAGGGGCATAATTATACACTCACCATACATTAGTTTACCGCCCGTTATATAGGTATATTGCTTAGCATCGAAAAGTGTCAGAACAACGATATCCATAAGGCCACCGTTCCTCGCGGAAAATAAATCGTCCGGCCTCCGTTTGTCCGTCACAATAAGACGGGGCAGGACTAGGATCCGACGCCTAGTCGGGTCGTTGACCTCACGCGACTGCCACCTATGGCAACTTAAACTGTCATTTTCTGCTGTCATCTAGGGATCTGAAGTGTACAGACATAATTATTGGCAAACTTCTTTTTCTTAGTGGAGTGAAATTTGTCAGCTTTTGTTTTACCTTTAAAGATAGGCCTAGCCTATCCTTTTAAAATTGAGGCCGCTATTGTAAGGTCATGTCAGCAATCCACAGTATAAAAAATATAAAAAAACATTAACTTTTAAACTGCAAATTAATCCCTGTGGATTAGGTTTGATGAAAAAACTTGTTCACTTAATGATTGTGAAGCATACATTTTGCCGGTAATTCAAAAGGTTTAGGGATAGGTCTGCCCGAAATTTTTAGAAACGTTTGCATACAACCAATCAGGTTTCTGTTGCATGATGCAAATTTGCTCATGAATATTGAAATATTCATTAGCATAACAACTGAAAACTTGCTAATACATCCCCAGAACGAGTGTTAAAAAAGTTGGATTGTTAGCAACATTGCAAAACACATCTGTTGGATTGCATGGATTTGAGTGATAGCATTTTTATTGCGCATACCCTTAAACTCTGTGAGGGTTAACGGCGGGAGCTTTTTGGGCGCTTGGTTGTAGCACAAAACCATCATTCATGGTGCTGGGCCCTACGCATGCTCGCGTTACATCTGGGTATAGGCGCCTAGTTATGAAAGAACGTGCACCACTTCGAAAAAAAAACGAACGGTAACGCGGCAGCATCATACTGGCCTGGCTCGTCCGCTCTTATCTCGGTCTGCAAAATTACAATATAGTGCACCGTCAAGCCCCTAGACGCAGAGGGGCCCACTGTGCAGGAAGAGAAAATGAGGCAGACATCTAAGACGAGATGAAGGCTGCCAAGACGATGAGATACACTCGGTGTCTACAGAATAGAAGTCCAACAGTGCCGTTTCCATGAAAAAGAGAGCTCCACCTCTGGAAAACACACACACACACACACACCCCTCCACACCCCCACACCCACACAGACACCCACACACACACACACCCCTCCACACCCCCACACCCACACAGACACCCACACACACCCCCACCCACACACACCCTCCGACACACACACACACACACGATTTGCCCTTTACTGAGGTTGGCCATTCTTTTTCGTTTCTTTGCCTTTCTCCAGATGATGACTTCGCGGAGACTCCGTACGACATGGCCCCGCTGTCTCTATGGAGATCGCAGCGACAGAGATTGACAAGGCCCAAGTTCCTCCGCAATTGATTATGTTTGATGTCAGGATGGCATTTTCCAAAGCGTACTATGGGATAAAGCGGTTTTCTTTTTTAATTGAAATAAATCGTTTCGAAGAAATTCAGTTTGACGTTAATCACTAAGGCGCATTGTGGGAAAACGGGTCGAATAGCTTTATTCGTTTGAAATCGGATTTTTTTGTTTGCTCGTAAAAGAAGAAGTAAGTAATACTTATTGGCGAAGGTTTCATCAAGCACAGAAATGTCCCTGACAATAATTTCTTTACTCGTGAATACCAATCAGAATTCAATTCCTGGAATACCCACGACGATGACTTCAAAACAAGTCAGCATCTTTCAAAATGCCCTAAAAAATACACATTTTAAAACAAAACAAAAGAGGGAGCCATGTAAACAACAAACACATTGGGGCTCAATAGTTATTATTGTTCAAGTTCGGGAACTCGGGTGATTTGGTGGGCATCTTGTGGTGGGTAGGGGTCACCAGCAAGATTGCTCCAAATGTCTGACGGTATGTCCATGGTCCTTTGAGGAGGCCTGCTTCAATGATGGCCCATAACGACCGGGTGACCGCACTGCCGATATAAACACCATTGAGTCTGACATTTTGATCGACACTCACCATTCTGGATTTAATATCTGGCATTCTCTTGTGCTTGCCCCCCCCCTAATTGCCTCAGTGGTTACATAAACATAAAGTAGCCATTCAGCCTGTCGCTCGTTATAGCACTGCTTTCTACACCACACGGACAAAAAAGATAATGAATAAATTATATTTGTTTTCTTTGAAAGTAAATTACTGGAGTAATTTATATACATTATTAGAACGGTATTATAATCAAGCGAGTAGTGTAAATTGTGATTTCATTTATAGTTTATCTTCATGTAAGATCGTTCTCGTTTGACTTTGTGAAAATGACCGTACTTAGCTCTGGCCCTGAGCTGCCAGCTTATTAACCATTATTATTTCTTTAATATGCCGGTGAAATGAAGACACGGCGTTGAAATGAAGACGTTGGCAAAAAACAGGGGAGTGTTTTAATTGTGAAATGCTGTATGATTCATGGTGAATTTAGCTTCATCTAAGGTCCCTTGTCCCAAATGATTTGTGCGAGGTAAAGGAATATTCATCTTACAACTTCAGATGATTCAAGTGATGACGAATGCCATGCTTCCGTAGAATACATTCAAACTGCGAGTGTATTGTAAAGCAGGTTTTTTTTCTATCCTCATTCGGAATGCGCACGACCCGGCAAATTCCCCCGCGGGGTGGCTCGCTGGGTTTCAGGCTCCGAATTGTAACCTTGTTACTTTGCTCGGCGTGAGCAGTGACCCATTCAAATGGCAGTAGTTCATCACAGCCGACCAAGAGGGGGTCCCCTGGCCCATCCTATATCCTATCCCATTCACCACCACGCAACACACCAGCTCACCTTCCCTCCTCGCCAACTTCCAATCGAAGCTCTGCCGTGTAGGTAATTCACTAGCCCTTTCGAGCACATTCTAGACTTTGCCTTCCGAAATTAGGAGTAGGGTAGAACAACGGGCAGATGCTTCTGCAGGAAAGTCCAAGTTTCCTAAAACGACAGCCTAGCAAATTAATAGATCAGTCAGCCTTTCCCCGTGTCATTTACATTAAACAGAGAGCCAACTTAAAATACTTTCTTGAACACAGAAACGTACCATGGATTTGAAATATATTGTATACAGACAAACAGCAGTAGCTAGGATGACACATGTGACGTCTTTGACGTTCCGTTAAAAAACAGATTCTGCTAACGTTTTCAAGAAAAACCAAACTTAGCGTAATGAGGCAGGCTTTCGTGCTCAACAATGCTCCCATGAAATTCGTCCCAAGATCAACTGTGTACGTGATCAATGCACGCAGTACACGTATACGTTCCCGTGTGCAAGTAATCTAAGTAAAACCTGCATGGGTACTGTGCATGTGTTGAACTGGGGGTAAATCTGATGACTTCACTTCGAGCTCTTACAAAACAGTTAAGACAAATAAATCCATCCTTTGGTATTGCTAATGATGCGCCCTAATGGCACATCTTCTACACGTACAAACAAGGGAAAATTGGGGTCAGGAAGCGTATTCTAAAAGATTTACGATGTCTTCGGGGCTTAATTGGTACAAGAACCTTCAGGGAGGCCAGTCCATCCGCTTACCGCGGCACTTTTATCACCGCTGGCGTGCTTAGGCCGGGAGGTAGTCATTGCAATGACGTCCCTATAAATCTGCATCGGACGGAGACGAAACCGAGGTGCATCGGTTTTCTCTAAATAACGGCTATTTGATTTGGATAGATTTGTGATGGCCATTCTTGTTAAGCCCTTGACTGTTTTATTCGGAAGCAAATTTTAATTTTGCATTGACGTTACTATTTAGATGCGTTTAAAAGAAAAAGGTAAGATAAAAACGAGCGATTATTACAATCATGAGCTGTATATAACGGCCGGCCGAAGTCGCCCACACAAGAAAATGGTTAGATAAATGTGTATGGACCGGTAATGCAGCTTCCACTCGGAGGCTTCGTAACGAGGCCGAGGCCAAGGACTCTTTATCTTTGTCGACTTGCCGGCCCGGTTCGTCTTCTGTATTTCTCCATTTTGAACAAATAAATCATGCCTGTTTCAAGATACACTTGTGTTGGGTCTTGCGGCGTGAATTGCTTGTACCTGTGTCTGTGCGGTTGAATGTGTAAATGGACGACGGGGATCCAGCGTGGCGACCGTAAAACTGCCAGCGCACCAGAGGAAAACTATCGCTCAGTCCAACAATTGGAAAGAGAAGATTATTATGCACGCTTCTACACGCGGCTCTGCCAGTGGCTGGGACTTCGTCGTTGTTGTTTTTCGTTCACGTTGATAAATACTGAATGGTGATTTTAGCGTTATCCTAGCGTAATTTGCCATCTCGAAGCGGACATCATCGATGAGACATTTCCGGGAGTCAATATCAGTCGCTGGGGTTCCCAGGACGTGCTACTTCCAGCGAGCAAGACCGTCGGTGACCGGTCGGTCTGCTCCCGAGCAATCAGCGCAGTGCCGGGACTGAACGGGTTTCACTCCGCGCGGTGACCTTCAATGGCGAGCTGGCTCGGCCTGGGAGAACGGCTGATTAAGCACTCGTTATCTGGATGAGTGGCGTAGCGTTCCCATTAGAAAAACGTGACAAACGTTCTAAGGAGAAGACACCGTGCATTACGTGCCTTGCTCCACCCAGAAGAGTCCATCCTGAAAGAATAATTTCCTTCTCTCAGTTAATGTCATAGTAGGCCTAATTCAATGACGTCAGGGCGAAACGAGACAATAGGTTATAAGGGATTGCAAACATAATGCGAATGGCTCGTACTCTGAAAGGAAATAAATGTTGATGAACGTAAACAAGACGTCGGTTAAGATATGTCCTGTTCGAATACCTTTGGTAAAAATGTGACCAGTTGACGGTCATCGGCTACGGGAGTTACCAAGTATTGGGTAAGGTATTCACTACACACTTCGCAGACCTAATCCAATTGTTGTCGAAGGTCCCTTTGGCTGATTTGAAAAAAATGCATTGACCAGAATGACCCAAATATCATATGAGAGGAAATATCATATGATGTCAGAGAAGCCCTGAGTGACCCAACGATTCAATTCTGAAAGGTCCTTCCTCTAAAATAATAGAGATTATTTTTTGGAAAAGTTTCAATTTTAAGCTGGGAAATATTTAGCGAATACTAATACTCTAATCCGTCTTCTCATCTTGATTAGCCATAACTTCGGCGTCCAAAACATCTTGAGAGCTTGTTAAGAGTGGAATATTGTAAACAAGATAAGGTTTAATCCATTGTAAAAGAAGTAGGCCTATGCGAAACGTGTTGAGCAAAATCCTTTGCCAACGATGATTTTATCAGAACTGTTTGACCAACATAAGTTTGAGTTTGACCAACATAATCTACTCATACAAGCTACCATGCAACCAATGCTGGCATTTTGACCAAAGTACACATTATAGGTCAAGCTGGTTGTTAGCACAACACAAGTTACAGCAAATACTTATAATATGCGAATATGCGTCTCGCCCATTCGTACAGTCTGTCGGCACGAACAAAAAGAGCCCGATCATTAATGTGACCTGGAACAGCGACATGAGGAATATCCCATCAAAACATTTGTCGAGTAAACAACGCCAAAGTCAAAACATCTTCTCAATTTGATCAAAAAACAATTGAAAAAATGTATTTTCGGAAAGTTAATGTATTGGAGGATATTATGTCCAAAGGATTTTTCCGAAATCCGTCTCTATATGTTGAAAAAACGAGGATTTCAGGGGAGTGTTTTTGTAGTGTTTTCATGAAAATGTAAAGTTCCTAATAATCTCTTTTGTGAGGGAGTGTGGTTCTGGAAAGCACCAGAGGGTTTCACTCTACGTTTCGGACGGTGTTCTATGTACGTGTTCAGGAGGAAGAAAAGATGTACAGAGCATACTGTCCGATATGTTTAGTGAAACCCTCTTGAGAAGAGATTCTCGTACACGGTGTCACCGCAAACCCATATACTCCTTATTATCACCACCACCATGCATAGCTTAAGTCTTATTTAACCAAAATGGGAAAAATTGGGATTAAATTCTTATTCCTTATAGAATGTTGTGAAGATAAAAACCACTCTGATATTTTGGCAAAGTACTTGCATAGCTCTATAGGGCAAAATAAACTGATCTCAGGGAAAGCCGGTAAAAAGTTCGTCTACTAGTGAGTCTGCCCCTGAGTATGGCTGTACATATTGAAACCTCAGGCCCTCACAATTTCTAAATCACGTACCATTGACAACGCTATATTATGCTCATTCTATCCTTCGATGGCAGCACTTTCCACACAATATCCATGTACACTGACGTTTGCTTGGCATTATATCTTATTATATTATATATTATATATTTTCGCTTAAAGTTAAACCTCTATAAGCAAGTGAATGGGGATGTATTCGTGCAGTTATTGGTCAACTGAAGCAGCCCGTTCCTCGGCCAAGTTGGAGAGGTTGAGGACCAGTCTTACCTTCGAGAGTCGGGCAAGCTGCTTGCTTCCGGTTGACGTGACCGACATGAACTCCTACTCGGGAATCCTTCCCGGGGAATTGAGGTGCACATGACCATTCTGGCGCAGGGAAACCGCGCGTGCCTGGGAATATACGGTACGAAACCTCGTGAAATCCCAGCGGTTATGGACATGCACCAAGATGCACACATAGAATATGTGGATTGATGCATATTTTTTTTTACTTTGATAATTACAACCAGCAATGCATTCGTAGATGCGAACTTAAAAAAAAGAAGGTATACGGCACTCCGAGCCCAGATGAAATTCCCAGAAACAGTGGAGGGAGTTGGGGTGTGGAGGGAGTGGGGGTAGAGAGAGTAACACAAAACCACTTGAGAGTGTAAACCGAGACAGCCTGGAGAATTTCAAGTCATAGAATTTGTTTTAGACATCAGTGAGACGAATGTCTACGTCCAGAAATCGGGTTACATTTGGAGGGAGTAGAGGGTGACGTGACGCGTCGGCGCAGGCAGTCAGGGAGGGCCATGCTGCGTATATTTCGCGGTTTCAATTTGTCTCTCTCCCCGGCCACTTGCGAGCTGCGTAACGTGAGCGAATGTCGGTCACTTGGGTTACCTCATACACAGTCCAACTTTCATACATTACGAAGCTTCGTCTGGACGGCGTTTCAGTGTTTGGTTAAGATGCTAGCTGCGAGAAATGATCTGATCCCGACATCCCCCTCCATCACTAAAATCATGGTGTCCATTGGGCCGGTGGGCGAGCGATGCTATCCTTGACATTGATTGCGTTCTTTCCATATTGGGGGGTCAATCTATAACTACACAAATGCACATCCAGCGAGCAGGGAGACGCAATTATCGGGATAATTGTCCCCGTGGAAAGTACAGGGGATGCGCACTGTGTGGGGAGGTGGGGTGGGCAAACATTAGCCGTGGATCCGTGCTTGCTCGGGGAGACGGCGTTTCAGGTCGCTCGCCACACAGGTCCGACCTCAGAAACCGGGTCGTGTTACGGTCGCCTGTGAGGATTAGGAGCAATCAATGTCCAGATTATGTGAAGGAGAGGGGAGAGGGTAGGAAGTAGAGGTCCCCCCCCCCGCTGGTGGACCGTGTCTTGGTAAACCAATAAGATAGGGGAGTGGAACGTCGCCACCTTTACGCGAAAGCCTCATCACAGGGGGTTGGGAGGGGTTTTTTTTGTCTCGGGCGAGCAGGGGCAAGAGGAAACATCAACAAGCTCACGTCTGCAGTGCCCGGTTACTGTCCTGGCGGGGGTACGGAAAGACAAAAATGAAGAAGAGCCGAGATTGCAGGCGGGAAAGTTGATACTATTTCTCAATCAATCCGGAGGGGGCAGTCCAGCATTCCTTGAATGATGAATGCTGGGGAAGTTACGAAGCTATGTGTGACTTTCGAAGAGAGGGAGGGAGGGAGTGATGGAGGGAGGGAGGGAGGGAGTGATGGGGGGAGGGAGGGAGGGAGTGATGGGGGAGGGAGGGAGGGAAGGGGGAGGGAGGGAGGGAGTGATGGAGGGAGGGAGGGAGGGAGTGATGGGGGAGGGAGGGAGGGAAGGGGGAGGGAGTGATGGAGGGAGGGAGGGAGGGAGTGATGGAGGGAGGGAGGGAGGGAGTGATGGAGGGAGGGAGGGAGGGAGTGATGGGGGAGGGAGGGAGGGAAGGGGGAGGGAGGGAGGGAGGGGGAGGGAGGGAGGGAGATATATAGACAGGCTTCACAAGAGTAGTACGGCTCGTCACAACCACGACAATTCGGAAAGCACGGTACTCGGAAAAACACAATTAAAGGCACTATACAACTTGGTAAAAGTCAAAAGAATGCCATAAATTGTTTGTTAAACCATTAAACATTCAAAAAGGTTTTAGCTCAAATGATTATCTGAGAAAGTGGGGGAAAAAAACAGTCACGGTTTTCGCACAGTTCTGTAGTGTAATAAATAGTTTATTATTCGTGAGTACGTAATAAACTATTTGTCGATGACGAGTGAAGATTTCTCGAGAAGTACAGCATCCCACACCGTAAAATTTCAACATGAGGATTCTATCATGACCATCTACAAACTGTAAATTAGAAGGAAATCAGTATTCATCGATGTTCTCCGATCTACCCAATGTTGTATATTGGGCCTTTAAAAGGCAATGAATTAGTGTTCATTTCTCGCTCCCAAACACTCAGTTAATTCAATTTCTGGGTTTGTCTCCAGTTTCGTCGGAGGAAGGTGGGGGTCTATCTTAAATGGAATGACGTAAAGTGAGCGTAATTGAATATGTGCAAAGGTTATTTACACACGAGCCACTTCTAAAAAAAGAAACGGGGTATAAAATATCCACAAACTGTCGTAAGCTGTCGTTTCTGCACGAACTGTTGGCTCGGTGGACCGATTGCGTCCACGCTGGAGCTGGAAAAGAGACTACGGTGTCTCGGCTACATACATAACAGGAGAAATGCAATTGCTGTTCCTTGAAACGGCGAGTTACGATAATAGCCGACGGCGGCATTCTGTGCAGAATTGCTAACGATGTATAAGGTGTCTGTACTTCCCTCCCGGTAAAGCTATAGGTAGCCTAGGTTTGTCTAAGTGGCTGGTAATAAGCGCAGTGCTAATTATCCAAACCAACCTTCTCTCCCAGTGTAGAGTCCCCAGGGCTGGCACAGGTGGGGGTGGAAGCATGCTCCATACGGTATGTCACTTCGGGGGAATCTCTTGTACCGTTCTATCTCCTTAGACGGGAGAAGCGCAGATACCCCTTACGCCTTCTTTACCACAGACATGGGTTTTACACCCGCAGGTATTGGGCGTTGGGGGACTGTAGGGGTGGGGGTTGCGAGGGCGAATTGTGGAGAGGTTGATTGGGGTCGAAACCTGCGCGGTTCCCTCTCTCCTCCCCCTCGCCCGTCCTCGGTGATTTAACCGTGCACCTCAGGGGGTCTCCGGTTACGCGCGGACGCCCTGCCCGTCAATAGCAGCGGAGCAGGTCACGGGATTCGTTCGCCGAAGTAACGAATAATTAAAGTACAGCAAAGATATACCTTGACTTTTCGAGGCATAATGATTGAAAGACAGCGTTCGGGGACCCACGATAATTCAGACCTTCATCTTCATCGGGCCCAACGTTCATCACCTCCCTCTAGCTCATAGCCTTGCAAGTGTAGGGTGTATTGAATTAGTACATCTGCAACGTTGTAATGTGTTCCTGTCGTTCTTGGGTGCTGTTCGTCACACGTGAACCTTGTTCTCCCAAGAACGCTGCACTTCGTAACAGGATCGCACACCACCCCAGTCTCGGCCGTGGACGCGCGCCCGAACTCCACCCCAATTTTTTTTTTTTTTTTTTTTTTGGGGGGGGGGTTGTTCCGGAGTCAATGACCTGATACGAGAGCCCTGGCCGCCCCTTAAAACAACCACAAACAAAAGGGGAAAAACAAATGAACTTAAAAAAGACTGTAATTTGACGTTACCTACATACTGTGTCCCGTCCTTGAGACCTTGCTCAACGAAAAAGATAACATTTTCGAAGGAAAAAACGCAGGTTAAGAGACAACGAAGTCCTCTTATACATCACGTCCCATGGGTCAGATGCCAATCCATGCCCGCTCGTGTTTTTATCCCGGTATTTTTTTTTTCATAATGTATTTTTTTTTTGGTGGGTATGTCGTTACCGGGCTTGAATCCCTGCAGTGGGTAAGACGAGACGACCAGCTGGCTAATTTTGGGACGAGGAAAATTGAACATTGACTTAGCGATGTGCGCTCGGAGCTACCTCACCGTTCACATTTATACGGAGACAAGAGCCCAGCAGACAGAAACCAAAGCAAAACAAAACAAACAAACAAAAACAGACCAAAGGGTGAAAAGTGTTCGAATTTCCACGAAAAAAACAGCGACAAGTGTGAAATGCATGTGCAATTGAGGAGTAGTTTAATGGAGAGGGTAGGGCTGAATAGATTCCATAATTGTATGTATACGTTATTGACTTTTCTTCAACGTCAAACGGAAATGCTAAATTCGACCCCCGAAATGGTGAAACAATATTGAGTCTAAATCTGTTAGTGCCTACGTGGATAGGATGAATAGAGGATGTATATATATATATAGGCCTACATAAAATTATATGTATTTTTTTTTAGATGAATTTAAAAACAAACGTACATTTTCGTTTGTTCGTGGAAATGATGTTGTTCTTGATGATCTGCGAGGGGAAACGGTCCCATCATCAGTCAACGTTTGATTTGCATAAACCGCCAGGTATCTTATTGAGCCACAGTGTCACACATCCGTCTTGATTTGAAACCGGCCAAATTGTGGTCAGGCGGGGTGTGCTTTGAATTCGGATGCAGGCCCCGAAAATCTGCCCTTGTTAACTAAGGTTTTTGTCAGGAACAATCTTGATGTAGAGTCAAAGCAAGCAGGGAACGAGACACAGGTTGAATATCTCATTGAATATTACCCGTGGGAGTACTTCCAGGCGTGCTCGAAAGGCACATTTTAGCCAAACCAGTGGGCACTTTTCACCAATAGAGCAACGGGGTTCACAGTGTGTAAATGAAGCGTTCTCCAGCCTGTTCCGGGACTTTATCTCCACTTTCTATTTTCCGTCCGTTATTCCCCTCTGTTTATCTCTCCGTTTTCCTCTTGGTCGCCGTCGCTCTTTTTGACAATACATTATGTCACTCTCCCACTCTCTCCTACTCCCTCCATTCACCTCTTCTTCTGTCTATAGTTACCTCCCCCTGTTTCTCCTATTCCTTTGTTTCCCCTCTCGTTCACTCTATCTAACCATGTCTTTCTCTCTTCATTTGTCCAAATATTCCTCTCTTTCTTTCACTCCCAATATAATTATACATACGACCCGCTCTCTTTCTCTCTCCCTCCCTCCCTCCCTCCCTCCATCCATCCCTCCATCCCTGCCTCCCCCTTCCCTCCCTCTCTCCCTCCCTCCCTACCTCCCCTTCCCTTCCTCTCTCCCCCCTCCATCCCTCCCTCCCTCCCTCCCCCCTCTCTCTCTCTCTCTCTCTTTCTCCCCCTCTCCCTCTCTCCCTCTCTCCCTCTCTCCCTCTCTCCCTCTCTCCCTCTCTCCCTCTCTCCCTCTCTCCCTCTCTCCCTCTCTCCCTCTCTCCCTCTCTCCCTCTCTCCCTCTCTCCCTCTCTCCCTCTCTCCCTCTCTCCCTCTCTCCCTCTCTCCCTCTCTCCCTCTCTCCCTCTCTCCCTCTCTCCCTCTCTCCCTCTCTCCCTCTCTCCCTCTCTCCCTCTCTCCCTCTCTCCCTCTCTCCCTCTCTCCCTCTCTCCTCTGAGTTGACCCGAACTTGGACAGATCGCACGGCGCAGTGAAAACGTGATACCTGCCCCCCCCCCCCCTCCTTCCCCAGCCTTGGATAACTGACGCCCCCGCCCCGTGAATCAATATGAGGGGGTTTAAGGTGATCTGAGCGGACGACCAGCGGGGGGGGCATTCACTATGTCTCATAATCGAGCCATGAACAAACTGAAAGACACTTTGTTATTATAAAAATGACGATGATGGCCCTCTTACTTGATAGGGCAAATATGAGTTTGTTTTTTTACCTTGTTCATTTTTTCATTATTATCATTCATCATCATCGTTTTTGACAGATAGATTCAATTGGATACGCTATAGGCTCTTAGTTAGCCAAATGTCCAACCTGTATTATGCTTAATGCATTCCAAATTTCTCTTGATTTTGATTTCACTATGCCTTGTATAACTGTCCTAAACTATTGTTTTGATTATACAATTGATGATTAGTATCTTTATGTAAAAAGAAGATATGAACATGGGCATGACGTTCCTTTAGATATACGGCAGTCAGTGGATAAATGCTTCTGACAAGCAATCCCATTCCGTCCCATCAAAAAAGTTGATGAATTAGGAAGGCCCTAATCTAAAACGGTAGAACGCTCCAGGATTAAACCTGATTTAGCCTGATCTTTCCCAATCTTAACGGATTTTAACAGAATCCTTTCATTGAGAATTTTGACGCGATGTATGTAATGCGTAGATTTATCCTCATCCAAATTGCAGAAACTCTATATTTTCTTCCAAGTCTTTATCTACTATTCATGAAGTCAACTTCGGAGTCTTATTGATGTCTTCCATCAGAATGCAGCCACCCATGGAATCATAATTGTTACAGAAACTCTGCATCGAGGGCTGAGGGGCGAAACTTGCCTGTAAACCGCACGGGAAATTTCCCTCTAAGAAGAAAGGTTCCTGCCCAGAGAAATGTCGAAACAATTAGTTTAGCACGGTTGTCTCTCGCTCTATAAAAATTGTCCTTCATCCCTGACATGATCTAATATCTTAGCCGTGGCAGCCCGACATCGTCCATGAAAGGGAAGAAACATGCACCATACAAGTGTCATCCCACCCCCTCCTCCTACCCTTGTTCAATTCACAAACTCAACGAGAAATAGGACGGGAAAAAATCCATATACCGGCACCTGTCATGATGTACACAAATCGATGAAGATCAGCCGCAGGGCACAGCAAAATCTCGTCCATTTTTCGTGATGTAAGAGTGAAGTCTCATTAGGTGATCGACAAAGCAGCAGAAATAATCTGGTGATATTAACATAGGCCTAGATACAAAACCACTGACGGATTAAAGAAAAGTTGAGGTTTCATTATCTCGCGAGAAGAAAAATCTTTGTGTTTGAGTGAAGATTTCTCAATGAATAAGACTTAAGGCTTTGCATGGTGGGTGAATCAATATAGGAAGGTTTGCGTTGAAACCATGTATCAGGTCTCTTAAAGGAAGAGGTTTGGTTCTGAAAAGAACCTGAGTGGTAACTCGATGTTTCGACCAGTATGCTCTGGCCGTCATCAGGAGAATGAAGAAGATTTCTCGAAAAGTATAGCATTACGGACCTTAATATGTCAACGTGAGGATTAAATTATGATCATCTGTAAACCGCGTAAATCAGACGGAAATGTGTGGACATCGATGTTTTCCGATTTTTCCAATTATGTTGTATATTGTTCCTTTAACT
Source organism: Luidia sarsii (assembly GCA_949987565.1). Lineage (NCBI taxonomy): Eukaryota > Metazoa > Echinodermata > Asteroidea > Paxillosida > Luidiidae > Luidia > Luidia sarsii. The sequence goes on along the minus strand of OX465106.1, from coordinate 10,968,557 downwards.
GGAGTGAAAAATGGTGGTTAGGTTACAAATGTAGATGCATCCTATGAAACTCCCATTAAGTCTAAAGATACAAATTCACGCGTTCAACGAAAAACCAAAGTGCCCCTTATTACTATTCAGCATTATCTTTGATAATACGTCTTGGTAAGACAAGAATATAAGAAGACATGAAAACAAGAAAACAAGAACTCAAATCTTCTTATTTGTATAATCACAAGGATAAATGTTGCTACAAAGCTACCATTTCCGGTCAATTCTTTTAAAGATTTCTCTGTCTTAAATTCGGGTTCAGTCTTGTGTTCTCTCTCACCTTTTTTGTTTAGAACCCAGGCCTGGAAGCAACCCAACCCACCTTCCACTAGATACAGTTACAATGCAAACAGCATCCTTTGATTGGGGACACGATCGCGAACCCGTGGATGCAAATGTATCGGGGTCGCCGTTCACGACCGCTGTCAGCGTTGCAGGCATCTCCCAGCCTATATCTTCCGACAAACAGTTCATTTGGATGTCGTCTCAAGACAGGACACCCGGATATGGAGCCTTGTCAAGGTGACTTCCTGACCGGGAGCACTGTAGTGTATGGGGTTTTTTGTAGTCACTATGGCGTCGCTAGAGGGCGTACCGGTACCTTATGACAGGTGCTTTACAATAATACTTATACACAATTTGCACAATTTGCGTTTAGCTTTTTCTTGACGCCATTTCCCCAGAAATCCTGAAAATACTGAAATTCCTAGCCTCATTCGTAACCCTACAGATTCTCTTCAATGCTGTGATATTAGCGTTATCACTGTATGTTAATTATCCCCAGAAAAAACAACAACTACGGCGTACGGCGTAGGACAATTATTGCACGATGTAAGTTCATTTAGTCGATCTTATAGCCGGGTCTAAACTGACAGCTACGGTCCAACACAAATAATGAATATGTTTTCAACTAAGTTTCCACTAAAGCTTGCTATTGCGTTTCATCTACTCAGTATTTGATAAGAGGGATGTCATGATTTTTCCACTTTGAGTAAGATCACCATTGTTTACTCATCTGACAACCATTGATTTTTATATAAATAAGACTCAATGCTTTGCATAGTGGTTGAATCAAATATATGAAGGTTTGCGGTAACACCCCGTATAAGGTCTCTTCAAGAAGAAAGAGAATGTGGCCGTCATCATTCTCCTGATGACGGCCAGAGCATACTGGTCGGAACGTCGAGTTACCACTCAGGTTCTTTTGAGAACCACATCTCTTCTTTAAGAGACCTTATACATGGTGTCACCGCAAACCTTCCTATATTGATTGGGCTTTACATTTAAAAATGGCCATTTTACTTAATGGTCTGCAACCTGTGGGGTACAGTTCTTTAAATAGGTTACAATCGTCACCCCTTGTCCATTATCATGTAGTGTTTACCAAACATAGAGTAACGATATACTAGAAATGCTAGAGGGCGCACTCGACCGAAATAATTCCCGAACTGTAGCTATTGGCGCTGTTAGTAAGAAGGACAAAACTATTCAGCGCTCTCCGAATACCATAACGCTACAGAGAACTCAACACTCAAAAACGAAAGGGAATTTACGAACAAAGAGAATTCTCCATTACAATTCTCCAGAAACCTCCAGAATTTAATAAAAAGCAGTAAATTAAGGTGGTTTTTTTTTTCAATTCGTGCATGAAGCTTTGTTTACCTCGCAAAAAACACATACATACTGAGGCCATTTTAATATGAGTGTCCAACTTAGCCTTTACACCCGAGTTGGAAGACTTTTTTACAAATCATCTGTAGCATTATTATTTCAGACAGGTTTCACAGGCGAACGGATACGGATTCGCGTATTAGCTATCCGCACCCGTTAGTATGGCCATTCCGCCGTTTCGCAATCCAGGCCTATTGGTTGCGCTGTTCGCAATCACAACGCTGAGAAACAATGAGACTATTTTTGTTCGTATCTGGATTTTTTTGAAACTCAGAATAAAAAAAATCGGCGGGGAAAGAGTTGCGAAAACGCGAACGGACGACTGAATAGAGAGCACACCCTACAGTAGCCGTGCACGTATATCGTGGCATGTTTACTCCGTGTGATAATACCAATTCCTGTATGGACTTGACTATGACGGTTGATGATAAAGGTATTTCCTTTTTATTGGTAACAAATGATAACATTTCACCAAGTGATGGCATATATTATAGAGGTATATATGCCATCACTTGGTGAAATGTTATCATTTGTTACCAATAAAAAGGAAATACCTTTATCATCAACCGATAGTAGGCCTATACCCACAAAGTGTACAGCACATGTACATGTTCATAAAAACAAATTAACACAATGTAGAGACCTATTGGAAGTGGTCCAACCGTCCAATATATTTGGCACATGTGCAGACGCCATTGCAAACAACTGGTGACAAGTCATGTGGTCTAAGTGCTTGTAAAGGTCAAGGTAATGAATCATCGACAAAACGGCTTAGGACAAGCAATTGAAATGTTATTATAGATCCAGAATGTATAAAAAAAAACATTCCCGTGAATTGTTTAAAAGATTTCAATCCTGACCATGCTGTAGAACACTGTGTAAGAGGGTTAGTGCCTGCGCTCATCTCCACCTATTTCGTCTCCACTTTCACCTTATCTCTGGTGATAAAAGAAGTTAACCTTCTTCAATCGTTTCCATTTTCAGTATTCTTCAATATCTACATTTCCTTTGTAATTATTTGTTGGGACAAATTCAACTCGATGAAACTTTACATCACGTCAGAAATGCGCGCATTGAAGGTAGGCCTAACATCTGTGTCATTTGTAAAAGCCTTAATGGCGGAACGTAGTACATACCCGCACAGAGCTGTTAGTGTAGAAGCGCGTTTGGAGTAGAAGCTGGAGTCCACTATATTATATTACTGTATTGTTTATACCAATCCAACTTTCAACATGATAAATAAAGGTGATATACCAAAATGCTGCAAACTGCTTACTGACTAAAATTACCAAATTGTAAATCTTAAAATTTAGTGGGCCTGACGTTTCGATCCTAGCAGGACCTTTCTCAAAGGCAGAGTGACAAGGACAAAACAGCTACATACACGAAGGAAGGGGGAGAGTGAATAGGACACGGAGGAGAAACAAAGGACAAAGAGTGAAGCTGGTAGGGAGAGATCAAAGGGAAGGGCAAGGAGTGGGGTGGGGATTAGTGAGAAGAGGGAGAAAGATCAAAGAGAAGGGCATGGAGTAGGGTAGGGATTAGTGACAAGAGGGGAAAAGCTCAAAGAGAGAAGTGTGAAGGACTGAACACAAAAGAAGGATTATCAGAAAGCTGCATGGTGTTAGTCATTACCCTCCTGGATTTTAAGACCATAAATAAAGAGTAATTTCTATATCATTTCACATTAAATAACTATTTGATTAACCCTATCTGCACTGGAGGCCAATTTGTGTGTACAATTTAAAACATGTCAGACAGTGGCTTGCATTTCTTCATGAATCATGTTCAGGAATTGATGTTGCATTGATTCCATGCGTCTGTACAATTCTAAGAGATACTAAAGAAAAAAAACATCTGAAATAAAATCAATGAAAACAAATTGACACAAAAAGTGAAGGCTTTGTTGTGTCGGAAAAGTTGAATTTTAGCTGTACATATAAAAGTACATCAGAAATTATTTCCAATCTGGGAAACCTTATTTAAATTTTAACACCGTTTCCTTATGTTTTATACTTCTTTCGCGTTAAAATCATGAAAATATCGCAAAAATGCATGAAATATTAATGATGAAGAGTTAATTAGCTAAATATTCAAAACATCAAAGAATTATTAAATTCAAATATGTACTCAGATTCAGTACATGAAAATCTTTCAGCACGCCAATTTACAATTTACATCGGACCTTCCGTTTCTGAGATCAATATTGGGCCCTCCGAGGTGTTCCATCCCAAGTTTTTATCATGGAGCGAAAATGCCCACTTTGGTGCTTTAAGGATTGTGCACATTGGAAGATGGAGCATTAAATGATTCCTTGGCCTTTGATTTTAAGGGGTTCAATCCTAAAAGCGTCGGCATTTTTATTCCAGAAACGGTGTTGTATGTAGGATTACTGAGGTATATATGCGTCACGACGTATGACACTAGTCATAACCACCGTGGCTAAGCTATAAGTGCGCATGCGCGAAGCCAGGTTTTGCTGAGGCCTCCCCCATTCATTCATTCATTCATTTCTTAGGTAGTTACAGGCACCAGCACGAAACAACCCTAACCCTTATCCTAATCCTAATCCTAACCCTAATAACCCTAACCCTGAGCCTAACCCTAATCCTAATCCTAATCCTAACTCTATCAGTAACGCTAACCCGACCCGAACACTAACTCTAACCGTAACCATAACCCTAACCGTAACGCCCTAAGCCTAACCTACGCTGGTTTACAAAACACGACCTTGTATAGTCCCCACACAATTTAAGGGGGTACCAGCATGGCTCAACGACGGTGGTTAGGCGTCATATGTCGGTCCTCTTATATATCTCGGATTACTGCATGTGTACATGTTATACAGCGCCCCCAAGTGACCAGACTGCGGCATGCCGTATCTTTTATGCTTCAGTCTATGCCGTCTTGCGCCCTCCTGCGTTTGATATTACTCAGCATGAGCGGTACATTCATCCGTCACTCACTCAAGGGTAAGCGTGACTGCCTTAACATCGAGATCATTTCTCGCAACCCTTTTGGCCCTAAGCCAAACTATAAGACCAAGCCGAGCCTGTTACTGCGATATGTATCGCCACAATGCACTGTTAAGATGGCCACATTATGCAGACGAAGTGGGTAATGAAAAGTTCGATACATCTAGCTGAAGTGTATTGAATTGAAGACTTGAGAAAAGCAACAAGAAGATGCGGTGTGAATTAAACGGGTGAGGCCGAAACGTCAATTGAACTGCCTCAAAAGTACTGCAAACTGCTTGCCGTATACTGACTTTAATTACCGGGGACTAAATCTGCAATTTCGATTCCAGTAGGACCTCTGCCCATGACCTTCTGCCTTTACGAAAAGCCCTGCTTGGATTAAAATGTCAGACGCTCGAAACAATTAAACTTCTACTGGGGCCTTGCCCTATGTGCGCGTGCGACTTTGAACAATTGAACACGACCCCTCGACATTTGAGGCTGCTGCTACTGCTACCTAGCGGCCGCATGTATTCACTTATTTTTAGGCTGACCCCGATCCCTACACTACAAGCTCCCCATGGAAAAGGGACGCAATGAAGGTCTATCTCCAGGGCGGATAAGCGCCACCACTCACTCACTCACTATTATAAGCCAGACACACCGTTATTGACGTCACCGGGTGGCGCTCATGACTCTCCGTAAAGGCCATGCACAAATTCACGCTTCTGTCCTACATTGTCTTGTTGGCGCTGGTCGGGCCTTTGCAACTGCGAACTGACTAGGTCGTGACATTAAGCACGGGGTGCCTGGCTTATACCGGGGGTAGCCATTCTATTTCCCGCATCCACGGGGCAGACCAAATCGTTCCATGACATGGTGTTCCCTACCCACAAAAACCGTAAATGAATTGGTTCCATGTCTTCGGTGCGCTGCGAGTATACTAACCTTGAAAAGCAACATTGCTCCATTACTCAAGGGGGAGAGAAAAGGGGACAACTCGAGAGTGCAACTACCCGATCACCTGCCCCAATTGCTTTATTGTATCATTTGGGAGTGGACTTAGTACGAGCAAAGTTTCTTACCATTGATTGGATTCCTTCCCGTCCTGCTAAAATAAATGTCCCAATGCGGCAGTTAAAAGAAAGTGTGTAATGTATACTTACGCACACCTATATATAGTCGCTATGTCCCGAGGGGAAGATAACAAACCGTGCCTTTCCGCGTAAATGAGTTCTGCCAATAAAAGCGTCCAAATTAGGCTACCCTTCGCTCATCAAACAGGGGGTGGAGGGGTGGGTTTGGAGGGTGCGGGAGCCTTGCTGGATATTGCTGCGGCCGGATCTGGATCATCACCACGACGATGAAGCGAGTCGCTCGTCTCGCGGATGGGGGACATTATGGCGGAAATGGTCGGAGGGAGGAAGTCCGAGGAACCTTATTGACCCACTACACTATAATCATGTTCCATGAGCGATTCGACTCTGGTCGTTTTCCTTGGCTGTCTAAGAAGGTCGAGACATTCGTTTTGTCACTGTTACCTGCCGAATGAAATCTTTTTGTTAAATTCGGCTGGGGAATGTGAGGGTCGGATTAAAAAAGGGTGAAGATATCTTGTAAGAAAGAAGAGTTTGATTAACTCGAAGTGACAACTAGGATTTGTTTGCAATTTGTACCCCCCCCTCCCTCCCTCCCTCCCTCGCTCCCTCCCTCCCTCCCCTCCCTCACTCCCTCACTCCCTCCCTCCCTCCCTCCCTCCCTCTATATCTCCTCTCTCCAAAATAATGGTCCCCCTTCTTCCTCCATGGTACATCAAACAAACGAGTGCCTATCGGCTTCGACAAAATTGAATCCATTTTCCATACGCCACTCCAGAGTGACTGGTCCCATTTGTCCAGCGAATAAATGCTCGACAAACATCACTGACTCATTTTGACGGCTGAGTATGATCTTCATTTATCTATACAAATACAGAAACCATATTAGAGGGCGTGCTGTCACATGGTGAGTGATTCGTCCACTTGCTGTCAAAATGGATTTCTATAATAAGTAATGAACTATACAAATGCCACAGCCTTGGGAACACCTCTAATGTACTAGGCCTATACTGGGTTGTTTTGTGCATTTTAGATATGAAGAGTTCAGGATCGCAATGCGTATTTCGTAACAGAGCGATGCTTTGCAGAACTGTATTTGATTCGCAAACTATTGAGTTCGAGTAAGTCCGATTTCCAAGTCGTGTATTATAGGTTTTGTCAAGTCAGAGTCCCGAGTCATTAACGGTCAGGTTCGGTCCGGGTTACTAGTCACATCTTAATGTGCAATGTACTATGGTATACTGGAAACATATTTTCAATTTTCGACCAGTTTTCGTTATTCAAATTGGGCTCTACCAGTAATATTCATTTGATACTTAACATTACTTAACATTATTTGACATTTACTTTGCTTCTGCAAAATTGATAATTATCTCAGTTGGACGATCTCAAACCCAAGAGGGCGCCACGCTGATAGATGGGCTGCTGCCTCATCGGGGGCGGAGACTCCGCGTTCACTGATGTCAGTCCGTGTTTGGAAATGGAACAGGGTTCGCGGTTGCACAAACCAGACACAAAAAAGCGAAATACAAATCCTCTGCAATGTTGATGGTCTAGATAAGCCCTGTTAGGGGACCAGGGTCACTACTCATCCAATACAGCCTTGCTACCATCCAGTCCCCATTCCACAGACTGAAACATATTATGCCATCGCGGGTGTACCACGCGAAAGCACAAAAAGACAACTCGCGACATTATAATCTAAAAAAAGGTGGATACAAATTAGAACCCATCCCTGAACGAATACACGTCCTAATCCTACCCGCGAGGCATTTCATGGGTGTAACTACAAATTTCGCCGATTTAATTAAAATAGACTCTGTAAAATGTTGGGTTGTTTTCGGGATTCGAATCCCCTGGAGAAGGGAACCCCGATAAAAAGCAGCTTTAGACGGGACAGTCACGACTCGCGGGGAGAAGTGCTGTTTGAAATGGAGCGGACCCCCCCCCCCCCACACACACCCTCTCCCTTCCAACCCTCTCTTGATGACAGAGAGTGAGGTCGTGTTCTGGCGCCATCTTAGGACAACTCGACTCGGGCCGGTCGTGCATCCAATGACTAGTAGCGTTAAACTACACATGCGCGGTGATGCGTGTTTTGTTTATACCGCAGCCATGGGTTTTTCGCTGTATTGCGCAAATCCGCGCTTGGAAAGAGAGACCACATGTGATTCAATGAGGGTTTGCCCTGCTCGACGTGATAAACACAGAGTGCTCAATGCTTTGCCCGATGCCTGATAACAATCATTATTTTAAACAGCTCGGGCGGGATTCGAACCTGCGACTCCCGCTTTCTAGTACGGACGTCTTAACCACCTTAACCACTTGATGTGGTGGATTCGAATATTGTATAGCGGCGGGTATTGCGTTGCATCACAGATATAATATGATGTTTGAGTCGAGGAGAAGTACCGAGCACTCAGTGTTTATCACGTCGAGCAGAGAAAACTATCATTGAATTACATTCTCCTCGACGCAAGCATCATGTTATAATTATGTAAGAGACATGTAGTGCTACGTTACAAGATCAGCATGTTGCGATTTCTTGTGGAGGGACGAAATGTAACTGGTTGTTGTTGTTGTTGTTGTTGTTGTTGTTGTTGTTGTTGTTGTTGTTGTTGTTGTTGTTGTTGTTGTTGTTGTTGTTGTTGTTGTTGTTGTTGTTGTTGTTGTTGTTGTTGTTGTTGTTGTTGTTGTTGTTGTTGTTGTTGTTGTTGTTGTTGTTGTTGTTGTTGTTGTTGTTGTTGTTGTTGTTGTTGTTGTTGTTGTTGTCGTCGTCGTCGTCGTCGTCGTCGTCGTCGTCGTCGTCGTCGTCGTCGTCGTCGTCGTCGTCGTCGTCGTCGTCGTCGTCGTCGTCGTCGTCGTCGTCGTCGTCGTCGTCGTCGTCGTCGTCGTCGTCGTCGTCGTTGTTGTTGTTGTTGTTGTTGTTGTTGTTGTTGTTTTTGTTGTTGTTGTTGTTGTTGTTGTTGTTATAATTTGACACAAACATGTAAGATGCCTTGTTAATTACAAATCTTTAGCTACTGTTGATAATGTCCAGCTGCACTGACTGATCTAGTAACGCGAGCGGGGACTATAGACGAGCCTGCGTGAAAGACCGGCTCCTTGAACTCGGCTGAGCTCCCACGCCTGAATGGATGGGTGGGGCTGGGGCGATTTGTATTATACTTGTATTCTTTATAATTATCTATATATACTTGTCAACACAATACCGATAGGCCTATATAATAGCATAATGAGATAGGATCGATGTCAAAATTTGCTGAAATCTGCATCATGAAACGATTCTAAAAAAAATACCACATCGACAACGCCATAGCAACATAGCTTGTGACATTGTCTTAATTGTTACTATGCCGTATAAATGATAGTTGTCACTGCCTTGTCCCCGCCGTGCACGGGTTTTCTTTGGTTTTCTTCCCGTTATACAAACATCTGAAGTAATGAAATTATGTAGTGCGAGGAGCAAGCATGTTAATGTTGTGAAGGCTGACCCGTTCTGGAAGCTCTCCACGAAATGCAAATCGCTCATTTCCCCAGGCGGGATTTTGGCGTGAAAAAACATATCCACAGAGCCCCCTGAATGGCCAATGGTCGGTGACCCAAACGTACCCATATAGGTATAGGTCTAGAAATAAACACTCAACAGCAACTGGCTCTTGTGCGCTGAAGCCTGGGATTTCTCCGCAAACATGTAAAACCCTTAACCTGGAATCATGCTAGAGTCGCATGACTCGATTACAAAAATCATACAAGAAGTACCGCACCGTGTAACACTTAAGCCATCAGTAGCCAGCTGCCGGATCTTGATACGCATATTGAATATTATGCTTCCTATTTGTGTGATATGCTGTGCGAGTAGGACCACTATACCTTTGAATATATTTCAAGAGGGGACAAAATGTTACAAAATGAAAATGGTTTTTTTAACAGGAGGCCTAGCCTATACTTTACCGGTATTATAATAATTATTGGAGGCGAACCGATTTGTTTTGGTGCGGCTCGAGTACGAGTAGATTTCAAATTGAGATTGAATTTCAGGCCTCAAGCTCGGTTCTCGTGGAAAACGGAAACAAAACCAATAGGTTTAGTATTGGGTTGCCGGCAAACAAGCCCGAATAATTTAGTCGTAAAGAAGTCATTGCTGGGTTTATTATTACGTGTTTGATAAGGCCTTTACTGATTTTCACCTGCCGAAACCCCGACTAACCAAAATCCTGTCATGTTAATGACCCCAAATGCTGTTTTGTGAGCGGTTATAGTATTTATTTTATTTTGTTTTGTTTTGTTTGGCGGGGATTTTTGGAGCTCTGCTTCACATGGCTGGGCAGTACGATCTTGGCCCGAGGAGTGAGCGTACGGTAAGCCGATCGCCCGTAGAAGCCCGGGGAGATCTGCAGTCGAGGGCCCCGACGATAGACAGCATAACGGCACATGGTGTCTTTACTGTCAGTTCGGTAAGCACTCGCTACCTTAATGTGGGGGGAGGGAAGGAAGAAGATTCAAAGAGATGTTGTTTTCTGGGGTTTTTTCGGGTTGTGGTGGTTTTTGGGGGCTTGATTGCCTGCCTGCTGAAGCTGGAATCAGCATGTTTGCATGTCCGGGTCGTCTGTTGGATGCTATTGCGGTTTGTAGGTTATAGGTTATTTTGTTGGTTGGTTGTTTGGTTGTTTGGTTGTTGTTTTTGTTTGTTATTGTGTTTTTTTGTTTTTTTGTTTGTTTATTTGGTTGGGGTTGGTTGGGTGGTTGGTTGGTTGGGGTTGGTTGGGTGGTTGGGTGGTTGGTTGGTTGGTTGGTTGGGGTTGGTTGGGTGGTTGTTTGGTTGGTTGGGTGGGTGGTTGGTTGGTTGGTTGGTTGGTTGGTTGGGTGGATGGATGGTCGGTTGGAAGTTTGGATGTTGGTTTATAGATACCATGCCAACCCTTTCGCGGTATTCATGACGGAGGTTGTCTTATACAATTACTTTGAGTGCACCATACTCCTTGTATACATTCCGCTTAATTCTACCAACACATGTCGCCCACGAAATAGTATTCGCAACAATTTAATTTGACTCACTGGAAATCGTACGCCCCCCCGGCCCGGAACATAATTTCCATTCTGTAAAGCTTCCCTGAAATTACAGACACTTTGCCCTTCCATGAAAAAGCCAAAAAGCAACATCGTTCGATCATCGTCGTGAGGATGTTCTGAAAAAAACCAGACTCGCATCTTTTACTTCAATTTCCCGCCAATTTTACAGCCAAACACTTGGTAAGTTGGAACCGATCCTCGAAAATGGAACACCATCCGGAGGTTGCCAAGGGTATTTGTCAAATCATTTGGAGGTAATAACCGTCCTGGATATTAGACCTCTTCATCATGACGCCCATCGACCGAGAAGGATTAAAGTGAAGACAGTCGCCAAAAAAAATACATGAAAATGAAAAAAGACAAGGGGGCGAGCACTTGACGATCGCGCCGAGACCGTTTTAGAGCGCAGCGCGCCCCGGTATCTGTGGCGAACCCGAGCCAAGCCAAACACTCCACGAGAAACACGGCACGGGTGACGGAAGACAGGTCCGAGCCGGGCACGATGAGGTGGTGGCTCTTGAACCGGACGACAGGCGGCCAGGCCGGAGGGTGTGTGTAGGGCCGGCGGAGCGGCGGGGGGGGGGGATGGCAAGGGATAGGGACGAGAGCCCGGCCCGTCAAGGAGAGAAAATCTTTCCCCAGACACCGTCACTCAGCCGGCCCGAGCTACCGGGGCTGATGGATGGCTGGCTCCATGTATTATAGGAGCCACTGGGGTCGGCCCTAATAACCGAGACATTGCTCCCTGTCTCGCGGTCTGGCAGAAACCTCCCCCACCATTTTTCTTCTTCTTCTTCATCTTCTTCTTCTTCTTTTTCTTCTTCTTCGTCGTCTTCTTCTTCGTCGTCTTCTTCTTCTTCTTCTTCTTCTCCTTCGTCCTCCTCGTCATCTTCCGCTGTCGCACTTCCTGCGATGAGCACTACCTGCTAACGCTTTAAACTCGAGCGCCTGGAGAACTCTCAGCGCCTCTATACCACCGCCACTTTATAGCAGACACACACTCAGCCCGCGTGTCATTTGTAAGACGCCCGCACCCTCTGGCAACGACGTCTCTCCGCGCGTCGGAAGAAGAAAAAAATGATAAAAAAACAACCCCGGTAAAGCACTCTGACATAGTTACACAGTTTAATCCGGGACTCTCCTTAGATAGCGATAGGGCATGAAATGCGTTGGAGCTTGCACCCTTTGCTGAGTGTTCTTCTTTTTTTTAAGCTAAAGGTAGACTGGATCCCAGTAGCTGCGAGCGCCGTGTGTATAACTGCCCCCGTGACTAGCTTCATCGTCCCCCTCCCCATATCCTCGCCTCATCCTTCCCCGACCACATTATCTGCACCTCTCCCGCGGTTCCATTGCACGCGCGGTCTCGGCGAGTCACTTAAGATTGCCCGTGCCGGCAGTCGGCTACCAGAGCCCCACATCGCTCCCTGCCGCAGCACGCTATCCACGTCTCCTCCAGATGAGAGAAGAGGGAAACCACTTGTTATCGGTAAGTTTCAATTGGGACTCAACGACACTAAGATAGCTTCTTCAAAAAAAGCTCCCACTCGAACAAAGCACATCGTAGCACGGCGTGGATAGGGCCATCATATAAGGATGTCCGATTGTATCGATCACTTTCGTGTAATTTCGTGGATTATTTAAACCACATGAGCTCAAAATATTGAATGTTTTTTGTCTTCGTCAGCAATATATTCCCAAGGACAGAGTGTGCGTGGCGAGTAGCGTGGATGGTGATTCTCTCTCCAGTTCATGACGTGTGAATGACACTGGGAATGGCCAAAGAAAGGCTGCAGACATTCTTGTATTTTCTGATTTCTGTTAATCTTCTCCGGACAGCGGAGGAATTACGGGGATTTTTCATCGGCGACATTTACGGACTGGCTGTTGACGACTGATGTCCCTTGCTGGGGCTGTCTGTGTGTTTGAGTACAAACGGATCTCTGGGGTTTTTTTTATTGGTGAGTGAATGCGCTCCCCTGGGTTTAGGATTTTGCGCAGGAGATGATGTATAGAGAAGGGGCTGCAGGCTTATAGCCCTAATGGCTCAACTCAGGCTGCGAGTATGTCAAAAGATCTTCGCCCCAAAGCCACACAATAGACTAGCGTATTACTAAGCGGCTTTGGCTGTCAAGGCAAGGCCGAACGTAAATGCCACGGCACGCGAGAGTGTTCGCGGAGAGGTTTCCTCGAAAAGCAATTGCCAATTGTCGGCCCTCCTTTTTCCGTTTTTAATCGGCGCATTACACATGCATAACTGACGACGTGCGATAAATCATGTCTGTATTAACGTCAGTCGATGCTTGTGCTGCATCGCATGAAGCGAAGCAGGCTTGTGGAATAATGCTTGTCGTTCATGGTTCGTTGGCATCACGAGCTAATCCAAAAGGATGGGCCTAAAAATTAGCCTGGCAAGCATCGGGTAAATCGGAAACCGAATGCTTAGATCATTGGGTACCCGGGTACCCTAAAGAAATAAAGAACACCGGAAAATGCCGAAACGACCGACGTTTCTTATCAAACGCAGTGCGGCAGAATACCGAGGAAATTAGTAAGCGGATTCCCGTAAGGGTTCTCTCATTGCGTAAGGGTTCTTGATAAGCAAATGAAGCAATATTTTGCCAGCGAAATTTTAAAATGATACTATGACTTTCAAAGGCGAGAAACCCAAAACACACCGGTTATGGTTTAACTTCTGAATGTAGGAAGGAACCTTCTTCGGGTAATAATGTTTCCGTGTAACCGTCTACTGCGGTCAGGTTTCGGGTAGCCGGTTCATTTGTCCATCCTCCTATAGCTTAAAGTCGGTAGGAATGAAAGTCAACTAACGAGCTTCTCTGAAGATTTCCAGCTGCATCGGTCCGAACTTGTCAGATGCGTTCACTTTCTGTCTAACCCAGATTCTGTCTAGGAACCGGAAAGGGGTTCTGTCATTCGATCGTCATCTGCGCTTGCGCAACCACGGCACTGACGCACGTGGCCAGAGTTTGTACCATCCGAAGCGGAAACGTACCGTGCATACCCCCCCCCAAAAAAAAAAAGGCTGCATGTGTTGACTGTTTTACGTCACGCGGATGAATATTTGATGAGCATCAGTGGTGGCCTGCTCCCCTCCCCAAGAACCGTCAATTGTCGAACATTGATTTGGTCTCTCTTATTCAATAACTATCGAGGATATGGGGGGAAACGTGTATTCATGAGTGTCAATGTACGCAATCTAGGTTCGCATAGAATGTTCTTTATTAAAGGAGCGATCGGTCTCGCTGTGGGAACGAACTTCAAGTTGTTCGATTTATCCCCGAGTCCTTCCCCATCCCATCGCTTTCGAATAGCCCGTAGGGAGATGTATAATATTATAGGACGCTGTGATCGCGTTGGATTGGGGTGGGTGTCTTTCCGTTTCCAATGGAGGGTTTTGACTGTTCACCATCTTTGGTTTTCTGCTGCGGATATGTTTTTTTCACAGCTAATCCCCACTGGAAACAAGCTGTGGCAATAGAAGATCTGCTCATCGTCAAACCACCGGCATTTTCGCGGACAAATCCGTCCATAAAGTATGAATGAATGAGTTTCGTAAAAGGGACGCTTTGGAAAGTTAGGCACATTTCGCGACACGTGTTTTGGCGCGACTTTTAATGGGCAAACGATATTGTGTTCTTGACATAGGCCTACATGCAGTGGGTTTGAAGTAAGGCATGTTTTGTATGCAACCGCAACGTTCAAAATAATTGTTGACGTTCAAGATAGATGATTTGGAATGCAATGCTATGACGAAACACCCTAGCCTTTGAAAACCATCCCGGTTTGCATTCTTGTCATTTTCGATTGATTCTCCGAAATACTACTAATGTTGTCGCAATTTAAGTAGTAAACAATACTCTTTTTGAAATTAATAATTGTTTGATCAATCGACTGTCGAAATAATTAACATGATGAAAGAGGTCTTATTTCTATTTTCCGAATTCGTATTTTGAATCGTTTTCCAAACTAACTGCCGATGATATGTGTTCATTCACCTCGTCGTTTGGCCGTCCTTGATATTCATTACCGGTATTCTTTTGAAACAGTGTGTTTTAACATCTTCTGTGTGTTTCTGCATTGCGTTATCACTATACCAAAAAAATATCAGTATATTATTCAAATGCCTCATCCTTTGAACAGAGACGAGTCGTAATGAGTAAGGTGGGCATTGTTCTTAAAACGGGGAGGAGAAGAGAGAGAGACAGAGGAAGAAAGAGGACGAGAAAGAGGGACACATACAGAGAGACGGAGAGACAGGGGGACAGAGAGAGGGAAGAGGAAGAAGGGGAGGGAGAGAGAGAGGGAGGGAGAGAGAAAAGCCAGGGAGTAGGGATTTTCAATAAACAGGTAGAGCGTGGGAGAGAGGTGAGGGACAGAGGCAAAGAGAGAGACAGGGAAAAGATATATGACAGAGAGCTAGAGAGAGCGTGGAGAGAGACGAAAAGATAGCCAGAAAAACTGTACTTAGAAAGATGGACAGCGAGAGAAGATAAGAGAGAGCCCTACGGTTGCACGGACTAGTGTGAGAGACGGGGATGGCTCCCCACATCTAAGCCAATAAGGAAGGCGTGGTACTAGGGGTTGAGCGAGAGACATCTTGTATTAGATAATGCAGTCCTCACACGTTCGCAGGCACTCTACCAGAACAGGCCCCGAGGCCTTCGCCGTAACCTTATTGCGGGGTGTCAAACTCGGGCCCGGCGCTGTATGTACGGTATCCACGTTGCAATACGCGCTGGGCCACGGCTATACGGGAGCTGACCTCTCTTGGAAATTAACTTGTTGTGGAGCTCCTATCCGCCCCTGCTCACCCGCCCTCACCTAACCCCTTCCTCCCATCCGGCAGAGTGTTAGGGTAAATAGGGCGCTGAGGCCTTCAAGCCTGAATGGAATTCTGGGTGGAAAAATGGTCTGCCGGGGTTCTCGTCTGAAAGATTCTACATAGGGTGGTGAGCGACGGGGTTACAGTGGATGTCAGTGGGTCAATGGGGGCTTACGGCCCCGCGAGATGATGCCGCACCATCGCTAGAGAAATTACATCCTAGAGAAATCACTCCACATAACTTGCTCACCGAAAAGACCTAAACTGATAGATTAAGGAAGCCTGACATTTCGACCCTTTCTCTGAGAAAGTTCCTGCTATAGGAGCGAAACGTCAGGCCTTCTAAAATGCTGATAAATTACTCCGATCTGGTTCTGATATCATAATGCTCTTTCCGATTCTTGCCGAGGGGACAAGACCGTGCTGTCTTTCCGGTATGTTTGGGAGTTCCGTGCGATCCAGGAAAACACTTTGCGGGCCCGGCAAAGTTTTGCGCTGAAGGGTCAGGCAGACATATCGCGACCGACGACCCTCTCCCTTCACCACTTGAGACCGACCCAAAGTAGCTCACTCTTCGCGCGCCGTGTCTGACCAAAAAAAAAAAAAAACCGGCTCTGGTGAAACAAAGAAAAACAACGACAGTGGGTAGAGGGGATGAGGGGGGATCGTCGCAAGGCCGCGACTGACGTGATTGCCGAGACGTCGATGACAAGTCTCGTCCTTTCGCGCGGGGTCCTTAACGCTGGCGAGAGAACGTGAGCGGCGTTCCGACGGGGAAAGAGTCGCGAAGACGCGAATGGACGACTGAATAGAGAGCACACCCTATACAGTAGGCCTACACGTATAACGTGGCATGTTTACTCCGTGTGATAATACCAATTCCTGTATGGACTTGGCTATGACGGTGGACGAATACTGTTATAACCGCTGAGAACAGGGTTTGCTAAACAATCAAGTGTATTTACACCAATTCTAAATAATGTCTCGAATAAAGGTATTTCATTTGTCTTGGTAACAAATGATACAATTTCACTAAGTGATGGCTGTAATCCTCTGTAGACAATAACTCCTCCGATTTTCACTTCACAATTCCCAAGCGTATACCTACGGTACCTCTCTATAACGGATGATGGAATTTGCGATCAAATTTGCCTGTATGTCATTCTGAAACTAATCCTGACAAAGCGCCCCATCTCCCATCCACTTACCCCATCGGTGTATAAGCTATGGCATAGTACAAGCCGTCTTAGTTGGCGTACCTGGAGGAGATAGTGTCTTTAAGGCTCTTTGGGGACAAGGCCGACCACTTGGAAGGGATAGGGGCGCGCTGTGCACGTCACAACTATGAATTGGTCCGACTATGGCGAGCGAAGTTGACATTTAATCAGATATAGTGGGATCTAGATATAGGTACATATTTTTAAAAATAATGTATAATTATTTTTTATTATAATTACAGATATCTCTATTAGAAATAACGCTTTGGGTCGTAGTACCTTTTTGATATAGAGATATCTGGATTAGAATAAGACATATCACTGTTATAAATAAAGCCCTCTCTTTTAGCATTACATGTATATAGATATATTTGTATGTTTGGGTGATATACAAAAATGTTGCAAACTGCTTATTGACTAAAATTACCAAAATGTAAATCTTAAAATTTAGTGGGCCTGACTTTTCGATCCTAGCAGGACCTTTCTCAAAGGCAGCTCTCTGCCTGCTCTCTGCAGCTCTCTGCCTTTGAGGAAGGTCCTGCTAGGATCGAAACGTCAGGCCCACTAAATTTTAAGATGTATGTTTGGATTAGATATTAACTATTATAAGCTTTTCTCTGGAGGTATTCGATTTCATGTTAACTTTGCACTTCTAGAAAAATATATTATCTCTATTTTGGGTAAACATGTCAACTTTGCACATCATACATGAATGGCGCGCAGAGTTGTCATTTAATCCGATATATATATAATATATTTCAGAGAGATCTTGGGATAAAATACTTTAACACTCCTGCTTCTCTGCTATCTTCCGTGGCATTTGTTTGGTTATTAGGTGACAAACACGCCGGTTGACGAAGTGCGCACTTTCACGCAGCGTCAAGCCAAACATATATAGCCGAAGCAATTCCCTGTTAACGACTGCTGAACGCACACTGCACGCTTAGGAAGAACTCATTCTATCGGTGTAGAATATATACACTTAGCTCTGCATCTCTCCATTCAGATGATTTGGGTGCGCGCTCATTGCATAGCAGGCTAGTTGAGAATGCAAGGAAACGGGAACGAGCAGTTCATGTACTCCACAAAACCCTGTGACACTTCTTTACTTTCTTCTCTGCCGTTAGTAGGACAACATCCTTTTCACATGGGAAGACATGTAATGAACTTGCCATGGTAACTTGAGAAGAATGTATTGCAAGAATATATTCAAATCCTCTAGAAAAGCAACTTCTTCCGAGAACACAATGATACCTTCAATTGAACGGGAAGGTGTTCTCTTCCTATATTTAGCTGCAGTCCTCCATAAAAAATACAAGAGATGCATTTGTGGAAATATCTATAGGTGCTCAACTCTGCATCGCTGTCTTTGTCTGAGTGTCCTCCTCTCTCTTTCTCTGTCTATATCTCTCTATTTAATCTCTCTCTGTATCAATATAATATCCGTCGTCCCTTGCTACACGCTACGCGATGCGCATGCGTTGAGACCCTTTTCTTTTTCTTTGCCACTATCACATACGATGTAGTTCCTATGTCCGCCATTTAACTGGTTAACCCTTAGTAACCTTAGTAACGGCCTGGTACCCGCAGGTGTTTTTTTTTTACAAAGGTTGGAAAATCGTTCAGCGTGATATTGCAAAGTAAACAATCCCACCTCGGACATTCTCTCGCAAGCCTTGCGAGTTTTTTCAGCGTCGTGTGAAAAGGGCTTTTCTCTCTGTATCTGTATACGTATGCCTCTCCGTCTCTACATAGAGCAAGGTCTCTTTCCTTGCTCTATGGCCCCTGACTCAGACTCTCTCTCTCTCGCCTCCCCCATTTCGTGTTCCTTTGCCACCATCGACTTTCTCCTCCATTCTCACTTTGGTTGTGACGTTAGCACCTTACAAGCTCGCCTCCCGCGATCGGCGTGTTTTGTCGACACTGGTTCCCTGTTTCTCGTGAGGCGCACGCTGCGACATTCACGCCCCCACCGCCCTCCCCCTCTCCCTCTCTCTCTCTCTCTCTCTCCATCTCTCTCCCCCCAATTAATATTTTGTTCTGCAGCACACGCCGCGGGTTAAATTGGAGCGGTCTTGCCAACAACGGTGACCGGCACACGCTGGTATTCAAAGTGGGCTAGGTAGAGTTTGGCATTTATACACGCCATGCCCTTCCCTCCCCGCCGATCAATGCCCATATGCCGTAACGTATTGTACCGGCGGTATGCACGTAGCACGTCCTTTGTCTAACTCCCAGTGACATGCAACTTAATTAGAGAGCGCCAAGGTGTCGAATGCAAAAAAATCGTGTGCGTACATATGCTAATAAAATAAGCCACATGCCATATCAATGTCAACTTAAATAGTTATGTCTCTACCCTGGCATTTAAGCGTCCAGTGAATCATAAAATGTGTATTAAGTATCTGAAATGATGTATTCTTATGCTAGTTGTCTGCATGGATGGAAATGTCAATGTTACAATTCGGCTTTGGCTGCGTGGAAAGTGACAACAGAACTTGTTTACGTCATTTTGTATATTCATAATGCATTACAAACTATCCTATACTATCCTTCTTAATGCTGGTCCAATTTCATTTTTTATACGACAGGCAATGACAAATAGCCGCCTCGACTTTGGAAAAGAAAAATAATCGTAGTTAGTCTCCATCTGAGGGCTGCATAGCTAATTGGTAGAGCGCGGGTTCGAATCCCGACTCGACACATTCTCTGCGCTTCTTTTCAGAGAAACCGATGGATCAATTCACTTTGCGGCCTTCATTTCCAAAATGGCCAAGGAGTCTTCACTTCTCACGCGGGCTGGGGTTTTCTGGCCCATTTATGTATTCAAGAATGATTGGACTCTGCATAATGATCATGTAGGAGGCTGAATTTCTCTGCCCTCTGCAGTCGCCTGGCTCCGCCGCACAAGGAATGTACGCTGACGAATCGGCGGAAGTGGGCACAATTAGAGACTGTTCGAATTTGAGGAGGCCCTGTTGGTTGTCCAGTGAGTGCTGCTATTGTGTGGAGTGGCTATAAGTGCTACATTCAGCGCGGAGCACCCATGACCGTGAGCCACGTCACCCGGTGAACGATAGGGGAATGAATGTCATTGCACACCTGATGAATGTTTGATTACGCAGTTTGTCGACCATCGTTACAGTGGTTCTCAACCTTCCGATGTAGACTTCGTTTCCCTTGTGTATACGACGACCGCGCAAAACATCCGGGGTATCTTTTCTTGTGTAAGGCTAGCCAGATTAAACAAAAATAGAGCTTGAAGGGGCACGGCGTTTCGATCCGAGCAGGTTCTTTCTCAAGTACAGCATTACCATCGTAAATAAATAGCAAACCCGATGCCCTTTAAAGTTGAGTTTGAGGACCGCCCCCCCCAAAAAAAAGGGGGGGAGGAAATGTTGGGGAACGGCCTGCACCTGATGAAGCGCGTGTCAATGTGTCTGAGACGACTGGAAAGTTGCCTTTCAAATTGATCACGATGTCAGATCCCAAATTGCTTGGGGGTTTGCGTGAGAATGTGGTGGTTTGCAAACGGCTGTCTCAAGCTGTTCGCGTATCCCGATTTGAATTGACCGTGCACATGAAACGGTGGATGGCGTTCGTGAGCCGTCTTTCGCTCGTCGGATGAAATCAGTGTCCTCCTATAGGTGTCCGAATTCCTCCTCTCTTCAAAACGACAACCCCTCCACACCTCCCCTTTAAAAGACGCTCGTCACCCGAGCCCGGTGTACAATAGGACTGACGCAGGCAGGGAGGTGAAAGCCTCCTTACGGAGAAGGCTATGCAGAACAAACTTCCGATCCAACGGGGCTTTGCAGGTGATTCTGACCGCCTTTCGGCTCGGCAATCACCGGTTAGCCCGCCGGTTCCCCTATCGGCCTTGTATGCTTATACCGTTAGAAGAGGCGGGGGAGGGAGGGGGGCTGGAGATGTGGAAGATCGGGGGAACGAGGGGAGGAAGCCCGTCGGTATACCGGTGTTCAGCGCCCAGGCACCGCGCTGCCAGGGCTGCGCTACCAAGGGACGCTGGGGGCAATCGATGCCGCGCTCGTTGCTCGTATTGTCGCTGTGTCAATACACAAGGCTCGACCGCCGGCCAGGGAACCAGATGGCATCATCGGGATGACGTGCGGCCGGATGACACGACCCTTTGTCCCCACACTTGCATTCCCCTTCCCCTCATAGCGGCCGATGACTCCTCTTGACATACCCCCGCCCGCCCTAGGTAACTCACGAATCTCATTCAAGTATATCGTCAGTAATACCGTTCGTAGCACCACAACGGTATCATGTGTATCACAATGTAAGCATGTAACTGCAACAACAAGCCAGCAATGATTCACAAAGCAAACAGGTAACTCAACACCAGTCAATGCTGCAGTTGGCTTGTGTCATTTGTACTGCAATATGCATTCCGTGCTTTGGACATCGGTTGATGCGTTTCAAATAATCGCAACGGTGCTTCAAAATAATTCCGGCTGTAAAGAATTAGTATTGCCGACCGATGTCTATTAATGCCACGAGTTGTACAGTTGTACCATGGAGGAAGGGTTGTTCTGACAGCATGAATGCTATTCTACCAGGTACAGGCTATTTTTCATCACCTATATAATGCACAGCGGATGAACATGAACCTGTTACCGGTGCCTTGGAGCACACTCTGTATATAGAACGGATCCCAGGCATGAGACGACAGCTCGAGGTCACTCTTGACTGGAGATGATACATATATATTTTTTTGGGATACCCCTCTTGAACTCAACAGGTTTGAGTGTGTGACTGCTCTGATTTCAGCACGCCGGTGTGCATGTGTTCAGATATGAAGGAAGGCCACGTTGTGTTGTTGTTCGTCTGCAATCTCCCTGTCCTCGGCTAGTGCGTATATAGGGCGCTGACATGAATTCTCACATCGGACAGATTGTCCAACACACCCAAAACAAACGAGAACGAACGAAAATTGTTCCACTTTTTTTTTTTAACCTAGCAGTTGAAGTAGACGTAGGATGTGGACCCCCATTCTTTAAATAGAATAACTGGACTGAGAATTGCATCCTTCTTATTTGACAAGAAGAAGTGGGCCCATGTTAAGATACATTAATTAAAATTTGTCCCTCCCAGTGTTTGATCGCGAAGCCCATTTTACCCACAGCAAAAGGCTTTCAGGCTTCAAGCTCGAGCCGACCACAGACAGAGAATTATAGATTGTTTAAGCCCTGGCCCACTTTATTCCGTTTGTAGTCGTGCCGCTTGGCAGGAAGTAGATCCCCTCAAGCCATGCGCCAACATTTTATTAAGAGCGGGCAGCCCTGTTGCAATACCGGTATAGCTGGGCGTAAGAAGGCTTCTTCCTGTCCCATATCATAAAAATGACATGCATGCACCATCAGGTTTTTAAATAACTTTCGCCATTCTCTGCTCCAATTATTACAAACCGCCCTACTTCCTGGAAATACAAACAAACAAATGGCAACAAATGCCCTCCGGTAGTTACAACGGAAACTCCGCAAACGAAAAAACAAAAGTTGCATAGAAATATTGTAAAACCCTGTCAAGATCGACAAAGAATATTGCCCCGATGAAGGTGTCCCGAGCGTTGGCTGGCTTCGGAGAACAATGACGAAGTGGCCGCAATTTGATGACTTCAACGCGCATCGTATACGGCCGCGTTTCTGACGCGCGAGATCCGGGTTGGTAGTATAGTGGCGGTGGTGGCCGCGGTGCGGGATAAATACTTAATGGTGTGGAGCGCCGCATGTATCGGTTCCCAGCTGAATAGCGACGCTGCGCCGCGCGTGAAAACATGGCGGCGACACCTCGGCCGCGTATGGGCCGTGCGGGGCGAGGTAATTTGTGGCGAAACACGTGCGCCAGGTGGCGTGGAGGTAATAGTGGACTAGGTGCAGACGCTGCCTTTTGCTCGCTGACTCCCAACAACTCAATTAGTGTTGGGCTTCTTCACGCTATTCCGCCGTTGCAGACACTACCGTAACAATTGTGTATACTACTATACAATGTTCCACGTTCCATTACGAGTTAATAATGGTGTTATCGCGGGACTTTGAATTGTGCGATCCCAACCCGATTGTACTTAAACATTCTGGCGATGACGCCAATTTCTTGCAGTCTTTTTGAGACGGTGTAATTGGACATTTTGTCCGCCGTGATGCAAGTGAACTCCTCAATTTCATTTTTATGGCAGGATCCTGCCAAAGAAAACCCGCTATTTTTGAAAGAAGTCTTTGCCTGGGATGTGTGTCTTTGCCTCAGGATTGCGCCCGGAACATAAGCTTTAGGTATCGACCGAGAAATGATTCAAAAGATCCCCTAAATCTTGCTTGACCAAACAAAAATATTTAAAAACTCACAGATTTGTTTATGAATTGCGGCCATGTAAAGTCAGTGAGAAGTCAAAAGTCAACGTTTCAGTATTATACATAGACTATTATAATACGGTACCTACATGCAATGGGGTTGGATTTCAAATTGGTTCATTCCACCTTATTTCAGTAAGTTTTGTTTACATAATTATTTGAGAATGATAGAAGGGGTTCGGTGAGAAATCTGTAAAGAAATAGAAAGGTGTCCTGAAATGGAAAATGGCGATGTTGGTCTGTTGGAGTGAATAATTATAATGCTTGACAGATTTCCGTCTTAGGCCTACATTTTCAATCATGTATGAGTGGACAATTTTCCATCAGTAGACAACTCTATATGTGTGCGGTGTACAAGGGAACGACATGTTGGCTGTTATTTTCGAATATTGGCCAGTGGGTTACGGTCAGTCACGGGCGCGTTTGGCTCGCCTGTGGTCTCCCCTGTACCCGCGTAGGTGGCTCTCATCAGGCATCCCACGAGGGAATGGTAGGTCAGACGCGGCTCCCCGACGTCATTTCGTTTTCAGACCACGCGGTCTCATATTTTGTTTCAGCTCTTCTTTGTCCAATCTGCCCCGACGTTGAATGCCGACCTTTCCGGCATGTGTCCGGGCGGCGATGAAATTAGCACAAGAAATATTGCATCTCGACCTGCACGCTGACCCTTGGGAAGGTGCCCTTGGTTGGGACGCCTGTCATCAGATACGTCATAAAACAATGACAGCAATTTGGTCTGGTCCACAGTCACTGTGTTGTATGTAAGCAGCACATTTTGCTACAAAGCCGCGTGTTGTACAGTACTACCCGTGCGTATACCTGCACAGCTCATCAAGTGTCAAATGAGCGTTACAGCGGAAGCCGACCTCACGACTCGATGCGCCCGTCCATAGCTCGATGCAGTCGTTTAGAAGCTAGCATCCGTTACATTATACTGCTATAGTGAGGTGTGGGTGGCTTCTAGTCTTATCCCCACTCACGAACCGTTAATCTTAGTCGGCGAATTCGGCGTGGATCAACTATTAGAACGGCCTCTCTCTTTCTCTTTCTCTATCTCTCTCTCTCCCTCTTTCACTCTCTCCCCTTGCATACACAGCCCGCGTGTCAGTAAGTAGTTCTAATGGGTGGGCAAATAAATTGATGGTGTTGATGGAGTGCTTTAATATCAACGGGCCGGAACGGGTCCTTTATTAGATTTATAGGCCGGGAGTCTTCGGGGAATTTTTTTCCTTTCGTCGGAGTGGCAGGAGGAGAAATGCAGGTTGGGTTTGAGCCGGGATCACGCCCGCACGAGCCATAACAACCTCCTCCCCTCCCCCCAATACCTTGCCGGTCCTCGTGTTCTCATCGAAGGGGAAATATAATATTATTGACTCGCTGTCTCCTCGGAATTGTCCGATGTGCTCGCCGCGTCTCCGAAGAATTACAGGCTGGAGATGTGCGGTTATTATTATTTTTCTAAGGGCGGGAGGTGGCTCTGTTTTTACCGCCCTCTAAACAAAGACCTTTTGACTGGCAGTTGTTTTTATTTTACCCCCCTTCCGAAAACTGATAAAGCAAAGCCAATGTTTTTCGTTAGAGTCGCGATATTATAACCATTCAAAAATAATCTGTCATTTGAAATTACCACATGAGCACATCTGCTCTACAACTTCAAACTGCACTATAACAAAATTGGAGGGCCAAACGTTACGTAAAGAAATTATGATTAATTCATATTTAAACAAGTGAAACAAACAACCCTGCGCGTTATTTTTATTTCACTATACTTACAATAAATGAAAAACTTTAGTGGGTGTCAGTTTCGATACCCGTAAGGATTATTTCTAAAACCTTAATTCCTTAATTCAAAATGGACCAAAACCTCGAGCCCTCCCACTTACTTCTCTACTGTGCATCAGATCGTTTCAGTCAGTAATCAACAATGCAATTTACAATATTCGTGATTCATTTCACGATGGTAAACCAAAATGGCTTTGTCGTATTCATAGCATCAAGATATTGGGTGGTAGGCACTTCAAAAGACTATAAGTATAGATTCGCATGGTAGAAATACTATTCACGCGGAAGGTTTGCGATGACTTTCAAGAAGACATGTGGCTCTGAAAAGAGCCGATAACGCAAACCTATGACTTAAAGGGATAACGCAACATTGTATGATGTCAACGAATAACATCCATACTATGTCTGATCCAACATATGCATGATATAGCACACAATTTAAAATTTCAGCTCAATCCGCCAACCGAGTCTCGAGAAAATAGTGAAAACCGCATATTTGTTTTGCGAAAATGCAGCTGTTAACGTGTTGTTTAGAAAAATCGTTTAGATCTAGGGGTGAGACATAAACCATTTCTTTTACTCTTTTCGGCAAAAACACAGCATTTTAGGTAGAAATTTTTAAGTGAGCGATTTCTACTCTAAACGTCTTCAAACTGTGAAAGATTCATGTAAATCTGTGAACAGTTCTGTTTTTCGATCTTACCAATGATGTGCAGGGCTTTAAGACTAACTAGAAGAACATAAGCATTTGATTTTTCTTTGCTTTTCGTTTGTATTAGTTATTATGATAACTTGCTATCAAGTCAGTATTTGTTTATGATTGCTGTTGATTATAACACGGTTATATACACCGTTGTTCGCATTTATAGGATGAGGGCAAAGTGGGAATTGCTTTTCTACCATTACGATATATGCTGGACGTCCATATGCTATACTGAGACATCATGCACGTGCATACGTCTCATATAATGCCTTGCTCGGTAATCCAAAGTCTATTTGTTTAAATGTATCATTTTGTCATTTTTATTTCAACTGGGTAGTTAAACTATCAAATATCCGAATTGAGCCTCATATGAAATTGCCTTCCCAAGAGAAGAACTTGTCCCTTTTATGCTTGACTGTAACAACACGTAACCCGATGACGGGAACTTAATTACACTAACTGAGCTGCAGCAGCGGAAGCGAGAGCGCCACCAGCGCTTCAAAGCAAGATGCTGAACAAATGAGTTTACCAATCCAAAGAAATGAATAGGTACCACTACGCGCGGTAGATCAGGGGCCGTGCGCTGAACGGCCCCCAAGTCCGATCGAGTTGCCGGGGTCGAGTCGACCCGTAGCTACTGGTCTCTTCGCCCGGTCGCCCCCCCCAATGTTCTTCGTAATTAAGCCGTAAAGGGTTTCCGGTCCTGCGTTCGCTGCTCCCCGGCGGCGCCGTGGCGATGTGTCGCGCCGTGCGCCAGCGCAATACAAACGGGCTGCCAGCGCTGAACCAACCAATCAATATGTCATTCACGGGGAGAAGTCAGTATTGGCGTCACAGCGTTGGGGTGGGGCTACCTAATGGCTTTATTCACTCTTCCTTGCTCTCTCTCTTTCTCTCCGTCTCTATATCTCCTTTTCCCCCTCCCCTTCCTGCTCCACCACCGGAAGTGGCACTACGTCACGCGCCCAGGCTCCGCGTTGCTCGCGTTTCAGGTGCGTCAGAACCCCTGCACAGCCTGATAGCTCTGCACCCCCCCCCCCCCGCCCCAAAGAAGCTGGCCATATTGTGATCAAGGTTTTCTTGTAATTTGGCGGATGTTTAGCCGGCGCGTTGCTAGCGGGAAATCCTGGGTACTTAACTGGTGCCTAAGCAATCGTTGCCATTCAGACGCCCACTGCATGACGGAGAGGAGGGACAAGCGTTTGTTTCCAGTTTAAAACTCGACACCGGAGCACCTGTTGTCACGGCGTAGTAGGTAACGACCAGCTTCAGATAACATCAGCGTGGGATTAACACCATCAGCCGACCTACCAAGAAATAAGGTAAGGCGATTTGCATCTACCTGCAAGGCTATACGTATTACGCTGCGTTGCCCCGTCTGGGTTTCTAGGTGTAGCGCGATAATGCTGCACACGTATGATGCAGGCTGTGACGACACACATTTAGCGCTCTGAGCCGTCCTATATAAGACCCCCCGACATAAGAGTCGCTCCAGTCGAGATAAGGGCCCGGAAGGAAGTAGACGAAGCCACCCAAGATTAAGCGGTAGCAGTCAACTCAGTGCATGCGAGCACGCACCAAGGTAGGAACCATTATCTCTCCCTCTCACCGTGAATTCCTCAGCATCCACAATGTACCTGTCATCCTTGAATGCCAATCGTTTTCACTCAGCGCTCATTGTCACTGAATCATGCTCAATAAGTGTGTTCTGAAGTAGAGATTTAACAAGAAATATATTTCACCGATGTCACCGACTAATTTCTCACAATAGTGAACGCGAATGCGAACAACTCTGGATCGAATGCAAACTGTATCTTGTTCGCATCTCTTACTTCTAAGATCTTTTGAGATAATGGTTTTCGCAGATCCTCGATGGAAACTTCATTACTTCATTACTGAAATTTCGTCAAAATAAATTTTCTATACGTCTTCCTCGTCTGACAATTCCTCATAAAAGAACGTGATAAATAGTACAGATTAGGACGGAGTAGAATATGATGATTTGGTCACGGAAAATCAACACATATATATGCCCTATCAACTATATCCTAACGACTCCGAAACTCTGTACGGGACCGAGAAAGATATGAAATAATATCACCGTTCACTCAAAGAAAACGAAAAATATAGAGCCACCCTTCAGTGGTCACAATTTGAAAGAGAGTAAACACTAAAACAGGGCTTTGAAAAAAGTCTGGAATTGTCTGTCAGCAAACGCCTGAAATAGTCCATCATCCCAAGATGTGATTAACGCCGATACAGTAGTATAGGTGTTTGTGATACATGCATGGTCGAGGTGGCACGTCGGACGTTATATCCCAGGGGTGTACGTACAGTGTAATGGTCTAATATCTCGTTACCGACCTCCGTAAATCACAGCAGAGAACAGAGCATCCCCCATGGAGCCCTGCAATTTGAGCTCATTTTTTGTTCTCTGTGATTCATTTTCTAACTCCAAATCGAACGGAAAAGAGAAAAAATCATCCAGATAGACCAACAGAATTGTGTGCAATCCCTTATTCAAAGCTGCGTTTTTATAACGTCTTTGCTTTTAAGATTACTGGAACGGGAGATTGCAGCTTGATTTCCGACTGCTACCAAATTGTATGAATACCTAACAATAGATGCACTACAACTCACAATGAGATGTGATATAAATTCTTTTGCCAACGCTATTATAAATCAGATGATCATTCTCGACTTTCTTAGCCGCAATGTTTCGGTGAACGTTATTATATATACATGTACATACCAAACAGTTAAGACGTAACTGCTTAAATTCTACCTATTTTTGCGTACAGACCCATGCAAACTGGAGCTAAGACTATCTTAAGTTGACTTTAAGTTGATGGCACATGTATGGCGCTGAAAGAAGAGCCCCTCTCCTCCTATTGCCCTCGACCGTTGCTCATTGAAAAGTGATTGACCTTCACTTTCAATTATTTGGTTGCTTCGTGTGAAATTGGCTGATATTATTAGCTAGCATCGGCTTAATGCACACAGCGAGATCTCACGAGCGCTTTCTTTCGCTCTCTCCCATCCTCCGTCTTTCCGTGTCTATTTATCTTTGCCTCTCTCCTTCTGTCTGTCTTTGTCTCAGCTTGTCTGTCTGCCTCTCTGTTTCGCTGTCTGGCTCCACTATAGCTCTATGTCTATCTTTCTGTCTCTATTTCTCTCTGCCCCTCTCTATTGCTTGGTCTCTCCCTCTTTCTCCCTCTCGTTCGCTCCTTTTCCCTCTCTCCCTCTCAGTCAATCAATCGATCTTGATCGATAGAACATCGATGGTAATTTGTTGGCCCGGCCTTGGTTGGCGTCCAAACGATTGAGCGTATCGAACTTCTATCGCTTGTGCCGCGACGCAAGTGTTCGGACGCAAGTTTGCAATGCCACATTACGCCTATACTCAGCGTGACATCGACTGCTCGGCTGGCACACTTTCATGAGACCTTTCCATTGTGTGATTCAAACAGGGTCCCGAATTGCTCAGTGAGCACGGGGTCTATACACAACCTTTTAACATTACTGAAGAGGTCGATATTGATTCATTAATTATGCGTCTCTCTATCATTCTGACATTTTTTTGTAGAAATGCAGAATGTGTGGAATGTATGTTTAAAGTTCTATATGGTTGTCTGGTTTCCTCACTGTATTCATCAATAATGCATGTGAGCATTAGTCCTGGAAACAAATACACAGTGAAAGTAGGTTATTCTAAAAAAATATATATATGTATATATATATAAACATTATGTAGGCCTATATATATATACTGGGTGAGACTTTACGAACGCCGCGTAAGTATGAGTGTGCGAGTGTGTGCGTATTGCATGCGCCATTAGGGCCCGTTTACCACACACCGAACGTGAATGCGCGTTTTAGAATAAGGCGGTCGACCTCAATAAGCCCCTCAGATCCATCGTTACGCACTATATGATGGCTGTCTCATCTCACTCCATATCTAGGCGCTATGACGGACCCTCCGCTGTCTCTCGACTCCCAAGGGCACAGCGCTGGTTCCATCCGATGGCGTCCGAGATAGTGCGATATATCTTGGCAGGTTCCCGGGGCTCTCGCGTCCATCTTACAACTTACCCCGGGAACCAATTAATAGAATAGAATGATGCTTTCCCTGGGCATGCATTGCGGCTTTGCATCTGTAAAAGAAGGGGTCCGATGGGGTGATTCTATCTATTTGACGTTCGTGCCCAACAATATTTGCTTGTTTGTCTTCTAACCTGTTTTTAGGTACTTATAGGTTTTCTTAGAGTTCTGTGCACTTTGATTTCAAGTAACGGACAACTGGGCGGGAAATTGTTTAACTTTCTGAAGAAAAAAAACTTTCTGAACTTTCCGAGCTTCACAGACTTATTTGGTGGCCTCCCGAAATAGTCATCCACATTTGCCGTGGTTTGTGCTTCTGACTGGCGCCCCGACCCCGCCAAAAATACTTTGGGAGGGTCACCATCGGATTGGCTGGATAGCTCAGGTGACAAAAGTGCTGGTGCGTTAAGCCATTATAAGTCCAGATTCAGTCAATCTTTCTTTGCCAATGTTTCAAAGATTGTAAATACAGCTTGATATCTTTTAGCCCGTCTCAACTTTCCATCTTTCTTTTACGCAATTTCCGTTTGTGTTTGTGTTCCTGTTTTCGGTGAAAGCCAGCAAGCTAAACATATCTCCACACAGCATTCCAATGCTCGAGCCGCCACGTGCGATCAATGGCGCACGCCTACCTGTTTGTTTTCATTAATTAATATATTCATTCAAGCGAGCCATCGATCGAGCGGTGGGGCCATCTTTTGACTGGTCCCTGCTCATAACTGAGGCCGGCGACCATGGAGGATAGAGGTGGTTTCTTTGTGTTCAGCTCTTAATAATAGTCTCTGGTGCCGGCAACCGCGCGGTCGTCCCTTCCACTGACTCGGCTCTATATCATGTGCGTGACTTGAGCTTCCCTTGCCCTTGCCGGTCTCCCTCCACCAAGAGTAATTACACGAACCACAGTGGAGGGGAGTCACGTCCATACCAGACAACGCCTATATTAAGACCGACCCCATTGAAAGTCGTAACTGGAGCGTTGGAACGCTCTATTTGTGTGACGCAAGGCCGGATGCCACGTTTCATTCCCGGTCGCACCACCAGCGTTGGCGTTTCGTCTTCCCGAGGAAAACAACATGACAATGGAACATTGGAGCAACAAGCAGGCGGGCAAGCATGCTACCAGACGAACAAACAAGCAGACAATCAACTTATACCGCAGATAGGGGTTTTTTTTTTGGTAGAACGACAGAAACAGTCTGAATGAGAGAGTGTATTTCTGTTTCTACCGGCAAAGGTGTGCGTCTTATACATCAAGTTAAAAACTCAATTTAATAAGGTGGCAGAATTTTGGGGTGAAAAATCGCATTAAGCGTCCCAACTCGATATCTTAGAGTATCTTACTATGCTATCCATTTCCCCTATAATTCATGAAAGATAGTCAACGTCTGAACTTGATATCTGCACGCTCGAATCGTAGGAACGGGTTAAAAGCAAAGGCATGATAGGTCGGTGGTTTTGATGAACCCACATTTACCTTGCCATACCGTGCGAAATGATTTCCCTATTCTCAAAGGTGACCATTATTACTTTTTTTTAGAAGACTAACACAATTTCGGGATTGGCTTTTCTGTCAACCTCTTCCTTCTTATTTCATTTATTTTCATTTGGATGAAATTGCTGCAGCTTTGCGTGACCGTATAATGGGGTCGACTCACGGGGGTTTGGGGAGTCTGCGGAACTGACAGATAAACCGGTAGGGATATGATTACAGCTGTTTGCATGGGCGTCACCGTTTTCGTCTCTTTTTTTTTTTTTTTTTTGCTTACGAAATGAGAGGGAGGGATGGGGTTTCGGTCCTAATGGGCTTACGTCCATACGGGACGACCCCCCAAAAAACGTTGCACTCCTCCAAATAACCCCTTTCACCTACCCAGCCCTGACTTGCTGACAGGCAGTCCGGTTCGTAAGTTGACGCGGTTATTAATTTACACTGCATGAACCTCGCACCCACGCACTTCCCTTGTCATGCGTCTAGACGTCATTACGTTCTGACTGCTCGGGTCGTCTCCCTCCTATACTCAGATATTGGGAAATGATCTAGGGGAAAGACGCAAGCCATCACACTTTCCTGTATTCTGACACGGTCTCCGAAACTATTCATATACAGCTCTCAGAATAAAACAAAATGACATCCTGAAAGAAGACGGGGAAGTGAATTATAAACAAAGGGAATGCCAAGGTTAGGTGAGAGCATTTTCATTTGGAAAAGAGAATTGGGTCGGAGTTGGTGGGTCACCCCGTTCGTTACCCTACACCGTGCTCCAAGTCGCATTCTAGGCACACTCTTACCCCTGCCGGCACAAAGACTGATAATCACATTTAGTGCCGGCAACCTAGAGACTTCGATGTGCTTTTGTCTCGCTATAGCGGCCCCGGAAAACTCGGCATTCCTGCGTGCACTTTCCATTTTTAGTAATACAGATTAAACGCAATGAATCATTTATTATCCCTACCAGGGCGCCCCTTCCCTCCCCCTGAAAAAAAATAATAATATGAGGATAATAGAGGTAAGGAAGAGAATCCCTAGGCAATCGTCAAATGAGGGCCGGCCTCGCAGCACGCGTGCCCCGGTGAATGTTTGTCAACACTGCACCAGCCGCGGATCAAAGCGCGTTGAGGCCTCCCCTAAAACACTGCATATGCCTACTGCTTCGCCGGAAGCCGAGTTTGTTTTCCCTTCTGTCAGAAGAGAAAATAAATTGAAGTGAGGAAAAAAGTGGAAAATGAAGGCCCCTGCAGGCTCAGCCTACTTGAAAACCTTAAGATGTTCACGAAGATCGTGCACTTTGTTTTAATTTGTCACTATATTAACACCATGCTCATGCAGCTGTAGTTGTACACGATTTTACAAAATGTATTTATTTTTCAGATGAGGGAGACATTGGAGTTTTAGGCAGTCGGAAGAAACCATCAAACAAACATGTCTGGATGTTTATAATTACATATAAGCAAATGAGAGGAAAACTGACTTTCAACCCTCAAAGAGCCGGGGACGGATTCCGTATTTTTCTGTTTTATATAGCGTCTCGGGCGATTTTATTTTCCTGCGTGTTGAGGCTTGATGACATTTTTGGCAATCTTCTTAGGCACATTTTGACACCAATTTTATTAAATTTGGTGGTGCCGTTGACAATGAATATTTTTCAGGGCCACGGTATAGCTTGACGGAATCTTTTTCCATCGACTTACACTATACCATACATAAAAACATAGCATCCAAGGTGTATAGGGTATTTCTTTTCAGGAATGATTTTGCATAATTAGCTCATTAATATTGATGTATGCAATTACAGGTTCTTCGTGTTTCATTATCATTGTAAAACTTAGGCAAATTGGGAAATTCAATAAAAAAAACACTGAACAGATGAAAAAAAAAATTAATTATGAATACCGATAATTAATGGGCTATAATTAGACACAAATATTTTTTCAAATGACATTTTACACAAATGTTTATTAAGTAATTCTATATTACCCTGTCGAATATCATTCCAATCCATTATTGAATAACCTGAGGGGGAGGCGGAATCCGGTCAAAATAACCCGGCTCTTTGGGGGTTAAAACAACAAAGCAATATAATTTGATTGGACCGGGAATGGTAATTATAGCCGAGATCACTGATTTTACGTATCAGCAGCTATGCATCTAACACTGGTTTTCCCATCCTTATATGTGACAGCAATCCAAAATAGTGAAATATCTTTGCCACAATAGGGGCACAAGTCAAAAGCTCAGAAATACCACATAATTATTTTCAGGGATCGCACCCCCATTTACATTTAGATGTGATCAACAACTACTTGTAGGCCTCGCTAAAACAGCTCCGGGATTACACAAGATGGATGCAGCTATTTAAGAAAAAAAATAGTTGACTTTCGGGAAGGCCACCATCTAAGGGCTGGATAATCTTTGCTGTTTCCACAGCAAATAAAAATGTGATCAAGGTCCTCAGTTGAAGACTGATCTTGTGACCATAACTGTAGCTTTTAATCTTCCAGGACCTCCCCACCCACCCACAACCACCTTGGCGTCTCGTTGTCTCCCTACCAGACATTGGACCAACGAGAAACAAAGGAGACGAGAAACAAAATAAATGAACGTTCACGATGCTCTCGTCCGTGTGAAGATGTATAGGCTGAGACTCTCATGAAAGGACGAGAGAGAAAACAAGAGAAAGAGGGAAGAGGGAGATAGGAGGAGAGAGATGGGGAGAAAGAGAAAGGAAAAGGGGTACTGGGAGACTGAGAACCAGCAGAGAGAATAGAGATACAGAGACAGCGAAAGAAAGACGCAGATAGACAGAGGGGGATAGGACATTTGAGGATGACATTGTTCACCGTCAGAGGAGGTTTTCTGGTCGGGAGTGGTGAACGATGATGCGTCGAGGGTGTTCGGAGTGTTTCTGCCCCTTTAGCTGCCGTCAAATTGCCTTTTGTGCAGGCGCTGGGGCGCGAACAATGGAGGCAGCCGGTGGCGCGGTACCTGTCAATGCAGGCCTAATGTGGCGTGCGCCAGGGACGGCCCTCAAGAGCGCGCCAGTCATTTGCTGTACCCGTATCGCTGTGCTGAACTGAACGACAGGCCTATGTATACCCAAATCCCTCGACACACAGGCCATCCCCTTTCCGATCTCATCCCTGCCTCGCCTTCACCCGGTGATGGCATCTTTCAAATCATTCGCAAATTCGGCAACGGATTTGGTCGACGGAAACTCTCGCGTTGACTCCCACCGTCTCCCGTCTCCCCTTCCTTCCAATCCCCGCCATCCATCGGCTTACTGTTGTACGGAATCGACAGCCACCCACTCAAACACAAGGTCGGCGAGACGCAAGACGTATACTGCTTCGCGATGAAATAACACCCCAAAAAACGAGAAAAATGCCACTCCATGACGAAAAGGTGCGCCAACAGGTGTGCGAAGTATAGATCCGTTGGCTATAGTGCAAAATGTGACCGTACTGTCACCACCATCTCTACAGTACAATAATGCTCCGTGGTTATGCCAGAACGTTAAGTCACGTGTATCATTCATCGTCCCACCCTTCTAATCCACACCCATGTTGACATTTGGTTAGATATTACGCCCATACTGTATAACAGCGTCCTTCTTATCTGGGCCCAATTTGATGATTTAGTTGAGATTGCTGACTGAACATTTTAGTGAGAAAGAGAGAGAGAGAAAGAGAGAGACAGACATACAGACGGACAGACATACAGAGAGAGAGAGAGAGAGAGAGAGAGAGAGAGATAAATATATAGAGAGAGAGCTCATGGAGACCATGTATCCACATATAATTCGGCCGTTACGGGCCGGGGGGAAGGGGGACCTTTGAGCCGATGAATTCTAACTTTCGGCAGCGGTTTCTGGAAATGACAGCACGGCATAATTTCAAACGGTGGTGTCCTGAATCGATCAGCGGACGTGTTACCAATGTACGGTCTGATTTCTTGTTTATTCTCACCTGCTAGGTCTTGCGTACAACACAGATAATGTATATTGTATCTTAATGAGGATGTGGGGTTCCTACCCCTTTCAGCTTAGCGGTTTATGATATTTCATCAAAAACCAGATCGTTGAATTGAAATTTGAAGTAAAGTGATATTATTCTTCTCCTCCTCCTTCCCCCACCTCCTCCTCCTCTTTCCTATACCTCCTCCATGATCCATCTCCTCTTCCTTCCCTCCTCCTCCTTCCCCACCTCCTCCTTCCTCCACCTACTCCTCCTTCCACCACCACCTCCTCCTCCTCCTTCCATCACCTCCTCCTTCCCCTTTATGCCTCTTCCTCATCCTTCCCTCACGTTCTCCTCCTCCTTTTCCCAAATCATCCTCCTTCACCCACTTCCATCTCCTCCTCCTTCCTCAACCTCCTCCTCCTCCTAAGCTCCTCATCCTTCCCCACCTCTTCTCCCTTCCCAGTCTCCTTCTCCTCCTTTCCGTACATCCTCCTCTTACTAACCTCCTCCTTCCCCTACCTCCTCCTCTTCCTAACCTCCTCCTTCCTCACCTCCTCTTCCTCATTCCCCTACCTCCTTCTCATGTGTCCGCGTCCAAGCCTGTCATTCTATCCGTAAAATTCACCTGGCAGCTGTTTTGTTGACTATTTTCGCTAACGTCACCATTCATAGCTTAGAGCGTTTCAGACGTTCAGCTCGGACGCCTTAATCACAGAAAGTGGCTAGCATGGCTCGGTCGCCAACTTGCGAAACAAATATTCATTAATCTCATCCAACAGCAAATAAAATGTCAGTTACAGAGAGATACATATATAGACTATATATGAAAAACAAATCTGATTTGATGATTAACATTGTAATAGTTGAATAAATAATGCATACCATAGACCATAACATAAAATATAACACAAGAAGATAAGTACAATCTAACAAGCAAAGGTCATAAAGACAAACAACAAACAGACAGACAAACCGAAAACAATCTAGTAATTAATGCAAGCTGCAGAGAATCAAACCATAATCAATCACAATAATTCAGCGCACAGACAAGGCTGAAGCGCAAACGGCACATTAAGTTGCATTGCTTGAAAGAGCTACATGGCCCAGGCGGCGAAACGAATGCAAGGAAGGAGCACCGAACACATCACACATCCCATGCAGCCTGTTGTAAGCGGACGAAATCCTGGAGATGAAGCCACGCTTTGTCACCTCAACTCGGCTGCGTGGGATGTGGAAGATGCGCTCTAGTGCATGCAGTGCATTAGCGGAATTATCTACTGTCATTGCAGCAGAGCTCCCTTAGCCAATATCGAGTTCTTGAATCTGATCGGATAATAATTTCAGATCTTGCTCCTGATGATTCTTCGAACGGCGGCGGTAGCGTCATCACTCCCTGACCATCTCGGCTGGAGTCACCTTGGGGGGAAAGAGGTGTTTCTTTCCATCGCTGTCCGTAGAGCCTACGGCGCTGAGAGCCGCGACCAATCTCCCAGGAATCGGGTGGCGCTTTGGCCGGGCTTTCTGGAGTATACCCTCATGCGGTCACTTCGGGCCTGCGATCGGTCCAGGCCAGCCGGATATGAAGGCAAGGCCCGAGGTGTCACGCTGGCCTTCTCCAAGACGGCACCTCCCCCACCCTACACACTCTTCACCCTACCCCCAATGGAACCGAGCTCGCCTTCGGACCCAGGGCCAGATTCACAGCATGGACATTTGTTTAAGCACCAACGGTCCTGGTTAATCATATGTATGTCACACAGAGGAACACACATTCATAGAGCTACAATCAAGCACAAGATATCTGCTCAGCACGAGACCTCGTCCTTGCAAACTACTTTGTCATTGCCTTTCGGCTCATATATCTTATTTGTAACACGGCATGGAAGAGAAGGGTGGCTTTGGCAGGCAAGCTTATCTTGTCGATCACGAGTATTCGCGATTAAGCAGGTCTGTGTGTTTGGGCCGGAGACAGTAGAGCAGTACGTCCGATTGCACGGTATAATAAGCGCCAACAAGTCCAAATTGTCAGTATAGATCAATGCCATTATCTGGCTCTTGTCAATGAACCTGTATTACTCACGCGCAGTAATAGATCAGCATTTCAGATGACGGTGGCCTACTCGAGTGTTATCCGAGCTCTTTCGATCGGCTCCGGTCTGTTTTTGATACGATCCAATTCAGTTGTCATATTTTTCAATCGAGTGCATCATATGTCCACTCTACCCTATAAGCATGGTCGAACCGATCAGGTGCGATCCGACCGTATCCATCATTCAAAGTAAAATCGACTGGACCGACTCGAACGTAAGTTGGAACTAAACATGTGCAGTAGTGTAAGGCAGTGTGATGACGTCATTCAACGAGGATCCTGTCCGGTCACGCTATGAATACTACCCTTGCCAGTTCGACGATGTGGGCATACTTGTCATCCGCACGGTTCCATTAAGTACAGAACGGCGCGAATCCATTTCACCCTTCCCCCGGGGGGAGGGGAACCTTTGAGCCGATGAATTCTAATTTTCGGCAGCGGTTTCTGGAAATGACAGCACGGCATAATTTCAAACGGTGGTGTCCTGAATCGATCAGCGGACGTGTTACCAATGTACGGTCTGATTTCTTGTTTATTCTCACCTGCTAGGTCTTGCGTACAACACAGATAATGTATATTGTATCTTAATGAGGATGTGGGGTTCCTACACCTTTCAGCTTAGCGGTTTATGATATTTCATCAAAAACCAGATCGTTGAATTGAAATTTGAAGTAAAGTGATATTATTCTTCTCCTCCTTCTTCCCCCACCTCCTCCTCCTCTTTCCCCTACCTCCTCCATGATCCATCTCCTCTTCCTTCCCTCCTCCTCCTTCCCCACCTCCTCCTTCCCCCACCTACTCCTCCTTCCACCACCACCTCCTCCTCCTCCTTCCATCACCTCCTCCTTCCCCTTTATGCCTCCTCCTCATCCTTCCCTCGCGTTCTCCTCCTCCTTTTCCCAAATCATCCTCCTTCACCCACTTCCATCTCCTCCTCCTTCCTCAACCTCCTCCTCCTCCTAAGCTCCTCATCCTTCCCCACCTCTTCTCCCTTCCCCGTCTCCTTCTCCTCCTTCCCGTACATCCTCCTCTTACTAACCTCCTCCTTCCCCTACCTCCTCCTCTTCCTAACCTCCTCCTTCCTCACCTCCTCTTCCTCATTCCCCTACCTCCTTCTCTTCCTAGGATCCTCCTTCTTCACCTCATCTTTTTTCCCCATCGCCTCCCCCTCCAACTTCCCCTACCTCCTCATCTTCCTACGCTCCTCCTTCCCCAACTCCTCCACCTCCTTCCCCTACCTTCTCATCTTCCTAGCCTCCTCCTCCTTCCCCACCTCTTCCACCTTCCCCTAACTCCTCTTCCTAAGCTCCTTTCCCCACCTCCTCCTCCTCCTTCCCCACCTCCTCCTTCTTCCCCCACCTCCTCCACCTCCTTCCCCTACCTTCTCATCTTCCTAGCCTCCTCCTCCTTCCCCATCTCTTCCGCCTTCCCCTAACTCCTCTTCCAAAGCTCCTCTCCCCCACCTCCTCCTCCTCCTTCCCCACCTCCTCCTTCTTCCCCCACTACCTCCTCCTGCTTTTTCTGTTTCTCTCACTCTGTTGATGTTTCCGTCACCGATGCTGTGGTCGTTGTACTCTCGTTGCTGTTGGCTCAGTCGGAAGTGTTTTTAGTCAAGCGGCTGAAAATAAATTAATTTATTTTTTCGTCACGTTGCCTGAGATCGAGGTTAACACACTCGATAGAGTTTCGTTGGGTATTCTCTGATTAGATAATCAAATGGGAATTCCAGAATGTTGTGAGATCCCTGTGTTCTGGGGACGTCTGAGTGACGTCAAAAATCTCAATCATATCGTCAGTTTGCTGCTAAGGGACGCAATACCATATGCCTTACAAATTACTTCCCAAACAAAAGTAATGTCAGTTTGGCCGCAAGTACATGTACGTGGTCGTTCAAATTTGCATAACACATGTACTCGTCAGTTGACATTATAGCCTTTGACATCAAATACAATCAACGAGTTATTTCGTGCTTTTTTCTGATTCGTCTACAATCTATCCCATCTCTGTTTAGGATATATCATAAGAATATTTTTTTCCCACGACAGGGCAGCAACCTCAATAAAAAAAGGACCTTTTCAGAAACTTGGGCAGGGAGCCACTTGTGCGCACCATCTGCCACTACCGTAATGATTACTCGAGACGTTTATGGAATAAGTCCGTGCATCTACACCTTAAGAGATGGTACAGATTGATTATCGGGGAAGGTCTGGGGTTGATCCAAGGCAGAAGAAAATAAAGATGACGACAAAGAAAATAAACGGCTGGATGATGCGCATTGATCGATAGAGGCCGGCTTTTGGGCTGTGAAATAATGGATGTGTGCGGAGGTTATTAAGTTGAACTGAATCACGGGAGTGGATGTGACGTTGATGGCAGCAGACTCTGATTGGTTTTGCGCGAGCGCCTGCCTAGTTGTGCATAATCGCGGTGTCCAGTAGTGTCCTGCAGTCAGTTTCATCCAACTCATCGTAACTCACGATCAATTGCAAGGCGATGAGCGATGTACTTAAACCATACGGCCTGTCGCAACTTGCGATGTGTTATCCGTCGTGAGTTGAGTTACAATGCATCGTGAGGCTTTGAGAAATCCAGTCCTGGACGGGAGGCATTTGTATAACGCAGTGGCTGTTGTTACGGCAGTCGTCCGTGTGGTTCCCTGACTTAACAGTATTTGTCATCAGGATGTTTAGCTCTTGGAACCAGACTATCAGCTAATAGACTGGTTCAACCAGCCTGCAATGCTGACGAAACACAATCAAGTCAGGGAACTACACGGACGACTGCCGTAACAACAGCCACTGCGTTTGTCTAATGCTCGGCTCGAGTCTCGGCCCAGCCTTCGTCATCCCCTATCCCTCAAAGCCCAAACCCAAAGCATCAGTCTCCACCAGTACAACTTTCTGGATTATAGAAAGGTAGAAAATGTCCCTATTAAAGCGGGAAACGAAAACACAGCTACAAAGAAACTATAGCGTGTGGAGCGGATACCCAGCCATTATTTTGCGCGCACCCCCCCCCCCTTTCCACTCTGAAGGATACTGGGGGACATTAGATAGTATTTGATAGTGTTGGAGATTACCATCATATCGTACGACCTCCTTTCCCACTGTATAGTGTACGGTGTATTTTGGAGACTTTGTTTCGCCCCCGCGGGTTGATGGCACGATTTGGTTGGCTAAGGGGTTGATTGCAGATGCATTATGCAAATGACAGACGTCAGCGAGTGGACGGTGACGCGATGCGAACTCGCGAACGTTGTCTGCGGCACGCCTCTAGCTATACAGCGCTCGCACGTAACGAGAAAGTGGAGCTTTAAACCCCTGACTCATAAGGGCTCGGGTAAGCGGTGTCACAGCAGCTTAAGATCAAACATCGACAACGACAACCACGACAACAACGACGACAGCAACAACAACAGACGTGAACTCCTTCCTATAACAGATTTGAGAGGAAATGAGAGGGAAGGAAAGTTGGGTGATGAGAGGAAAGGGGAAGAGTCTCAGAGAAAAGACAAGAAAAAGGACAGCGAAACAGATAATAGAGAAGAAAAAGATGGTGGAGAGAGGGGAGAGAGGGGGAGAGAGAGAATTAGAAAGGAAGAAGAAGAATCAGACGGCAAGAGAGGTATTGGCCAGTTTCGCACGTTCAATGTAAAGCCAAGGTCAATTGACTGTACCATGCCACTGTCTAATTGAATATAATGTGCCACAGTCTAATGGATACCTGCAACTG
Source organism: Luidia sarsii (assembly GCA_949987565.1). Lineage (NCBI taxonomy): Eukaryota > Metazoa > Echinodermata > Asteroidea > Paxillosida > Luidiidae > Luidia > Luidia sarsii. The sequence continues at coordinate 10,927,437 of OX465106.1, read as the reverse complement.
TCGAAATGTTGGAGATCATGTGATGGTTATATCCGCTACCATTTTTCAGCGCCGTAAAATTGTACCACGGAGTCTCATCAAGACACTCGTAGATCCAAATTTCTTTCCTGTCGAGAAGAGAGAGAGAGAGACCAGCGAGACCCGAAACATAAGCCATAGTGAGTATCTTGCTCCATGGAGGTGAACAATCTGGTCATTTCAACACGAAGGTTGTAAGCATAATTACAGTGCTGTCATGGTTGGGGTTACACGGCGCTACTTGTGTTCCAATGGTTATGTTTACGTCAACATCGTGAGACGTTACGCCGCGAACAAATCGGACAGCAAATTTACTGCATTTAGCAAGTGAAACATTTTGACTTAAACCGTCCATGACGATACTCTTTGCAAACAGAGTCTTTTTTTCTTTAGTTTTTCCTTCTGTGCAAAGGTTTACAAATACTCGTCCTGTTTACCAAAGCCGACCCAACGAGGTACACTGCATTTCCGTCGTTATTTCGCCGTGTAGCTTATTTCATACGTTCGTGTGATGGATGACAATAATTCGAACCAAAGGCAAACAGAGCGTCGTACGTTCCATTCTGCAGAGCTGAAGGGGTTTCCTTATACACGGGCGAGTGTAAAGAGGGGCAAGAAAGATCCGCGACGAGTTAGGAATCACTATCCGTCATCATCTGCTCCCATCGTCTGAAATCAATTTGGTGATTACGTCCACTCGACTAAGGAACTGGAGGGGGTAATGACGATGATCGAAAACAAAATTAAACATGCACCCAGACGTGCCTTATCTCGGAGTTCTCCGGTGCAGAGAGATTAACCAATAAGTGTATAACGCGTATGGCACTGCAAAAGGAGTAACTGCGCATAGACGGTGTAAACAAAACGTAATGGGGGTACTGGCCCAGACGCATCAAATTGTGTCGCGTTTGTATTGGACTGCATGACCTTCCCTGGTGTGATCAGTAGACGGCAATGATAATGAGCGCGACTTTTGGGTCGAGCGATGGATTCCCATTAACTCCCGTGCCTTGCGATAAGAACGAATCGGATTTAGTGTGTTTTCCCCTGCGATCCGGTTTTGTCAGTCATTAAACTGACACCTAACGCGCTACTCTGGTGTCCGCCGCACACCACTCCCACACAGACGCGTCATCAGGTAATAACCGAATGTCTCACTTTTCTCTCTCTGTCTCTGTCTTACATGATCGCAGATAGCCAGCGTTGAACCAACTGCATCAACGACTACCAAACACACACAGTCATCATCAACAGCCTCTCAGACAGACCGACCACCGATAGGAGTGTGCACCGTTAACAGCTCTAGGAAGACCGAGTAGGATTGGCTGGAGGTATGGCGGTGATGCCAGGAAAAACAAATCGTGGTAAGTAACTATCTTCCTCGTTCCCCCTCCCCTCCCCCTCTCCCTCCCCTCTCCCTCCCCTCCCCCTCCCCCTCTCCCTCCCCTCCCCTCTCTTCTCCCTCTCCCTCTCCCTCTCCCTCCCCCTCCCCCTTTCCCTCTCTCTCTCTCTCTCTCTCTCTCTCTCTCTCTCTCTATCTCTCCCTTTCTCTCTCTCCCTCTCCCTCTCCCTCTCCCTCTCCCTCTCCCTCTCCCTCTCTCTCCCTCTCCCTTCCCCCTCTCTCTCTCCATCACTCCCTCTTTCTCTCCCTCCCCTCTCCCTCCCCTCTCCCTCCCCTCTCCCTCCCCTCTCCCTCCCCTCTCCCTCCCCTCTCCCTCCCCTCTTCCTCCCCTCTCCCTCCCCTCTCCCTCCCCTCTCCCTCCCCTCTCCCTCCCCTCTCCCTCCCCTCTCCCTCCCCTCCCCCGTTCTCCCCATCCCCCTTCGAGAGGTAAAGCTTCGATGGGTTGTAATCCGGGGGAAAAGTCACCCAAGACGCGCGCCGAGCATCAACAGGGACAAAAGTTATATCTGCGTTCATTCATCCTTCATCGAGACGGCAAAGCGATCCCCACAGATTTAATTCATTTTGGCAGCTGGACTCAAGACACCGTGAGCAAACATAATCCTCGCAAAGTCTATCAAGAAAATATTTGTCTATTCGTTGTCATTTCATATATTTTTATTCGGTGAGAACCTGTGCTTTTCGATGCCCGTATAGTACGAGCTGTATTGTTGTGCGGTTGTTGGGTTTTTTCAATTTCAATTTCAATTTTGTCTAATTCTAATTGCGCTTTATTCAGCGCGAGTATATAGACAAAATCTGCCTTTTGGATGAGCTCATGCCCGTCCGCGATGTAATTTAGAAGACTACGGGTGAATCCACCATCGCCTTCTCAACCGTTCCGTCAGTGGGGACATCGGGTATCGGGCAGCGACCTAATCCACACAGACGTGTTTTGGCATCATACAGTTGGGAGAGGATGCTAATCTCTGACCGATCTCCGTGGGGAGAGAGAAGGGAGGAAGGGGGAGCAGGAAGAGGCGTAGAAGGGGGACATGTCTTGCGCTTTGGTCTAAACTCGGCGGGCGACGATACCGCAGCAACCAGTGTGTCAATGGTAACTGAACATGCCGCTTTCATAGTTGAAATCAACAAACCACCACCCCTCCTCACCCTTCTACCCCGAAAGTCTACCCCGAGGCCTCGGCTTAAATGTCGCAAAATGTCGACTGCCGGTTTCAGGGGAGTTTTTTATGTTGTTTATTGTATTGAGGGTATGCCGCAAATTGATTAGAGAAACTGCCCTGCGTGTATGCATGCACTGAATTCTACTGACCCTTATAGTATTCCTTGCATCGGAACGATTATGATTTATGTGTATAGGCCCACAGGAGAACGCAATTTCATTTAAAGGTTTGCCCTACCAGGCGTATCACGTTGCGTCATGATGCAACGCGGTGCCCGCCGCTATACAGATTCGAACCTACCACACGACCTCAACCAGCTCGACGAGGAAGTGGATAAGAATCCCGCCCGATCTGAATGACAACAAACCCTCATTGTGCTAAACGCCATGACTCATCGAAACGAATGGATAAAAAAATGGGAAGTTTGAGTCTGCAAAATTTGAAGCAAAAACAGATGGTGCAGGGGGTCACTTTTACTAGATAGCCAAATCAATCCGATCCAACGGAAGTACCTAAGCGGGAGATGCACTGAAATTGTTCCTCGTTTACCCATACTCCAGCTCTGTCTTTTCTGTTAAATTCGTCACAGCCGCCCAGCAGACAGGTTTTAATCAGAAATATCAAACTCTATTGCAGCGCAATAAAAGTACGATTCCGGAGATAATTCCCTGTCACAGTTAATCCGCGTTTATGATCAGACTGACGTGCGATGCTACTCTACGAAAATTCTCGGTTTTTTGCAGTTCCTCTTTTAATTACTTTTTTTCGGGGAGAGAAAATGCTTCCGGCGTTTCCTTACAAGGTCGCCATGTAATTGGCAAAGCTGCCAGGCGTGGCTAAGTTCAGGAGGACTGAAAGGCTACAATTCTGAGCCCGTCTGTTGAGCAGACGGCCCATGAAAAGCCAACGACCGCCGCACAAAAGGCAATCATGACGTTGACCGCTTGAACAAAAATAAGCACGGCCGAACTTTCTTTGTCAAGAGCGGCCGGCAAAACGATGTGCCGAAACAATTTCGAATGTTTCCATTGCACGGTGCTTACTTACAAGGTATATATAAGTATACGGCCTAGGCGCACACATCAGATAATAGTGGACTCTACAGAATGCTGCATGCCACAGTCGATTGAATAGTTCCTCCCATAGAGCAGGCAACATGTCCCTTGATATTGACAGGATGCGAGGGGGTCAAGCATAGGACAGTGGCCAAACGAGGAGGCATTCCTTGCTATAGGCTGGACGCGTTAGTCAACCGTGCAGACTATCTAACCTGGGGCGGATTTCACACAGTCTTACGAAGCATCGTAACTCAACTTACTGTGAATCGTTCAAGTTACGATAGGTTTGGTGAAATGGACTGCAGGACTTCAATAGAGCCGCTTAATTTTGTTGGCAAGCTGATCCTATGAATCATGACTTTTTGCGCTTAACCAAATGTTAGTGATGAAGCAGCTCTATTAAATTGGCTCGTGGAAACGTTTTGGCCCTGCGTACTTGTAGTTGGCGTTACATTGTGCCAGAAGAATAGACACAGCCGAAGGGTGTATTTCGTTCTAGCGGCGTACGGTTGACTTGCTAAACGGTTCGTGAACGGTTGGCTCGCTGGTAACTGCCGTCTGCCAGTCAGCACTTCCATCATAGAAAAGTGCATTTTTTTCTCTCTTGACGGTATTTGTTACGAGAAGCGTGCCTCTCTCCGCGTTATACGTGAAGATTTGTGAAACGCACAACAAAAATGCTTAAAATTATTATATATAATAAACCATGAACATAAAGCATAATGTTGACCGATTGCGCGACCACTGTACATACATGCCATCGCGTGACTTATAGTGGGTATTTGTTCATCTCATTTGGCACAGAGCAGCGAAGGTAATGTACAAAGAAGAATGCGGACAATGGGAGTATTCGTTGCTCATGTCCACTCCTGTTCTGCACCAAATGAGATGCAAAAAAATACCCACTATTATGTTACGTGATGGCATGTAATCATTGGTCGCACAAAGTACAATCGATCTATTATGTATACATTTGTTTGTGTCGATGAGAATGTAATTCAGTGAGGGCTTTCCTCTCCCGACCTTGTAGGGAGCACTGATTGTTCAGCGCTTTCCCCGATTGTCTGCTTGATTGGGAAACGCCGGGTAGAGTGGGTGGGAGTCGAACCTCTGACCCCCTATTCCCAGCGCCTGTACACGTCTCCGTCAACCGCTTGACCGCCGAGCTGGAAGGGGTCGCGCGGTGGATTCGAATCAAACTGCGGGGCCGCGGCCAGTCATATAGACATTATTACATTCGGCTCTTTCGGGTTTGACAAGTATGTGTATATTCTGTCTCTTGGCACAGAAGATCCGCATTTGATATCAACAAAACCTCGCTCAAAGCTGGGACTTAGGGCCTTGGGGTTTCAATAAAGATTCATCGATGCATATGATCTGGAAATTACAACAAATTAATGAGGCATCGGCCAATCTGCCTTTCTGGTGTGTTTATTTAGTCGGTTGGAAAAGAGAGGCTGGGGTAAATCTAGATAAAAGCCAAGTCTATGCCTGGTGCAGTCGGTCTGACAGTGGGTACAGCCACGGTCAGTGTGCAACCCATCCCCCTCCCCTCCTCTTAACCATCCCACTCGTCTCCTTTAACTCTTCAACCAAACCGACAATAGACGGGGCGTAGTAATTAATATTGATCGGCCCAGAGTTCGGCGTTCCTCGATCTAATAGAGCTCACAGCTCCTGGCAAGGAGGATCCATGACCATAGATTAAAAAAAAAAAAACAGAAAAAAAAAAAACAACCGAAGAAAATGATATCGATGAAGAATATGTCAAATTCAATGCTGTCCCTTTAACACGGGTGCGGTGTGATTAGCCAGGGCAGTTCATATGTACTCCTGTGCTGCGGACAATCGTCTGACAGAAGTAATTTCGGCCCGAGAGCGGGAGTCGATGATAAAGCCACGATTTCTCCTTCGGAGCGCAACAAGTCCGGTGACGTAGGGGCGGTCATCGCTAATACAGTGTCAAGCCTGAATGGAGGGGGAGCGGCAATAATAGTGATGGTATCGGGTTACTATAGGGCGCGCTAAATTGCGTTTCAATTCGACCTCGAAATAAGGTCAGGATGATATAATAAGCGCTTTTCATCGTTGAAATTGTGCAGGGCGGGTATGCAGTGTGAGTGGCTTATGGAGCAAGGAGGTTAGGGGAGGTACCAAGAGGACCGTCAAAGAAGAGATGGGTGATCAGAGCAACCTCAAGAATGAGTTCCTTCACTTGAAGGTGAAGACGGAGGCAGCCGACCCTACAGATAAGTGGGATTTGAGGCGAAGGAAGAGACGAAAGAAGAAGGCGACAGAAGAGGACCTCCCTTCAAGGCTTCAGTGGTGTATCCAAACCACTCGTTCTCATTTATCGGACAGTCTTGAAACGTGTCCGCTGTCACACACCCCTGGCGACCTCATTACGGCCCAGTAATGCGCTACAGACACACGGGGCCGGCCATTCGTGGCGTGCGGTCGCCACTTTGGGCTGACCGTAAAAACCTCGCCGGGCTGCCCCGCCTCCACTTGAAATCCGCGGCGCGCGCGGCGCGTGGTGGTGGCGGCGCGGTAAACGGACCCGGCCGCCTGAATTACACTGCAAATAGCGACGGGCCCATCACCAGCGACCGAAATGGCACTTTGAGAATCGTGTCATCATTCTCGATGTAGATCGGCTGAGGATCGGGTTCTCTCCGTGAGATGTGATCAAGTTTATCCAAATATAAGTGGGGGGTGTCCTGCCCTTAACTCCCATTCACACCTCGGGCAAGTTCCGGCAGTGACACACACCGGCTATCGCAATACGGGCAGTCCTTTTTTTTCCCGTTAATGGCAAAGAAAAGGAACAAGAGAAACGACGTCGACCACGCGTTTTGGTCTGAATTGGCGATCGGCCATCAAACTATCCCTTGATTCAGAACTGTAAACCGACGCGGAGTGTAGCTTGCATAACCGGATTCTTGTACGGTGGTCCATTTGGGCCATACCACAGAGAAAGGCCAAGACACTGCAACTATCGCCTCTTCGGGTTTTGTTTAGGCCGGCGCAAAAAAATTGCGCCTTGCTGACTGACAAATCTATACCTTGGTCTAGAAACAGGGGAGAGGTGTCGGGCACTATATGCGACTGTATTGCCAATAAGCAGCAGAGCGATCTAGATTCTGCCATAATGAGTCGTAAATCTGAGGAATGGGTAAACATACTCGGACAAAGACTCGCCAGAAACGGGTGTGAGTGTGCTCTATCAGCGAGGACAAATTGCCGGCACGCCCACTCGCTGGCTCCTAGCAGCGGCACATAAGCCTGTTGGCTACAGGCTTCCTTTACGAAGGCGAGTTTTCGCCGGTTGAATTTATGGAGTCCATATGAGGTACTCGGCTGACAGAAAATACATTAAAACATACTCAATGAGACCATTGACGATCTAAACCAAAACCACAACATAGGCCTATCACTATCTGTCAATGTCAGCAAGGAACATCATTTTCAACATAGACCGTTGATTTATCACTACATTGATTCACAGGCATAGTCTTCATCCAGAAGGACGGTGTTCGTGAGAAATGGGGGAGTCAAATGATGAAAGATGTAGCCTTATTTTGTAGATGTCAGTGCGCGTTTATCTCAACCTTGTACCGGGACTAGCTTTTGCTCTCTCCCTACGCAAGCACAAGATCGACCAAAATCTTAGAGCCTTTTCGGATTTTGCGTTTTCTTTCTAACGTCGCACCTCCGTTGTAAAAAAAAAAGACGATTGTGTCAGTCACTCAAGAAACAAGCGTTCCCCCGGGGATACATAGCCACATTGTGAGGAGTCACAGCAGCTGAAGAGCGGGGAGATGGGGGGGGGGGGGTCGGGATTTCTATGCCGCCACCACAGTTGCACCTTCTCCATCGCCCGGCGGGCTCACCGCCTATACATAAAGACCGGACGCAAAGCGGAGCGAGTTCCGGCCTGTTTCTGGCGAGGGCAAGTTTGGGCAGGTGATACTTTACAGCAAGCGAGCGGTGGACAGTTCCCCCCCCCCTTAAGGGGGACCTGACCTGCGGTGGAATGTGAGAAAGGACGGGGATGGAGGGGGGGTTGTCAAATTTCTCTCTGAAATGAAAAGAGTCGGTTGTGTCCACATTCGGACGCACGGACATGCGGTGGTCATGTTCTCCTTCCCGAGTGCCTTAGCCCCCAACTAATTCACCGGTGTGTTGACACTCTGCCCCCTGTCAGTGTTGCAATCATCTGCCTTCAGGTAGGCCTACAGGTTATGACGACTCCCCGGAAAAAAAACCCGCTTGATTCGGGGGACGGCTCGGGCCCTAACCTCCTCTCTTCCCGTGGCCCCCGTTCGTTCACATTCCGCCCTTCTTGCTTTCCAAAGACTTGCCCGAGAGCGGAAGCGAAACAAGGGTGTACCACCTGCAAGTCGACTCGACATTGTAATGACACGCCGGGTAAAGGGCCGTACTCAATCGCCCGCATGAAGGTATATGGCGGCGTGGGTGTGTGCTTGTATATTCTGCCGACATGAGACGCTTCCGAGCAGAAGAAAACGCCAGCCGTTTCGTCTGCCCGTTCGTGTGTGTGTGTGTGGAGGGGGGGGCTGCTATCTCTTTTGGAGTCGTCGCCATACCACACTACGCTACCCTTGAGGGCCTGTCCCGATATTTTGTCATCTTTTTTTTTTATTGGTTCAGGGCATTGACAGGCCCCGAACGCGAGACTCATTTGACAATCATCTCACAGTTGAGGGGTGGTTGCAAATCACATTTGCCGCATCGCGGAGTGTGAAGGGAGCGTTTGTAACGCTCCATTGCCTCCTCGGGAAAGATGGACAAAAATGCCAGAGAGAGAGAGAGTGGGCGACTAAAATTGAATACACACATGTACATGTACATGAACCAACTACAAGGACGCTACTCCCTTTTGTTGCCGCTGTCTCCTTCCAAGTTCGTGTAGTTGGAGAATACGTCAACACTTTGTTCATTACTGGCACGCGCTCCCTGCTGATCTAATAGAAGCCCCAATGCTTCGCGCAACATTAACAAACCCCATGCGTGGCCTCGATTCGAGTCGCCGAAACAGGAACCGACTCCTAATGAGATAGATGTGCATGTTCACCTCCTTGCAACGCTTGCACATTGCCCCCGTGCCGGAGACTATAATAGTGATGCCCGTGTACAGGCGCGGCGAGAGAAAATGCACTCCGAGAACTGAATTCCGTTTCCGTGGCTCCTATTCACCGTTCGGTTCATTAGAGACCGTGAGTCATGCTAAATTGTACGCGATGCTTTTGCGTCTGGTGAAATTATCTCACGAAACGACATTAGATTGCTTCCGTAGGTGCCTCGTCCGTGTCGGATAATTTCGTTGCCCGAAGAGCGCCTCATAAAGTAGAGAGTTAATGCCGACCTTTAAACACGTGTAAAAGAATACAGAACGATGTCGATATAAGGTCATGTCGGTAATGCCTGGGCATTATTTCCGTAGAAACTTGCTACATATGATCTACTTCCTCCTTGGTTACATCGATATTTCCATTCATGTTTCATTGCAGTTGACTGTTATTACAATATTGGGTGCTTCATATTTAGATACAAGTGGAACTTTGGATAGGGACTTCCTTTTAGTCGATAAGACTGAGAATCCCGAAGAAGCGGAAACAATTTGAGATCCTAACTCTTGCCCATAAGTTATTGTATAGAGATGCTCCACAAAATTTATCCGAGCTATTACACCCTTGCAAGCTTCCTTTAATTTACGCTCAACATCCCGGTTAAGTTTTGATCAACCAAAGACACGCATTCCCTTACAAAGGTCCCACACACTAGAACGCACTTCTTTCCATAAGCTGGTTAACACGAGCTCATCTTCTACATAAAAAAATAGCCGAAATGTCATCTAGTTGTTGAGTGCAATCAATTTGTAACTGGAAATCGTATTGATGTTGAGTATTGTTGTGTACTTATAGTTGTTGTTGGGGCTTTGGTACCTTTGGGGACAAGTAATTTATAAATGCAACATGAGTATGGGTGTTGATTTTTGGACTTGGCCCTGGTATAGATATGCGTATATGTCGGCGGTCCCCTCTCCAAGGGCCAATGCCGAGGCGAGGTGAGAACCACGCAGAGAAAAACAAACAAATGCTTTTACCCTTTAAGGGCCATTGCCTCGACGTTCACGGCGGCATGCCCCAGGCTAACTCGACTATCTTCTAAATGTGAGATCGAAGGCAGTGATTGTTCAATAGTTTCGAATTGACTGCGGGAAAACAGGTCAGCGGTCGACGCCTAGAATAACCCCCCCCCCCCCCAAACGACGAGCAGAGACGAACTCAGAATAACCGCATCCGTCACATAGCACGGAGAAATCGAGAACAAGAAACGTGTTCCCTCGCACGTCCCGGTGGTGTCCAAATTTTCGAGTCCCGCGCGGCCCCGAAACAGGGTTAATTCAGTGTGCCTGCCGTGTGCAATAGTTGGCCAATTTCGGTACATGTATAAACATGCGCGTTTGCACACAGTAGGCGCTTTCAGTCTCCTATACAATCCTTCCATGTCGCAAGTCCGCCATCTTTGCTTTGAATTTTTCCTCATTGGTTGCGCACGGTCTCTTCGTCGAAGTTGACAGAATCAATTCTCTTTAAACTGAACGTGGTCAGAGCATAAAGGCATTATCAGTGCATGTCCGATAACGAATCACACACACAGCGCCCCCTCGGGATAGCTTCTCATGGTGTCCTCTCGTCCACCTTTTTTCCTTTTTCCCTTTTCGCAGGCTTGGTATGGCTGATCCTTTTCCTGGTGGTTTCGTCCGTGTGCCTACGATCGTGTCACGCCCGACGATGCTCGCCGAAGGGATGCATTGTGCACTTCGGAAAAAGAATAGCCCCGTTCATGGCGGAAGATGGTAAGTGTGAAACGGAGCCGCGTGCACGCGGGACATTATAAGAGACTGTATAGGAGCAAGTCTGAGTGCGCCAATTTGGTCTTCCCTTAATTGACCGCCGAACACCGACGCATAGGCAATTCTCAGTAACATACAGACTCGAATAACTCAAAGGCTGTACATTGACACCAGATAACTTGGGTACCATGGTCCTAACGCTGGTTCCAAATGGTCAACCAGAACAACCGTAAACCGCACAGAGACCATCACTAAAAGCTCCTGCTAAAATCAGAATACCTTGACATTTTCGGCGACAATCGGTGGAGGTATTCACACCATAGAGCAGGCAAGCCAGTTTTAAGGTACTTCCTATCAAATCTGTGGATTTTGAGACTAAAAGAAAATACAGTTGAACGAAAATGGTGAATGAACGTTCACTCTGTAAGATTTCCCAACTTATATTAGCTGCAATGTGAAACCAACCGTTTATGAGACATGAGTGAAATCCGGGACCAATACCAGAGCGAAAAACTAAAAAAAAAAGAAACTTGCTTAAACTCAAAACAACTGTCTTGAGACAGCACGCTTTAGATCTACTAGCAATTGCTGTTTGGGTCAAAAACAAGAAACATTACATATGTTATGATAATGACTACCAATGTTTAAAGGCCCAATACAACATTGGTAAAGGATTAAAAGATTGCCACAGTTTGTGTGTTAAACCGTTAAACATCCCAAAAAAGCAATCCTGCCAAGGTTTTAGCTCAAATGGTGATCTGAGAAAGTAGAAAAAGGTAAAAAAAAAAACCTCACGGTTCTTGCACCATTCTGTAGTGTAAGAAATAGTTTATGACTTGCGAGTAATAAACTATTTGTGTCGATGTTTGAGTGAAGATTTCTAGGGAACTTGGTACAGTATCCCAGACCGTAAGATTTCAACATGAGGATTATATCATGACCATCTACAAACTGTGTAAATTAGAAGGAAATCTGTGGACATCGATTTTTTCCGATATTCCCAATGTTGTATTGGACCTTAAAGCGACTCTGACTACAGCCCTTCTGTCTCCCGTCTTGGGTCTAAGGATTCGACTGATACATCGACCGTTTGTGGATTGGGGACGTGACCAAAACATGATAATCGCGACTGACACCATAATCTCCGATGCACTTATCAAATAAACCGAAATATTCGCACGATAATCATGTGATGTGCAATTAGGATGGAAACAGTGCGAGAGTGTGTGGTCAAGTTGAGATGACTCAAGGTCGAATCAGCTTTGGTTCGGTAGAATTTAGAGAGGGGGGGAACGCGCCACCGCAGAGTTAAATTCTTGGAAGGGCCGTGGCGTGGTCGATTTATGTCGGCGCTGGACCGTGCTCTGGGGAAATAGCAGCCAATATCTGCAGCCAATAGCAGCATAATCGGCGTCGGTCGACTAATTCAACAGCACTCGCGTCTGGAGTTGTCCAGTCGCTACGGCAAACATTCGATCGCTGTGTGGTGTATAGTCTGTGTTGTTCTCAAACAGTGGCGGGCTGGGTAGGGGCGCGGATGATTACCACGCACGGGCGCCGTGTTTGATCTGCACTCCAAACAGGTAGCTGGTATCCGGGCGAGGCTCTTCTGTTTTCTTTGTGTGTGCTCGCGACGAAGCTTGGACCCAATAACGGCCTGGCCAATAATAACCGTTGAGTACAGAGCTCCTGGGCGTACAGAGCTTCCTACCGTTCTGCCCCCACCCACAACCGCACGCATATACAGGGCACGCTTCTTCCACCGTTCCTAGCCGCTCGGCAGCCACGGGCGATGAAGGCAGAGCATGGCATCAAGGTGTGTCGTATGCATAATCGACTTCTGCGAATGGCAAGGCAATCTCTCCACAGTGTACAACACCACTGCAAACAGAAAGTGTTTGCCGAAAGTCGTACCGATTTTTTTTTTTATATGAGAGATCACACCGCGGAAGGACACCACGGATATGTGTCGCGCGTTATAGGTCGTATTGCAATTAATGATTTCCCGCCCGACTTCCGCAAATGCGCAACATTTTGTAGGCAGTCTCAATCTTTTAAAAACGATCGACTAATCAAACAAAACGGACTAGCGAGCAGCCATGGCGACGATGCGGCGCACCTCTCTGTTCACGGTCGCAATTAATTACTTGTTGGTTTTCCGGATTGTCGCTAATCTCAAGTTACTTTATAAAACCGACGCTCACACTGTAATAGAAAAAGAAAATGGACTTATCCATACACACGACCGTTGGTGCCCTGTATATGTACTAAAGTCATGAAAACACGATTCTCGTTCTGTCTTTCTCTCTTATCTATATCTCTTTTCCGCCCTCTATTTTATTTGTTCTCCTTGTCTCCCCTCTCCTTATCCCCCCCCCCTCCCTCTCTCTCTCTTGCTCTTTCCTTTTTTTTACTCCTTTGGTACTTCACGCGAGGAAATGAAGAAACAGAAAATCCTTGTTACACAAGTCGGTACCTCTGCATTCATTTCCTTTAAAGATCATTAGCGCCCTCCAGCGTTTTGCAGGTGATAGGCTGAAGCATTGGGAGCACTGTCCCCACGGGTCTGAGTGCCGACGAGTCGCTGGGAATGCGACCCCCCCCCCCCCCGGTAAGCCTGCATAGACGTCCGGTGAGGGTTCCCGTCTATCAATACCCACAGGTCACGAAGACACCTGGCTCTGAAATAGGCTTTTCGCCCAGCGCAACGGAGACGAAATCTCTTAAGTGAACACCACGAGCAATAACCAAAAAACATGGTGTAATTCGAGAACCTACAAGTATCTGAGGGAAATGCTTCAACCCCATGTGAGAGGTTGGGTTTCTCCAGTTTTCTGTTGGCAATCTGACAGCGACAGAAAAAGATAATCTACCGAGATATGTCCCATGCTCCGCCCCCACTAATGACAGCCCATTGTACTGGCGGCAGCCTTGACAAGACTAAGACCTATACATGTTCGGCAAAAAGGGAAGATGCGAATTCCCAGTCAACTATTCAGGAGAAGGTGGAACGAGACGAAGTAACTGCACTTCCAACAGACGCTCAAACAGGTGAAAAATAGGTTGAGATCACTGCAGAACTGATAAGAACAATTCTTAGTCGTTTCCCAGTCAAAGACATCTCAGACAAGTAGAATGATGTTTCGACTTCGGCAGTATCGAGACGTCAGGATCTTTTCGTTTTCATTTTGGCATTTCTGGCGATTTAATTAGGAAGTAGTTTTCAAGATATTATTATTACTCGGAGTTGAGTTTCAATAGAATGCGTATACCCTGCGTGTAGTAAAGTTATAAATTCCCGTGGATTTGGGAGCATATTTCATCATAACTTTAAATTGCTTGACACTAGTCTGGTTCGACTTTGCAGTAACCCATGGGCCACCAAACGAAGGTATTATACGTTCAACTCATTTTTGAAGCATTTTGTAAGTTGTTGTCCAAAATGTGAGTGAAGGAGAGCGAATTGGTCGTCCAAACACCGTGTTTGTCACTGTGTTTGTCTTCGACGAACCAATTATACAGCAAGGCAGCCTGTATTCTCTTTCCCTAATCCTGGGATCAAATTGTTTCCCCAACAGCTGACACCGATTCTTTCCCTTCTGTGACGTCAGCGCCGCCCAGTCTCGTACTGGCAGCGACAGGGCACATGAATTATGGAGAGACTATCGATCTGACATCGCGACTGGCGATTTCCTGAAAAGTAATACCGAGCCCCTGTGTAATAAAAGTTCATCGCATTCGATACCTTGCGATAGCAAGGCTATGATATAAGCGACGTCATTGGGCTATTGTGGGTGTCATGGCACTGCCACTTCCCAGATGTTAATTAAAATCGCCACGGTGGGTTTTGTTTTGTTTTGAGGTTGTGGTTGTGGTGAGGGAGTGCACCGAACCCGAACGATGGCCCGTTAATTACTCATGGCTCGCCTTGATGCTGTAATCACTCGCTGGGCTCCTGGCGTCAAATGTATCGCCCGTGACACCAGTTTACGACTCGGGTATTTGTCTGGTATTGACGGTCAAGCAACAACACAATTACAAACAAATGGGTGGGGTGACTTATCTGCTCGGGTGATGTTGGCACCGCGTATGAATTACCGGTTTGCTCATAGTATAATATTCACAACTCAAGTGGAGACTTACCATACCACAAATTCGAGGGGGATAACCAATGCCGGCTCGTGCTCCATGGGTATACCCTGTGCACACAAGCCTGCCCAGCATTGCAGATTTTAGTTCATTTCTGACGTGCAGAGCGGCCGTGTCTCGCGTCAGCATGTCTGTACACGGGTGACTCGGCGGCTACCGCACCGACCGGCACTTCCTTGAAATGGTTGCCAAAGAATGTCGGCATACAGGAATGTCATATTATAGCCGTTGGGTGTTTTTGTACCAAGTTTAAGGTGTATTCTTGGCTTACCTCTTCTTCTGACTCTCTCAATTCCAGGGAAGCGCATGTTTCACGGGACCATTTTGTTATCCATTCTGGCGATTAAAGAGTGGCTCACTGCAATGGAAAAGATGATGGGGCAGGATAACCTTCGGTATCAAATCATAAATGGGTCTTTGACAAGCTGTTTATCACAGAAGAATTAATGACTTCAGTGTGTCTGGAATGACTTGATAGGATCGAATACTCGTTTATGATAATCAAAGATGAATGACAAGCGTTAGCGTAACAAAAGATATCCATGTCTCATATGACAGTAAATTGGGTACATTTAAGATAGATGAGAAGGTCTATAGTACGGTAGGGGTACAAATTCAGTTCATAAAACAATGCAGTTATTCCGAGAATAGTGGTGGGTTTGAATCTTATTTTCTTCTTCACCTGGAACTATGTGCCAAGATTCCCCCCCCCAAAAAAAAGGTGTCAATCATTTATTACCTTGCAAGGGCTTATAGTGACTGTGATGTAGGAGCTGTCGTTCGCAGATAACTGAATTCTGAACCTTATTAACACAAGTAATGGATATTCCAAAGTTAAGATACCACGTTTAACCCGTGGGAGACAAATTATCAGGCAATGCATTTTTCGAGATAGGCCTATTAGTATTCCAAAGTCAACACTGGTAAGACATTAGCGAACCTATAGGACCTTCCTAACCAGATACGGTAGGGTGAATATTTGAAATATCAACTATGACGGCCAAATACTGCTAGTAAACAAATCCTCATCCACAGTTAGCTCACCGTAACCTGTGCCCTCACGACCTGGGGTCGTCCTCTTGAAACTGCAACGTGTCTCCCTTTTGCAGTGAAGCGATGTACAGTTTTCAGAATGGAAAGTAAATTGGCTTACTTATGGAACATAAGAGACCGAAGGAACAGCAGCGCCCTCTTATGGTTCCCTTATAGGACGTATGCCGGAATGACTGTTTTGAATTTTCGTACTACACACCGTGTCCTATATGCCTGCTAGCGGTTGACTTTATAACAGCGGGACAATACTCTGACTCCCAGAGTCGAATATCCCTAATGCAGACAGTTCCAGAAAATCTCTGAATGTTCATGTATTCAAATGGCTTTATAAAGGGTTGTGGGTGTAAACAAGAACTATTATGTTCGTTCATTGAATTTGTAGAATTCGGTCGGTTACATAAACGTGCAAGGACCTTTTAAGTACTGTAGGTATGCTGAACTTTGAATGCAACTTTTATCCGATGCGTTGCATTTGTACCCGTGACAATGGCTGCAGCTTTCCCGATTTGCATAGTGAACAGCTGTTTTTGTCTCGCTGCCAAAGCTGAGGGCCATTGGTGAGAACGTTTGGGAAACCCGAGATCAGAACCAAACTAGATTGTGAGCCTAAATGCAGATTTGCTTACCGTTCGACTTCGAGTGTGGCTATTATATGCCAGGCATGACGTCACAGGTGTCACAGATCATGCACGAATTCAGAATTGGAAATCGCCAGCGTGTGTGCGAACCGATTTGGCAAAACCTGTACAAGTTTGATTTAGTCCGCATTGTTATCACTTTAGTACTTAAGGTGATATACAAAAATGTTGCAAACTGCTTACTGACTAAAATTACCAAAATGTAAATCTTAAAATTTAGTGGGCCTGACGTTCGATCCTAGCAGGACCTTTCTCAAAGGCAGAGAGACTCTGCCTTTGAGAAAGGTCCTGCTAGGATCGAAACGTCAGGCCTACTAAATTTTAAGACTTTAGTACTTAGTGTACACACTGTACTACCGCATGTCAATACGCGACTTCCCCACGCTACTTTACCGACGGCAATCTGACACGACGGCTCGTGGTTTGCGACGCAGTGCCTGGCTTATAGCCATGCTCATACAATGAGCCTTCTTACAGCAACCATTGCCTTTGTATTGCACGCTAGAGTCCCCCTATATACGGAGAGTACCGACAACTAAAATGTTGCACATTATGTTTGACTTAAACAATTATTTCACTAAAGCAGATCACACGTCGGTGACAAATCAGTGGGCATGCCGCGAACCCCACGCCGTACCGAACAATGGAAACAAAATGGCGTCCAAAGCTTAAGTTTTCGGTAATCTATATAGACCTTTCTTTTTCCACGTCACAAGTCACGTGACAAAACACATCCGCCATTTTTGGTTGGCAGTTGCAATAACTTTGTATACAACTATGATACAAAATACCGGAACTTCCCCTAGCCTTGGCACGCCGATAACAATATTCTCCTGAAGGAAGGCCTGAATGGTGTTCTGTGATGGAAAGTGGTATTAAGTTGCTGTTGATGTTGCTGCAGCAAATACTAAAGAAGAAATTAGGAACGAACCATTTTCCGTTTCCCTGAATCCGAGGCCCATAGACCTACTGTACAAATCAGCGTCTTGTTCCGTTCTGAAATCTATAACCATCGGTTTGTCGTCCTATCTTTCTCTTTACAATTTGTCTAGTTGGTTGGCATAAGAGGATGTCAAATTTCTGACTTGTGAAACTGGAACATGGGAATGATCTTCGGTAATTTGGTCAATAACACAGCACCGGTGTCATGCCGAATAGTGTCCCCTGCCAAATAGTGTCCACTCATTAGCATACTGATCGCTGATTGGTCCAATACGTATGACATTCAACCACCGTGGTTGGGGTATGGTTGCGCACTACACACGCATTGTGTATGGTTGCTGGCCTAACACACGCAACGTTGGGCACTTTGGTACCGTTGGACCCTAACTGTAACCGTAACGCTAACCCTAACCCAAACAACCCTAATCCTAACCCTAATCCTAATCCCAATCCTAATTCTAATCCAAACCCTAACCCTAACGACCCTAATTCTAGTCCTAACGCTAACCAATCAGCGATCAGTATGCTAATGAGCGGACAGTATTTGGCAGAGACACTTTTTGGCAGGACACCGGGTGTCTCCTACCGTACGTAGTTATGTTAATCTGGAAATCTCGCCAACCAAAGAGTGCGCATGCGTGGGTTTTCGGTCAATGTTTGTAAACAAAGGAAAGGTGTATATAATAGGGACTATATTACAAGGCTTCCTACAGCGCCCTCATTTGACAGCACAATGGAATCTTAACCCGGTGTTCTTTCTTTTTGTTATCTGTCTGTAGACGAACCCGCCGCGGAAACTCAAAACGACCAGGAGAGGAATCTGCAAATATACCGTCTGGTGAAGAAACTCCTGTCAGACAGGATGACGTCACAGAATTCAGCGCTGGTCGATGAGACGAAATGATAAGACAGCTGCTCGCCTAAAGACCGGGTCATGGGAAAGGAGGAGAAGAAAAAATTTAACGAGGATATTATTACGAGGCAGATCACCTTCTTATGCGTTATTTTGTTCCGACCTGTGGTAGTGCATGTGCTTTAATTCTCACGGCGGCCATTTTGATTCTATGGGGAGCGCCTCACAGTTTAGATGGTTCAACTCCGCATGGGTTCATTGACCTGTTGCAGCGCGTGAAGGATCTGACAGAACTATAGGCCTGCTGTGGCCATTGCTGGTAGCAGACAGCTTTTGCCTACGCGCGCACTTTTCTTTCCTTAGACAAAATTCATATTATGAATAGCAATTAACTTCAACGACTAAAAGCATTCATCGACCGCGACTGACCACGCACGCTATCCCAATAGCCTAGAGTTGTAAACAATCTGAGTTATTATGTGATGAATGCTTGCAGGCTTGTAGCTATATACAATCTCAATAGATCAAGTCCACGTGGAAAGTCGCAGCTTCATCGGACGGGGCACGACACTCTAGTTGTCGTAGCGTTTACCTGAGTCGTATTTTATTAACGAGGACTCGAATAATTATATCATAGCATATATTGTCTAAACCAGTATTGAGGGTCCAGGTTAATCTAATCGTGTCTACAAAGTGGATTCGGAGGGGCGCTTACCGGTACGTCCCCGCTAGCAGCAGCGTGGATGAAACAAATCGATTTTTATCCGGGGAAAAAAAGAACACAAGAAAACATGGACAAAACATGAGAAAGACGACAACGAGTAAAGAGTGTTTGAATCAATATTTCATCTTCGCTTAAGATTGTGTAGTTTGTATTTTGCAAAAACACTGGTGTAATTGTGACTTTTAAAAAAGACGGGTGACGTACACTTTAGAAGGACATACGCTGTGCTGTGAAAACCTAAATAATTAAAGTAGCAATTCAATGATTCAAAGTTGACACTATTGTTACGTGTAGCCGACATAAAGTGTAGGCTACGGGGCACATCTATTTACGTAAATATCAATAGACAGGGCCTATCGAATTTGAATGCCTCTGAAATGAAATCATGTTTCATTCTTGTAGATACAGATATATTGTTATTATTGCTTATCGGTTTGCTTGTAAATGTTGCTGGACAAAAATCAAAGCCCCTTCAAAGGCCCTATACAACATTAGTAAAGGTCAACATATTGCCGCAGTTTGTGTTTTAGACCATTAAACATTCCCACAATAAAATCCTGCGAAGATTTCAGCTCAAATGGTAATCTGAGAAAGTAGAAACAGACAAAAAAAAAACGTCTCGGTTTTCGCACCGGCCGTGTCTCAGGCCGTTTGCGAAATGAAGGCTTAGACTCGTGCTTAGGCTTCGGTCACAGTTCTCTTACGCGTTATAATGTCACAGGCATATAGAAACAAGCGTTTGACCACAGTTTCTTAGTGAATACTCTGTAAGCCCAACAAACCTTCAAATTCGGCGATAAACGACAACCTGGTTTTTTCAGGTTTTGTCAGACGGAGAAGAAGCCCGAGCCTGATCCCTGGATTTGTAAACGGCAGTAGTTTCAGGTCTCAGCCACGAGTCGCCCGCCTGCGCATGCTCAACCACCCAACTGTTAATTTTCCTGCTCGTTTCGTATACGGATCCTGGACCCGGATCACTGGACCACTTTGCAACAGACCTCGGATCCAATCTGTCGGATCCTTCTCGATAGCCGGATTCAAAATGGCGCTATTGCGTACTTTAGCCGTTCAATCAACAAATAATAGGTTTTACGAATTGCGTTGTCATTAAAATGTGAACATGACTGTGTAAAATCGTTTCTCATCTCGATTTCGGACATGGTTGCGGTTCTTGAAAGATAATGCATTTGTTTCAACACTTTTTGGGCTATTCAAAAGACCCTCTGGGATCCGTGCTAAAAGGTGTGGTCCAATACCAATGCAGATGGAGTGCACGTTAAACACGTTCTCTTTGTAGACTGGCAGAACCTATCTGCCTTTCGCCAAAGGGAACGGTGTCGAATCTGATTTGCTTGTTGAAACTGTGCGCGGAGACAACATACTGGAAGGAGGGAAAAGTAAGACGGTGTAAATATTTCTGTGTTTATTTCTGTATAGGATTTTGCGTGACTATAGATAACGCTTTTGCATACTGGCATAGGCGATATCTCAGGTGGAATGAATGAAACAGGGGCTCCCATTCAAATAGTACATGCAGTGGCAGTCAGGTTGTCAAAAAAAATAGAAGTGGGCGGGTTTTGCTTTACTTGCTGTAATCGCCATCATCCGGTCCGCTCGTCCCAAGCTTCATATAATTATACCCTGTGCGATGTGACATCTTCATATAAAACCGATCGCTATCTTGGCATAGGCCTGTATTTCTCACCCAGCAAAGGGGTTTGTCCTCTTAATATGACTGTAAAGCTCGAGTAAATTGCGCCCCCTGTTGTCGAAAACCCTCCACGATTGCGAAGATTACCCCATAACCAAAACATACCATTTATGTCGGTGGCTGATGGAATTCATCGGCCACATGTAATCCGCTTACAGCGTCTGAACGAGATTAGGCAACATGTTCACCAAAGGCTTTCTGAATACATTGACATTTGTCAGTGTTCGTTATTGTGCGTATCAGACGTTACAGCGAGTTAGCTATTGAAGTATTCATCAGAATGTTGGGTCCTATTATGTCTAATAATGCCAAATGACGGGATGCCCACATTGCGCTGATTACATATTATCGCATCCGGAAACAGTAAACTCATAACTGCTTGCTCAGGACGAATGAACCATTCTACAAAATCGTTTGCGCGTATTTTCTAGCATCTCCAGTGTCAACATTTCATATTTTTTATTGACGTTATTAACGGCGACACATTGTCCATTATAGAGCTACGGCCTTGTATTCATTTCAGCGCTCAAGAGTAGATTCATGCACATCTTAAAATGTCCGTCAAAACGCTATGAGCTATGCTAAGAAATCAGCACGGGTTTTCCGACACACTCTGTTCAGGATTAAATCAGATGAACTGAACAGTTGCCATCGGCTTTGTAAATAGCAAACTACTGTGTCACTTTACATGAATGTGCGTATTGAAAATTATTATATAGAGCCTATTCTGTTGGAAAACCAGCGAAATTCCATTTCCACAGTTTTGCTAATTCTGCCCCCTTTCTGGTGACTTTTATTGTTGTAAGATTGTTTTGACATTGATTGATTGAAAAGGTATTAGGCCTACATCAGCAATCACGAATACTCAAAATAATGTGCTTTTACCGTATTTTTCATTAATTTTGTGAACCAAATTAGCATGTAAGCAAATTTCATATTCTCCACAAAGCCCTTGTGAGTCCCATATCTACGTCACCAGATCATTATCGTATATTCGTCACCACGTCATCTGTAAAGTTTTGCTAAAGGGCGTGTCAATTATCCTAAAAGCAGACATCAATACGAATTGGTTGAAAGAGTAATGAATACAAATTACAGCTACCGAACGAGTGCTTAGCATAACGCAAGTTATTTATCGTGTCTGTGTGTGAATGATTATGTTTGTGTTGACTGTGGTTAGTACGGGTATACCGTGAGCCTAAATTATTTTTATTCTATGAGAACATAATGTCAGGGATACTAGTGCATTCTGTCCATCGAACAAAAGGTAGACAACAAATTAATGTGGATCAAGCACAGGGGATTTGAAGTATAGCTTCCATGATTACCTGGTGCACTCGGTCATCACATATCTCATGCGTTCGCAGTGATGACGCAACTAAAAACACACAAAACACTGGTGGCCGTATTAGATAAACCAGAAAAGTTGACGTCCCTGCTTGACATCGCTTTAATCACCGATTCTTTCAATCTTTTTAACCAAATAAAGTAAGGGAATAAAGTTTTACTGGACTAAAAACCCGATACATCTGGGTTATTAGGCCTACCAGCTCTACAACACCTGGGTTACCAGGTGGCGGCCTTAGTGAACTAAGGGCCTATAGTGAACTTTCTTTGCTGGTGTGGTTGCACCAGTCAGAAACATTTAATTTGACGGTGAACACGGGCCAGTCAATCCCGGGCCATTCAATCTGTGTATGAGGTATCCGAACAGGTAGAGAATCGCTTGGTCGCAGGAATCTGAACAGGGAATACGCCATGGATGAAACGTCTTCGGACTATTCGCGTGACTTCGAGGGAGGGTACACCACCTGCAACGTGCTAAAATGTCCGGACATTTCAAATGTGAGAAATCACTTACTCACTTAGGAAGTTTGTAATGGTAGCCTTTCAGACACCCCGTGAAATTCAGCGCTCCAAAATCTGCCGTTCTCGAGAAAGGGACACGAGTTCCTTTTACAAATACCGCCCTCTATGTCTGAAAAAAAACCTATACATTTAATTTCGTTTCCACGGCTTTTCTAACGACATAGTTGACACTTGACAGACTGAGCCGAAACATCTGTATCATATTACCTCTCTCGGCTATCTCTTCCTGTATTTGTACCTATCATTCTGACTTCGAAAGAACTTCATTAAGGCATACATGGTGTGTGGTCTGAAAAATACAAAAGAAACACACTCGCAAATAACATGGTTGACATTGTTAGGAGTATAAACTTAGAGGGAACCACCTTCTTGACACAAGGCACTAGTTAAACATTCAAAGAAAACATTTGTAGAAAATTATTTCGGTTTTTTTTTTCAATATCTTTTATTCCGAAAATATATATAAAAATTAATTAATTATTATTAAACAGACATAAAAAAGTACTTTTAAAGGGCCAAACGACTCGGTGCTTATCCAAAGAAAAATCATACAAGTGGACCAGATTCAGGCTGAATTTAAGCCGTTAAGGTAGGTTTTTCTGGGCCATTATTCTCGAACAAATGTTAGACATATTCGAAATAGTATTGCGCAATAGCTACCGTACCATTTTGCCAAACCTTTGCCAACTCCAGACTACGGGTATACATAATTACATAAAGGTACAGCGCTAGATTTTGATTGCCTTACAGACAAACTAATTTTTCAGGCGGCTGGTCTTCCGTCACTTCATGTACAATACAAAACACACAAAGCTTACAATTAGAACAGATTGCAGCCGCCCGTCAAACTGTTTAAATCGGGTTGCCGTCTAATCTATTGCCTTGCCCTTTGCGAGTATAAATCTGTGAGAGACCATAGCCGATGATTCAAGCGCCGTTAAATGACCAAAAACACTTTTGACAAGACAAATCTTGAATTGCCGCGGGGCGGAACTGAAAACCAAGGTAGCGCTTGCCCAAAATGATTCGACAGGGCAGTTCAGTTGGTCACGTAGACCATCTGTGACGCGTAAAGCGTAACGAGTGAGGGTATACGACTTAATGCAGGGGATTCGGATTCAAGCGTGCTGAGGGCAATCGTATAGGACCGATCCGCGGCCTGTCTGCAGGGAGACGAACCCATCCCATCTATATAGCCGGGACGGGCGAGCGCGTTTCCGCCAACTAGGTGAGCAAAGGGCGCCTAAACTAATTCATATACAGCGCGTCGTCGCACCCGCTACGCATCCGATGCGCACGCACCCTACTGCGCAATTTGATCTACCGCACAGGTGATGAGGAAACTTGTTTAACTTTTTTTCAATTTGGTTCAATTATAACAAAACAATAATCCAATTGGATTCTACGAAACATATACGGGCTTAACGCTTATTGAATTTTGGCGATAATCTCTCGATTTTCCCAACTCCCTTTGTCTTTGTGATTATAATAATAGGTACATGTACACTTTGTACAGGCCTTACAGGCCTATAGTGCACATCGCCTTGGAGAGTAATGTTGGACAAAACACTCGGCGTTACGACAATTCTTAATTGAGCTGCAACGGTTTATATATAGTGCGTCACAGTTGGACTTTAGACGGATCCTCTGCTCGCGTTAAATGTTACTGACTATACGAATCAAATTTCTGATTACGATTAATCATTTCTCTAGAGTACTGACATCAATATCAAAATAAAACAGGAAAAAAACAAATGGCAAACGGAATACCCAAAGCGTACCAATCGAACAAGAAAACCCCAACCACAATTAAAACAAATATACATGCAATTCCTTTCTTATAGTGATATGCCATGTTGTCTCTATTGGAGAAGGAAGACTGTTTAATAGATCAATAGAGCATGACGTCACCAACATCAGTTGTCGTTTTAGGTGAGATATCCCAACTTTTCTTTACTCCATCTCGTCAAGCAATGACACGATACCCATTATTTCGAAAACAAAAATAGGATAAAATACCTAACAACGTTTGATTTCAATTCCAATTTTGCAACAGGTATGTACATAATCATATTATCTTTTGCCCAACAAAGAAAGAAACTCTTTTGAAATGAACGTGGCTCGTTACTGACGGTCGTCGACCCTCCAACCCAGTGGTGCTGGACATTTTCTTGGCATCAGTTCGTACATTTGTTTAGCTTGTACATTTCTTCAGCTTGTACATTTCTTCAGCTTGTACATTTCTTCAGCTTGTACATTTCTTCAGCTTGTACATTTGTTTAGCTTGTACATTTTTTTCAGTTTGTACATTTGTTTAGCTTGTACATTTGTTTAGCTTGTACATTTTGTTCAGCTTGTACATTTGTTTAGCTTGTACATTTGTTTAGCTTGTACATTTGTTTAGCTTGTACATTTGTTTAGCTTGTACACTTTATTTTAAGAACTATTGAACAAGAAACTGTCGTCGCAAGTAAGCGTGATTATTTAGTGACGGGTTCAGCAAACGGCCGTCGACCCTCCAAAGGAAAGATGGGGTGCTTCCGCTCTCCCCCTCTCTATCTCGCTTTCTCCCTCCCTCCCGCTTCCCCCCCCCCTCTCTCTCTCTCTCTCTCTCTCTCTTCCTCTCCCTCTCTCAATCTCCTCTCCCTGTTTTTCTCTCTCTTCTCACCATCTTTCTTATTCCACCTTTTTACCTTTCTCTCTGTCTCCCTCTTTCACCTTCTGTCTTTCCACTTCTCTCTCTCCCTCTCTCCCTCACTCTCTCTCTCTCTCTTTCTTTCTCTCTCTCTCTCTCTATCTCTCTCTCCATCTCTCTCCACCTCTCTCTCTCCATCTCTCTCTCTCCACCTCCCTCTGCCTGTCTGTCTGTCTGTCTCTCTATCTCTCTCTCGAGGGAGAGGGAGACAGATAAAATCTCCATCGATGACAGATTACAGAATGGTACAGGACTTCATGGTCTGCTTCCCCGTCTCCTTGGCATTGGTGCGCGCCGACCGTGACTTGCGGCTGCGCGAGCGTCGCTTGGAGGGGCGCCGCGCCGTGGACTGGCGCGGCTTGAAGGGCACGTTCTTCACCCTCAGCCGCAGGGCGGCGCCCTTGCCGTTGGCCGAGTCGGTCTGGTCCAGTCCCGGGTCCCTCAGGTGCTGCAGCGCCTCGTGGGGCTGCAGGAACCAAACCAGCTCCGGGTTGCCCACGGCCTCGATGAACTCCTTGTCTTCGTTGAGGTCGGCAGCCTACGGACGGGAACAGAGTAGTTGCAATCCAATGGGATTCACACTGAATTCTTGGATCAAAATCCAATGTACGATTTCTCAGCTGCAATACAAATCTCAAAATAGTGTGTTGCTTTCCAGCAGGTTTCCTGACAAGTTTGTATCCTATTTCTCTTTCCCTTATCTTTTTTTCTATAGCTCTCTCCCGTTGATACCAGCTAGCATCATTGTCCCCTACCTACCCTCCTGACATTTCCCTTCTATAGTCGTCCCTCAATGACAAACGTCCATTATGTCAAAGGATATAAAACTAATCCCCGCTGGAAATTCAGTGTCATCCTGCCTTTAAAACAAATGTAGTTGTAACAAGTTCATATGCTCCTAGGCCTTTGTAGCAATAACTACTTCATCATAATGGACTAAGCTTTGGAACTCATTCCAACTACATGGTATTTCAGTGCTATACACTTGTGTTATTATTCAGGCAGTTAGGCTAACACCGCTATCTTCAGATAATCGTGTCTTTGGGTAGAAAGGTCAAGATTTTTTTGAGATTGGCACGTTACTATAGTCATTGTTGCCAGGAAGTAGTTTACAACATTTCCAGTATTTCTTGGCCAATTATCAAATCAGGCCCACTGACCTCCTCGCCATTTTTGCTACTCACCTCTTTGCACTTTTTTTCAGCCTCGTTGTAGAACACACTGGCAATTTGCATAGTTTCCTGAAGAAAAAAACAGAGGAAGTATTTGTCAACGGATACGCAGATACCAAGATTCAGATTATGATCATGGCCGCCGTGCTTGCTCTCGGTCCGTCTGCAACCCTTTCGTGACGCGTTACATAAGGCCGTTTTCGCTCAATGTCGCAGCACGCAGCCATCTTTCTTTCCCAGTGCATGCAAACCGACACTGTGGGGGCAAGGAGTCCGGTGCCTAGGAAATTGGTTACCGTTTTTACCAAACACTTGCATGGAAGTAGACGACAAATGACACTGAAGTACGCGAGCATATAGCTGTAGTCAGACAAGCTGTTTTCGAAATTTAGGCAGAAACAGGGGGTTCTTACATACAAACGACACGGTCTTATGCAAGACTACCAACCAGTATATTTTAACCATGTACATTAGTACATGTATTTGCACTCAAAACATATACTAAATTAATACTATTATTTATGGCCCTATACCCATTCTCATCTCCATACCTACACACTTATACTTGTACTCATGCATGGTGATGTACTCTACGTATATTCATGGGTATGTTTGTGTGTTCAGTAGTTCAGATCTCGTTCAGCCACTCATGACCAAGTCAAGTAGGCCTATTCGTACCCACACTTTGGGCCAGGCACCCATACTATAGTTATAGCATCCGCGCTAAGGGATTGTATTCATGCTCCAACTCCGTACAAAGTACCGGTACTCAACCACGACACTATTAATTGTAATAGCAACCAACTCGTTCACACATTCGCAGAATCTCGAACAGTAGAACCACATAACAACATTAGGTATAGGAACTGCAAGTTGGGCCCAGACTTACTTGCAACTTGTTGGTATGGACGTACTGCTTCCTGTTGACAAAGGGGCTCGGCGGTGCCTTGAACTTGCCTTTGAAGAAGGTGGTGGTCAGCAGGCTGTCTCCCAGCTGGTCTGAGGCCGAGGTTGCATCGTCCTTGCAATCTCCCTCGTCGCTCTTTGGGTTCCGGTAGACCCAGTTCCCATTGTACATATCGAATTTGTACTGTCAGTACAAAAAAAAACAAAAATAGGGCTGACGCATGGAAAAAACAACCGACAGACTACACAAGTCAGGCAATGGTACACGGGTTCACTGGGAATGAAGCGCAGGCACCTTTTGGAGACTGCCATAATTATACATCCATGGCTTCATTCAAAACTATCGGCATGGAATTCAGGCAGGGTGCTTTACCTGCGGCAAAAGCTTCCACCCGTTGGTAGCCACGTCATTGACGGCCTTCAGAACAAAGTCGGTCACATCATCCGAGAAGAAGAAGGGAAGGTTCAACCGAGTGAAGCCGGGCCTTAGAAAGATAAAGATCCATACGTAAAATTACATGAAACAAAGTGACGAGATATGGGAGCAGGTCTTTACTTACAACAACAAACAACTACACTGTACCATATAAAATGAAGATGAATAATCATAATGATTACAGGCAGCGAATAAAAGAAATGCAAATGCAATTTCTCAATTCTCAAAAGGAAGAAAAGACGGCAAAACGGAATTCCATACTTCATAACTTCCAGCGGCTTGTGTCTGGGAATGTCCTTCATCTTCTTCTTTCCCTTGCCTGCCTTTTTCACAGACCTACAGAGAAGAAACAGTTGTTAATACTTACAGTTCACATGATCACTCAAGTTCAGTAAGATAATACTAAAGATGCCGGAATCATGGGCGAGGCTAAGGTAAGGGTTAATGTTTATGCTGATGGTGGTTATAGATATAAATGATGCGTCGAGGCGAATGTGGTTCAACCCGGGTTTGCCTTATTCGACAATGTCCAGTGCTTTGTTCAATTGCATGCTAAAAAGAAGTTGAAGCTGATGGGGACATGCTGTGGTTGCGGTTGTCAGTAAGGTTTCGGTTACGGCTGTGGCTGTGGTTCGACCTAAAGGGTGGGAGGCTATGATGGAAAGGTTGGGCGATGAGAAGCTATGATTACATGACAAGCTTCAAGGGTTAGGGCTATGGCTATGGTAATTGCTCTCGTTACAATGTTCACGGCTATGGAGGTTGACTTTCGGCTCCTCGATCAAACACATTCAGGTCCAACACTGGTGACATTCCTTTCCCAGTAACCAGAAGAGTAATCCCCGCACAAGTCTCCCCCAACCTTCCCCACCCCTTACCCGCTGGTGTCGACCAGGAAGTCGGCAAACTGGGCGGCCATGGGCTCGTCGATGCCCAGCAGGTCCTGGGCGTAGGGGCCGGCACAGGCGCAGCCCCCTCGGGCCTGGATGCCGTACAGGTCGTTCAGGAGGGCGGCCACGTAGTTGTGGTGCAGGACCTTGCCGCTGGGACTGTGCACGATCAGGAAGGAGAAGATGGGCAAGCGCTCGGCACGGGAGCTGCCCAGAAAGATCAGGTTGGGGTTACGCCTCCACCTCTTGAATGCAAGTCTGTGGGAAAACAAAATTGCTGACATTTCACCGCATGGTATATATTCAAGGAGAGGAACTGCAAAACAAAACAAATCAACGTTGATCTCCCATGAACTGTGGCCGGGGCTACGAATGAAAATAAATAGGAAAATAGAGTACACTTTACAGTGTAGTTTCGTTATTCTATATAACCACTTTTTGGATCAGCACTGGTAAAAAAGGCAACTGCATGGAAACATTGTCGATCGATAGCGGCCTATTAAACTAGTAATTGCTTGGGATTTAATCAATCGGAAAATCCCACAATTGCAGGTGAAAGCAAAAGTCTCGGCAAACGATCAGTTTCCCCAACCCTGCCGATTTGGTTTTTCTGTAGCTTCGCGTCTGATGTGATTTGGTGGATATTGATTCATGACTTGTTTTCTCTCATCCTTCTGATAGATTAAATCGAAGCAGAGGACAGAATCCTAGAAGCACATTTTCATACTTTCTCTCGCTGCCCTTTTATTTTTTTCATTTTTTATAAAAGCCTATTGGGCCATGTTACTTTTTGTCTTTAAATAATAATACAAAAATATATTTTAAAAAACTATATAAGCGAGACGCCTATAGGAGCCTCCATAGTTTTTACCCCGGAACGGACTGCCTCAAGTTGCGTGATATATATTTTTGTCTACGTATGTTGAGGTTTGTTATGGTACACTCAGATTTTTTTAGGACCAACAATAAAGAAAACAGGAGCTTCGAAGCAACTGCCAATTTTGTACCTAGGAAAATAGACCCCAAATGAGCAACTTTTTGAATCACACGAGTTTGGCCTATACTGAAAGAGCCTTAAATTTCCAAATTCTCGGTGACGGACAAAGAGCAGGAAACAAACCGGAAGATACGAAGTCTGAGATCGTTATACGGAGTTGTTTTCATCGTGCGATGCGAGTTAGAAGGCCAAGCGTCGAAAACATGTACCGTCGAAAACGGGGGTTCCCACGATACAGATGTTACGTTATGCTTTGCCGTCACATGTCGGTCAAATTTGGCAAATCTACGTTGTTCTGTGCGTTGCCCTAAAGGGCAATCCTTACTTTAAAGCTCATTTAGAATGCATTATTTCCTCTCCGGTATAGACATAAGTATGCACTTTAATCGATAACACAATACGCTTATCTGGGTGTTCGGCTATTCGGGGGCAAGGGCATATACCGTTGCCGAGATCTATGCCCTCGGCCAAGAGATCTCTTGAAAAGGCCTGGCCTCATTGGGTTAATGGGGAGGGGTGCACAGGAACTTTAATTCTTCAATTCCTACTTACAGTGATAAGTCATGCTCACGCTCCTCGATGAGTGCTGAGGTTATGGACTGCAAAATGAGGTAAAAGGTCCGGTGAGTACACAAAGCCAGTCAGTGTTGCAGGCGATTAATGCCAGTGGGCGCCATGTTGTTCGCTGCTGGGCCCCATATCATATATTACGTAGGAGGGAATGCATGGTATATAGCTCCTCATAGAGAAATTGCCGACAAGCCCACAGCACTGCAAACGCTACAATGGCGGTTGTGGCTTCAATTCTATCATCCAACACGCTGTATCAGTTTAGATAGAAACAGTTAGCGGCAACATGTCTGGAGCAATGGCAGCGTAGGCAGGATTTTGAGTGAGCATGCGTGCAAATTCCAAGTGGGGGAGGCCCAACGTTGCTCCTCCTGTCATGCCTTTGAGAAGCGGCCGAGCTCTCTACGTCGAGTGAGTGACTTTCAATACCGCAATCCAGCCCGTGGGCTTTAATTGGACAGCAATGTTACCAGAAGATATTCTGACCAAAACAAAACAGTTTGTTGGTTATTCCCTATCGTTTTTTTCTTCTTCTAAACCCTTTCGGTACTGAATTGATGTGCAGAGGTCAAACACTATATACTGAATTAATACTGACACTGCCTATTGTAAGAAGTCCACAGTGTTCTGTAGGTCTGAGCCTTAAGAACTCCGTGGCATTCTGTAGGGCCGAAAGGGTCCAGTTTAAGGAGAAGACCGGTGCCTGAAGATGTACCTCCTTGACTTTGAAGACCAGTCCAGCACGGATAGACTCTACGATGGCTGGGGTACCACCCTCCTCACGCTCCTCGATGTTGGACAGATAGCGATGGGTGTCACGGGTGACCTACATGGGGACGGACGAAGCCAAAGAGAGGGAAGACAGTAGAAGTCAGTGCAATGCTCAGCTCGGTCTAACAATAAAAAAAAAACAGATGCTTCCTGAACTTGAATTTTCGAAGCTCGAGTTACGGCCATGGCTTTTGCTCCAAGGTATTGAGTCGATTTGCGTGAGGATGCAACTGCATCAACACGCAGGCTGTGGGGCAACAGTTCAAACTACACCGTTGCCTTGAGTGAGAAAGCTTAACCTCAACACCTTGGCCTAAACTTAAGCCCAAGTGGAAAGGGGACACAAAGCCAAAACCCCGAGCCTGAGTCGTTGTTTTCATATGTCCAAATGTTTTCATGTCTAAATGACGGCCTGTTTCTAACATGACTAAGTGACGCGGAGAGAATAGTGGGACGTCAAATCACTGAATTGTCTGCCATACTCTCTGATTTGAATGAAACTGCTGAGAATATTAGCAAGGGGAAAGGGAATGTTATACCAGTATAGTTCCAAAGCGGGGTAATAATATACTAAGAGGACCGAGGGCAGTAATCTAAAGAACACTAATGATATCTCGCCAAGTGTCTGTTGAACGCTTAAAAACCGCGGACCGACGTTGGCAAAAAAAAAATAGTCACGGCTTACATAAAGTACGGTGCCACCTCCGCATGTGCCAGGCACTGCATTCATAAACAGCTTTTTCTTCGCTATCAGGAGTCCTGTAGACACACAAGGGAACAAAGAAGGTACCATAGAGTTCCATTAGTTCTTATTTCTCAATTTTCTATCTGCCTTTGAAAAAGATCCTGCTAGTATCGAAACGTCCTAATTTTTGATATTTTTTGCATTGCTCTTAACAAGTGCCGCTTTCTGGCAGTGGTGGTGTTGGTGGTAGCTTGAAACTCCCACCCCCGCCCTGCTGTTTAAAAGTCAACTAAGAAAATACATTCAAATCTCGAGTCATACATTATCCGAGCAATACTTCGAGGATTCTGCCATCTGCTTCTAATTAATCTATCAGATATGATGGAGCGAGTCGGCCGATCCTGGCTCGGTCAGCAGTCTGGGACAATTCGTCAGGGGCCCCCTCCTCCTGTTCACTCTGACCAGGATGGACGAGTTTATGGTGTGATTGAACATAGGGCCTATGATTTATTGCATACCTCCACTTTATGTATGGAGCCTGTAACACATAGCCGAGAACCATGCATCATTCCAGACAATGTTTTGAAGTGACGAAACTTCTGACAGACCGCAAAAGCAAAATCCATTGCGGTATGAAGACCGCAGACTGTCACACAAGCCACAACCCACAACCCACTTTCTGCGCCCCAAGCAACGCTGAACACTGTCGACAATCTTCTAGCTTTATTCTACATAGCTCACTACAGCTAGACTATTAGGCTACGTCTACTGGCGACAATTGCCAAACCGCTATTCATCTATGCCAATGAGCCACATGTTTGACCAACAACTCTCCACAAGTTGTACTCAAAAACGAAGAAGTTTCGGGTTACTGTGTTTCTATACAGTGCGATTACGATAGCCTTATTAGGCCTCAGCCTATGAGCTCATTTATGTGTCTCTTCGCTTCCACTGGGGGGGGGGGGAGGCAAGCGACGGAGCATGTGGCCAGCACACTGGTTCCTGCAAGT
Organism: Luidia sarsii; assembly: GCA_949987565.1. Taxonomy (NCBI): domain Eukaryota; kingdom Metazoa; phylum Echinodermata; class Asteroidea; order Paxillosida; family Luidiidae; genus Luidia; species Luidia sarsii. Next base: position 10,894,839 of record OX465106.1, on the reverse strand, counting down.
CTGGTGACGAGTTCGAATATCAATACATGCCATAATCATTCAAAACGAATTTCAGCTCGATGTGGTCTCAGGTAACGTTCAAAAACGTTTAAAAATGTTTAATCAGATACGAAAGTGGCACACACGTGTTATAATTTCACTATAGCGAATGGACGGTAGGGCAATATCGACAAGGTACTTAGTATAGGCCTAGATATCGAAGACTACTACGGGGGAGTAAGGTGCTTTTCAGACAAAAAGAAATGTCCAAATTCATATAACGACTGAGCAAACAATGTCAGTGCAACAACCTGGAGTTCCTACTCCACCGACGAACTTGTGCGGCGAAAGGTAGACGGCATCTTTGCTGAAGTCCAGCGATTCCAAGCTGTGAGAAAAAAAAGGAAAAGGAAGAAAGATAAGCACAGCGTTAAATCTACTCCATCCGTAAAGTATAATAAATACATGATTCTAAGCCCCAACAAGCTTCGAATTCCCACGGCTGCTTACCCGGGGTCGGGTTCTTCGTCCGACTCCACCACTGGGTTCATGTCGATGTTCAGATAAGGGCCTGTGTGGTAAAAAAAGCATAAGGAAGACAAAGTAAGAGGTTTTGTCGAGATCCCAAACCGAGATAAGCACCATTTCCCTACTTCTCCCAGCAAGATAAGTGCTTTCTCGTTTTATCAGCAAAGTCTTCCCAGAACGGTTGGGCTTTCTTACTTATCAGCATTTGATGATCTTCGGTGAGATACACATTTACAGGAATTTTGTTTTACACTTTTCGCAGTTTAGTTTGAGACCAAAACATGCCAAATTGTCGTTAAAACCTTGCCCAATGTTGATTCGAAAAATACCTGCAGTCCTGCACCCAACTTATACTGACAATAATTATTGCAGAGTTGTATGCCCTAAGGTAAGAACTTTCCCACTCTGGGGAACAAAAACATTCTTCTTGTTACTTGCCAAATAAAGCCTACCTATAGGCCTACCAGTAATAACCAATAATTTTGGTAGTGATTGTTCACTAAATTTTCATCATTTGTATACACATTTTCGTTGATGTTCCATATTTTATATTTCAACAGATTATAGCCAAGATTTGACCGACTTTCTGTCCAGGCACGCAATGTGTATTGGCAGGCTGGCAGCCCGTTGGTGGCAGCAGACAGTATTCGCCACGCCATAATGATTTGAAAGGTGGCCGCGGAGTTTGCGGTATATACCTGCAGTGGCGTAGTCCCAGAAGGCCAGGGCGTCGTACTGGTGCAGCATGCTGGACACGGCCAGAGTGTCCGTCACGATCCCGGTCACGTTGGACGCGGCCGAGAAGCAGCCGATCAGAAACCGAGACTTCTTGTGGTAGTGCTGCATGCACGGTGGATACGGGTGGGGATGTGCGAAATTATTAGGGAACCATTCACTAGGAGTTTAGACAAACTTGAGAACATTCCTGTCAAATGAGTCAAGGCGAGTGAAACTATCCAAGGCCATCCCTAACCCCGCCTGCGTCTTAATCTAATCTACAGAATGAACGCATACACGAGACAATCTTTACACGAAATCCCAACTTGTCAGCATTTAACTGTGACAATATGCGTTATACCTTTAGTTTCTGTTCAAGCAACTTCATGTCGATCTGGCCTCGGTCAGCATCTCTGATGCGAATAACCTGGGTATAAAAAGAAAGCAACATTTGAAGAAAGAGTGATTATTGATGTCACCAACAGGCACCCGTGCATCAAAAGGGTTGTAGAAAATAAACGAGGTATAGTAAAGAAAACAAGGTGTAATGAGATGATAATCATGCTCTCTATTGTTCTTTGTCCATTATATGAAGCATTATAGGTATTTGTTCTAGCGATTGTCAGCTTGCAATAGACATGTATCTCTAATAAGGTGAGATAGAAGTAAGAGGTCATATACCGTGGCTCCCGACTCCTTCCACGGCAAAATGTTGGAATGATGCTCGTATGGACCAACAAACACCACCTACGAATGGGATTGATACACGTTCATAATTATAACAATATAGTATCAGAACATTGCACAGAAGTCATACAGGACCAAGCCAGAAAAGCACAGAAGTAGAAGTAGAGCCCAAACCATTATTACTTTTGTTTTATAGTATTCGTATATCATGGATCAACAATTATAATTTACTAATTTAGCGTATAAGTTACGTTTGTGAAGTAAACTCCATCTGCCCAAAACGAACACAATCCTTACCAGAAATGTGCGGAGGTCATTGCAAATTATTTCTTCTAACACATCCAATAGTGCTGTCGTTGGTGGTGTTGATTTTTGGGATGTTGTAGTTTTCAAAAGGTGATATTGGTGCTCCTGTCATCATTGAAGGTGATACAGCCGTGTCCACATTGGACTTATTTTTTACCGAGCCCGTGGGTAACATTCCAATGGGTAAATCTTCCCGGCGTCTGCACTTGGACTTTTCGACTCGGGTAAACTAACCGAGACGATGGGTAAAACTAACCGACTCATGTATACATGTGTATGTACTGTAGGTACACAAACACGTTGTTACCCTGTGTCCGCACGAGTCTTGCATACAGTAACGTAACGTGCGGGGCGCCGGATGTGGTTTTTTACCGAGTCGTTTACCGAGACGTCGTGTCCGGATTGGACTTATCGACTCGGTTAAACTGACCTGGTCAATTTAACCGGGCAGAAGTTGGTCGGTTAAACTACCCGCTGGAGTCGGGTAAGTTACCTGGGAGGAAAACTTCCTGGGCTGTCCGCACTGGACTTAAAATGGTCAAGTTACCCATTTGCTCGGTTAGTTTACCCATTTTAAGTCCAGTGCGGACGCGGCTTCCACCATTCTCTCTTAAGTCAGATTTCCTAGATTATCATTATGGGCCAGTCTACCTCCTTGTGTGAGAACAACTCTCTTTTAACATATCCAAGTTCCAAAATAGTTTACGTAAGCACCTTCTACTACCAGGTAAAGCAATTGAATTTCCTTCATAAAAATATGTATCAATATCTGTTCCCAGTAACTTTCACATTTAAGTGCAATATATCCGGTTTTTCGAAATTGTCCATAGTACATTCAATTAGTGAACACTCTTATTTGCTCGGTTTTTGTATCCTTTAATTACTGTTTTCTGATTGTCGTGATAATCTGTTTGTGACGCATGGTATCAATTGGAGAGCCACTTGATTGTGATTGAGTTCGCATTTGGTAGTCCGTCAAGGCTGTTGCCATTGCATTTGTATTGTGTTGTCATTGTTGGTTCTTGTTGATGCCTTGAGAAACAATAAAATAAAGAAATGAAATGAAAAAGTCGATGATGTTACTGCTGCTGCCGTGGATACTGCTGTTGCTAATTCTGTGCCACTAATTCATAGTTTGTGTCGTTGCTACATGCAGATGGTGTTAATATTGTTGCCGCTGCATGCATTTTGTATGTTTATTTATTTGATGTTATCGTTGCCAATGTTGTAGCTCTTGTCTGTGTTGTTGCTGCATGCATGCTGTCGGCATTGCACGTGTTGCTGCTGCTTTTGATGTTGCTGTCGTTGTCGATGTTCGTGCTGCCTACCGCTGCTGTAGCTCTTGTATGTGCTGTTACATGTTGTCATCATTGCTGCTCTTGTTGATGCAGTCGTCAGTGTGCGTAGGTGGGATTTTGACAATTACTTGAACTAAATAACCAACGGACAGGCCTATCAATCACGTACACGATTCCCAGCCGCCCCCCCAAAAAAAAAAATGCATTGATTGAAAATGGATTGTTCACCAATCGAACCAATAACACGAACGCGTACGGGCAGTTTGTATAAAAGCAACGCAGGCCATGATAGTACAGTATTAAGGGAGTGTAAAGGGCTTACAAAAGGGGCAGATTTTCATACAAAAACGGACTTGACAGAAAATGAGGTAACCCCATTTCGTTGGCGCAGCGTTGTACGTATTATGTATTAAATATGGGTTCTAATCCATACAGTACACCCTTCTTGAACAGCACTATGGATGAGGGTCCAAGCCCTATTTGGGCGTTAGTATATAGTTAGTCAATAGTCACATTGCAAAGAGATCACCATCTTGTTTCAATTCCAGGACCTATTTTTTCTGCTTTCCTATTTCTTTGTAAAGTCTCAGTTTACATCGAGTCGTCACGCAAGGAAAAAGCCCTCCCCTTGAGTTCCACAAAAGCCCTGTGGAGCTCCACATGTTCAAAACTGATGAACTCGAAAGTACGAGGAGCGCTGGAACTCCTGAGTATTCTAGCACAATGCGATTGGATCTAGATTTAAGTCGGTGTGCCAACCTTTTGGCTATGGTCGGAAAATGTATTTTATGGTAGCCTATATAATGTGTGTAGCCACTAGCGCGAGGATCCCATAGACGCGTGTGGATTTGAGACAAGCAGCGTGAGTTCGGACACGGCCATGCATGGCGGATGGACGTGATGATGCTAGACCACATACCGTCTTCTTAGCCCGGTCTCCCTTCAGCTCCAGGGCCGTCAGAAGTTTGTGCACGGCACCGGTCGTTCCGCTCCCGGTGAATATCACTACATCGTCGTCGGTGGCGTTCACGCACCGCTTGATGATTTCTCTGCGCAGTTGAAGAAGACACAACCGATAATTATACCAGGCGCTTCAACCAGGGTTTTCGTACTCAGCGTGTAATTAAACGCTGTATACGCTCAGTGCTTTGCCCAATAAATTGACTGCCGAAAGCACTGAGCGTATGCAGTGTTTAATTAAACGTCGCGTTAGGGAAACCCTTGTTGAAGTACATTCTCCTCGACACAGAATCATAACACGGGTACTGTATACATGTGATACCAGGGCCTTTTCCCAAACCCGGCATAGGATCTGCAGCCGATTTCAAGAAAAGTTGCGTAAGTAACGCAACGTACAAATGTTGCGTAAGTCTTGCATCACAATTGCTCTTTTCAGCAGTATTCAGCAAAGGCAGCAAAACTTTGCGTAAGTTACGCAACATTTGAAGTTTCGTGAAATCGGCTGCAGGCCCCAGTTTTGTCTCCATATTTTTGTCATTCATTTCGAGGAGCAAGACACGAGCACATGAGGCCTTTGCTCTTTGCTCAAGTGACCCAAACCTGTCTTGTCAGCTTTTGAATAAGAGCGACGAAGCCAGAGCCCGGAGCCGAAGCCGAAGTCACACAATTTAATTGACATTTTGTGACGCCGTGACAACAGACATACCGATACATATAGCGCTTGTTCTGAATAAGAGCACGACTTCGGGAAAAGGCGCCAACGTGTCTGCCGCCATCAGCGTCTCGAAGTCTCCTGGTACCCAAACTCGATGCTCTGACTGAGGCGTTTGCATGAGTTAAACCGAGTATTCTGAGTATACTCTCTAAGCATGTATAGGGCCTATCAAGTCTTGTCCACAAAATGATGTTTTAAACTTATAATCTGAGAAGCGTTCGTGCTTGATGCAATGTTTTCTGAAACGATATTGGGTTATAACTGTTGGAAGTCGCCTCCTGTCTCAGGAAACTGGCGGTTCGATAAGCACGGGATGATTCTAAGATCATTTCACCTTCGCCAGGCACTCGACACGCTAGCGAGGGTGGTAATTTGTGTTACGTGGGTGAATTATACACAATGAGTATATATAATATGATATTATACATTGCAACTCTACACTTGCGATTGCGGGTTTCCGTTACCTGGCCTCCTTGCGGAATTGTGTGGTCTGTCTCGCCATGACGCCTGTGGTGGTGTGCGTGTTCGCATACAGCGGATGGACATGGTTGGTGATGTAGTCCTCGATGAACTTCAGCGGTCTGAAAGGAACGGACACAGAAACCTGGAACGCTTAACGATTGAGTCGAATGCATTCAGTTCACAGCAAATGAGGATAAAACGACGTATTAAATGTGGGATACTTATGAGGGGGAGTAGGATACAGCCTGGTTTATTTCTTACGCCACAACGACGGTGCAGAATAGCACATTGTTCAATCAGTACAGAAATAATGGAACCAAAGCACAGAGGGAACAGAAAGTGCCATGACACGAGAAACCCCACAATGCTTTTGTGTATGCTTTTGTAAGGACAAGGACACCACTAAAGATCAGTATTCGCAACGCATTTGAATCGAGATCCGTTTTTGAAAGGACAGTTTCGTCACGCCATCATAACCTTACCTCATGCAGCGCGTACGTACAGTATACCCCTAATTCATCGCATCATGCACAGCCAGGAATGTTTGGACAGTGCGAACTCAGAAAAGATTGAAAGGTTTGCACGGGCGGGAAGTACCAATATTAAACTACCAAGTGGAAGGTTTGCGTTGACCTCAAAAAACAAAAATCTTTAGAGACGGAGTGTAACTTTGAAAAGAGCCGGTGTAACGATCTCAGACGGGCCCCCGTGCTGAGTTGAGCCGTGACGTCACTGGCTCACCTCAGCACGTTGCAGCAACGTGCTCAGCTGCTCAGCGTGCTCAGATGAGTCAGTGAACGAAGCACGTAAAGGGCGTCCTTCATTTGAATGTTGTTTGTGATTTTTCCGCGAACGAACACAGTTTTGAGTTTGATTGTATGAAGTCAATCGATACACCCTTATTACGAGGAACAACTGTAGCATTTCTTCCTAGAAGTTCTAGGCCTAGGTACTAGGCTCCGTACTGAGCGTTGTTGGTAAATAACTACGGGTCAACGAACATGTCTGGAAGCGCTGCATTGCCAATGGCCGTATCGACTCAGCACGGCCTTCGAAATGGACAAATACCATACGCACTGCGCATGACGTTTTTATCCATAATGGTTACGGTCTCATCTGAGCATGGGACCCGTATCAGACCGCTACACCGGAAATTCATTTTTCGGGCATTGTGTACTCTGCCCGTCGTCAGGAGACTGTGCATTCAACTTGATCGAGTGATTCAACAAGGGTAACCTGCTACGAACGCCAATGAATGAACCGGAGGAATTCATCAAATCGCATCTACAGGCGCATACAAAGGGTCTGGCAAATGCATGGAGATGCTCGGCTTTCCCTTTTCGCCTCGTAAATATCGCGCTATTTCACAGGCTCTCACTCTTCTCTCCTAACCCACCTACGATGGTATTCATAGGTTTTGAAAAGCAGGCTTTCGACTTATAGGCATTTCTTAATATTCATGCAAATTGTATGCATTGAGCACAAAACGAGGCTATGGGCGCTAGATTTCCAAGATGGCGGTAAATTCAAGGACATTACCATTGTTCCTAAGATAACGTTCGGTTTTTTTTCAAGAATATGTTTATTGTTAAGAAAAGATTAAAAAGCAGCGGGGAACATCAATCAATCTTGAAAATCTAGCGCACATGGCGGCATGGCCCCACTTTCAGTTCAATGCATACAAATTGCATAAATATTATTAAGAATTCAAAGGCCTATCGAGCTTGTGTCTGTCACCGCAGGGGAGCGAGCTTTAAGCCCCAACCCAGGCGTCACTCCCACTCGAAGAGCAGAATTTGAAAGAAACTCCACTCCATCGCAATCCCCGTATGAATATGTCACCTCCTGCGAGCGCAGCTCAGCATATCGAATTACGTGCTCGTGACAAAGACGTACTTCGACCGTACAGAAAGACCTGCTTTTTACAAGGCGATTGGGGGATCCGGTATGGGTTTTTGTATAACTCCGCTGGGGACTCCAGGTATATGTACTACTCCCTTCATGGCCAGCACGTGGTGTTTGTCTAAGAAAGGGGAGGGGGTGGGGATCCCGCACAAAGGTCAAGTCGGGTTCGAGGGCACACACCACAGGTGCATTGTACTTCCAATTTTTTGGGGCGGGTTATTTCAACCCATGCATAGAGCTGCCAAAAGTATAGTACACTATCAATTAGCAAAAATTCCTGGGAAAAGGCTGCGGCTAAGCTAGACGGCACACCTCCCAGCCATGTCGCCTGTCGTTTTTTTTTGTAACCGTGTCATGGCATCTTGCGTGAAGTACACCGATTGCACCTGATGCTATCGCATAGCCCACTTTCCTCTGATTTCTGGTGAGGTTGAAGGGAACTTTAGAATGTTTATTTCGCTGGTTTCAAGCCTATTGGTGTCTTTGATTGTCATGTCCCAACTTTCTCGGTAGGCCATTTTGGAACGTGCACGTTTCAATAGGATCATGCAGGCACGGACCCTGGCACGTACACTGGACTCCCATTTCTTGTTGACGATATCTTTTGAGACACGAACTGGAGCAGAGAAATTGGGACACGAGGCTCTCTGGCGTGTATCTGCATACAGATTACAGGGAGCGTTTTGAATGTTCATGTTTGTTTTTTTCCCCAAAAGGCCTTTGTATCTTGTTCAATACACTTCATACTCATGTCTGAGTAGCCTTAGTTGCCATACGGTATAATAATATTGCGTTCCCTTATCTGCTTTGTTCATGCGGGTGAACATTCAAGTGATTCAACTACGTGTAGGAGAAAGTGTGCTTTCCTGCCCTTATTTATGATCCCAAAACGTGTGGGGGATTATGATGTCCCCCAACTTTTGAAAGTGGGGAGGGGGGAGGGCGTGTCCCCCGTCTCCCGACTGTTGGCGCCCAGGTTCTCGAAAAGTAACCCGTATGCCTATACATACAAGTAACCCATAACAAACTATTATCCGTTGATTATATGATATTATGGGCGACAAACAAGTTATGCGAAAGGCGTGTGCGGTGAATTAAGAACATTAAATAAAGTAAACGCGGTCCCTATGGGCAAAGTGGAGCCTGGTTATACTGGTCTCTCGTGTGTGTCAAATGCTTGCAGTAAAGCAGTCTGTCGATAAAAGAAAACCCTTTTTTCTAAGTTATGTGCTTCCTGATTTTAAAAGGTACTGTATTGTGTTTTCAACTTTTTTGGCCTTTTCTATGTCTCTTCTTCTAGGGTTACCGCGTGAGGTAGCTAGATGGTAGTTTCGTAGGTAGGGTTAGACGCGTCTGTCCCCAGAAAAAGTCGAGACATTACCGATGTCAGCAGGGTTAGTCTTAGTAAAAAAATAATTATTGACTCCTTGCAGGCGGGACAGACGTATCCCCATACTGCTGTTTGAGCACTGCATGACAGGGCAACCTGTCTTTATCTTCCATCTTAAACGGCTTGCTTCTCACTAATATCCATTCTCTTTCCTTTAGCGCTTTTATTGTAATGCGCATTTTGATCGTTTTCTTATGTAAATGGCGCAGTGTAAATGTGCAAATTATTATTTATTTATTTAGGTAGACCTGAGTAAATTCCCACCCCCCACATCGACAATGGACGTTTCTTCACACACGAACAGTCCAGACAAGCACACCCTTCGGCCGGCCCGCTCCCCCAAGGCTAAGTCAATGGGAGAGTACTTGTGAATGCCACTTTGAGTTAATTCTCTCTCCTCCGTTTTGGGCGATCAAAGGAATCCAGGATATATAAAGCCCACAATTGAAGGGATCGGTGGGGGGTCTTTGGGTTTGCAGCCCTGCTGGGGTTAGAGGGGGGTGCCGGATCTTCAGAATCCCACACTCCACAGGGCCCGGGCCTTGTTTTCTTAATCCTACCTGGGGGATCTTGCCCTAAGCCTCCCCCCTGCCGAGTATTGTTGGGGAGGATAGATGGAGTTGGGTGTCGGATTTGCGTCAAGTACACGGTTTCAGCTGGGCATAGGTCACTTATCAATAGGCTACCTCACCCCCACCACCACCACCCAAACACTGCTACCATGACCAATTGAAATAATATCTATAATCCCCATCCCAACAGGTCACCACTTACTCCTGGACGCAAGCCGATTAGCGCGCAGACTGCATGGGGTATCACTCGTATTATTAACCGCTTACTTATAACGGGAATAAGCTCATTTTGGTACTGCGTCACTTTCAAGTAAATTAAGAGACACCAGTCACCACAATCATGGTTCCCACAAGGGGGTCTTCAGCGATCGCCGGTATAGTGGTAATTTAGGTGTGCACCCATTGGCTGACAGCGGCTGGTGCTCACAGAATGTTTACGGCAGTTAATGAATGCTTTAATTCTTCTGACTGGCGCCCCCGCAATTACAATTGACTTTTTGGTCAAGCCGCCGTAACATTATAAAGGCTTGATATTACTATAGATAGCTCAGGTGACGAGAGCGCTGGGAAGTTATGCCACTGCAGAGATCCCGGGATCAAGCCCCAGGCTCCATTCCAATCTTATTTGCCATTTTCACTTAGATTTCCAAGTCAGTTTTCTTTTACTTTGTTTATTTCTTTACAGACATGCATTGATATTAAACTTTGTCTTACCTTCCGGACGCAGTGTAGTCACAATAAATGACTGCGGAGACAGACCAAAGAAGAGGGGGGAAAAAGAAAATCATTATGCAAAGGTCGGATACATAAAATGTTGCAAACTGCTCCCAAAGTGACTGGAATGACCGGAAAAATATAAATCAGAAACCATCAACAAAAGGAGAGGAGAGAACCCAGCAAGACCTGTATCTGATGACAGAAACTTTGAAAAGGATCTTGCTGGACCCCAGGCCATGCACATGTATGAGATATGCATACATTATATTCGTAGACTATTATGAAAACTGAGAAGACCTTTACCAAAACATGGTGCTTAATTCTGAACAAGTAAGTTGACGTTTAGAGGAAAGAGAGCTACGAAGGACCGGTGTAACGATCTGAGACGGGCCCCCGTGCTGAGTTGAGCCGTGACGTCACTGGCTCACCTCAGCACGTTGCAGCAACGTTCTCAGCTGCTCAGCGTGCTCAGATGAGTCAGTGAACCAAGCACGCGGGGGCGCCCTTCATGTGACTGTTGTTTTATGATTATCCGCGAACGAACACAGTTTTACAAACTATTTTTTGCTTTTGATTGTGTACAGCCAATCGATGCACCCTTATCATTACGGGTGAACGATTGTAGCATTTCTTCCACAATGTAAAACTGCAAGTTCTAGGGCTAGGCCTAGTTATAGGCTCCGTACTGAGCGCTGTTATTATAGAACTATACGGGTCAACTACGGGTCAACGAACGTGCCTGAAAGCGCTGTATTGCCAATATGGCCGAATCGACTCAGCACGGCCTTCAAAATGGACAACTACCATACGCACTGCGCATGACGTTTTTATCCATATATGGTAACGGTCTCATCTGAGCACGGGGCCCGGATCAGACCGCTACACCTGTAAGTCACTTGTGCAGAGCCGACCGGTATACGGGGATTACCCTATGACATCATGACGGCAATAGGTAACAAACCATGCAGGGTCACTTTGCACAGTGAACGTATTTTCCTGAAAAGGGAGGTGACTAATGCGGTGAAACCTTGGGACTAGGAAATCCCTTGCTTTGTGGTCAAGGCTTCTCTGGTGTCACTTTCAAATCTTGAAATCGGCAACAGATAAATTGGGAAGATATGTTTGCTTTCGAGTTTGATCCTCGCCGTGGAATTCGGCGGTTCGCGACGGAAGGAATTTCTGGGAAAGGTCGTGGAATAGGCACGGCCGGGCTACGGAGATGTAGTTAGCGGCTCAGAGGGCAGGACTTGGGGTGGGGGGCCTCGGGACGAAATAATTGCAGCCTCCAAGTTCACCTTGACGTCGTGGTATACCAACGAGCTATAGGGGCAGCTATAGGTGAACGAACTTTCAACAGGATAATTTATCTTCAGACTTGTACGGCGAAGTCGAACGAACTACATTACTCTAGATTTTAGATCAGACCTCCGTGATGATTGACGCGTGACATAAAACATCACAAACCAGGCTCCCGTTCGACAAAACATTTACATTTCTATAACTATAAGCGGACGCATTGTATTTCACCCATTTCCAACTTGCCGATTTAAAAGGCCTCCCGTGGGGTCCTTATGAGTTATGGGGACAGATTTATCTGCATGTTCATATATTATACACTTTAGGCTCAAATAGTTGTTAATCACTCCGATAACCAATAAAAGCTCATGACTGTGTGCAACTGTGCATGAGACAATAATTCAATAAAAGTTTATGGATTGGCAATGGACAGCCTCACTACCAAAATGATGGTTGACAAAGGGGACGAGGATTCATGGTGTTGACAGAATACATCTCTTTCGCTCCGTTTCATTAGATATTATTGTTTTTAATCGGATAAATGTTTGGGACTTTGGCTTCTTCCCGAATTCCAATCTGATGCACAATACTAAACATATCCAAGAGGGCGGCTGGGAGATCCTTATCAGGGATCATTCCATACAGCGGCATAGCAGTCTCCCCTGTGCATGCGATCGGGTCCATTACAAACCACGTTCAGATGTGAGGTCGATTGATTTTGACTTGCATTTTTTAAGGCCACTCGAGGTGATGGCTAAAAAAAACAGACGATGAATAGACAGAAAAAAGAATAGTGACCATACCCATGATGTCATGGGGGACCTTCACTTATACCTAAGGGGGTAGGTCACTACCTGACTTTGTCTACATGGGCTTCAAAGCTAAACATCTGAACTGTCCACGCCATACAAATATTGACAAGAGTTGGCGCACATACCACGAATACGGTAATACTAATACTAGGCGACAGGCCTTTACTCTTCGTTGGATCAATGAACTTACAATTATAACGACTCAACAACCAAACTTTTGTTTTGAATGTCACCGCGTGAAAACAAGTTTGCCTCCCTAGTCGTGGTATTGGGCATAAATCATTTGGGCCCGCACCATTTCCCGTTGTGTTTCATTTTCGGAGCAGCAATCGGTTCTTTCACTGTTTCTTTTGCTCAGTCCCACTCGTGCCTTTTAGAGTGCTGACAGACTATGCTCCCATCAAGTACTCAACAAGCCCTCTCGAGCGCGTGCTTGTGCCAGTAGTGCAAACTTTCCTACACACGCATTACAGACCATAAACATACGGAATACACTTCCAATGGAGTGTACGTGCATGGTGTCCATAATTCGGCGGGTGTCTAACATCTCAGTGCAGGATTTCGCTGCATGCCCGTGGCTACGTTTTTGTACACCTGTTGTGAGCGCAAATGCAAACATAGCTTGTTAAAGCACATCAGGTGAATGACCAAAAAACAAATCAGTTTTCGTGTGGCGGTTGCTGGCAGCGACACAAGAATCTCTGCAAGCCCGACATAAATCAAACCAACAATTGACAATAGTCATCCGACTGACACTCCTATTATTGGAAAACCGACCGTGCATTGTCAGCATCGGTGAGCATTTTTGTGTGTGGTCAATGTGGGGACAAACAAGTAGGTCCCTAAATGGTGGCTGTCTACAAACAAACAAAACACAACATAATGCGCGACTAGTGTACATTTGCTGTTCAATCGAATCGCACGCATAACATTGAAATGCCAATGCTAATACGTCGGTATTAAAACATGCACTCACTGCAATGCACGGTGTTTTTCATACGAAAGGTATATAATGCACTGATGTTATGAGACATACATGTATATAAAAGGAACATGTAAATGTACAGTACATGCATTTGGAAATAGGGGCTGGTAGTCAGTGGTATAGTGAGCTGTGGCCGAATGCCTCCTGCGGAGCAACGGCGTTGCCCTGGAAACAAGGCACCCGGCGGCGGTATACCGGGGTAGTTGAGCCAAGCAGGCCTGCACACGTACCACAGTATAGGTCAGACGTCCCAGCTCAGAGGTCAAAGAAATAATGTGTAAGTCAGATGCACGATACAGGGGTCAATGGGAACATTGTGTCATCTTGACATGTCTAGTATACCGCCTCAGATCGTGGAGGACAGGGTGAAAACAACAGGGTGACCAAGAGTCGAGCGACGTAGAAGTAGAAGTAGAACCACTAGAAGTAGAAACGTTTGGCTTCAGCTTCAACCATGCTTCAACTATAGTGTTTCGGGGTCAGATTTCGCCTACAACATCCTTCAACTTAAGGTTATGCACACTGTGATTGTGAAAACGTTGGGCATACCGTTTTGGGCAAAATCGTTTGCCCAACGCCTGGTCTAGTCTAATCGGGGAATGTCGGGAGTTTCAACACGGGTCGAGCGCTCTACATGGGTCCGACCTGTGTTGAAATCTTGTAGTGTGAAAAGGTCAGTCATTTCAACACGGGTCCGACCCGTGTTCAACACGGAGATTTTTCATAGTGTGAAAAGGCCTTTCGTGATTGACCTCGACTGACTCGGTCCACATAATAAACCAGTTGATGTGACCAAGCAACTGGCACCGATGGACTGGTCAAGCATGGGTCAAGTACAGTCCTGCATTTCCAAAGTGCACGAGGAATTGTGGTTATGGTTTTTCGATTGAAGCTCCGGCCGGCCTCGACTTTGTTTTCCTGCCCCGACCACAGGACATACCAGGACATTGTTCATGCAGGAATCCTGCAATTCGATACCCATCGGTTTGAAACGAGATGTGAGAAAATTAAGCGAATTCGGTAAGGTCATGGACTCATGGTCTCTGATAGTGATAGTGACAGGTGTTCTGGTCATACCGTTGTGAATCGATTGTGACTGGAGGTGTTTGCAAAGGACAAGTCAACCGTAATAATTGGCCGCCGATTTGTCATGTCAGAATCGAATTAAGCTGACTGATGGCATCCAAAAAAAAGGGCAAAGAAAACCAGAAAACAAAGTTCCAAAGAGGCCCATGAACTTCTTTACATGTTTGGAAACTGTCAGTTTTGCCCTGTCGTGTTTATTTGGTGGTTTCCGCCTGTAAGTGGGAAACAGATGTTCTTGGAATAAATTCCATCATCCGGTGGATCTGACAATATCCGATGGACTATGAGGTACATGGCCATAATAATGTACGATTATGTTGCTGATAATTGAATTGACGGCACAATACAACTATCAAATCACCCTTGCTTGTCCCACTTGCTAGTTTTAATGACACACATACACTTTTGTAAACAACAGGTTTTGTTGCTTGCATCGATATCGACACAATACATTTGGCAGGACGGTATAATAAGGCCATGATTCACCGATATAAAATTCATGCGCGCATGCGGTTTGTATACTAAATACTGGCCTAATGACGTAAACCAGGCGCTGGACACAAGTTGAATACACGAAGACGTCATAAGGTCACGATTCAATGCGGTTTGTCTTGTGACTCAAGTTTGTTTGGGGTTATTCCGGGGGGGGGGGGGTTAAGTGCAGACTGGTCTGTCTAATCATGGAGGCATATATTCCTCCATGGTCTTATACAAAGAATCGCCCTCGAAAAGATCAAACAAGTATGTGCCGGAAACTGGCCCCTCGGTCGATTTCGACTTGCACACATTCTCAGCGTAGAGCAAGGAAACATTTGCTCCATGTTCTCAGTAACAAAGACAATGTGCAATATGCATTGTTTGGGAAGACCCGCCATAGAACGGTCAAATCGACCCGGTCGATGATTGCTTTACGTAGTGAGCGACTCCAGTACTTTGTGTTCCCTTGGCATCCCCTGGTATCAAGGAAGGAAACGGATGAACATTGGCAAGGAAACGATGGCAGCTGCCAGCAGGTTCAAAGCCGCTCTCCTTGTATATGAGCTGAAGGTTCTTTGGGTCGTGTCCCGTGTTTAATCAATTGTCGATTTGACAACTATACAGTACATACATGGACGCAGAATTTCACACGCAAAAACCTATTGCAGACATTTCCGTTGACGTCACGTGCGGTAGTTACTTTCGCAATATTGCTTTGCACAGATCTTCCCATGAATGGGACTACACATTTCCATTGTGGACTTTTCCAGAACACAAATACGGCATGGAGGTATGTTCGGGCATTTTGCGGTGTGAATCAGATCATCCATAAACACATGCCAGTAAGAAGGGCAAGCCTCTCTACAACGTTGACTCTATAGGTCTATGTCGATGGGTCATTGCACGAGAGTTTGTCGAGATTGGAAAGGCTCTTTACACTGGCAAAGGTGGCATTCACGAGCCTCAGGGTCTATCTCTGACAGAATTAACTTATCACAGGCGGTGTAAATCAATCGGGCGGTTTACCGATACACGCCTACAAGATTTAATCGCAAGCCGCTCAATGTCACAAACCACAAGTTTCAATACACATTTCCAGCGATTGGTTTATGTGGGCTGTCTGTCACAGAGTTCCTCAAGTCAAAGACATCAATCAGAATGGGATAGAAACAAAGTAACGTCGAGACAAGTGTCGTGCCTTCGTACACACGTTAGTTCGTAGACAGAGCAATTCTGTCTGGTGCTTCGAAGACATATAAATATCAATGCATAAATCTAAATGGTGTGGAAAGTCATGTCTTTCAGTTTCAAGAGGAAGCACGGCTCTGAGATAAACCGGCACTTACTCGTATAGCCTACCCCCACCCCCAAGGAGATGACAAGAATGGTGCCATTGCACTCTGTTCACATTGTGCGTGCGTAAGTTCAAGTCTTCCCAAAATGGACATTCTAAACAATACAAGAAGAATTCTAAAGGCCACTGCGGTTGGGGAGCCGGTTTTGGTTGGAAAGTGCTTGGTTGTGGGCATGAAGGCCTTCCTTCCTCCATGTTTGTGGTTACACGATGAGGTTGAAACATTGTTTTCTTGCTCGAGATGGGGAATCTTTAGAAATCCCCCCCCCAAAAAAAACCTATGATATATTTCAAGAGGACAGAAAAAGGAAGCCCCAATGCCGATGTCATGGTTTACAGTAGGCAATAGCTGTGAGTGTGAGCCTGTGAGGTCACTAACAAAATATCATCGTTTTTCAGAAAATCTGATATCGTTACTTGTGTCAACAATCGAATAGGAAAATCGTTTCAAATGGAGCACATACTATGTTGCTATAAGTCGGCCCACAATGCATACAATGGACTCTAAAACAAGATAGGATTTGACACTTCAGAGAAACATCGCTTCACAGTACTGTAAACACAATTTGCCTACTGCTGAGATCAAAGGGTTATCAATACGACGGAGTCGTCACGATGAAAGCCACACAGATTCTGCTGGTGACAAGATTAGAGATGGACACGTGTTGAAATTGCTTCACTTGTTGACTCTTGTCTTTCGATATGACGTTACTTCACCGTGCAAACCTTCATTCGCAGACAACCAAGAGGTCTTTTATCTGTTTGTTCTATCTATTACGTTCCTGCATTCCCTGTCATGTCACTAAACATGGGCTTTGCCTTTGGGATTTGCCGCCGGTACAAGCCGGTTTTTTCTTTACTATTGCTTTGTACTTTTCAGGGATCGAGATAATGTTCCCCTCGTTCCTCGCAAAATACACAAAACAACACCTGCATCCCAAAACTCCAAAAGTAAACAAAAATAAACAAATACTCTCCACAGTAATACTAATACTAGACACAAGATGGGAGATTTTGCGGTAAAATCTTATGCAGATAACTGTTTTTTGAAGACGCGGTAACTTAGGCTCTATACAAAATTGAAAACCAACAAAAAATAAAATAAAATAAAGTAATCATGATAAATAAAGGAAAATAAACAGAATGACCTCCATCACAAATGAAATATATTATTAACAAATAAACATCCAGACGGTAAGTTTAATCGAAGAAAATTTTTCAAAATAATATGCTTTCCGAAGTCTACTTCTGTATAAATTCTTTATAATATTTTGATCAAAATCCGTGAGCAGTTTGCAACATTTTTGGATAGCTCCAAATTTAATAAAGAAATATTTAATTTTAGTATTTGCATGTCAAATATAATTTTTATCAATAATATAATGATAAAACAATTTAATTTTTTTTTTTTTTTTTTTTACAATTTAACATAGGAAGAAAGCTTACCTTGTTTCTCTCCAAATGGTCCAGGGAAGCAGGTATCATTACCCACCACATTCTCCTCCACGTAGCGCAGTATCTGCTTGCCCTCGTCCTCGCCGCTCTCTCCACCAAACACGGTGACCCCGGCCAGGTCTGTCGTGGTCAGCGCCATCGGGCTGTCGCAGTCGCCGTCAGACAGCAGCGAGAACCGGCATTGCTTGGGGGACGTGGGGTCGGCAGCGGGCGGCGAACGAGCAGCGTCTGGCGGCGGGGTCTCCTCGCCGTTGACTACGGTGGATGCCATGGCTCGAATCGACCGAGGGGCCCCTTTTATACTCGCACGGACCGAGGGTGGGGAGGGAGAAATCGAACGTCGGCTTGATTCCTCCTTTTGTTAAAAGTGGGATTAATGTCGGTACGTGTCGATGCTGTCCACGATGGAGGGCACTGGTTGGGCACGGCCACCTCGGATTAGAGTAACACAGAGAAGTTGATGTGGTTGTGTTTCGATTGTGTTTCGCACAGACTCGGACGGATTAATGGCACGTTCCGCCTAACGTCAAGTCATGCGTGATATGTGGTGTGTGCAGGACGAGAGCACGAGTGCCTCAACAATCCCACTACCCCCCACGCGGTGGCGGATAAGAGCACAGTCGACCCAAAATGCCATACACGACGTGCCAGTGGCGAATTCGCTCTCAGTGAGGGCGGTGTTATGACGCTTTCGTTGTTGGTGAAGTCAGGGCACATAGTCATGGACCGCTGATTTTCACAACAGGAAAAGGGGGAAGGGGCGTAGGTCGGCGACAAAATGCTCCGTCGTGATGTCAGAATGGGAGTCTGGCGCTCAGATTCTCTCCAACAGAATCTGCCAGAGTTCGTCATGTGTGACGTTTTGCAGTCCGGGTATGGCTAGAGCTTATCAACACAGCGTCCATTCCATTAGAGGGGAGGGTGGTATGTTGGCATTCTTCCAACGTTTTCTCGAGGGTAGAAAGCCCCCGATTATTAAACTGACCTGAATGAATACAATGGCCATTTAAATAAACTTTTGAGGATAACTCTTCTCTTGGGCTTTAATAGAATTTTTTTATGACACGAAAATAGTCTCGTCACCCACAGATACACTTCAAAATACGTCATCTGTTTGTCCCATACAATTACGGAAATAAATCTCTCAATACTCCCAACAATCATTTTTATTCAATATCTTTTATTAGTATTTTTGTACTCATGTTGTATTCATCTTTATTACACATGGCCGACTTATACCAATCGTCTTCGGAACCCACACATACGACCCATCTCAAATTATGATTGTTACGAGTGGTTGCAACTGATGCGTGAATTGATAATTACAATATTTTTTACTCTGACCCGTGAGATTCTCAAAAGAATACTCGACCGCCACAGTTACACACTGAACATTCGTCGCGTCGGTTACATAGCAGTATTTCAAGCTCCCGTGGAACGCTGTACAAAAACCCTCACATTCGACGCGAAAGATTCCACACCCAAAAGTTTCTCAGGTCTTGTTACTATACTCCAAATTGTAGATTGGACCTTCATCTCTCCTTTTCTTTTGAAATTTGGCGTTGTAAGCCGATTGAATTTTCTGATAATTACCCCCCAGAAGAAAATACCCCCAAAATGTGTAGTCGTCCAAGCCGAATTTCTGCAAGGTGATGATTTAGGATAGCGTCCCTACATTTCCCGCACAGCCAAATAGGGCCACATTTCAAATCCAATAGGTTCAAAAACACGAAAGTGAACATTGGATCCCCGGGTTATCTTAAGCTTCACTCATTCTACAATATATCGGGTAATTACTCCAAAGGACCCTGGTTAAAAAAAGGTGTGGATCCTAACTTTATGATAATTAGTTCGGCGGAGCCATCTTGGATTGTTTCAGTGTGCTGCACCCTTTTCCTGACGTTCGAAACGTCCTTTTCGTGGAGATGACTCCCCTCAACCACCAGATGTCAGAAGATTTCTCCGAATCTGTAGGGACTTCTTTCATTCTAGTAAGAAAACACTCGCCTCTGTTTATCTACACTCGCCCAAGCCGTACCCTCCACGTCCACAGCAGCTTGGGCGAGTGTAGGCAAACAGAGGTGAGGTGTTTTCTGCACTGGAATCTCATGTTGGATGTCGGAGCCGAAGCCGCGCCGAACCCGAAGCCAAATCCTAAGCCGGTTCCGAACAAGATCCCAAACCCAGAGCAAAGCCCGATCCGAACCCGAAGCAGCGGTTTCGAAAACGGCCCATTATAACTAGCTGTGGCGATTCAGGGAATCTATTTGCCACATGTCTCAACCCGAGGAGGACGAACGATTATTTCAACAAACAAAATCATCAGTCGGGGCGAAGTCTAGAAATACCGAGATAAGATTGGGCATATTTCAACGAAACGCCACTCGAGATAAAACTAATCAAAACTCTGAAATCTTAATAAGATGACCTCGCATATCAACCCTACACGGTCTTTCATTGTTCCTTTGAAAAAGCTCTTGGTTTTGAGATCGAATACTTCAGGTCCACTCACTTAATAAGAAAAGGTAAAATTCGGGTCACTCTGGGGAACAGTTTGAAGCATCTTTGTATTCAAACCTGGAATCAGTTTCTTACTAAAATTGTTCCAGACTTGAGTAAAACAACGTTCCAGGTAGCCCTGTGACTCACAACAGCCCTTTACACAGCTGGCCTTGACTAATATCCCACACACTGCCAATGCGCTCTCACATTCAAATGAATTCTGTCACTCCACATACGTCCTTCACATGCCATCGCCTTCACTAGCTAACACACGTACGGGCAGACTAGTAATTTTCAGCGAGGGGGGGGGGGAGGTTCCAGATTTCAATGGGCGTGGGCAGTAATCAACTGGTGGGGATCGACATGTGTCACAATCCACCCCAAGTGATTCTGTCATGTCAGGGGATGACATCCATGTGTGTTCATTGGCTAGAAGCTCGATCAGCACTACGTCATAGGCTCATCAGAAAATCCGCATCGCGACCCTGGCTGGCCTGCAGAGCACCACAAGAAAAAAAAAAGATTGGGGAGAAAGAAAAATGAGTAAAGCCCAGGCAATATTACAATGCACGGAGGCACCCTGAGCTACATGTATTTCACGCTTTCACGACCATTACATACATACATGTACATGTGCAATGTACATGTATGCTTACTGTAGAGCCTTACTTTCCCAAAACCTGGCTTAGTTAAAGCACCTACACAACATTGGTCGAGGTCAAAGAATAGCATCCATACGTTGTCTGATCCAACATATGCATGAAATAGCACACCTGTGAAAAATTCAGCTCAATCCGCCAACCGGGTCTCGAGAAAATCGTGAAAATCGCTTCATTTGTTTCGCAAAAATGCAGCATTCAACGCCGTACTGTTCCGAAAAATAGTTCAGATCTCGGTGAGACGTAAACTATTTCTTTTACTCATTTCTCCCAAAATACATCATTTTAGGGAGAAATATTTCAGTGAGAGGTTTCTACTAAAACCATCTTCAGACGGTATAAGTTTCATGTAAATCTGTGAACATTTCTGTTTTTTGATCTTACCAATGTTGTGTAGGGGCTTTAAGCTCAGTTTCTGGCTCAAGGGTGTCAATCGAGTTAATAATTATACAATATACAGTGTAAGTAAATCTGTAAAGAGATTTTTGCATACATATGACACAGTGCTAATAACAAAAAAACAACATATTAAAACACAATATAAACAATAGTAATAATACAATTAAATCAGTAGTTAAATATTAAATGGAATTTCAGCTGTTCTTAATGTTTAATCAGATTCGAAGGGAGTGAAGTGTGTGGGGTCTGTGTATGGAAATAAACGGTCTCCAGCCATTTTGTCTAGTTATCCATGGGATGTTGGAAGTTAGTTAAATGAAGCCTGCTAAGGGTGTAATATATGAGACACAACTCATCCACTGTTTTCGTTGAGGGATTCTCAATAGACAAAAGGGGCATGCATGTAGGCTGGGATACAAGGTTGTCTGGGCATCCTAAACAAACATGACAGTACAATGTACAGTAGCAGCAAATAACTCTGTGAAACAGGTATCCAATGATTATAATGAACCATGTGTATTTTTTGACAGACCATAAAACTAATACTTTATTCCTTCAGTTTTTGTCAATCTAACCATGCTATGTGTAATTATTTTAAAATAGAGATAAAAGAACAAATCAATTTCCCGTCACCCCCCCCAAAAAAAAAAAAAGATAGACAAGTAAAGAATTATCCAACAAAGCTCCCACACATTTATACATCCGTATATTTCTACTTTTATTTTCAACAACTATAACAAAACAAAATAAAGCAAGACCAAACAACCTCCAGGGTTTTGAGCATCTCTGCAACACAATAAACCCGACAGAGACAAAAAGCACAGAACTATTGGTTGACTCTATGGACTCTAAGGTAGCTTGGTATTTGACAAACATCGATCTATACAGTGCATACAGAAATTCTCATCAACCTTCAACAGACTTGTTGTGATCATTGGGGAAGCAAGGCCCTCCGTGTTCTGACATAATCAAGTCCAAATCAGAATCAGGTCTCCTCCTCAATGGGAGGAAAGGAGTGAGGGAGGGAGGGGGGAGGGAGGCAGGCAGTGAGGCAGGGAGGAAGGGAGGCAGGCAGGCAGAGAGGCAGGGAAGCAGGGAGGCAGGGAGGCAGGCAGGCAGGCAGGCAGGCAGCCAGGCAGCCAGGCAGGCAGGCAGAGAGGCAGGGATGCAGGCAGCCAGGCTGGCAGGGATGCAGGCAGGCAGGGAGGCAGGGGGAGGCAGGCAGGAAGGCAGGGAGGCAGGGAGGGAGGGAGGGAGGGAGGGAAGGAAGGAGGAAGGGAGGAAAGGAGGAAAGGAGGAAGGGAGGGAGGGAGGGAGGAAAGGAGAAGAGGAGGGGAGGAAGGGAGGAAAGGAGGAAGGGGGAGGTGGGGAGGGAGGCAGGGAGAGAGGATTGGAGGCAGGGAGGATGATAAAGGAAGCATGAAAAAGGGATAGAGAAAGTGGAGGAAAGGAGTATGGAATGTGACAAGGGAGGGTGGAATGGAAGTGACCGAAAGAGGAATAGAAAGGAGGGAGGAGGGAGGGGTACTGGTAAATACTCTTATACATGACATGGAGAATTCCTGGTAACTATCCTCCAATAATTTACCTCATCGTGTTCACAGCTGATTCCTACAATGAAATCTTCATCGTCTGCATCCAATAGTTGCTGCTCGTTTTTCTTGTAACTGGGGGAAAAGGTCATACAACATTTTTTGTGTTTTTAGAAATTGCCAACAATTCACATTGCATTTTTCTGACACATAAAAAGTGTAAGAATGCATCAGGGGATACGATAAATATATTTTCAACATTTTCAATTACAAATATCATTTCACATGCTTATACTTCCCAGGGCATCCAATCCAGTGTGGCCTAGGGATTGGAACTGGCACAATGCATCCCATACAGTGGAATCCATTAAGTGCACCCCCACAGTGAACCATCCAATGCAGCCCAACAGGTGCACAGCACCAAGTGCATCAAAACCAAGCACAACCCATCCATAGTAACCAATGGTACCCATCGCATCCACGTTACATTCCATGAATCATTACCTGAAAGTGATAAAAGTGTCAAAATATGAAGGTGTTCGTGTTCGGTGTGCACAAAGTTATGGAGAGTCTACGAAATCCAAGATGGCGGCGCCCAGTGCACGATAAAAACACAAAAGTAACACGGAAGTTAGCCACGTTTCAGCAATGTGTAAAGGCCCTGCCAGCGTCAATGACGGCTTGAAAGTGCCTTGTTATTGAAGCCAAGTGATTAGTGACAACCTGGAGGTCCAGTCCCTGCCAAATCCAATTGAGATTCTGGAACAATTCGTTCGTATTTAGGGGTCACTTTTCACGCTGTAAACAGCGATCCAAATCGTCCTGGAAATTCTCGAACGGATTCAGAACCCGCGACACCGGGCCACGGGCCGGCCAGATCATCGCCTCTAACCTACGCTAACTGCAAGGCAGGGCTTGTGTGCAGCAACCCTTGCATGGAGATTGATCTCAGCCAATCGGCAGGACTCGGTGCTTTGATGAACCCTGACACCACTGACGTTGGCGAAGTCGATCGCCAGCTAAGGAAGGGGGTGCGTCGGGATGATCGCGCAAGATGCCTATGATCCTTCTTCGTAGATCCATAGAAGCTCGTAAATGACCTGATCTTGGCTGGACATCCATATTCCCATATTCCTGAAACTTTCTCAGATTTTATTTAACAGCATTCTCGCTTACAGCGATCCGTTTTAAGACTTCTCGGTTGAAATCCTGCTAAAATGCCACGAACACCCCTTTTTTGAAGTTGGTTAGTGGATCGTTCCTCACCATTGTTGGTTAGAGGAACGATTTCAATGCAAAGCCGAACCCAGCTTCTATAATAGCCTAGTCCATTTTTACGAATGGGGGTCCACATCACCTCATAATTATTCATTACAAAGACTTTCCCGCTGTGCGCACTTTGTTGCCATTGGTTTAATTGCCTAGATAATGTATTCATGAGCTCATGAATATGTAATGAGGCCATTCAAGATGGCGGTTTTGAACGTTGAAAAAAGCTGTCGCGAAATCATCGTCGTCATGGAGTAACTGGATGTTTTGACACCGTGGAAATATGATTATATTTGATTAAAATAAACACACATGACTCAGGTTTGACATTTTATGTGAAATTCAGAAAGTTTTTCTGTAAAACAGGTCTTTGAAAAAAAAAACATGTGAGTGCAATCAGACTTTTGCACGCCAGTGTACATCCTACACAGTGCACACCACCAAGTGCTTCAAAACCCAGTGAAACCTATCCATAGTAACCGATGATATGTACATGTACATGTACCCATCTCATCCTACATGGTCCACACCACCAAGTGCTTCAAAACCCAGCACAACCCTTCCATAGTAACCAATGATACCCATCTCATCCTACATGGTGCACACCATCAAGTGCTTCAAAACCCAGCACAGCCCATCCATAGTATCCAATGGTACCCATCGCATCCTACACGGTGCACACCGAGTACATCAAAACCTACATGTACATTATGCACCCCACCTATGGCACCACACATCTATAGTGCACCCTAAACCTGTGTACCCCACAGTGCGCCCTATCCCTGTACACCTCGCAGTGCACCGTACATTAACTCTGTACACTCCACCAAGTACACCCCACACAGTGCACCCTAACCCTGAAAATGCCAAACAGTGTGCCCTTCTACAGTACAGTAAGTGCGCCCCACAAGGTGCAACCTTTAAAGTGCAGCCCAAATAGAGAACCCTACACATACTGTACACATGTAGCAGTGGCCAAGCCCAGCAACCCCCCCCCTCCAAGTTCCCCCCTCCCCTCAGCCTATCCAGTGCCCTGTGGGTATTAAAGACAACAAGAGGCCAGCCTACTCACACGTCGCTGTCTGGGTTCAGCTCAGGATTCTGACACTGGGTCAGCTTCTTCTCCAGGCTCTTCACCACTTCAATGTCCAGGGGGGGAATGTTGTTCACTACATGGCGAATTCCTGGCCGCCCAGGCGGAGAGAGAAGAAGATGAGAAGATGAAAACCAGGGACAAGGACCCTCGATGACTGGCAATGAAAGGGAGGGGGAGTAGAGGAGGAACAGGGAAAGGAAGAGTCCACCACCAAGGCAGGAATGGGATGCAATTAAGCATCTTTTCTCGGGGCCCAAATGTTCTGAAACTCTGCCAGGGACAGGGTGTATGGCCCTTATTGGGCTTTTGTTGTCCGGAATCTAGCTCCAAATAAGGATTAAAGACTTAACTTCTTGGCGAGCAAGTCCTATGAGACAATGTACTCCCCCCCCCTAAAAAATGGGTTAATGGACCCTGGGGTAGCCCTTGATAGGCTAAAGGATTAAATAAGGGGGTTACAATACAAGAAGATACTGCAGTTAACACTTTAAGCATTTGAGGTATGTGAGGTTTTGGAAAAAAAAGCACACGCTTTGAGGTTGGAATGTAAAAAAAAAAAAAAAAAAATCCCCTCAAATTCACCGCCAACCCTAATGTGATGTACAGGATGTGACCTCAGCACTTACAGTGCTGGCCAAAACATTTTGGTTTTTATTGCTAATCAACTTGCGAAAAAGGGAAATTCCCTGCCAGAAAATAGTTACTACACATGGTTTATAGTTTGCTTCCTAAACTAAACACTGGGAACGATTCTACTAGCAAGTTTCTGCACTGCATTAAAAAAAACGCAGTGGCTGTTGTTACGGCAGTCGTCCGTTTGATTCCCTGACTTGATTGTATTTCGTCAGCATTGCAGGCTGGTTGAACCAGTCTATTAGCTGATAGTCTGGTTCAAAGAGCTAAACATCCTGAAAAATACTGTGAAGTCAGGGAACCATACGGACGACTGCCGTAACAACAGCCACTGCGTAAAAAAAAAACACCCTTTGCATATACACGTACACACGGAAATCCAGCCCCTTCTATACCATGCTCAATTGGTTGTCAGGGGTTGCACACAGTTTCCTTGAATGTGGGCTTGTGAGCAGAGCCTCGGATGTAAAGAATAGTCTTGGATGCTTTTCAACAGAGCCCTTTGTCATATTAAAGCAGTGAGGTGGCCCAACTCACTGCTTTGATTGGGCACATTGGGTACCCGTATTTGTCCCCTAGACTGCCACCTGGGGGGGTGGGTGGTGAAGTCAGGCTAGAAAGATGAGTAGTTCAGCATTTCATCATGTATGAAGTGATGCACACAGAATTTCTCTTGGCAAGGTCTGTTCTCACATGCATTTTTACTGTGCGTCAGACCCATTGCCAATCAAATTTGAGACTTAAAAGAATATTGATCTAGCACATACACTGTACACTGTATACCAAACTCATTCGGTTGCCACCTCGGGGTAATTATTTCCCGGGGAAACCTTGGAATGGACACTTATTTGTTGACTTAAAACATTACATGTACATTGTACATACAGTGTAATGTGGGTGAATGGGCCTGTTTGAAGAAAATAACCCAGACCTGTTATACAACAACTCAACAATGGATGTGTGTGCCTAATTGTAAATGTATCACAAACAGTATTAACCACTGCGAGCAAGGCCACTTTTTAGTGCCCATGACCTTCACACAGGGTTTTTGAATAATGCACCATAGGTGAAAAGGGTCTTTGTTTAAAATTAAGCCCATAGTATTGTCTGGATTTAGAGGGCCCAGTGCATAGCCAATGTCACTTTGAATTTGGAGGTCCTGGCATGAAGTGGTTAATACCAGGTTGAGGGGTGGCTGAGAAAAAGTGACATACTTTTGATGGTGCTGACTAGTTCCTGAAGATGCTTCTTGTCCGTGCTGCTAAGTAAGCATTCTGTCACATACCTAGAAAGAGAATGATGTGATAAGATGTGAAGTTAAAATGCCTCCCTACCTGAAAAAAAATACTATTAAGCTATTTGCCTTTATTTACAGAACTGTGATAGACAGATAGATATACTGGCAAATACTAGTAAATGGGCTTACTTGTCAATGTTGACCTGCTGTTTAGCTGCACTGGTGACCAAGGCTGTCAAAGCAATCTGTGAAGGGGAAGGAGAAAGGAGAGAAAGAGGTGAGAGAGAAACAAATCACAGTCTCACCATACTACTTCATCAGCAACAAACAGTTGTTTTTCCTGATAGGATACAGTGTCTCTCGACAGCAGACTGGGTGTGGGGTTTCTTTTGCAAACTTGCATCACCGCACACATTCCAAATTGCAATTCCACTATCAGACTATGGAAACCTTCAAAATGTACCTTAAAGTGGCCACTTTTCAGGGTGTGTGTGTCTGAAAACAGCCGTAAACTCAACATTTCAGGCAAACTGAGAATAATGTTGTTTAGAGTACCATTGATGATTTATTACTTCAATACATTGCGTAGGCAGGGATGTTCACAGATATTCACCATCATCGCATTTAGCCATTTACCATTAACTGCCAAAACTCTCAAGGGATCATGCTCTGGTTTTCATTCAGATGCAAACAACAATTACGGTAGTTCGGGGATCACTCATTTTGAGTGGATGCAGCTTTTTAAACTTTCTTCCGAAACCAGCAAACGAACCAAGTTCAAATCATGATATAATACATGTACAATGTATCTCAATAGTTATTGTAAATTCACATCCAGTTTCAGTTTCAGACTCCTTTATTTTATATTTTCCCCTAAATTACTTTTCTTCTAATTTTTACCTGAGAGGGGGTGTAAAGTAGGCAAACATTGCTGGCAAAAGACCTCTGGACAAACTCATCTGCCGTCTTCCTTAGTTGTTCAGGATTGCCCAGGGATGAGAAGCGAGTCTAGGGAATGAACAGACAAACAATTAGGGCACAGAAGCAGAGTTCCGTGCCTGTCATCATGCTTTGGCCCTCACCAAACCAGCACATCCAACCAAGGGGAATAATGCGAGACAATCATATCTCCATTCAGTGATAAGCCTCTGGAATTTTCAAGGCCTTGCTGATTTGTAATTTGTGTTCAACTGTGCATGTCACACGCACACAAACAAAAGACAACCAACACAGAGACCAAGTCCCCTCCAAAAAAAATAAAAAAAATAAACAATAAAAAAAAATTAAACAAATAAAACATTAAAATTTTGCAATGAGGTGCTGCTCAAGAGACCGTTACATTGTACAAGTAAAAAACAAAATTTGTGATGAGTGTGATGACAGAGCCTCTTTTCAAGGCTGCTCTGCTCCAATTCCATCTGGATTGTGTCCAACTTTGTTTGAATACCCAGTGAGTACCCACTGCATCCCAATGTGCATTCACCTGAGTTTGATTGAAGCTAAAATTCATTCTCATGAAAGAAAGATTTGTGACTTTACCGGGAGCATAAAGTTGTACTGACAATGTTCTCCACAAAAGAACACTGATGTTTTTAAGAAGGCCTGCCGTTTCAATCCAAGCAGGACCTTCTCCTAGAAAGGTGCTGCTACATGTAGTATCCAGGTGCTTCATGTACAGTACATTAGGTCTTCAGAAAGACTGAGACAAAATGTGCTCATAGTGATAGGATCAATGCATCTGGTCCTTGAGAAAGGCCTCCATGGAAGGTCCTCTTCGTACACGTATACAGCTGTACATGTAAACAAATTTATGCAACAAGTGACTAAGTCTGGGGCCAGTCATCCAATGCAGCACAGCATTTGAATGCAAGCAGCACAGCATATCAGGGTGTGGGATATGTTCCACAAAGCTGCTGGTTTTCATACACAATGCTGTGTGGGACTTTCTTCCCATTAATTTTTTTTTTTCATCTCCTATTCCAGACTGCACTGTTCTGCTTGCTGGCTAACCAAATGTTAATTCACTTCTTCAAAATTTACACATACAACTGTACAGTATGGGGTTCGGCACTGCCACTGGCTTAGAAGTGAAATCATACTGCCTGACAGTCTTTCAAGCAAACCTGAATGAATGAATGGTTTGCAGAGTTGCTAAATTTAGTCAATACCATTCAACTGAATCTACCACTATCCAACCCGTCTTGACAAAGCCTTGTGAATACTTTATAGAGAAGAACCCAACCAAAAGAAATTCCATCCTACTGTATTCCATGCACCTACATGTAACAATAAATTGAGCTGGAGACTGAATGCTTGACCTGTTTCACAAACATGGCTCCGCTGAGAGAGATCATTGGCATGTACCGTACCGGTACTTTGCCCAACCTGGAAAAATACATGTAAGTTGTTCACGTAACTGCTTTCAAGTCAGGGTCCCTCATTCGAAGAGTTTCCAATTCCATTGACGTGCTCAGT
This sequence comes from Luidia sarsii, assembly GCA_949987565.1. Classification (NCBI taxonomy): domain Eukaryota; kingdom Metazoa; phylum Echinodermata; class Asteroidea; order Paxillosida; family Luidiidae; genus Luidia; species Luidia sarsii. The sequence continues at coordinate 10,865,336 of OX465106.1, read as the reverse complement.
TCTTGATCAGACTGTGCAGGCTAAATGGATCTTTCATTGACCCACACCAAAGCTCATGCCCAATCAAGTCAAAACATCAGGCAATCCAAAATCAGGCAAAATCCTAACAGATACTGCATGATACACAAATCACTTTTGCTGTACATGTATTTTGAAAGGAACAGTGCAGTAGTGCAGACAATTTAAAAGTTTTCAGTTTAATTGTTGGGGTGTATTTTATGGATAAGAGAAATGACCCCATTCTACCATTCTCTCTCTAGTCTCTTTCGTTCAAATTTAGTAATTAACATACTGTACATGTACACCTAGAGTGCATTAGTAAATTGGAACTTGCTGTTAAAACAGTTCTTTTTACAATCCCTATATGTTTTGTATTAGGTATGATACTGTACAGTGTACACTGTACACATACATGTACAATGTACATGTACAGTAGTTATCAGCAGTTGGGAGAGCCACTTCATTGTGATTGTGTTTCGCTCTTTGGTAATCCTACAGGTCCAAACATGGGTGGGTTTCAATTTGTCCCGCACTTTTTATAATTATGCTCAGCATTTTTTAACAATGCTCTGTTTTCTTTATGTACATGTTCATGTGTCTTTAGTCTTTACACATTGCATATGTTCAAGAGAGATTCGTGAGTTACATGGTGCCACCACAAACATTCCCACTTTGTGCTTCCACCATGCAAACCTTCGAATGTTATTAGAATCCACCACTGTCAAAACTTTCCTGGCTGTGCATGGTGTACATGTGTATGTAGTACACACAGTGGATTATGGGTGCTTATGTACAGTAAGCATTGTATGAGATGAGGTCATGATGGCATGATGAAACTGTTCTTTCAATAAGGGATCACGATTCAAATGCATTGCAAATACTGATCAATCTTTGGTGGATTACTTTGCCCTTGCCCTTCCCAAAAGCATTGTGGCGTTACTTGTGTCATTGCACTTTCTGTTCCCTCTAGTCTATAGGCTTTGGTCCTGGTATTTCTGCATTGTAAGGGATAAAGAAGCCCAAATGTGCTTTTCATGCATGGGGCCATTCTGTAGAAAGTGAAAACCCAAATATAACACACCAGACCAGACATCTTTGAAAAAGGAAAAAGAACCTGTGAGATACTGTACTAATCTACTATTCCTGTTGATTTCTGTTTTCTTACTCATAGATAGGCATATTAATTCATGTGTGTAAAATAAGTGGACATTCCAGCTCTTCAGAATTCACACGTGCATGCTTAGCAAGATTAAAGTGAATTTAATATAAACATGCTTCTGTGTCAAACAAAAGACTACCGGTACTCCACCTTCAACTTAAATTTTAAAAAACATCTCAGAAAAACAAGTACCGGTATTTGATACAGGTGAAGTTATAGTTTTGGCACAAATTGATGTACTCACCATGAAATAACACAGCCTCATTCCCCAATGTTTCATTATTTTGGCCTCAAGTGACTAAGAATGGCTGTTGCCATGTAAACTTAACAGAAATGAACCATGCTGTACATGTACCGGTACATGTTGCCTACTCCCCTCATAAGCATCCCACATTTACATGCATGTAGTTTTATCTTCAGTTGTTGTGAACTGTCAATTGTATTTGCTTCAATCATCAAATGTTCCAGGGTTTTGTGTCCGTTCCTTTCAGAACACTGAAGTTCATCTAGGACTACACGTACATGTACACGTACATGTACACATGTACATTACCAACCATGTCCATTCGCTGTATGCAAACATGCACACCACCACAGGCATCATAACGAGACAGACCACAAAATTCCGCTAGGCAGCCAGGAGTAGATCTCAATCAACTCGTCATAACTTACACATGTACAATCAATTGCAATGATGATGAGCGATGCACAGAAACCACACGGTCTAACACAGCTTACAATGGGTTAAATCCACCGTAAGTTGAGTTATGATGCATCGCAAGGCTTTGTGAAATCCAGCCCAGGTAAAAGAAACCAACAATCACATACACATGTACATGTATCAAGGAAGTGTAGAATTGCAATGTATATAATAATGAAAGGCCTACTCATTGTGCACATTATTTACCCACAGAACACAGATTACCACCTTTACTAGCGTGTCGAGGGCCTGACGAAGATGAAATGATCTTTGAATAATCCCACGCTCATCGAACCATCAGTCTCCTAAGATGTTTGTAGTTCGGACCATTAGCCAGGAATCAATTTCAAACATTTATTGTAATAACCTAATGTCCAATTACATGTAATAACCTACCTCAAATGTAAAACAACATTTTGAAACAACGGTTTACACGTGACGTAAGCGGGGAGGAGGCCTTATGCCTTGCAGTTTGCAGCCACACCAGGAAGGTTATCTTATTGTAAAAACTGCATCAATAGAGGGCGCTAAACATGATTTCAACTTACTGCAGGTAAAGATAAGTACACTAAATAAACTTCCATAAGCCAAAGTAAAATGAAATTTGACTTCAGATTGAAGTATAAGTTTGCAGTAATTCATCATGTTATAATATTGTTATAATATTGCCAGATTATGACAGGTTCATTTCACAATATGTGGCCTACAGGGGTGAGGTTTGTGCTAATTATCGTCTGGACAGAAATCAGTGAGCTTATTCCTTAACTGACATGCAGCTCCACTTCCACAGTGAAATTGGACCACTTAAAAAGGTTGTGGAAAGCAACATTTACTATACAGTACAACAGCCACAACATTTCAGAAAACAAGCACAGGAATGTAAAAGTTCAGGTAGCACTACATGTACGATCAATTGATTGCCCTCTTTAGTTATTCCCATGAAAGAAAGTTCAATTGATTGTCCTCTTTAGTTATTCCCATGAAAGAAAGATCAATTGATTGCCCTCTTTAGTTATTCCCATGAAAGAAAGATCAATTGATTGTCCTCTTTAGTTATTCCCATGAAAGAAAGTTCAATTGATTGCCCTCTTTAGTTATTCCCATGAAAGAAAGATCAATTGATTGCCCTCTTTAGTTATTCCCATGAAAGAAAGATTTCAAAATTTACCAGGAGAATACATACATACCCGGTAATAACTATGATCAACTGACTGGTCTTTACACTTATAAACAGAAACAGGTGTATAATATACGTGTACATGTACATGTACCGTAGGTACTGGGGGTATACATTATCAAAGCACATACATGTAGCATAGAGAAAGAACTGGCCATTATTATGTATTTTGTGGTACATGTACCTGTATTCTCCAGTTACCGGTTTTTGACGATATGTGACCCGGTACAGCGACATGAGGAATATCCCACCAAAACACTTTTCGAGTACCGGAAAACAACGCCCGAAGTCAAAGTATCTTCTCAATTTGATTAAAAATCCATTTTTGTTTTTTTGTATTTTCGGAAAGTTAATGTGTTGGAGGATATTGTGTCCAAAGGATTTTTCCGAAATCTGTCTCTAAATGTTGAAAAAACGAGGATTTCGGGGGAGTGTTTGTGTACAGTTTTCATGAAAATGTAAAGTTCCTGCCTTTTGAATGGCGTTTTTCGAGGAGTTAGACTGGTGCTGCTGTCTTGTGTCTGGTACCCAATGAACGAGAGAAGTCCCCTTGTTCTATTTACAACAAAGTTCACACGGAAATAATTCGATATCATTTGAAAGCTAATGGTATACTCTTTCACATCATTAGAAAATCTCAAAAGTGGGGGTTATTCCTCATTATGCTGTGCCGGGTCACATAAGGACTTTTCTTCAAGCTGACCAATGTGGACGAAAGTATCACACTAAAAGAGGTCTGAGTCACTTTTTCTACACCACAGACTATTAGAATAATCATAGAGAAGGTTGATCAAGCCTGTCACTTTCGTAAAATTACCCGGTTTTGTTAATGTCCGCGGCACACCGCGCAGTAAACATCGTCACCTATTTTCGATGGTGGTGTTTAGTAAGGTGTCCCAGTGCAGCCCAACGCAAAATAAATTCTTAAAATAACTCAAAATGCTGTGTGGCACTGTAAAATTCTTCCCTGTATGTTTTGTTTTTTTCATCTTTGGGTTTTTTTTCGACACTGCTTCTAACACTTTCCTCAAATCATTCATAATTTATGCTTAAAACTTATTGGTCTGGTTGATGTCTCCTTCTGTGACGTTTAAAAAAACTCCACAATCCTCTTTCTCACTGCTTCTTCAGTTAACTTATGACCTTTCCCAATGTCACTCAAGAGACACATTTCCTCCTTCTTGGTACTTTCTCTAGCTGCCCTTTTATTTTTTTCATTTTTTTATATACGAAGATACGAAGTCTGAGATCGTTATACGGAGTTGTTTTCATCGTGCGATGTGAGTTAGAAGGCCAAGCGCCGAAAACGCGTACCGTCGAAAACTGGGGTTCCCGCGAAACATGTATTCCCATTGTAGACTTAGCAAGGTCTACCGGTATGCAGTATAGGACAGGAGTGTTACGGTTAGTCTTGTATGTAAGGTTTGATTAATTTCACTCTGAAAATTCATCGCTAAAAGAGGGACATACAGTACGTGTTCATGTTATTGTACATGTTAGTCTCTCTTGGCAGTAATACTGAAAGTTCTGCAGGTACTCAAATTTAGCAATGACCGGAGAACTCCCAGACACTATTGAATTGTTTTTTTCAAAATTGTACAGAAAGTACACAGAGTACAGTACACTGTGACTGTACATTCATGTACACATGTAGTTACATTACAGTTTGTACGCACATATGTTTTTTGGTCATCCATGTCAGTGTTTTGGAGATCTATCCAAGCTACATGTACATGTACAGAATTAAGCAATTTTGAATTCCTGTAAGATTTTGAAGTTTGTTACAGATTAACGGTATAACACAATAGGGCATTACAGTGAAACTGTAATTCCTCAAAACTACCACTAGTTGGTAATTGATAAGTTCACGGCAAACCCTGATCCACATCTTGCTGGCCGTTTAAGACCTCACAGCCCAGCTGTGATGTCCAGCTGGTTTGGATTTAGTTATTTACATCTTAATGAGAGTGGGGTTGTCATTCCTGTATCTGTATCTGTATCTGTATGGGTACGTTGCAGAAACCAATTCTGGCATTAACGCAAAGGAGAGAGAGGGTGAACGCTGGTAAATTAGACTGAGTGTGATCCATGGCTGAGGAGGGTTCTGAACCTCTCAACCGAGTCAGCTTGAACAAGGTTCTCGTTTAGGTGATTCCAGTCTATGATTGTCCTATTGAAGAAGGAGTTTTTGAGTTGGTCTGTATTGCACCAGGATGCTTTGAAGCATTTGGAGTTTACAGTAATGGAATTTGCTATGGGATTTGATGAGGATGAGGTTGAGCCATCAAGTTTTCTCGGGCGAATTAATCTTCCCTTTTTCCTTGGTGTTAGGTATAGGTGTGAGGGGATAGCTGTTACCAGTCCCTTTGCCACCTTGTACAGGAGTATCAGGCGTACAGTGTAGTTGTTTCCGTCTCACCTGAAGGGTCTGTACTTTTAGAGATTGCAGCATTTCAGTAATACATCCTGTTTTCCATGATGTGTAATCGCCGGGAAAGAAACGAGCAGCACGATGTTGGATAAGTTCAAGGCGGTCTATGTTGGTTATTGAATAGGGGTCCCAAACCACTGCCCCATATACCAGCGCCGATCGCACCACGGCCATGTAGGCTGTCCGTCTACAGCTTGGTGGGCAGTTTCTGAGGTTCCTCCGTAGGAATCCTAAAGTGGAGTTTGCTCTCTTGGTGGTGTTGGATACATGTAAGTTCCATTTGAGGTCCGAGGAAAAGTGAATGCCCAGGTAGCGGATATCAGATACGTGCTTTAGGATGGTGTTTTTGAGGCTGTAGAAGTGTGTAGATTTGTTTCGGATGCTCAACATACTGCATTTATTGGCATTAATGTGCATTCCCCACTGTTGGGCCCAGGTTTCGAGGTTTTCCAGGTCTTGCTGCAAGGTAATACGGTCATCGGGTGAGTTAATTTGGCGGTACAAGAGACAGTCGTCTGCAAAAAGGCGGACTTGGGATGCAACGCTGTCTGGGAGGTCGTTTATGTGGCACAGGAAAAGTAATGGTCCCAACACTGTTCCTTGGGAGACTCCAGAGCCTACTGGTACTTCCTGTGACGCCATACCCTCCAGTACGACTTTCATGTTGCGCTGTGTGAGGAAGCAGGTAAGCCACTGGTGTAGCGTACCTCTGATGCCATAGTTATGTAGTTTGTGAAGAAGTTTTCTGTGTGGTATAGTGTCCAACGCTTTTGAAAAGTCTAGTACCGCAATGTCGACTTGTTTTTTTTGGTCAAACGAAGTAAATCATCGGCTGTAACAATGAGCTGGGTTTCACAAGAGAAGCCAATGCGGAAGCCATGGTTGAGGTGTGTGAGGATGTTGTGATCATCAAGGTGAACCATGATCTGTCTGTTGATGATGTGCTCAAGTTGCTTGCATATATACAGATGATATACAAAAATGTTGCAAACTGCATATTACAGATGTTAAAGAGATGGGCCGGTGGTTTTCAGCAAGATGTTTATCTCCTTTCTTGAACACACATGATATATTGGCATTCAGCCAGTCTGTTGGTAGTTGGCCAGAGTCAAGTGATTTCTGGTACAGTGGTAGATGACGGACAGTCCTAGGGCGATGTTATTGGCACAACTTTTTAAAACAATGTTGGGAATGTTATCTGGTCCGCAAGCTTTGTTGACATTCAAATTACTTAGGAGTTTGGCCACTCCGGCTGAATGGATCACTATGCGACCTATTTGTTGGCCAATGACTTTAGTCATCTGAGGAGGATCATTGAGGGGGTCAGTGTCATGAGTGAATACTGATTTAAAGTAGTCAGCCAAGATTCTTGCCTTAGAGGCACTGTCATTGATTAGGGTGCCTTTGCTCTTCAGGGGGGCAACACCTATGTTGTCCTGTCGTCTAGTTTTAATGCACCTCCAAAAAGGCTTGGTGTTATTGTTGCTCAGGCCCTCCTGGATGATTTTGTTTGTATAGTCCCATTCTGCCCTTCTGATTGTGTTCTTGCATTCCTTCTGGAAGCAGCAGTATGCTTGCCATTTGTTGTGGTTCCTGGCACGTCTGTAGAGTCTCCTTTTCCATTTGATTAGTTTTGTAATGGTTCTGCCAAACCAAGGTGGAGAGGAATTCCCTTTACTCATCTTGTAAGGAATGTGCTTTTCAATAGCCTACAAGAGGGTTGATTTAAACTGATCCCACATCTGATGTAGGTCGCAGCCGTTTCCTTGCATGTTTCCAATATCTTTAGAAAGAATATCCATATCCTCTGATAAGTTCTTCCAGTTTGCGTGTGAGTACAAGTAACATTTCTTCGGTGCATGATGAATATGGAATGGCTTTGTATCAGTTATCACAATATCATGATCATCAGAAATGAAAGGGTTGTTCATCGCAGTGGTGTAGACAATTAGAGAGGTGATCAAAGTCACGCGATGTATCGTTGCTAGAAGCGACGTTTCGGTTGCTAACTGCTAACCTTCATCAGGCAACAGAAGAAAGTGCGCTGCGGCGTCCGTTTATATCCGCTCCGTCAGTTCCTGTGTGCCAGTTTGCGGACGTCGTAGTGGTGACCGTGCGGTTTGGCGCGCGGCTCTGGCGTCCTCCAGCGGGCCTGCCCGTGGTGGGCCGGCGGTCGTGGTGACGGATGGTGGGGAGCCAGAAACCGGGGATGTCAACACCGCTGTCTCGATTGATGTTATTATGCCGAAGTCGGATATGGATGGCCTCCTTGACGCGTCTGGTGTACCAATGCGGTTCGTGGTCGATACACCGCACATCGTCCCAATTGGGCCGGTGACCAGCTTCCTGGGCGTGTTCCGCTACCGCCGATCCGTCCACACGGGAGAGTCTCACGTCGCGTTGGTGCTCTTTGATCCTCTCTCCGATGGGCCTGCCGGTTTCGCCGATGTATACCTGGTCGCACTCGCCACACGTCTTCCCGGGGGGACAGGGTCCTTGGGATGGACGAGGTGGTTCCTCAGGGTGGTGGAGGAACGAAACACGGTACGGATACCGTGTCCCTCGAGAATTCTCCTCAACTGCCCGGAGACTCCGTCCATGAAGGGGAGTACAGCGAACGATTTGTACTCAACCCGCTCCGTATCGGCGTTCACCTTGGGTCTGGATGAACGACGGATGAAGGGGGTAGGGTACCCGTTCGCTGTTAGGGCAGCGTGCACATGACGTTTCTCTGAGGCCGTACATCGTGGTTTGGTCACCAACCGCGACGCACGGTCAAAGAGGCACTTGGCCACTCCGCGCTTCACAGACTCGGGATGGTGGGAGTCGTAAGCCAAGTACTGGTCAGTGTGCGTGGGCTTACGGTACACTGTTAGCAACCGAAACGTCGCTTCTAGCAACGATAAATCGCGTGACTTTGATCACCTCTCTAATTATCATGATCATCATGTAGCTAATTATGAAATGGATTGAACAATTGGCCAAGAAATCTTTGACTGGACTGGGATTTCATCCTGAGACCTCTGGTTTTGTGCTGGTACGCAAACCCAGAATTGAATTGAATTGAAAAAGCTGCATCCACTGTGTGTGATCCCCGAGCTACTGCAGCCAGGTATATAACAATTGGTTGTTCGCATTCGAATGACTGCAGGGGTATGATGCCTACAGATACACGGCAGTTAATGATTGAATAGCTTCTGACTGGCCCCCAACCCAACAAATACTAATTGACTATTTGGGAGGCCACAATCTAAGGGCTGGATATATGTACATGTAGCTCAGATGGGAAGAGTGCTGCAGGTACGCAAAACCAGAGGTCTCGAGTTAAAATCCCTGTCCAGTCAAATTTTTTTTTGCCAATTTCACAATTTGTTCAAAAGTTCCCAGTCAGTTTTTCATTGATTCATTTGACATTAAATGGATTAAATGCTTCTGACTAGCACCCCCACCATCCTGGCACAGGTAATTTAATATTTGTTGAGGTCTCTCCCAAGGGCTGAATAACTCAAATGGTTGGCAGCTGGAGATTTAAGTCAGAGCTTTGAATCCAAGCCTCGTCAAAGTTTCTTAGCTATTTTCATGAATTGTGTACAATTTCAGTTATGTTTTTTTTCTTAATATAAAAAAAATGGCTTACAAATCCTTCACTTCCGTCTCACCTTAATGTCAATGAAAAAGCCCTCTAGAGGCCTGAGCGGATTGTGGACGGTCAAGTGGAAGTCCAGTTGCTGCATGACCAGTAGCTCGTGGGCCAGAATCAGCTCGGCTGCTCTGTCGTGGTCAGTGGCCAGGTTGGCGCAAAACTGGGTGATGGACACGTTGAACTCTTCTATCTTGCAGGCCAGGTAGACACATGTCAACCTGACCAGAGAAAAAAGTTAAAAACAAAATTAAAAGGTGAAGTAAGTAAAGCCTGCCGTCACACTTATTCGGAGAATGCAGGAATCAAGAAGACCCAGCCAGAATGAAGAATTTTGAAAATAACGGTCAAATACTGTACTAAAGCATTTCCACTGGACTTATTTTGGTCAAAGTAACCGAGACGATGGTTACTTTTCACATTTTAAGTCCAGTGGCAACGACCCAGTTAAATTTCCTCTCGGTTACTATAACCGAACAGAATGGTTACTTTAACCGTCCAACCTCTGCCCAGTAAAAGTGACCAGGTAAGTTTAACCGAGCCGATTAATCCAGTGGAAATGCACCACTCGGTAAAACGCGACTCGGTGTACATGCACTGTGCACACAAATTTTTTGCCAGCTCGGTTACTTTAACCATCGTCTCGGTTAAATTCACCGACTCAAAAGTCCAATTGGGAACGTCGGTCAAATTTGACCACTGGAAATTTAACCATCATCTTGGTTAAATCTTAGTCCAGTGGAAATGCGGCTTTAACTACAAAAACTGCAGAAATGTGCTTCAGCCTGTCTTGAAGTATTCTTGCCCATTCCTGATGACATACAGTATTAGTTCCAGGTGAAGCTTGAATACAGCAGGAACACAGTAGAAGTATCTAAATTGTTGTTAGAATGCTTTCAGGATATTCAGACTGCACTTTGACTATCCAGGAATACCGTATGTAAAGAACACTGATGGCACTCCAGATCATTCTGCCTCTAGTGTGAGAAGGCTTGAAACGAGAAGCAAATGTCATGCAAAGAAAGGAAAGGAAAACTCAGTGCACCAGTCAGAGGCATTTCACCATTTACAGTGTGTAATGCTGCACATCTCCAGATATCAGACCCCATTTTTCGTTCAGAGGCAAACACCAATCAGCCATACACCTGACAACAGCAGGTTGGGGATCAGACAAGGTTTTTGTTTAACTTCATAACCAAACATAGGAAAGGAGACCGAGACTGATTGTGAACATTTAAACAATGTACTTAACATGTACCTACCTACATGTAAAAAGCCAAGAAAACATTACTGGACTGTAATGGGATTTGAACCCGAAACATGCCAGTAGTCTAACCACCTGAGCTATAGGCCTACATGTACATTATGTATCCATCCATTAGGTGAGACCCTTCCAAAATGGTCGGCTGCATGTACGTATGTATCTTTGCTTGGGTTGTGCTGCTGTGCCACAAATCAGAAGCATTTAAAGCGGGCCTCTAACATGGTCCATCAAATCCCTGTTTTTAATTTTTGACTTTAGAGTATACATGTATGCCTGCAACAAAATAATTGAACAAAAAACAACTACACGTATATATTATAGACTCCTGTTTATGAAAAAAATTATGATCAAAAATCACCTTTTTAACAGCGCGGTGTGGCCAAATCGAGAAAAGGAAGAATGACGTCATAATGATATGCAATGACCCCGTGACGTACAGCTTGGGAGTCCCTGACTTGTGTGCATGTAACAGGCAGCCATAGTGAATACGCGCTGTACAGCTTGTTCCAAGTCCCCTAGTTTATCCGTGTTTAGTTTGTTACAGCGTGATAACAACTTCTTCTTTTTTCCTCTGAACACATTGCCACTGCTATGCACGATGCCACAATCGTGTGTAGTTGTGGTTGTAGTCGAAACATCAGCAAAAATCTGGGAGTATGCCTCCTGTCTTTCCAACACGGGGTGAGTGGGTCCGCTTCGTAAAGAACGCGCTATGACTGATAGGCTTCAATATAAAAGGCTTTTGAAAGGCTTCACTGTGCATGGCTATAAACAATAGTTAAAAAGCTAACTTATAAAAAAAAAACAGGCTTGTAAGTTGTACCAGTTATTGTTCAACAGATGATCATTCGCAGGCTGTTCGGGGGACTGGGACATCACATCTGTCAGCCTCGGTGCCTCTGTTTGCTGCCAAGGGCTCGAACCGATATGGCTCAGCACTGTGGACATTCCCACCCTCTCTTCATTGGAGAAATCATCATCACTGCTTGTGCTAGTGCTGCTGTTTGATGAAGAAAATCCTTCGAAAGCCGTTTTCTTCTTAGGATCCGCCTGAATTGCGGCCAGATTTTGCAGCAAACACGCATTATACAGGTACGTACTTACATGATATATTTTGGATGGTAGTCCATGACTGTGTTGCGGAGATAGAATCGCTTGAAATATGCACAGCCAGTCCCCTGAGAAAAAAAACAGAAAGGATGCTTGAAATATTTGAGTTTGAGGGGCTCTTCTTTGAAATGTGTAATCTTGTGTGATGAGTCTGGGCTGGGATTTATGTCAGCTGTGTGCATGTCTTGTTATGGAACATCTCCTTGTCAGGCTTTTCAAAAGACCTTTTCAGAAAGCCATTTCACAAGGGTCCTTTCCAAAATGTTGGCATGCTTGAGAATTTTCTACAAAAGCCACCTCATGTGAAAGGAGATTGGAGACAAATTATCAAGGGTCTCGTTGAGGTTCAGACTTACGTGTACAACAAAATCTTCTGCTAGTAGAACATTTCCAAAGGGACAGGTGCAAAATCATCGTGGGAATGAAACCCTTGTTTTGTGTCCGACGTCCTCTGCAAAATGTCCCCTACAACATATGGGTGAAGACCTTTTGGGGGATCTTTGTCATAGCGATGCCACTCATGATCCCATCTACATGAATGCATGCTGCGTACACTGGTACAGTATACATCACAGTTAATTAAGCGTGAGCATGTAGTGTCAACACGGCTGCCCCAAGTGTCTTGTCACGTGTTATTTCTGCTGGAATATCTTAAATCTGTTTGACGCACCAACAGAGCAAAACAATTAAGAATCAACTGTAGATTGCCTTAGGAGGCAAAGAGGCATGTGCTCTGCCGTTCTACATTAGGCCCTATTGTCTGGTTCTGGGAAATATCTTGTCGAACTACAATTCCATCCATAATTGCTGGCGTTCTCTCCTACCCTATGAGCTTTAGAAGTAATGTGAATTTGGCATGGCCACAGAAGCATTTGTACGTGTACACTTACTGCAATGGACTGCTCAGAGTTAGAGATCTTAATTTGCTTAATTTCGGCAAGACAGTCTGACGATCATAATTATTATTTGTAGTTTGTGTACACACAATAACCAACTGACCTGACCAGTTTGTGCAAAGCTAAATGTACTTGTATGATGTGCACATTCATTCTTTTGCACTCATTACACAAGCTGTGCAACTACATGTAGGCCGACGTTAAACAGCTCGTGTAATGAGGGCAGATAGTGAAAAAATTGTTGTTGCATAGGAATGTGCATAGAGTCTTTCTTGTGCTAAACAAGATGGCGGTGAGTGAATGTACAGTATATGAAATCAAATTACAGACAGTAGAGGGCGCTATACCAAAAGCCTAATGCCTGGAGGGCGGAACATTCACCGTACATAAAGTGGAAAGTCGCTATAATGAACGCCGATTTACCAAACATTCGGCTATAATGAACATGCCCCTTGGTTCCCGATTTTTGGGCACAAAATATATGGCTGCAACTGCCATACAAACGACCGCTTTACCGAACAATTTTTATTGATGTTCGTTATGCCTATAGCGATGCCTATAGCGATTGTCCACTGTAAATATGTTTTCATCACACTCAAACCAACCAATCAGTGGCATGTTGTCTCTGTATTGGACGTGGCATGTTCTGATCAAGCACTGAGACCCAACATGGCCCAAACAAAGATCTAGACCAACTGAAGCCACTCAAGTACCTTTGCAAGCTTGACAGAGGCTTAGCAGTATGTCGAGTTGCTCCAAATTGACTTACATATATCTTCTCATCATTTACCATTTCTCAACATTTACCATGATGAACAAACTATTTTGTAAGAATAACACAAGTCTGTCCATCATCTGTCACTTGGATCATACACACTGTAACTACTCTTCCATTCTCTGTTTCTGTACTTGTCTTAATAAACTTGAGTTATGAGTTATCCAATCTTGTAAACTTTGCAAAAAGTTAGAGAGCCAGATGTTACGATCCTTGTATGGTACATACCGGTACTCGTTCAATGGTCATGGAGAAAGTCCCCGTAGAATCTAAAATAGGGTCAGCAGACAGCAGGCCAGATATTTTGATCCTAGCAAGGACTACCACAAAGGCCATTGAGAAATGTGATACATCAGGCCCTGCATATTCTAAGATTTGTCTATTTCAGGTAATTCTAGTCAGTACGCAGTTTGTTTGCTACATTATTGTATTGCTTCATCGTAAGTTCACATACCTTGACTGTTGGCGGCATGGGGGGTTCAAAACGTCGGCAAAAGTCCCTGAGTAGGTGCTCATAATGTCGGCAGACAATGTACTCCTCATCTTTGGACAGGAAGAAACTGGCGTCTTGCTGCAGTTCAAGAGAGAGAACCTTATTAATCATCAAGACCTTACACAATAATTCAAAATCACCAGGAAACAAGCTGCATTCAAAATCTGCATCACATTCGGGAGAAATTTTAAATTTGCTGTTCGGATATTTAAAATGTGAGATAAGTTTTGCACGGTGGAAAGGAGGTTTGCAGTGACACCATGTACTGCATCTCTTAAGAGGAGTATGGTTCTGAAAAGAGCCGCTATCGAACCTAGACTTCTCACGAGTCTCAAACACAAATTGCTCAATACAACCACCATACAGTGTGGAGTGTGGATGCCCTGGACTATGCTGTTCTGCTTGAGATTGCTGTCCACCAGAAAGACCTCCTTAAAAGAGATATGGTGGATGCAGGCAGAAAGAGAAGTTCAAAGCTGTGTCCGCACACTTTTGGGGGAAGTTTTACTGAGATGATGGTAAATTGAAATACGGTCAAATGTAAACACTGTCCACTCTTGGACTTTCGACAACATTTTACCGAGAAACTGACAGTAACTGAGCTGACAGTATAATGACTCAAAACAATGTAAAATGCATGCGTGGTGGGCTGTGCAGCATGATCTTGCTCCCTCGGCTGGAAGACATGATGCAGGGCAGGATGTGCCCTTTCACCCATTCGCTCTGCATGCACCAATTCACCATTCGCTCTGCATGCACTGTACGTACTGGACTTATCGTCTTGGGAAATTTGACCAGGTAACTTTTCCTGGGCAGCAGTTGGCAGGTAGAAGTAACCACTGGACTCGCGACAAGTAACTGAGAAAAGACTTGAAGGTTTGCATGGTGGAAACAATTATTATTAATTGGTTTGCGGTGACACCATGTGTATCATCTCTTTTGAGACTGAGTGTGGCTCTGAAAAGAGCAGTGTGTACTCTGCTCGTCGTCAGGAAAAACTTTGAGTCACCGGCTCTTTTCAGAGCCACACTCAGTCTCAAAAGAGATGATACACATGGTGTCACTGCAAACCAATTAATAATAAGTAACTGAGAGGAAAATGTCCCAGGATGTCCACACTGGACTCACATGTACAAGGGGACCAATTCCCATCAACTCGGTACGTTTTACCGAAAAAAAGGCCAACGCGAACAGGGCTCAAGAAGACCTCAGTGAGTCCCAACCATGGCTGGCCGAGGTGAGGGTGAGATTGACAGCTCTACGCGCTTAGAGAAGAAACCCAGTACTTCAACGATTTCAGGAAAGGAAAGAGGCTGGCATGCTGGATGAGGTGGTGCAGACTGCAGAGAGTGGGGCCATGAAAAGAGGAAACAGGATACGAAGATGAAGAAGGCGCTAACTAAAGATCTCATAGCGCGCAAAGTGCGCAAGATGGACTACTCCGAGCAAAAGGTGAGGTACGCACTGGACGCCATATTAGTAAGCAACGGAATCTGTCGTCTGCTTTCGGTGCTCCGAAAATGAACCGGGAGAGTCACAAACAGTATCAAAGATACAACTTTGGATGCGTGAACTACAGAATGTGATAACTTTCGATGTGATGTGACCACGGAATGGAGAGAACGTGTGCGACTTTGTTTACTAAAATGGCATCCAGTGTGTACATGTACTTCATCCAGATGCAAGTGATCTCGCAAGAGTAGGCTATCTTGCGCGCTTCGCACGCTATAGGATCTTTGGCGCTAACTCCACCCCGGCAATGGCCAGTAGTGGAGTTCTCGACCTAGGCTCCTATCTTCCTTGGTAGCATTATGGGATGCTGTCCAGACGACTCCAGAATGCAGACTGACATTCCAGCACTTCAAGTGTTGTTCTGAATTATGTAAAAATAACTCATTCTAGGAGGAATCAAGATGTTCAGACAGCATTTGACTCGCATTGGAGACATCAAAGGAGATATCAATGAGCAAGGCATAACTGTTCCTTTTGCTCAATTTTCATCCCCTGCTATTCTGCAATGACATGTGTGCAACCAAGGCAAGAGTACAGTGTGTGTTCTCCTCACAGCTTCCCGTGGAAGTTTGGAGGTGTGCGGTGGCAACCGAAACTTGTATACAGTGTCTATTGTGGATGTGGTGGCTTGAATATCACGGAATCACAATTATCAAATCTGGCATAGAATGCTTCTAACGGACAATACATTACATACATCTGTAGCAACAGGGAAAATATCCTTAACATGCATGGAAACACATGTATGCGGAATTGCTGATCCTTTTCTGTTTCTACTACTTGATTTTGAGTGAGTCACCCCTGAGGTAAAAAGTTTAGAAGACCAATATCTTAGGTGGCCAGGAAAGTTCTGAGGCAGGCCACTTTTGCATGCTGGGGAAAACCTTGGTTTGTGCACTACACAAACCTCTAGATATAGGGACATTTAAGGTCTATCAAAGATCAGCCTCTAGGCCTGCCAACTGCCTTACCATTCTCTTCCTCATGTGCTCCTCAATGTATCTGCGGTTGGCCCCTCTCCTGAGTTGTTCCACCTCTTTCTCATTCTGGAATGTCCAGTGTGTCTTCTGCGAACTGCTCTGGAACATGTTTATGGGAGGAGGGTTCGCTACTACCTGTAAATGTTAACAAATTTCAACAATCATCGTCAGCAACTTGAAAGACAGGGCCTAATTTACAGTTCCCGCCTTCACCCTTCACTGAGCTAATCCCTGCATCAGGATCCCTCTCTACAACTTGAGGCATTCCGTTCTGGGTAAAAACTATGGAGGCTCCTATAGGGCGTCTCGCTTATATAATTTTGTTTATATTTTTTTTATTATTATTTAAAGACAAAAAGTAACATGGCCTAATAGGCTTTTATAAAAAATGGAAAAAAATAAAAGGGCAGCTAGAGAAAGTACCAAGAAGGAGGAAATGTGTCTCTTGAGTGACATTGGGAAAGGTCATTACTGAAGAGGCAGTGAGAAAGAGGATTGTGGAGTTTTTTTAAACGTCACAAAAGAAGACATCAACCAGACCAATACGTTTTAAGCATAAATTATGAATGATTTGAGGAAAGTGTTAGAAGCAGTGTCGACAAAAAAAACAAAAGATGAACACAAAAAAACATACAGTGAAGAATTTTACAGTGCCACACAGCATTTTGAGTTATTTTAAGAATTCATTTTGTGTTTGGCTGCACTGGGACACCTTACTAAACACCACCGACGAAAGTAGGTCACGGTGCTTACTAGTCCGAGTAACTTGGACCCGACAAGTCACCTTTTTTTATCGAATTTTGAAATTTTGAGTTTCCCGAAACTCAAAATTTCAAAATTCGATAAAAAAAGGGTGACTTGTCGGGTCCAAGTTACTCGGACTAGGTGCTTACTGCTCGGTGCGCCGCGGATGTCAACAAAACCGGGTAATCTTACCGTTTACGGAAGTGACAGGCTTGATCAACCTTCTCTATGATTATTTTAATAGTCTGTGGTGTGGAGAAAATGACTGAGACCTCTTTTAGTGTGATACTTTTGTCCACATTGTTCAGTTTGAAGAAAAGTCCTAATATAAGTTATATCGTCGAAAACCGGTTACTGGAGGATAATACTATTACTAAGTAAACTAATAGTATCCTGCAATAACCGGTTTTCGACGATATAAGGACTTTTCTTCAAACTGAACAATGTGGACGAAAGTATCACACTAAAAGAGGTCCCAGTCACTTTGTCCACACCACAGACAATTAGAATAATCATAGAGAAGGTTGATCAAGCCTGTCACTTCCGTAAGATTACCCGGTTTTGTTGACGTCCGCGGCGCACCGCGCAGTAAGCATCTATTTTCGACGGTGGTGTTTAGTAAGGTGTCCCAGTGCAGCCAAACGCAAAATAAATTCTTAAAATAACTCAAAATGCTGTGTGGCACTGTAAAATTCTTCCCTGTATGTTTTTTTGTGTTCATCTTTGTTTTTGTTTTTCCACACTGCTTCTAACACTTTCCTCAAATCATTCATAATTTATGTTTAAAACGTATTGGTCTTGTTGATGTCTTCTTTTGTGACGTTTAAAAAAACTCCACAATCCTCTTTCTCACTGCTTCTTCAGTTATAACCTTTCCAAATTTCACTCAAGAGACACATTTCCTCCTTCTTGGTACTTTCTCTAGCTGCTCTTTTATTTTTTTCATTTTTTTAAAAAGCCTATTGTATTGGGCCATGTTACTTTTTGTCTTTAAATAATAATAAAAAAAAATATTTAAAAATTTATATAAGCGAGACGCCCTATAGTACTTAGTAGCCTCCATAGTTTTTACCCAGAACGGACTGCCTCAAGTTGCGTGATATATTTTTTGTCTACGGATGTTGGGGTTTGTTATGGTAAACTCAGATTTTTTTAGGACCAACAATAAAGAAAACTGGAGCTTCGAAGCAACTGCCAATTTTGTACCTAGGAAAATAGACCCCTAAAGAGCAACTTTTTGAATAACACGAGTTTGGCCTACTGGAAAAGCCTTAAATTTCCACATTTTCAGTGACGGACAAGAGCAGGAAACCAACTGTAAGATACGAAGTCTGAGATCGTTCCGAGTTGTTTTCATCGTGCGATGTGAGTTAGAACTAAGCGTCGACAACGTGTACCGTCGAAAACGGGGGTTCCCACGATACTATAGTATAGTATTACTTAGTACCGTATTAATTTAGTATAGTACTTAGTAGTAGTTGTACCAATAGTATAGTAATAGTAACAGTAATAATATTAGGGTATTACATTACCTACACCAGACAGCTGCAGCCAGTTCCACCATCAAAACAAAACAAAATGTCTGCAACTTGCAAGACTACGTACGTATACACTGTACATCAACATACATGTACACTGTACGTACAGTACATTGCATACGGAGCACGTTCAAAGGGCCCTCCATGTCGCTCTAGCTGATACCCTGATACCTGCCATTCCTCGAAGCACAAGCCATGTTTTGGAACCAGCGGAGGTATTTTAGTCTTTTATTCGTGTCGTTATTTCTTCGTTAATCCTATAGCCAGACGTCATGAACGCGGAATATGGCATATACGATCTGCAAACAAAATGGATTGAATAAATAAAATCCTAATGAAAATTACATAGGCCTAAACAAATAATCATGATAAACGACGATATCATTGTAGGACATCTCTCTAAAGCTGATTCATTGAAGTCATCTTCCTCAGGCTTTTGAGTCAGTGTTTTTCACTTTTGTTCCTCCTGGCCATCTTAGGATTCGATTGTCCTCACTCTGCTTTTTTACTCCTTCCCTCTTATCCCTCCTGCCCAATCTGTTCCCCTTCCGAAGATCCCCAATCCTTGCCCCATCTCTTTCCCTTCTCATCCTGACCTATCACATCTCTGATACATGTGCATAATAATTATTCTCCTTGTTTGCTATTTATCTCCCATCTTGAATTTCCATGATATAGACTGTATGACCTTTCTCACCATGAATGTACTTCTTGTTTGTTTTCCTTGGCCGAATAAATAATAATAATAATAATAATAATAATAATAATAATAATAATAACAATAATAATAAACAAAAAACTGATAGAGTGGCTGGATTTGCGAACCATGCATCGCAAACAGTCAAGTAGGCCATTTTGCCTGTGTGGGAACGATTATAAGCATTCGACCATGAGCTGCTGTATTATCGTCAAGGATCGCACCCCCGTTTTCATTCAGGTGCATGGCAACCAATGATGTTGTAAACTTGGATACAGAAATGTGTTGATTCTAATCCGGAAGTAATTTTAATGAAAAGTAACTAAAGATGGAAACATTATTATTGACAAGGTACAGTACATTCTTGTCAGTTTGGATAAGATGACTGTGTCATTACTGTTCTCTAGGGCTAGCGATTAAACCAAAACAGGCCGATAAATTCAGTCAATTTGTCAGTTAAACCTTTTGTTTTCAATTTGCTTAGAAATGTCAGTTTTCCCTTACTTTTGGCACAATTGATTGGAAATTAAAATCACGAACTACTTCCTTCTCATGGTTGTCAAGGAGCACATAATTTATTTTCTATTAGCGAAAATGTCAGCGGCTTATCCTGAAGAAAGCAAAAGCAAGATAATCTTATCAGAGAGGGCGCTATTCATTGTGAACGTGGTGGAACCCTAATACATGTGATAACAAAGATACATGTAGTGATGTACATGCATATAGGCCTATAGAGATCTAGGGCGCACATACACAATGAAACACATACAGGAGGTGGGTGTCAGATCGCCGTTACGTTCTCATCATTATCATCAAAACCATTTCGTTCCACTAGCTGAAAAAGTAGCTGACATGTCCCAAGCGATTCCCATCAATTTAGGACATCTGAGATAAATACTAAACTTATATCGGGGCAATGTACCGGTAGTCTTGTACGTTGAGGGACAGCGCACAGCCGAGTAGCTTACAATGCACTGCACAGAATCTTGCTGTTCGGACATGTTTTACCTTCTCGTCAATATTTTCTAAAATATTCACTCTATGAAGCTAAAACAATGTCCAGTTTGTTGGCCGGGACCGTTTCTAACGATTTCAAAGACAGTCAAGAAGTTACCTGAAAAATGCAATCAAATACGCCCTGCAAAAGAACCCTGATCTCATAGGTTAGCTCAAGCTAGCGGCACAACGGCTGTCAATGAAACACAGACAGGGGGTGGGTGTCAGATCGCCGTTACTTTCTCGTCATTCTCATCAAAACCATTTCGTTCCAGAAACTGAAAAAGTACCTATCTGTAGCTTGACATGTCCCCTAGTGATTCCCATCAAAGGACCTCAGGGAAAATATTAGACTTATATCGGGGCAATGTAGTCCTATACGTTGAGGGACGGCGCACAGCCGAGTAGTAACGGGCTGAACGGCATATTCAG
Organism: Luidia sarsii; assembly: GCA_949987565.1. Taxonomy (NCBI): domain Eukaryota; kingdom Metazoa; phylum Echinodermata; class Asteroidea; order Paxillosida; family Luidiidae; genus Luidia; species Luidia sarsii. The sequence continues at coordinate 10,844,792 of OX465106.1, read as the reverse complement.
ATTTTTGCAGCCATTTACTCCATGCAGCCATTTACTCCTTAGAGATTTTACAAGTAACAGCAAGAAAATAATGTGTGTAAAAGATGGCTGTTCACATTGTTGCGTTACAAGTTTTATTGATTTTGAAGAGTGTGAAATTCTCTTTCAAGAAATGTTCACAATTTTAACCTACAGCGTCTGCTTCTCAATAATCTCAGCAAGAATCTTTGCAACGACACTCACAAGAGGGATTTGTCTTCTCGTCCATACTTCCTCAAATACACGAAGCATCAGAAACTGAACTTTAGCCTGAATCCGGCCCTTATTGTTGACTGTGGATCACAGGTAAAATTATTATGATTTCGCTGAATTTTCCAATGAAATCAATCAAAGCAAATGGGTCTCAATCACATCGACTAGCGCGTTTGCAAAGCACTTCAACAGTCAACATAATACGAGGAGAGGGGTTGTAGCTTACATAATGAACCTTTGCTTTTCTAAACCCTTCGCTGCACCCTTTACTCGCGACGAAATAAAAAAAGCCCGCCGCCAACGGCCATGCCCCTTAATTTTAATCCGGTTCGCCTATTAACGTGTAAGATGTCCGTAAGACTGTTGCGTAACGCAATTGGCCTCGTGTGAAAGACGCTCGACTACTAACGTGTAGGTTAGTGGTTCGAATCCGGGGGTATTTTTCACATATTTTTTTTCAGCACGATCGTGCAGTATAAGGTGTTTAAAAAACTCCAGCAAACACCAACGTCGCATGTGGCGCATTCAGTTGGGTCGCTGTGATGCTGGGACTGCCCTCGTAATCCAGGTTTGCGTCTTCGTATAGGTACACACGCGTTTGGTCGACTCGGCGGCCAAGGTCTAGGGGCCGCTGTGTTCCCTCCCTCACATGGCGCATGGGTCTACGGGCCTATATGGATGAGGGCAGGGAAGGACGTGCGGTGGACCGGTACCGAGGCCGTATGAGCTCTAATCGATCCGTGCACACGGGACGACCCTGGAGGTCCCGGGAGATCTGAAAGCTTGGTCTGACACCGCATAACTTTTTGTCCCGCAAACTTTTTAATTTTTTTTTAGCTGTTTCGGTCTTACGAAACAGCTCTTATTTTCGTTCTTGGTTTTTTGTTCTGTTAATTTTTTTTTCTTTTTGGCTGTTTTGGTCTTACGAAGCAGCTCTTGCTTTCTTTCTGGGTCTTTTTTTTTTTTTTTTTTTTTTAGCTTTTTCGGTCTTTCCGAAACAGCCATTGTACGTTCGATTTCATTCTCTCCTCATTCAGCCAAATTGTTCTGGACCGCTAATTTAGTAGTTTACTTAATCTGATTACTAGACTTATATCGGGGAAATGTAGTCTTGTACGTTGGGGGACGGCACACAGCCGAGCATTAACGGGCATTCAATGCCCTGCACAAAATCTGGCGGTTCAGACGTGTTTTACTATCTCGTCAATATTTCCTAAAAGATTCACTTTATAAAGTTAAAACAATGTCTTATAGTTTGTAGGCCGGGACCTTTTCTATCGATTTCAGACACAGTGAAGAAGTTCCCCGGAAACTTCAATCAAATACGCCCCAGCAAAAGAACCCTGATCTCATCGACAAGCTCAAACTAGCGACACACCGGCTGCCAATGCAACACAGACAGAGGTGGGTATCAGATCGCCGTTACTTTCTCGTCATTCTCATCAAAACCGTTTCGTTTCAGTAGCTGAAAAGTACCTATCTGTAGCTTGACATGTCCCCTAGTGATTCCCATCAAAGATCAGGACCTCAGGGAAAATATACTAGACTTATATCGGGGCAATGTAGCCCTGTACGTTGAGGGACGGCGCACAGCCGAGTAGTAACGGGCTGAACGGCATATTCAGATTTGTGCAGCCATTTACTCCATGCAGCCATTTACTCCTTAGAGATTTTACAAGTAACAGCAAGAAAATAATGTGTTAAAGATGGGGTTCACATTGTTGGGTTACACGTTTTATTGATTTTGAAGAGTGGGAAATTCTCTTTCAAGAAATGTTCATAATTTTAACCTATAGCGTCTGCTTCTCAATAATCTGAGCAAAAATCTTTGCAACGACTCTCACAAGAGGGACTTGTCTTCTTGTCCATACGTCCTCAAATCCACGAAGCATCAAAAACTGAACTTTGCAATGTAGTCTTATACGTTGAGGGACGGCGCACGGACTTAGTGGCATTCAATGCACTGCAAAGAATCTTGCTGTTCAGACATGTTATACCTGCTCCTCAATATTTCCTTAAATATTCACTCTAAGAAGCTAAAGCAATGTCCAGTTGGTAAGCCTGGGCCTTTTCTATCGATTTCAGAAACATTGAAGAAGTTACCTGAAAACTGCAATCAAATACGCCCCAGTAATAGAACCCTGATCTCATCGGTTAGCTCAAGCTAGCGGCACAACGGCTGTCAATGAAATACAGACAGGGGGTGGGTGTCAGATCGCCGTTACTTTCTCGTCATTCTCATCTAAACCATTTCGTTCCAGTAGCTGAAAAAGTACCTATCTGTAGCTTGACATGTCCCCTGGTGATTCTCATCAAAGATCAGAACCTCTTGGATGATATACTAAACTTATATCGATGCAATGTAGTCTTATACGTTGAGTGACGGCGCACAGACCAGCAGTATACAATGCACTGCACAGAATCTTGCTGTTCAGACAGATTTTACCTTCTCGTCAATATTTCCTAAAATATTCACTCAATGAAGCTAAACCAATGTCCAGTATGTAGGCCTGGGCCTTTTCTATCGATTTCAGTGACAGTTATGAGGTTACCTGAAAACTGCAATCAAATACGCCACAGCAAAAGAACCCTGATCTCATCGGTTAGCTCAAGCTAGCGGCATAACGGCTTTCAATGAAACACAGACAAGGGGGGGAGGCAGATCGCCGTTACTTTCTCGTCATTCTCATCAAAAATATTTCGTTCCAGTATACTGAAATAGTACCTATCTGTAGCATGACATGTCCCCTAGTGATTCCCATCAAACATCAGGACCTCTGAGATAATATACTAAATTGATATCGAAGCAATGTATAGTCTTATACCTTGACGGACGGCGCACAGACCAGTAGCCTACAATGCACTGCCGTAATCTTGCTGTTCAGACAGGTTATATCTTATCGTCGATATTTTCTAAAATATTCACTCAATGAAGCTAAAACAATGTCCGATTTGCAGGCCTGGGCCGTTTCTATCGATTTCAGAGACAGTCAAGAAGTTACCTGGAAACTGCGATCCAATACGCCCTGCAAAAGAACCCTGATCTCATAGGTTAGCTCAAGCTAGCGGCACACCGGCTGTCAATGAAACACAGACAGGGGGTGGGTGTCAGATCGCCGTTACTTTCTCGTCATTCTCATCAAAACCATTTCGTTCCAGAAACTGGAAAAGTACCTATCTGTAGCTTGACATGTCCCTATAGTGATTCCCATCAAAGATCAGGACCTCAGGGAAAATATACTAGACTTATATCGGGGCAATGTAGCCCTGTACGTTGAGGGACGGCGCACAGCCAAGTAGTAACGGGCTGAACGGCATATTCAGATTTGTGCAGCCATTTACTCCATGCAGCCATTTACTCCTTAGAGATTTTACAAGTAACAGCAAGAAAATAATGTGTTAAAGATGGGGTTCACATTGTTGGGTTACACGTTTGATTGATTTTGAAGAGTGTGAAATTCTCTTTCAAGAAATGTTCAAAATGTTATCCTATAGCGTCTGCTTCTCAATAATCTGAGCAAGAATCTTTGCAACGACTCTCACAAGAGGGACTTGTCTTCTCGTCCATACGTCCTCAAATCCACGAAGCATCAGAAACTGAACTTTGCAATGTAGTCTTATACGTTGAGGGACGGCGCACGGACTTAGTGGCATTCAATGGACTGTACAGAATCTTGCTGTTCAGACATGTTATACCTTCTCGTCAATATTTCCTTAAATATTCACTCTATGAAGCTAAAGCAATGTCCAGTTGGTAAGCCTGGGCCTTTTCTATCGATTTCAGAAAAATTGAAGAAGTTACCTGAAAACTGCAATCAAATACGCCCCAGTAATAGAACCCTGATCTTATCGGTTAGCTCAAGCTAGCGGCACAACGGCTGTCAATGAAATACAGACAGGGGGTGGGTGTCAGATCGCCGTTACTTTCTCGTCATTCTCCTCTAAACCATTTCGTTCCAGTAGCTGAAAAAGTACCTATCTGTAGCTTGACATGTCCCCTAGTGATTCTCATCAAAGATCAGAACCTCTTGGATGATATACTAAACTTATATCGATGCAATGTAGTCTTATACGTTGAGTGACGGCGCACAGACCAGCAGTATACAATGCACTGCACAGAATCTTGCTGTTCAGACAAATTTTACCTTCTCGTCAATATTTCCTAAAATATTCACTAAATGAAGCTAAAACAATGTCCAGTATGTAGGCCTGGGCCTTTTCTATCGATTTCAGTGACAGTTATGAGGTTACCTGAAAACTGCAATCAAATACGCCACAGCAAAAGAACCCTGATCTCATCGGTTAGCTCAAGCTAGCGGCATAACGGCTTTCAATGAAACACAGACAGGGGGTGGGGGTCAGATCGCCGTTACTTTCTCGTCATTCTCATCAAAAATGTTTCGTTCCACTTTACTGAAATAGTACCTATCTGTAGCTTGACATGTCCCCTAGTGATTCCCATCAAACATCAGGACCTCTGAGATAATATACTAAATTGATATCGAAGCAATGTATAGTCTTATACCTTGACGGACGGCGCACAGACCAGTAGCCTACAATGCACTGCCGTAATCTTGCTGTTCAGACAGGTTATATCTTATCGTCGATATTTTCTAAAATATTCACTAAATGAAGCTAAAACAATGTCCGATTTGCAGGCCTGGGCCGTTTCTATCGATTTCAGAGACAGTCAAGAAGTTACCTGGAAACTGCGATCCAATACGCCCTGCAAAAGAACCCTGATCTCATAGGTTAGCTCAAGCTAGCGGCACAACGGCTGTCAATGAAACACAGACAGGGGGTGGGTGTCAGATCGCCGTTACTTTCTCGTCATTCTCCTCTAAACCATTTCTTTCCAGTAGCTGACAAAAGTGCCTATCTGTAGCTTGACATGTCCTCTAGTGATTCTTATCAAAGATCAGGACCTCTGGGATGATATACTAGACTTATATCGATGCAATGTAGTCTTATACGTTGAGGGCTAGGGACGGCGCACAGACCAGTAGCCTACAATGCACAGCACAGAATCTTGCTGTTCAGACATGTTATATCTTATCGTCGATATTTCCTAAAATATTAATTGTATGAAGCTAAAACAATCCTCATCAGTTTGTAGGCATGGGCTTTTTCTATAGATTTCAGAAAAAGTGAAGAAGTTACGTGAAAACTGCAATCAAATACGCCCCAGCAAAAGAACCCTGATTTCATCGGTTTGCTCAAGCTAGCGGCACAACGGCTGTCAATGAAACACAGACAGGGGGTGGGTGTAAGATCGCCGTTACTTTCTCGTCATATTCCTCAAAACCATTTCGGCCAGTTGCTGAAAAAGTTTCTATCTGTAGCTTGACATGTCCGCTAGTTATTTCCATCAAAGATCAGGACCTCTGAGATAATATACTAAATTTATATCGAAGCAATTTAGTCTTATACGTTGAGTGACGGCGCACAGACGAGCAGCGTACAATGCAATGTACAGAATCACCCATAGCTGCTATTGGAAAAAAAATTGTTACTGTCACTTCATTAGCGGGCACGTGACATGATATTAAAGCTGCGGTTTTCTCCATACATGTAGGTTTTGTATACGATTTTTTTTAAACCATACAACAGACTGCTTCCCTCAATCTGAATGACATCAGAATGTTGTACTATTTGATCATCAACCTCGGGTGTTCTTAACTTCGAACAAACTATTTGTCAGTGTTACATTATCATGTGATGTGTCACGTGACATTAAAGTTACACTATCTTAACTTATTAAATTATAAGTAAATATTGCATCAAGGTTGAAACTTTGCTTGAGTATTATAAAATTATAGTACAATTTAAAGTTATACAGAAATAGGATTTGAAAAAGAGCTAAAAACTCCCCTTAGGTAATGTTCACAATCAATACAGGATTGATTCTTTTTATATTTTTGTTAGCGCCTAATTTGGCCCCAAGACGTTGAAAAAATTCCACGTTCGCCCCGCCCAAAAAATCGAAATGCTGAGACGATACAGCGCGCTACTGCGCATGCGATAGTTCGGTGTTTGGGGTTGATAGACAATATAGAGACAATGCAGGGCCAGTGCAAAGTTCACGACCTCATTGCCGACCACTTATTCGTTCGTGGGGCGCACAATTTTTGGACCCAAATACCGCGTTTTCCGCTATAAGATAAGAATTGTTGGTCTCAAAAAGTATAGACACGTTGGGTTTTATAACAATTCCGAATTATTTAACCCAATATTAATGTTCATTTCTGTAGGCCTATACCTATTAACTGTCATGATTTTCATTACGATTAATCTGTCAAACCTCGCTAACATTGTCACTTGAACTTTTTTACATGCATGTCATTAATTTATGCACTGCGACACAGCTATAGTGTTTGTCCACAACCACCTTTCTAGTTCTAGCTTTGTTTTTGCCCAGCAACCGCTATGCACATGGCCGCATTCTTGCCTTTCTTTCCAACCAATCATTATTCAACTACAAAGACCCTGTTTACCAAGTATTACAGGTAACCACGCGCACTAACTTATGGTCGCCCAAAAAAATGAGCGGCGCGTGCGGAATGCGCGTGCTCAGCCTAAACCACCCCCACTTTTTTATACACGCGTAAGGTATGTAAATTACATAATTATGCAGGTCATGCAATGGCGGGGTGCGGACCACTTACGTTACGCGCATGGTCAAGTCTAACCTATGCAATACAAACATACGCAGGAAAAGCAAAACATTAACGCAATGGCTGTGTTTACGGCAGTCGTCCATGTGGTTCCCTGACGTATACTTAACAATGTTGTCAGAATGTTTAGCTCTTGGAACAGACTATCAACGAATAGTCTGGTTCAACCAGCCTGTAATGCTGAAGAATATTTTCAAATGAGGGAACCACACGGACGACTGCCGTAACAATAGCCACTGCGAAACACTAATTAATAGTTATATCAGGCCAAAAACTAGATTTGTCGGTTTGGTAGCCGAGTGGCGGAAGATTGGTCTCCCGTGTCATTTTGTACAAACGGCCCACGGGTAGCGCACAAAAATCGAATCCTCACTAGATTTTTTTTCATCTGAAATGAGACTCATGATGCAGTTAATTGACTCACCGATACCAGCTTCAGTACTAGTACTGGAAGAACGTCCGACGCTTGAGCTCAGATTTGGCCGAGGAATAATCCGAAGGTGGCTGACACAGATCCAGGAGCAAAAACACTGGCAGCACTCGCTTCAGTTCTTGAGTTTCCTTGTCCGTTGCTCCTACAGAAAAATACCTGGAAATAGTCCTGCTTGTAGTAGCCAGTGACGGGGATATTCTTACCAAGTTGCCAGGAGCTGTGGTTCCCGGTCTCCGTCACGAATCCCGGGAGAGCGGCAAGGGACGAATATCCGACACTTGGGTCCTAGCCGTTTTCCCGGCTGAAGGGGTCGACGTTTCACGGCAAACAGTTCAGCAGTTGGGGAAATCGCTGTTTCAGTCTACGTCAGAATTACGTCGAAGCACATGCAGCCGTCGCCGTTGAAAGACCTCAGACCAGACAGCAGTAAACGGAAGAGCTGCGTGAGGGCATTCTCAAATTCCACAAACTATACTGTCCTCGCACACAAGCGGGAAGTAATGTTTGTGGTTTCCGTCTTCGCAAACTTCTCTGGTCCACAATACATTGCACACTGGAACGTGGTTGTTCACGTGGTCTTTGTGTAGTGCCTAGCGGCATGCTTAAAATTCCTTCACGGGGTGGTGGAAAGACGAAAAGTGTCCCTGAACCAAGTCCGACGTGTTCACGCGTCAAGCAGCAGACATTTTACAATTTATTGGAATATACGTGAGCGGTGCGTATCTTTTTTTCATAATCTGGTTGAGCCCGCCTGAGTGCAAAAGGCTTTCTCCTATTGGTCGGGTCCAATTAATTTGAAAATTAATGAGAGGGGTTATGGCGACGACTTTGGAGAGATGTCGTACTGTATTGTATTTATGCAGTTTGTTAGTTTTGCATTACGTTTATGCATTGCATTAATGCATTTAGAGAAAGGATATGATTTAAAAGAAACCAACCTTTTTTTACAGACGTGTTGGGCTATAAAGTGCTGTTGCGTTTTTCACTTTAAAGTGTAGCTTATCTATAAAACAAAAATCTATTGGGCCTGGCGTGTAGACCTTAGCAGGACCCTTCTCGAAGCAGAGAAAGATCCTGCTTTGTTTTTGTTTGTTTTTTAAGTTGGGGAAAGTATTCAAACCCACACAATTTTGAGATTTTTCCATTTTTTGGAACTAAACGTTTGCAACATTATTTCGTTTTGTCGTACTTGAAGTAAAGAGCAGTTAGAAGGTAAGATGGTAATGGCGATTGATCGCCTGTCCAAATTTCAAGATTATTTTTTTCAGTCCATTTTCCCCAATTGAGAGAATGAATATTTGGGTGTTAGGCCCTATAGTTTGTTTTCTTTGCACTGCTTGATATCATGGAGTTCTTTATTCATCTACACAACATTGGTAAGATCGAAAAACAAAAATGTTCACAGATTTACATGGAACTTACACAGTTTGAAGATGGTTATAGTAGAAACCGGAACCTCACACTGAAATGTTTCTGTCTAAAATGCTGTATTTTTGGAGAAAAGAGTTATGTCTCACCCCCTAGATCCAAACGGTTTTTTTTTTGAACAATGCGTTGAATGTTGAATTTTCGCGAAACTAATGAAGCGGTTTTTCACTATTTTTTTTCGATACTCGGTTGGCGGATTGAGCTGAAATTTGGACAGATGTGCTATTTCATGCATAGTAATTATGATGAATCAGACATGTCAACGTACGGATGCTATTATATGTGACCTCGATCAGTGCTGTGTTATCCCTTTAAAGCCCCTACACAACATTGGTCGAGGTCAAAAAATAGCATCCATACGTTGTCTGATCCAACAATGCAAGAAATAGCACACCTGTGAAAATTTCAGCTCAATCCGCCAACCGAGTCTCGAGAAAATCGTGAAAACCGCTTCATTTGTTTCGCGAAAATGCAGCATTCAACACCGTACTGTTCCGAAAAATAGTTTAGATCTCGGTGAGACGTTAACTATTTCTTTTACTCATTTCTCACAAAATACACCATTTTAGGCAGAAATATTTCAGTGAGAGGTTTCCACTATAACCATCTTCAAACTGTATAAGTTTCATGTAAATCTGTGAACATTTCTGTTTTTCGATCTTACCAATATGTTGTGTAGGGGCTTTAAGAGTCGTAAACAGTGATACACGTGATATAAAAAATTCTCGTCAAATTCTTAGCTCAACTGAGAAAAAAGAGGGGGAGCAAAAACATTTATCACACTGAGCTGTGAGATGTGAACGGAATCGGTTTTTTTCTTTTTCTTAATACTGGTTTATGCTTTTCCACCGACGGTTATACACGATTGCGTTCCACGCCCCCCCCCCCCTCCACCCCATCCCTAACCCGCCGTCACCACCATCGCCGCAAGCAGCACCATTCATGCGCCTCCTTTCAAACAACGACATTCATGAAATTCCAGTTCTACCACTCATTGGAAACCCACGCATCGGAACTACCACCACAAAGTGAAGTTTTGGGCGTGGCCTTACCAATATTGAGGGCGACAAACTAAAACGTACATACTGTACATAGATATCAAGGCATGTAACCGACTACTACTTTCGATTTGATATAATCGATACTGCTGCATTTATTCTACTGTAGCATGCAGGGTCGCACAACTAGACTTCGCTGATTTTCAAAGAATCGATTAGTTCTGGTCTTTTTATTTTTCAGTGAAGCCTTTCATGAAAATATTTTCGAAAAAACTATTTAGTTCGCAAGCTGATTTTACACTTCATTCTCACAGAATCACACACTACCTTTTGATTTTACCGTTGTTGTTTATTTTCTGTTTCCTTCCTCCTTTACATTTCCTATCCCTCGTAAATTCCGATTAGTCTTTTCATGAATAATTCATTGCCTCATTGCAGTCTGTACGTTTGAGTAAAGTCATCGGCACTAGTAACACTACAAAATGGTAAGTTTCATTCCCAATCTTCTCCGTATTTTCCCCACAAAAACTTCAATGATTTCGTCAACTAATGATATATTCTCTTTGTTTGTTTCGCAGTCCATCTCAGAATCCCAGAAAAATGGTAAGTGGTAAATTCGTTTTAGGAGATATTTTGGAAGATTTTCGTTTTGGTGTCGTGCGACGGACTAGTTCAACTTCGTACGACAAATGAGACTGTGTGTTTTAACACCGGAAACAGAAAAGTGGGAGTGATATGCCCCGATATGCAATTGGGAGTCAAATCTAAACACTAGAACACACCATAACACTGTACTGTAGCTTTGGAAGACTTCTCCCTCTCCCCCCCCCCCCCCATAAAATGTAGTCCGAGTAACTTGGACGTGACAAGTCACCCTTTTTTATCGAATTTTGACATTTTGAGGGACTGTAGTGTAGGAGTGTAGGGTCCAAGGATCATGGCTATGTTACTATGTAATGTAGTCCCACTTACTGGGCCGCTAGGAGCTCCCCTTAAATGAGTTTTGAGATTGTCTGTCGCACTAGCGTCCCACCGCGTTTAATATACAAAAACACTCAACCGAATACTTCTCAACCGAAGGCCTGTATGTACAAACCATACTACATGAAGACTGGGTGCCAGACGGTTTCACGGGTGTTTTGGGGGAAAAATCTGGGGATTTCTTTGGGGTAGTCGAAGTTAAAGTTGGTGTGAAAAATGTTTGCATACTGAAAAGCTTGGACCCTACAGTCACCCGACCCCTCCAAATTTTGGAAAAAAGGGTGACTTGTCGGGTCCAAGTTACTCGGTCTTGGGTCTCCTCTTACTACGAGTAAGAGGAAACCCCAGACTACAATACCTGCATGAATAGTTGGATACCTTTGACCTCGCACAAAGCGCTGTGGTTTTAGTATTGATGGAGACTGGATACAATATCTGTGGATACGAGAGCCAGATTACCGTTAAACTCTGAAATTGTACGCGATTGGACAGGTTATGTAAGTTTTTCTTCAAATTTTGGAGAACGGTAGGGTCTGTGTGGTTTGGACGTTGTCTGGTGTCTCTGTGTGAGTACTTAAAATACTGTACCACTACCAGTGAACTTTGGACAGTGTGGTCTTAGTCAGATATTTTTGTCAGAAATGAATTCCAGGAACAATTGCACACATCCTTCCTGAGGGTGGCTCATACAGGGATGCATCAACAAGTTTTGCACAAAGGCTGCTGACAGCTCATGTAGAGCACACACAGTGCACACTGAACAGTAGGAATGCAAAATAGATTATTTTTCTGCAGAGCGTTCCCACACACTCGACTCTACTTGGCAAATAATCCCCCAAAAAAATTAGAAAATGTCACACTAATATTGGAGTCCAGTTTGTGATTCAAACACAAATTTATTGTGTCCCACACACACATTGTGATCCCAATTTGAATCCAAGTTATCAGATTTCTTGTGTCACTTTGAAGTGTGAAGTGTGAACAGCCGTTAGCCATAGTGATTGCCACATCCACCTTGAGAATGTTCTTTCTTTCTTTTTCTCCCCTTCCTCAGACTACAGAGACACCTTCTCCCTCTTTGACAAGAAGGGAGATGGTAAGATAGAGACAGCCCAGCTGGGTACTGTCATCAGGGCCCTGGGCCAGAATCCCACCCAGGCCGACATCAGGAGGTTTGCTCAAGGATTTGAGAAAGGTTGGCTCCCTTATTTCTCCTCAGACACCTGGTGGTTTTTTGACATGAATTTAACTGTCATGTTTCCACGCAAGGCAGACAGTAACTCACAAGACCAGCCCTGGAAAGGACTGAGTACATGCAAACCTTGTCCGGGAAGAAAGCGTTGAGAAAGGTCATTGCAATTTTTTGAGATGTGGGTCATTTTGGGGGTTGATTTTTCAATTTTTTTAGATTGTCAAAACATTGCTTTCGTTTATATGTGTATCTGTCATTATGTTTTGCGTTGTATAATGAGAGTCAATGGTTAGCAATATAACCATATGCAACTGCTCACATAATATGGATATAAGGTATCATAGTGGTCTAGCTGACTGTGCTTGAGCACACAATCTTGTGGTCCAGCTCCTAATCACAAAACTCATCATAACTTATGATGATGCATGACAGCACTATTCAACCAGCTGCAGTTGAATTTTCAGCAGGTTATTCAATAATAATGGATGCTTTGCAATGGATCGTTCTTAGGGTTTGCAACATTGATATCAAGGATCATGGTATTGAAGCACATCTATAGAGACGTCTTTTGCTCAATGTGATATGTGCTATAACGAACCTTAGCTAAAACGGTTTGTTATCATAATGAGTGACTACAGGGCTTCCTGTGGAGTCTGAAGTGGCAACTTGATCTTCCATAGTCACAAATTGGATACTGAATGAGTGTACAGCCTGCAGTCTAATAATTATGTGGGGACAGGAAGCCCACTCAATGCATCAATGTTATTTCTCTAGATGATTTTGACCCTGGAAGTGGTGAGTTTTGCAAACCTGTGTTGCCACTTGCCACTGAGGTAGGCCACCAGGGGAAACCCCAGTAGTTATTTGTTCTGGGGTTTGTTAATGTCTTTCTCTCTCTTGCTCCCTCCACCACTCAGATCACCGGATCAGCTTTGAGGAGTTTCTGCCTATTCTTGCCTTTACGCAGAAGGTCAAGGAGCAGGGCAACATGGATGACTTTGTGGAGGGACTGCGCGTGTTTGACAAGGATGGGAGCGGAATGATCAGTCCAGCTGAACTACGCCACGTCCTCACCAGTCTTGGTAATAATTCGATCAATTGTTATCAAAACTGTAGAGTGCTTGATGTCTTGGTCTTATGCAGGACCTGCCTCAAAGGCACTCTGCGTTTTAAGGAAGATCGTTCTAGATTTGCTTCTTCTTTTTTTCATTTAAGTCAATTAACAGCAAATTTTACACAAGTGTTACTTTGAAGATTTTTTTAAAGAAAGCCATTCCCATAAAAAAATGGGCCAATAGGATTAAAGTTTTTCAAAAAATGTCCCCTTTATTGAACAACTTGGCTGCAAATCTCTCGGCTTTAAATCAAGATTTCTGTTTTCAAAGGAAAGTCTCCATTCAAGTTTGCCAATCTCTTTATCTTTGAAAAGTTAGACAGACAGAGAAACCCTTCACTGTGTGCAGAGTGAAGATGTCGTCGTCAGCAAACACTGTGTTGTGTGTATCATGCTTTTAAATAGAAGATGCTATTTTATAACAGAAAATTATGATAATTATTTTATACACTGTCTTTGGCATAATACAAGTCAAGGCTAATGTGTATGATGCCCATTGCTTCATAACGTGGGAATTTCTTGTTGCAGGGGAAAAGTTGACAGATGAAGAAGTAACAAGTCTTCTCCAAGCCATGGAAGACCCACAAGGAAATGTGAACTATGAGGGTAAATTACTTGTCTGCCACTTTCCCATCCATAATCACTGTGCCACTGTGTCCTATTTGTTGTGCACTACAACCTTCAGATGGCACAATAATCAATACTGGGCACATTTTCAAAGAGATGCTTTTACTTGGCAATTCTACCCTCATTTGAATAAAGATCACCAACCATTGTTTATGTGGTTTCCATTGTGTTTCAGCTATTGAGTGGGCTACTGTTCTCAAAGTGTAATGCATAAATGTAACCATTTGGGCTGGCAATGTGCCAGTTGTTTATGCACCAAAACATTTTGTGCTGAAGCCATATTTGGTTGATGGCGATAGGCCCTAGATGTTTTGATCTGCTTCAATGCAGTGAGAATGATTCCCTCAGAATTTCACCCCGATTGTTATTCGGTAAACATGTGCCTAAGGGAAACTTCCTGCTATATTAGAAACACCTTGTTATGTTTTATGAATGGTGTATTTCAGGCTATTCTAGCCAGTAAGCATTCAACAGTATTTTTGATAAATTGATTATTTCAAAAGAATTGAGTGGAAAAAGGAACAGCCTATAGCTCAATGTTATGTTGAATTCCAGTTGTGCTATGGAAGCATACCAATGAGTTTACATGGTTTGGTAGTACCTCATACATGTATTTTCCGGTGCTGAACTGTACATGGGTTAGTTTTTGAGCTATACTTTATGCCTAGAAAACCTAGAAGACCAAATCCTTGACATTAAAATGTGGCATTAGACCATTACTGAATCAATGCCTTCCTGTATGCCTCAAAGAATTATCCAAAGCACAGTTTGTGCTACACTATGAACAAGCTTTTGACATATATCCATAGCGATAGTTGTCAGTACAAACCGTGCCATAAGGTGACTGACTGCATCTCTCCGGTGTAGCATCCTGTCTCTAACTTATGGTATTTTGATGTTTTCACTGCAGAGTTTGTGAAGATGGTCCTGAACAACTAGACACAGACTGTACATTTGAATGCTGGATAGTAGAAGACTCACACAACATCCAGTCTCCAACTCTCAACAAGAAAATGAATGTCTGCCATTTCTTCATACAGATTCCCCTTCTGATGGGGAAATAATCATTGAAAAGGATTTGCTAATTTTATTGTTTTCCCTTCATGATGATATCCTTCACTCTATCACTCTAAACATCAAGTCTCACCATAGGCAGTTTATTATAGAAATGTTATGGAGCCTGTTTGTCAGTTTATCATGGATTGCTGCAAACAAAATTATAGATAAGACAATTTACCTTCACAGATTTGCAATGTGAGCTTCGGTTTTGAGCATTGGTGTGCATTTGTATTTATCAACATGCATCAGCATTAAGATCGCCCTGACACTTCTGAAAACAAGTTATATAATATGGAAGGTTCATCCATAATATAGAAGGTTCACCTTTCTGAGCCAAACCTTTCTGAAAACAACCACAGTCGATGGTAGTGCTAGGACTAAGGTCTGAACAGTTTCTGACCCAGACATGAGATTTTGAATTTTTTTTTTTCTAAAAGAACTGATACAGGGACGTGTTGGAACATCTTGTTGTAACATCTATGCATGTTGTACATTGTTTGATCGGTATGTAGAGGTAGAATACAGTCACCACCACAGATGGCAAACTAGTGTCGTGTCAGCTTTTGAGCATAAACCCCATTCCCTGCGGGAGTTTACAATCACCAAAAAACATGGCTCTAAATTAGACCAGAAGTTTCTATCTTCATCAATCATCAATGTATCCAATATATATATATATTCAGCCTGATGGTGTGACCTGGAATAAGAGAGACCAAATAGCAAAGCTCTTAAGTGCTTTAAGTGTGCATGGCAATCAGAATACGATGTGTATTTACAAGCATAAGACATGCTAGCAAAGAGAGAGAAGACTGGCAGTATCTACGTATAAGAAGATGCAATTGTGGATAGATCTTGAATGCATTGATATAAGTCAGTAGGAGGAAGTGTATGCACCCACTCCTGTGTCTCCCCCAGTGCAGCAGGGTTAGGGTCAGCAAATCCCACAGACAGCATGATACTCCTGTTGCATCTTAATGTGGAATAGGTAGGCCTGCCATACTGATGATGCAAACCACACCGCAGTGTAATTCCACAGTCCATCCTTTTTCATGGATTTTTGCCATTGGGTTATCTACCAAGTATCACGTAAGAGGAACGAAGCACCTTGAGTTTTCCACCACTATTTAACCCATCATGAAGTTTAATCAGGCGGTGGATTTTATTTTACCAATTTTGATTGGACGAAATAAGTGAGGAACAAATTCTGCGTGGACGATACTTCTGAAAGGGAAAAGAAACAAAATTGTCAATAATTATAAGTACTAATCCGCCCTTAATAAATATGCAATGTCTTAGCGTCAATTGTATCTGAGCTACCAAGTATCATCATACTTTTGATGATGATAAACTAATTGTTTTAGCTTAAATTCTAATAAGTGCATATTGTAGTTTTAAAGTCAAACCATATTGTAACCACAACCTTGCTTAAGTTTAATGATTTAATGTTTCCATGTAGATATTTATTTTGGTGTTTAAGCTTTATATAAAATTTTGACAAATGCATGCACACACTACGGTTTCTCAGCTTCATCTGCTGGAATGGAAATATCCGTTAGTAATAAACTTCATTGGCACAAACATTGGTGCCTCTGAACTACAGCCAAGGGATCATAATGAACAATGAATCTCCCCCAGTTTTGTGAATAAGATTTCCCAAAAGTGGCTCATCACTAATATCTTCATCATAAAACATGATATTGCTGTTATGCCTTCGAGTATAATGAGGGGGACTATTGTATTGCATGTGTTCAAATGGTTTGGGGGGATTTCTGTTCCCATATCCAGACACAATTGGTAACGTTTGGTTCCTTTCATCTTGATTTTTTGGAAGGATATGTCACCTTTTTCGAGTCACATTCCTAATTTGGTGGGTGTTTTGTGATAGTAAAATCTAAAACTCTTGTAGAAACAAATAATAACTTGTAGAAAACAATGTACATTGAGTTTGTCCTGTGCTTCAGTTTGGTTGTTTTATTTGTTTCATTTACCTTTGGGTTGGAGTGGGTACGTTGGTTGCAGGCGGGTTGGATTAAGTTAGCTGTGGGAGAGGTATGCTTTCCTTTTTAAACATTGGGGTTTTGAGTTGCTATTGTTGCAAAGGGTTGTGGTTGAATTTGGTTTGGGGAAAGCCCATCGAGATGAGACCCGACTGTCTAGGGAATGGAAGGGATGAATTGGAACTGCAACAGTGTGCTCGTTTTCATTTGTAATAGTTTGCAGAATGTCTCCGTGTTGGATGTCATGCAAAGTCAACTGAGGCAAGTCTTTCTACTCTTGATGCTTCCATTTCTGAAGACAAGAACCGAAAGTCGGAGATCTGTGTGTGAAACCTCATTTCTGAGGGGTAGACCGTTGAAATAGTCATGACAAACAAGTGAATCAGCTCGGTGAGCTGTGCACATGATGCGGTTTTTTCCAAAGTACCTGACTAAAATTCTCTCTACACACTGTCCAAATGCTGATTGTCGGAGAAAAGCAGCAAATGAGTGATCTAAATTCTTGAAATGTGGATCGCCTTAACCTTCATTCGATCGTGAATGAATTTTGGCCTGAAAGCCTGACCGTAAAAAGTTGGCGGAATGTGGCAATGTGTTTTGGTGCTCTGTAAAATTGGCAGCTTGTCCAACCATGGTCCAATCTCCGTAAGACCACCAACCTACCGGGTAAATTTAGTCTCTGTCCTGGTAAACTACACCGGTTAAAATCAATCAGTTTTCACTTCGGAGACGTGAGCAGTAACCTGTGACCGATTCAGATTTCTGAAAGGTGCGAAGGCTGTCATCAGTGTCATAACGTTGTCAGATCAACAACAGAAACCTCCGCGGACGCTGCACTGCAAGTCTGTCCATACTGTATTGAATTTAAACCCCTTTTTTTGCAGATCGATAAAATCCTTCAACAATCCGTCAACAAGACGCAGAACCGCGTCACCCCAGGCCAAACAAAGGGAAGCAACGGTTAGGGTCTATCGTCGACAAGTTTTATGGGTGACTGACGGCGGTAGTGAAGGGACAACAACCCCGTTAGCACTGCACGGGATGTTTTGAATGACAGCACCCATCGACAACAACAAAACTACCGATTGATAACATCCTGTGGATGATCTGATAATCGCCCGTCTCGTCCTAGCCGTTCCAGTGTTAATCCTTCAACGGAATAGGAATTCCACGCCCAGGGCTCAACGGGCAGTATCAATATTAAACGCATCATTCAAAGTGACGCAAAGTCTCGTTTCGGGGGGCGATCCCGAACCCCATCGCACGTTCTGTTCATCGTTCGGCTTCTTGGCTTATCCGGGACAACACCCAAAGGTGAGTTCCTCTGCCGACCTCAGGGGTGATTTATTTTCGACCGCTGTTTGTTTTGGTATTAAGCCATTGGTATTAAACTACCCACCCCGGGGAAATTGCAGTTTCCTGTTTGTTAACGATGCACAGTATTTATGGTACACATGCAAATGAAACTGCTGCGATTACCAGCTCCAATTTAAAAAAAAATGACAGCAGCAGCCAAACCAGATCAAGCAGATCAGATCAAACAACAGGATATGAAAACAGATGGCAGTTTTTGAACAAGTTGAACTAATGTTGCAAACTGCTAAAATTACCAAAATGCAAATCTTAAAATTTAGTGGGCCTGACGTTTCGATCCTAGCAGGACCTTTCTCAAAGGCAGAGTCTTTTGAACTTATGAAAAAAAACCCCGATTGATATAGCTGAACCCCATAGTTACAATGCTCTGGTCTAGCTGTCTATCTATATTTCGTGAATTTTTATTTGACAGGAATGTATATTCCATCGCCTCTCAGGTCAATACAAGTGCAAGCCAAAATATTGATATTAGCACCTTGGTGGCCAACGTGAAATGGTACTTCACGTAGGTCAGTAAGTAATTGCTTTGTTGAAATTAGATAGGCGTATGACAACTTCCAGGACATGTGGAACAAAGCAGTGCAGAGGAGACAAATAGTTGTTGGCTTCAGTTTTCAAATCTCAAGAGGTTGTTGCCCGCCATGGGCAATTGCAGCGTTATAAAATGGGCCTGTTGGGTGTGTCGAGCGCAAACTTTCTGCCTTTTGTTTTAACAAATTTGACAAATTAAGATATTTTTGTCGTGCACAGGCCTATATTAACACCCTTGAAAGTTGAAAGGACATTATATACTATTCAGCATGGGCATAACATTATCGCAAGTTTGAATTGAAAAGCTTTGCAACATTTACCTAAACGATTATGGAACCTAACCCCATGGTAAACACGTTCTCCTAAGTTACTAGAATGCAATTGTAATTTTCCCCAAAAAATGCAAGAGCCAGGGAATTTATTTTAGCAAACAATTAATTCGGTCAATAGTGTGTAATAATTCAGCGTCTCGTTTAGACTGTTGAAAGTGTCGAGCGCCACCAATGTCTGGATTCTGGACAGTAATTGTAATTTTGATCCAGTGGAGGGGAAAGATCGAACAGAATCTCGCGCATTTTTTGTTTGGGGGGGGGGAGCCTCTGAAGAAGCCGATACTTATTGAGTGAAATGAGGCAACGGCTGGTGTGTATGTGTCTTGGTGAGTAAAACCAGTCGAAACAAAAATAGATTGATGCGCGATCGCTAAGCGCCGTGCACCTGCCGCGCGTAACGAAAGATCGGTTAATAAGAAGTGTTAATTGATGGGCGATCCTTTGCAAAACAAATGCCGTGTCTTTCTAGAAGTAGAAGCTTAATAATCTAGCCTTCCGCCATGAATTTGGATCAGACTCAGTTGTAGTCCCGGGGTAAACAGATCCTCGACATCCAGTAATTATCAGAGGGTATTGAAGATCTGTTTGCGGGTCTAGCTAAAAAGAAAAAAAAAATCGAATGCCGGCCTTTCCTCAATGGATCGCAGAAATGTCGATGAAAATTTACCATTGAGGGGGGGGGGGGTGGGTTGAAATATAATCCAGGAATGAACCCCAAGCTACTTAGATCCATTTCTTTGTCTGAGCTGTTGTGTGAGGTAGTCTGGATTTGATATATAATTGACCACCTGGCCTTCTCCTTGTGCAAAAATAGCCTGACTAGGAAGACAATCTCATCCGGATTAAGTCTTCATTGTTTGAATTGTTCAAGATTGGATTGCACCATATTGCATAATACATGTAGGCCTACTAGGATTTATTAAGCTAATGGTCACAAGAAACATCCACACAGAATTCATTATGTTTTGTAAGGGTTTTCACAGCTAGTCTTGTGGCTATAGTTTGAGATATGCAAAAAATGGGCAGAGAAATGCATTGAATAATCAATAATCATCAGCATATTTCAGCATTGCATATTATATTCAGACCTCATTCCTAGGGCTTACATTCCCTGCACCAATTTGATAAGTTGATCAATAAGAAAATTACACCACATGTGGGTGTATGATTTTCACCACAAATTTCCCAATTCAATTACCTCAGGACGAAGGCAGATGGTCATTGCCTGCCAGAGGCAACTCCATAAACTTTACCACGTTGGAAGGATGCAAGTTTAATAGTCCTTAATTCGATCAATTGGTGGATGGCCGGCTGGTTGTGTGTGCTTGGGTCTGTGAGGTGGTGTTTACCAGGGAACCAGGCTGTCGGCTATAAGAGACACATGCATTACGGCAGCACTAGTACCAAAGGGGCCACAATTCTTTTGGTGGCATTTTTTACTGTGGGCTGTCTTATGGGGTTAACGTTTGCAGTACTCAAAGTTGTTTTTATGTAGTTCAGGCATTTATTTCTTATTTTTATTTTTTCACCTGGGGTTAGGGGGAAAGGATGGGGCTACAGAGGTCCAAGTGTTATTTGCTTTATACTGTATATCTGAAAACAACAAAATTGTGGTGCTGTAGATATAATTATTTGAAGGCATGTTAGAGTTAATTGTGAACCGCTGCCCTTTGCAATCACTTGGTGTCCCTGGTCAATGGTCATTGCCTTGGTGCCTCTGGTCATTGCCTTGGTGCCAATGGTCATTGCCCTGATGTCTTTGGTCCTTGCCAATTGGTGCATCTGGTTATTGACTTGGTGCCCCCCCCCCCCCGGTTGCTGCCTTGATGCCCCTGGTCATTGCCTTGGTGCCCCTGGTTGCTGCCTTGGTGCCCTGAGGTCACTGTCTTTGTGCCCCTTGTTGCTGCCTTGGTGCCCCCGGTTGCTGCCTTGGTGCCCCTGGTCATTGCCTTTTTGCCCCTGGTTGCTGCCTTGGTGCCCCTGGTCATTCCCTTGGTGCCCCTGGTTGCTGCCTAGCTTGGAGCCCCCTGGTTGCTGCCTTGGTGCCCCTGATCATTGCCTTGGTGCGCCTGGTTAATTGCTGCCTTGGTGCCACAGTTCACTGCCTTTGTGCCCCTGGTTGCTGCCTTGGTGCCCCTGGTCATTGCCTTGGTGCGCCTGGTTAATTGCTGCCTTGGTGCCCCTGGTTGCTGCCTTAGTGCCCCTGGTTGCTGCCTTGGTGCCCCAGGTCACTGCCTTGGTGCCCCCGGTTGCTGCATTTTTGCCCCTGGTTGCTGCCTTGGTACCCCTGGTCATTGCCTTGGTGCCCCTGGTCATTGCCTTGGTGCCCCAGGTCACTGCCTTGGTGCCCCTGGTTGCTGCCTTGGTGCCCCTGGTCATTGCCTTGGTGCCCCTGCCTGGTCATTGCCTTGGTGCCCCTGCCTGGTCATTGCCTTGGTGCCCCTGCCTGGTCATTGCCTTGGTGCCCCTGCCTGGTCATTGCCTTGGTGTCCCTGCCTGGTCATTGCCTTGGTGCCCCAGGTCACTGCCTTGGTGCCCCTGGTTGCTGCCTTGGTGCCCCTGGTCATTGCCTTGGTGCCCCTGCCTGGTCATTGCCTTGGTGTCCCTGCCTGGTCATTGCCTTGGTGTCCCTGCCTGGTCATTGCCTTGGTGTCCCTGGTCACTGCCTATTTGTGCCCCTGGTCCTGCAAGGATCAAAACTCCCCTTCTCAGTCTATTTATTTTAGATTCCAAACTTCACTAGTGTAGGGTGTTAACATCCTGAGTGAAATCATCTTGTGTATAATTTAAGAGATTAGCCATTTGGCATGATTCAGTGGGAGGCAGGCTATTTATGGTGCTAAAAAATGAGGAAAGGCTACACAATTTATAACGTACGTAATTGAGAACTGTCACTACTCTGCATCAGGGCTTTTTACGAAGCATGGACCGGAGGAAATTACATTTCACATGAGCAGAACTGTCCACATTGGCAGTACATTTTCTCACCTGCACATGATTTGCTCTCCGGTAAAAATGGAGACAGACATCAGGGAATGATAATCAAGCCCATGATGACAGCTTCAGTTTACAATAAGAATCTGTCATCGCAATCAGCCAGCAAATCACACTTGCACTCTGGTTAGATTACTGCATCTTGATTGTGCAGGGGGCACACCCACTGTGCAGATGATCAGCTGAGTCTGGTGTACGTGTGCTGGTGATTCCATAGTGGTTATTGAATTGGCAAGGGTAGACCTCCAGAAGATATAGGTGACATCCACTTGGCCACATTGCCAGTGCCTGCCTGCCTGCATGGTGAACTCCTTCACACACAGAGCAGCGCTCACACAGCCTCATGATCACCCCACCCCCTTCAAGTATATGTTAATTACATTGAGGACCTGGGTAGTGGTACAGGGCTACTGCACACACGCCACACACAAAGCTCCTCCCCCCACGTCACTGTAATGCATGTACATGTATGTACTACATGTACACCATCAATGCGCATATACATGTACATGTACATGTACATGTACATGTAGATGCTATTCTGCCCAGCTTACACACTGCATGCTCTACACTGCATGCATCAGCCACGCTCACTGGCCATTCCATAGAGCATGCTCAAACAGAGAGTGCAGGACTGACACCCTCTCTAAGCAGGGTCCTATCAAAACAACAACAAAACAAAAATCACCCACAGCAGTGGGTTTCCTTGTATGGATTATTACCACCTGGATGACACTCAGTGTATCTCGGGTAAGTTGTGGTGCAAGATATCCTTACTTTTTCCCCCTTTTTTCAGTAGGATTTTTTCCAGGTAGCTGACTAGCTGGTAAAAGTGGTAGATACATGGTTGTTTGTTGTCCAGAATGTGGCTGGATTGTCTTGTGTGTAGAGGCATGCACTCACACACAGTGTTTGCAGTAAGTGTCAGTGTTGTGAGACTGTCATCGCCTGTGCAGGTTGTATTTTCGTCAAGTGGTGTGACACTATAGGCACACTGAACGTGCTATGATCTCTCCAGGAGTTACAACCTCCGCATAACAAGGCACTTCAGGTGTGGTATGTCTATCAATATCATTCTTGCGTGCAATTTTCACAGTCCATTTTCATACACATACATTAAGATGTCTTCTTTAGATAAAAAATCAGTCTAATTTTAAAAAAGCAAAAGAGACATTTTACAAACTGCTCGCTCACTGAAAAGATCAAAATTATCAAAATTTCAGGACAGAATTAGAGGGTCTGGCATTTTGGTCCTCTCAGATTTCCTTTCTTAGCAGCAGTCAAATAATTTCTTGATTGATCTGAAAAATTCTGAATCAATTTGAAACAACTATTGGAATTTGTTACTGTAATACAGAAACATTGTAAACTACTCATTGACTCCAATGACTTAGAAAGAAAATCATAAATCTTCAGAGGTCTGACATTTTTATCCTTGGGGGACCTCCATCTAAAGTTCTAAACTTCATAATTATTATTATTTGGAATGCACTTTG
Organism: Luidia sarsii; assembly: GCA_949987565.1. Taxonomy (NCBI): domain Eukaryota; kingdom Metazoa; phylum Echinodermata; class Asteroidea; order Paxillosida; family Luidiidae; genus Luidia; species Luidia sarsii. The sequence goes on along the minus strand of OX465106.1, from coordinate 10,821,331 downwards.
AATGATACCCAGTTCAGTCAAGCAGGTCACCACAGTAATCCCAACTGCTGACTGATTGACCACCAAGACCTGAAAGTACTCGGTTAGGTCTTCAGGTTGTTTGCGTCGGCAATGGTCTTGTACACAATCAGTTTGTGCAAGTGCGTGTTCATGTTTCTTCGTTGTGCAACTGTATTATTGGTGTCTATTGGTGTCCCAAATATGTTGTCCTCGTGGCTGTATAAATGTTTGCTGTAATTAATCCACACGTACACATAGCTTTGATTTTTAGTGTGGATAGAGTCTTTTTAGAGAGCAGAGTGCATATAAATGCATGGAACTGAAATCCCCCAAAGCAGAATGTGCTTAGTTAGTGCAGTGCACTAGTCAGACTAAGTTAGACCCTACTATTGTGACAGTAGGAGTCTTAGCTTCACTTGTTGCAAGATAAGTTGTGTTTTTGGACAGATTTTTGGTTGTTTTTTGTTTTTTTCATCCAGTGTTTTGTGCCTGCCTTTCCCTCCCTCCCCCTTGCCTTTATAGCATCAGCACCCCACCCTGGATTTGTAGTAACCAGCCTCCCCTTGTTGCTCGCTCGCTCATCCACCGTCACCACCACCACCACCACTACCACAACTGCTGTCACACCGCTGCGATGGCCGATGTTGTAGCCCCGTCCACCGAAAACCTTGGGGCTTTGCGGGCCTCGGCCTTTGAGCCGGTTGCCCCCAACAACAACGTGCCGGAAAAGCCGGCCTGGAATGGGGCGGGGACTGGGGTCGGGGACGAGCGGCTGGACTCGCCGCTCCAAAATGGGGGTGCTCTTGCTGTGTCCAATGGGCACTCGTACACAGTGGCTACAGCCGAGGCAGACCGAATCGTGAGTGCCAGTGCCGGTGTAGACATTAATGGGCTCGTAATTGATGCCCATGGTGAGTGAACACAACCAATATCTCCATCTTGCTTTAGTTTGTTGTGGTCTTTTGGAAGTGGGGCTTTCTTCAGAAGCCTTTTGTGCTCCCCCCATCCTAATCCTGTTCTGATTTGCTGTGCAATTGTTGTTGTGGTGTGCACTAACTTCCCCAATACCCTTGACAGTCCTGGGGGGTTGCAGGAAAATATTATCTACAGTATTTTCTACACACAAAATGTTGGCCATTTCCTAACTTGGAGCATATCAAAAATATCAACAATATACATAGATGACTCTGCGAACATGAGTGACATGGGGGTAGAATCATGATCAGGGATTTATACCACAAAAACTTTGTTAGACTAAAAATCAAGATTCCAATCAGCAAATATAAAAATTTAAAAATACATGTATGGACACTATTGGAGCAATATTACCCAAAGTCAGCAAATTGGCTTTCGAGTTTTTCACCCCTACAACTTTGAGTGGCACTGTGCTTGGAAAAGGGCTGCGTAAGAAAGGACTCATTTTCGCAGAGTGTGTCACAAATGTCACACGAGGCAATGAGTAACAAGTATCTTGGGACAAAGGGCATTTCTAAATAGAAGTAACTTGGAGACAAAGGGCATTTCCAAATGTGTTGGCTATGTCCAGAAGATGCATGCAGGTTTATGGAAGTTTGCTTCTGGCCATTTAATTGCCACCGGCTTTCATAGACTTGTGGGTAAAATTAAACAGGAGCCGGTGTGTTCACACACAGCCAAACTATACCGCTCTGTAGAATAAAAATCCAATTTGAAACCACATCCACTTCACAGTTCACACGTTGACTTTTGATCCTCTGCAACCCCCCTCAAAACAAATCAAAACCAAACAAAATAAAATGTGACATGTGACAGGGCTGTAACAATTACCAAGTTTTTAGTTTTGTTTGGTTGTTTTGTGTGTGCTGTATCTAACCGGTGGCATGGTTTGCATGGGAATGTTATACTTGTTCATAAAAAAATGAAACAAATATGTAAGTGCAACTGTGCTCTGTGGAGTCCCATGCCTTGTGCGTGTACTTGCCTGCTTGCCCATGATTTGACTGATTAACCTTCCATGTATATAGGTGGATGCTTGCTTTTCTTTTACTCAAATACATGGTACTCATAGGCCTACGTGAAAAAAGCTTGGGAGACAGAAAACCCATGTCCCCTTTTGGCCACTGTACATATTGGATTTTAATACCCTGACATGTTATGCGAGCCAATATGCATAATCTAAGCAGTCAATCCTCTTTGGGATGATACCTAATTGATTGCCCTGCGTAGGAAACCATGCATGAAAATTGTGGAGCAATTAATTACCGTAGTGTTTGCGCTGCATTTCTGTGCACATTTGATATCCAATTTTGTTATATCCATTTTACAAAGATGACACCCTGAAATGGGTGAAAACATACACAATTACATTGAATCAATGGATGCATTACTTTGAAAATTGAAGTGCTGTATTGGACTACAATTAGCCTGAAATAGGAGTATTGTTAAATAAGGCAATCAGTTGTGCCTGCACTATACGCAATTTAGTCCCAACATAATTCTTTCAAATGTCAAAGGTTAATGTAATCTGAGCAAGACCCGCAAATATAAGCAAAATGAATCTCATGATATTGAAGATCTTGCTGTGTTTTTTAAACCAAACTTGATTTTCTGCCTCCCGAAATGCTGAATTAAGAAAAAGAAAATGTAAGGGTCACTTTGACCGCAGGTCCAATCTGCACCTACGGCATAATGTACACTTACATATTTCCCACGACGCATTTTGTGGACAATAGAGCGTTTTTGTGGGGGAAAAAACCTCTCAGGGAAGAAAGGAAATGGGCGAGGCTGGCCGTGTCCGGAGTGTATCATGATAACTCCCAAAGGCTGTGCTCTGAATTAGGGTCTCGCAGATTCCTATCTGTAAATATCAATTGGTTGTATGGAGGAGACGACCATGGCTTGTCCTAGAAGAGGTTGTGTGTAGCAGACTCCCCTCAGTGCCATTGCTCACTTACAAGAGAGGTTTTACACATGTGCTATTGAAATAATTTTCAATGTAAACCCATTATAAAAAAAAAAAATTCTAAAGGTCCTGCGAGGATTGAAATGTCAGGCCCTCCTTATTATTTCTGAAGAAGTAAAAAAAAGAAAAGAGAAAAGGCAAAGACAACTTTGCCTGGAGTCTGGGCTAAGATTTGTGCCTGAGATATGTGCCTTATCGTACCAGCATACTAAACCACCTGAGCTATCTCGACACTATGCTGGACCTTAAGTGGGACCGTTGGACCTTCCCAAATAATCAGCTACTTTGCTGACATGAGGCCACCAGTCAGAAACATTTAACCTCCTTGATGCAGAATGATTTGCTCTAAAACAGGCTACAGCAGTTTGGTTATCACACAGGGTGATGCTGTTTTTTAAAACTTCCCCAACACATTGAGCTCATTCTAGTTCAATCTCTTTTACCCAAGGGATGCATAACGCATTTGCCATATCCCCCACCCCATGTTGTGTGATCCCATCAGAGCAAATGTCAAATACCGTACCATCCAACCGCATTGGTAGATGGTGTAACACATGGTGCCAGATTGTATTTTCTGTCCATCTGTGTTTGTCATTCCTCTATTAAGGATGGGCGGATAGGAAGAAAAATGTTGATTGAAATAACATCAACCCTCGGCCGTGAACTGGATGTATCTGGTAGATCTGACATGAACTCAAATAGGGTAGAGCCTAGAGGGCATTAATTATTCTTCTCCACCTGAGAACTCCTATGTCTGGACTCTTTTTGGAAGGGGATTTTGACATGATGTTGAAGCAAGTTGTTAGGAGTAAAAAGCTAAAAAGCCTGGTTCTGAAGACATACACACATGTAACTTGAGTGCTGTATCTTTTAGCTGCTTGATTGATGGGCAGTTAATATATGTATAGTCAAAAGGAATGGCTGAAGATCATTGGTGTTCATCTCAGGAGTCTTTATTTTGACTAAATCACCCGTGGTGAATATTTATTGTATAAGAATCAGAGAAAGTATATGACATGGATGATGGAGTTAACGTTATGCTTCCCCAATGTAAAGTCTGTAATGTAATGGACACAGCACAAAATTGGCTCTCACACGTTACATGTGTACGTTTTGACCCATGTATTGCATTGATTGGTTCACACTGTTCAAGCATACATGCACATGGGTCATAAGCAGAAACGTGTTCAAAATTTGCTTGCTTTATGCATATTTGTGCGTAACTACCCACATGTTGCATTGACTTCATGTATGTACTACATGAGTTGAAACGGCACACAGGCTCTCATGCTACCGCTTTCTACATGTGTCAAAATTTTCAACATGGATCAACTACTCTCAACCATAGCAGAGTTAGTTTCAAGACGGGTGTACATGTACATCTAGCACTTAATACAGGTTAACGCATGTGTTAAAATCTTGCAGTGTATAGGTTAAATATGGGTCAAAGCCATCAACCTGGTGAATTTTTGTTGTGCAAAAAGCCTGTATCATCCCCTGTAACGGATCATCTGACCATTGGTCAGTCGCGCAGGTGACTATCTGTCCATAGGGAAGTCACCCATCTCTCACCCCTCCCTCCCAATGTCCAGTACATGTTTGCCTCCTTGGTGAGCAAGAGGGCGGGGTCAGTGGAGAAGGGTGAGGGCTGAGGGGAAATTTAGTTAGGAATGACCCCCAAAAGTTTCACCAGGGGAAAAGAGCTCATATTCAAGCTAGTACTCCCTCCACCAACAGCCCCCACCTTTTCCATACCTTCTCCCTTCTTTCCCCATGCAACCTGCTGGCTCGCTGCAGAGCAGCCAAATTACAATGAGACCCAGGCCCACAGTGGGCCAGATAATCTCATTAGGGCCAAATTCCTGCAGGCCATCACGCTGATGACTAGGCTGGGGTCTCCTTCCATTGTTTGCCAGGCGGATGCAAGAGCCTGCGAGTTGCTTGCCTCCGTTGCCTGCCCATGTCCCTGTTCTGTCCGGCGCTGAAAACAGAGTGCAAATATGAGGAGTCCCTGCCCCTCTTAGGCTGATGTGCTTGATTATAGTTTGGACTTTGGAGATGTCCATGCTCCTACACAAAGAGAGAAAGAATGAATGCTGTAATCTCAACTGGGAAACCAAATCTTACACCTCCATTTAGTTGTTGCTTTGTCCTGTGGCCCAAACAAATTTGGGGGATGGGGAGTTTTGAGCTCGGGCACATCTTTGGGGGAGAAAACAACTTGAGTTATTTTTCATCTGGAATGGAAAAGAAGAAACGTGAAGGAAAACGAACACCTTGGCACAATGGATTTTCAAGGGCATGTTGATACATGTAGTTTTTTTAATCTCTCAAGGTGTTCATGCTAGCACGAAAAAGCGCAATTCACAATTTGCCTTTTTGATTTTTGAATCATGATTCAAAATTGGCAGTCCATCGTGTGTTTTTCGGAAATAGTGTGATTTTTGCTGGGGGCTGCATACAGCATGTGTGTTAAAGGCCCAATACAACATTGGGAAGATCGGAAAACATCGATGTCCACAGATTTCCTTCTAATTTACACAGTTTGTAGATGGTTACGATAGAATCCTCATGTTGAAATCTTACGGTCTGGGATGCTGTACTTCCCTAGAAATCTTCACTCAAACATTGACAAATAGTTTATTACTCGCAAGTCATAAATTGTTTCTTACACAACAGAATGGTGCAAAAACCTTGACATTTGTTTTCCCTTTTCTACTTTCTCAGATCACCATTTGAGCTAAAACCTTCGCAGGATTGCTTTTTTGGGATCCATGTTTAATGGTTTAACACACAAACTGTGGCAATCTTTTGACCTTTACCAAGGTTGTATTGGGCCTTTAAGCCCCTAATGCTCCCAATTGTGTTGAAGAACACCATAATTGAATGTACTTGAATGCGCAATGGTATTGCACAAAGCACCATACAGCATTTCTGAAGGCTGGATTTAAATTTCTATATCGTTGGCCAATGACTTGATCAAGGATATTGTGTACAACAGTTGCATTGGCCACAGTCCAAGTTTGGACTCCGAGTTTGAGCAAGAAGAGGGGAGCACAGTACCCACTCTATCCACTGGGTGTTTCCATAGAGCTCCTTGCTTTATGGTGTATCCATAGCCAAGCCTGTCTGCCACCTGTCCCACTTGTCACCCAGCTACCCACTGTCCACTTTATACAAGCGCGTAAGATTGATTGCAACCCGGGTTATTCATTCAATGAAAAGAGCAGGGCCCCAAACCACTTTCCATGCACATCCCTGTTCAGTGGCAGGGCATGCACTCCATGATGGGAAAGATTACTGACATCGATAAACATTAGTCGCTTACAGGCTGGCATGACTGTCAACATTACCATGCCCTCATCAGCAAGAAAAGACTCCCTACACTTGGCGTGGCATTTTATACACAAAGCTGAGTATTGCCAGAGCTGATTTCAAACTGTTCTTGAGTAATGACCTGGCAGAGGCTATAACACTGTCCACCAATCATGCCATTGACAAACATACTTTGTTACTAGACACACATATATCTCTATGACATTGTTTCTAGCACTTGCTTCTGCGTCAAAATCAAAACCGACTTTGTTGTTCCAGTGTTCTCTGTTCTTGAAACAGAACCTGGTGAGTTCCATTCCAACAAGAGACATTGTTGTCCTACATTGTTGTCTTATATGAAGTAGAGTATTAGTGCCGTTCCCATTGAACAAATAAGTGAAATAACCACCATTTGAATCGTGATACAAAACCCAGGTTTTTTTGCTCAGGCAAAAAAATCGTGAGCCGATTGTGATTAGCAATTGTGGTCGAATGGCGGGTGTATCTTTGAGTTTGGCCCATGCAGGGAGCTACATAAACATGTACATGGCCAGCATTTCCTGTCAGTTTGAATGCGAGTGGTGCATTGTGGGATTTAAAAAAACCCAGTGCCATTCAGCAGAGCATTCCCACACACACTGCACTGCATGGCAAATAAACGCAAATATTTAGAAAAGTCTCACTAATACTAGTTGAGCCCGAATCACGAATCAAATCCCCCTTATAATCGCATTTATTGTGTCCCCAGTCCCCACACACACAAAAAGTGGAGTTTGAATCACAATTCAAATCGCTATCCAAATAATCACATTTTTCTGGGACAGTGGAAACATCCCTATTGACCAATAAACCACACAAATGAAAAAGTTCACATTGCAAACTTCACTGATAAAATACTTTAGAATTATGAAGGCTATTGAAAAAAAAACCAGACATGTATTCATTCATATCAGACTTTGACGATGGAATGAAAGAGAGAGCATACAAAACGTTTTGGAGTGCATTTAGACCAACCAGTTACTAAAATTTAAAAGGTGAACATTTGCCAGAGCACCTAGAGGAAAATCCAAGTACAAATAGTACAAAGATGGCACCTATAAACAGGAACAAAAGGTGGCTGGAAGTTCTGGAGCATCAACTTACATGTAAAGAGAAAGAGAGAATTTGAAGCCATGGCTTAAACCCATTTCATGGATTTCACTTTCATCTCACTATTATCTGATTTCATACTGACGTCCCTTTCAAATCTATCTTTTGAGGTTGATCTCAAAGTCTCCAACAATATGATACAAAAATGCAAATAAGATTAGCCACTGTTATGAAAATGAACATCCCTAAAATGGTATTGAAATTTCAGCTGTAATGAATCACGTATTTCCCCTCCAATGTCATAAATACCAGATGACTGCCATTCTTATGGTGTTCTTTTTTCAAGGAAATTGCTTTCCTTGAATCTCGCACTTGTATCCCGTTGTCTGAATTCACTCTGGATGACCTTGATGACTGCTCAAAGTTTAATGAGATTCCTGGCATTTCTTACTGGAGATATTGTTTCCTGACCCACGACCCACGACCCTCCTTCCTCCATGCATGCTGTTTTCCTTTTCCGTCATTTCATGCTGTGCTCTCTCACTGCGAAATAACTCGCCGAGCACAAGACATGCTCAGTCAGCCTCAACCCCAGTCGTCGTTCCAGGATGGAATAACCAACCCAGTCACATGACTGCATTCCCAATTTTCTTTTTCCATTCAAAGGTTTTTTCTCTCTCTCTTTTTCCAGCTGGGATGCTCTTTTTTCATTCTTTTTGTACAGTATACGGTAATCAAATGAACATGCAGTAAACATGCAGTGTGACCTAAGTCAGATTCTAATATAAGCTGTCACTGTCAGGCACAGACTGCAAAAGAAATTCTGCATGGGCCAATCAATTCTTCATAGCAGTGTAAAAAGCCATTTTTTTCTCTCTTTAACTGCTAATTAACTAAAGGTGATATACAAAAATGTTGCAAACTGCTTACTGACTAAAATTACCAAAAAGTAAATCTAAAATTTAGTGGGCCTGACGTTTCGATCCTAGCAGGACCTTTCTCAAAGGCAGAGTGACAAGGACAAAACAGATACATGTACACGAAGGCATGTATCTGTTTTGTCCTTGTCACTCTGCCTTTGAGAAAGGTCCTGCTAGGATCGAAACGTCAGGCCCACTAAATTTTAGATTTGCTAATTAACTAGAAAGACTTTACAAATGATTTGAAAGTTTTGGAGGGCCCAGCATTCTGATCCTGTAAAAGGATGCCATTGGTGCTGTTATAGCAAATGTTAGGTTTTTGTATTCTAAAAAAAAAAAGCTCCTGACTAACTTAAATGACCAAAATGAAAATCTTAACAAGTTGTCAGGCCCTGAATGCAAGTGGTTAACAATGCAAGTAATTCATGGTTATTAATTCAGAAAGTTTCCCTGAAATAAATCATTCAAAGCATAGTACAGTTTATTTTCAGGTACAGTTGTATATCTGGGATGTTTTGACATCCGAAAGATTATCTTATTTCCACTCAGGGAAACATCAAGGTAACTACAGTAATAGGCCTATCCATCAAAGAATCTCCCTTTGAAGAAAATGGGACATAACATCAACTCTATTCAAATGACAAATTAAACTGTATCTCTGTGCAACTCTTTTTCCCTCTGGCTGATTCCATCAGGCAGTGACCCATTTTCCATGAAGGGGAATCTCAGTTTCTGTATGAATCAGAAGGGAAGCTTCACAGTTGGCACTCATGGCTTCTGCTAGAGGGCTGTCTGGGTACATGTCTTTTGGGCATCCTTCAAGTTTGATGTATGTACATGTACTTAACTCCCCCCCTTCCCTTCCTATAATCTTCATCATCTATATGCACTGGGAAAGTCTAACGAGTGGGGGGGGGGAAGGAAATGAATTGAGCATTGTATCATCCATGTTGATAGAACAAATACAGGCAAATCTGCACACAACTAAAGCCTTCTGCCTCTAAGATAGGTCCTGCTAGGATTCAAATGTCAGGACCTCTACATTTGTGAGTTGATCACTTGGTCATTTATTTTAAGTCATGTAGAAAATTTCAATATTTTTTAGTAGGCCCTTATAGATCTGAGCCAAATTCAAGTCAGAAAGCTGTTGTGTCATTATTTTAAAACAAAAAGTTGTCAAAGAGGATTGTTTAGGCTTATTGCTGGTCATAAGTTTGCAACTGCTTTGAATTCCTTTATGACAATAAGCAAATGAAACCAGAAATGGATCTTACCGAAAAATAGTGATTATAGGGGGCATTATAATGTAAGAAAATATCCCCAAACTTAGACTTTTGAATATGCTGATTTGATTCTAGTAGGGCAGAAAGGCAGAACTTATATACGGCTTTAAGAAAGGTCCTGGTAGGATTGAAATGTCAGGTCCTCTAAATGTTTGAGATTTGAATTTTCGTCATTGAAGTCAGTAAGCAACATTTCTACCTTGCGTCAAGACAAAGGAAAGACAGCATGTAGTGCTGTGACATCAACCAGGTGCTTTGTTTTTTCTCACTTTATCGCAGAATTAGGCCACCCTATTCAGCATTTTTTGGGGGGCCTGCCATATTCCTGTTCTCAATTGACTGCAGGCATTTTAAACTCAAATTCGTTGCCCTCAAAGTAGTTTTATTCTTTTTGTAACAGCCACTTGATTGAATGGTTTGCTATTTTTCCGTCCAGGAAACGCTGAGCAAAAAAACATGCTCAATTTACGAACCTTGTCTCGACCTTATTAACCCTGGCATGTTAAAATAAACCTGTGCTGATTTGAATATGCTCATTTTTTCCCTCTGCACATTTCACAACATTGCCATTTACAACAAGCGCTCGATGACTGCAATGTTTAAATGTATTTGAGAACCATACACAAAATAATGCGCTGTGCATTTTCCAGTGGCATGCATTCACAATGTAAGTGTATTAGAGTGTGCATAACTACGGCCCTATTCTCTGTCAAGCAGCGTTGCCAACGTACGCCGTGAATACTCCACATACACTAAATGTAATGTGTTGTCAGTTGATAATTTGTCTCCGTGGACTCGTTGCACATTCTTGCAATTTCCTCTTGACAAAGAGATGTCTGTAGAGATGCAAATGAGTTTGCCATGGCGTTCTCACGTTCTACCCTGGAAGAATTGATTTTGGTGCTGTGGTGTACAGTGTATACAAATAAGCACTGATGGGTAGTATGATGTACATGCATTCTCAGAATATACTACAAGACAGGTTTGTCAAAAACAATGGGCAGCTTGAAATGCATTACTAATGCAAGTCACTTTCATGCTCTTATCCATCCAATACATGTATTAGTACATGCATGTTCATCACTGACCCTGTAGTATTATGTACAGTGCATGTATGCGTGCATTCATCAGTGCTTTAACAGAAAAACAATGGCAAGGATGTGATGCAGATGTGGACAGAGGCTTCTTTTAAAAAGACAAAGGCCTTGTTGAATATGCCGGAGCAAGTATACTTGCCACACACGCACACATTAATGATAATTGCAGTATGTGCAGTGATTATGAGCACTTGTCCATTGTTGCTTTAATAAAACTTTAAAGGAAAAAAAGAGCAGAAAGTTGACATAGGTGAGTGGGCCGCCGCTTTAAGAGACGTCCTGGCCATTTTTAATTTTTAATTTTTGCTAGAGCGAGAGGCCCCACCATGTATTATTCATTGGCCATCATTCAGTATGCAAACAGCACATAATGTATTACTGAGTCCCGGCACTGCGCATACCCAGCCCTGTCGTATTTGACAGCGAAGAGTTGTGTAAACGTATACCGGGCAAGGGCAGAGAACTAGCAGGCTCGTACAGCGGGGATGTCTTCTCTGAGATATTCAACCGCGTCGACCATGCACACTGACCGGACTGACCACAGTGAAATGTCAATGGCAGTCAAAATTAGTGTCAGTCAAATCTATTTCAAAATATGCAATTTGCAAACAAGTTTGGAATCAACTTTAGGGATCTTCGATTTCGCCAAGGATTCCTTCAACTATTAATTCTCACCTTCTAAATACAAATCTTTATATCGTTCTTTCTGCCCTTGAGAAAAATCTTGCTTGGATCAAAACATTCTAAATTGTTTGAGAATTTATATTTCAGTCATTTAAGTCAGTAAGCAGTATAGGACTTAGCCTACAGTGATCTGAGGATAAAATGATTGTATATCGCAAGATGCCACGTTGTTCACGTCGGCCTATGCAGGCACAGTTCACAACCATGATTAAAGGGGCTTACATTGGACCTTGGAGAGGAAGAGATACAAAATCTCTCAAAGACATTTGTTGACTAATGACTACCACCATGACAACACTGATTTTATTTTTTATTTTGTTCCATTTATTATTTCTCAGGTAGTTACAGGCACAAGCTCAAAATCCAAAAGCAAACAAACATTAGACACAGAAACATGAATACAATCAAACCGTCTGAAAACACCCCTGAAGGATTACCTAAACTAAAGCAAACTAAATCAACGTCGACATGCTCTACTAAAATGTTAACAGAAAATGAAAACCGGACTACCACACATTGATGTAATATTATATACCTTATATTTTCCAATGATAAGAAAACATGTGTGCTATACACTTTAACATTGCTTTTTGCTACTAGCTCGAGCTGTAATGCATTGGAGCACATCATATATGCATGATGGGACATTGCAAACTTGCTCATTTCTATATAAACTGAAGATAATTTAAACACTATGATCTAACACTATGATTTAAACACTATGTACAGTGTACATCTACTTCAACAAGATATACAGTTATATAGTTTTATTGGGGAATTTGTGATCCCCCCCAGAACCCTGCCTGGGTCTATGCAATTGCCTGACTGTGACCCCTGACCCCCACCACAAAGCTGTTTTAAAGTTTCTGTTTTGATTACGGCTACAGGCAGATATTCCCAACAGTGGATCATGGGCAAATCAACACACTTTACTTGCTAGGATAATTGCCTCTCCTGCTCTCTCTACTGTAAATCGTTCAGCCAGCCTCCCCCCCCCCCAAATAAGGGCAATATTGGGTAATTTGTGAATGGGCAACGGCAACCCAAATTTTGAAATCATCGGGTACACAGGTACCCGTGAAAATATTCAAAAGCATGGATGGGAAAAAATACCAAGGTATCAAAAAGATTGCTGTTTTCCACTGAAGATAATTTGGCATGAGACCGGGGAAGAAACAAATTTCGGTCCACAGTTTGTGAAAGCTACATACATATACCGGTAACTTCTCACAATGGTTGTCAGAAGGGTCCACCCAAAAGGTCTATAAAATATTTCCACTTCTAAGGGCGAGAAATCAATACATTAGTGTCATTGACTTACTTCGGAAAGTGCAAAGGAATATTTTGGGTGTAGGCCTACAGTAACTAATAAAACAGACCAAATGGAACTGGACACCCATTTACCTCGGTCGAGTTTGTGGCATTCAGTTCATTTTGCCCAGCCCTAGAATAGACAAGGCCCTACCTGATTATTAGCGCTTCATGCTCAGTGCTTTGCCTGATTGCCCGCTGGAAAAAATACAGGCAGCACGGATAGTATTCAACTCACATTTTCAAAAGCAGGCCAAGGTCGTGTCATGGTTTCAAATTTATACATCAACGGGCACCCCATTACGTCATAGATCTAATATGATTTCAGACTTTGCATGAAGGAGAGTGTAATGAGGGTGAACCCTTTTACAATCTCCTCAATGCAATATAATTTCACTGGATGAATTATACAGAAACAGGAAAACATATCAAGTTTCCTTTTGGTATTGATTGATAAAAGTGACTGTCAGAGTAGTAATCTGACCTTCTGATCTTATTCCTGGCTTCCTCAAATTTGTCATTATTGACATGAATTTCCTTTAATTAATTTACTGTATTTGGTCTCCAACATCGTAGTGCCCATTCAGTACCGGTAGTTCTTGGCTTTGAAAGGGCTTTTTAACATTTTGGGCCATGCATGGTAAAGGTTGCTAGTAAAGAATGATTTGCAAACCACGGTTCTTTTCAGAAGCAATAACTATTAGAAGTATCTGTAAGTATTGTTGGTACTCTATATGTGACTGGCTCTGTAAAATGGGGTATTATGTTGCAGATTGGGGAAAAAAGTTTTATACATAACTAGGTTTTCCTCTTCATAAGCTTTCATTTGGTGTTTGTTTTACCCCTGAAGCATTTTCCGTTCTTGAGATATATTAATTTTTGCATATTCATATTTTCCAAATATTACGGAAAGTGCATTTAGAGATAAAGTGCGTAATACATTGTGTCAGTGAAACAAAAGACACAAACAATGGATACAAAAACACGTTTTTTCACCTTTATTCATCAATTTTGTCATTCCTGTCAATTTTTAATTAAACTATGGATATCATAGAACACAAATAACAAGAAAACAGACAATCGCCCATGGGATGATTTTTCACCTTCTCTGCAATTGAACAGCCCTGTGTGCGTTATAGCATAGCGCGACATAATACCCCTTTTCATAGAGCGGGTCACATATTTGATTTTTGTGAAGGATACTGATAATGGCACTAAGGATGCTCTCTCTGTTACCCTCCTACTGGGAATGACCCTTAAAAATGTTCTCATACAGCCTAAACAAGCTTCCTGCAGCTTCCAATAGCAATAAGGGAGCCATGGGGATACCAGCCAGCAATGGACCATCGTCAAACTCTCTGTGACCCTAATCCTTCCTCCCAATGAGAATCCAATGTAGTGAAGTAGGGACTACCGGTACACAACAACCCCTCTCTTGTAGTCAGTCAGCTGCTGTGTAAGTGAATAGGCCATATAGTGCACCAAAAGGGCCATTCCCAGTTGTCTGGTTAGAGACTTCAAATGCTATAAGTTATTATTGGAATGATTATATGAAAAGGCTAAGTTATCTACCACTAAAGGTTGCCTCTCCGTACACTCTTTGAAAAATCATTATTGTTAATCCTACAGGGACATAAGAAGGTAGAATTTCAACTGCAGCTGTAACCCTGCCCTGGAATTGGACTTTTATAAAGTCAGTTACCCTGAAATTGTCAGGGTTGTACAGCCAACCATAGATGAGCGATTGATTTACAGGAGAGAAAAATAAAGTTAACTTAGAACAACTAGAACGAAAACCTTTTTGAAAAAGTTCAACCTTACTTGAAGTTCAGACTATCTGTTGACATACCCTGTTAGTCACATCGTTGACTAACAGCTAGCAATCCATGTATAATACCCAATAGTGTTGGCATTCACACTTCCATTCACACAATTCTTTGATTCTGCTGCACTCTAGGTTGTTTTTTGGCAGCCTCGGGGTGGGGGGTTGCCTCTAGAGTTTTGTTGTCTACGGATAGAAGAAAAAAAATTTCTGTGTATGCCAGCTTTTGCTGGTGGTATACATGTATAGTACAATGCGTCTGTATGGGGCTTTTGGGGGCTTAGCCATCTACACAATTGATTCCTTCACGCTTTGCAAAATGTCTAGGCCGCCCAAGCGTCATGGACAACGCAGAGAAAAAACACAATCCCTTCTTTGCCCCTGGTGTGTGTGTAAGAGTGCCTATGCAATGATGTCAACCCACGCGGACTGACGCGGCGTGACCATCAGCTAATCTTGCTTCTAATTTCCAAAAGAAAATTGCCGACAGTGTTCTGCGTTGTACATAGCCCAGTTTTAGACCCACTCATCAGCAACCTGTCTGTGACTTGATCGTCTCTTCAATACCTAGGGATTATACAATTCACAGGCCTGCCAATGCCATTATTGCATACATTCAAAGGGTGCTCTTCTTTTTTTCAAAACAACAATTGCATCCCTGAATCTATTTTCAGCTTTGTTTCTTATCATCTTATGAATTAAGAAAGCCAGTGCTGTTGTGGGTTTGCGAAGGTTTGGGCTGGGTTAGGGTTCAAGTAGCACACAGCATAATACAGATTTCGGGCTATGCTTTTGAGAATCTAAATTTGAGTTCTCAAAAGCGGCAGGGGGGTGGCGAGCTTTTTTTAAGCTGTTGGAGAACAGAGCCAAAGACTGCCTTGGATGAAGCAGCCATTTTGAAAAGTCTCATTCTTTTGGTCTTAATTTCATCCTAAAGCAAATTTATATATGTTATTTGACGCCAACGTACAAGAACTATATCAGCTGCTACCGAGATTTAATTCTTGGATACTTCCAACCAGTGGGTCTCTAGGTGGGTTTTTATATTTGTAAATGTAATGCCCATTGCCACATCTCTATGGAGAGATGGAATGAACATCTTAGCATAGAAATTTAAGCAATAGAAAGGACCATTCTCAAGGTAATGTGGTCACACTAAATTTGAAAATCTTAAAATTGAGTGGGCCTGACGTTTTGATCCTAGCAAGACCTTTCTCTGCCTTTGAGAATGGTCCTGCTAGGATCGAAACGTCAGGCCCACAAAATTTTAAGATTTGCATTTTGGTAATTTTAGTCAGTAAGCAGTTTGCAACATTTGTGTATATCACTTTAAATTTGAAAATAATAAAAACTAATATTATAAGAAAATCTAGTTTACATCCATATGCTAGTGAGGAGATTTGCTTGATGAACTCAAAGCCCCTACACAACATTGGTAAGATAAAAAAACCAAGAAATGTTCACAGATTTACAGTTTGAAGATAGTGATGGTAGAAACATCGCACTGAAATATTTCTGCCTAAAATGTTCTATTTTTTTTAGAAAAGAGTAAAAGAAATCCTTTAAGTCTCACCCCTAGATCTAAACAATTTTTTTCAGAACAATACGTTAAATGCTGCATTTTCACGAAACAAATGAAGCGGTTTTCACTATTTCTCAAGACTCGGTTGGCGAATTTAGCTGAAATGTTCACAGGTGTGCTATTTCAATGCATATGTTGGTTCAGACAACGTATGGATGCTATTCTTTGACCTCCAACAATTTTGTGTTATCCCTTTAACACGCATTATGAATGTGACATTTTGGTGGAAATATTAATTTCACTTCATTAGCACAATGGTGGGATGCTATGAGAGCCCCTCAGAAATGTCAGGCAGCGCATAATGCATAATTTCATTCTTTCTTTTTTTTATTTTGCGAGCAGTCCTGCTCCTTGTGTTTATGTTGGCCAACGCTACACACAAATAAGACATGATGGATGACTGTCTGCCACAGCAGAGTAGTGCAGACTGCCAGCGGGCATATTCCAGCCTTCATTTGGGTGTTGTTACTACGGCAACACGAGATATATTCACCGGGGATGCACACGCTCATACAACCACCTCCCTCACTCTCAGAAACCCTGTAATGCGCGTGTTGTAATGGCCAATGGGCCACAAATGCTTCTAAGCTCTTTACAGTACTGAAAGATCACCACAGGTGAGCAGTGGATGTCAGTCTCTTATGAGAGCCATTAAAGTCTTTCCAGCCAATAAGACCACCCCCATCCCTTGACAGTCCATTTCTATGGGCAGCCAAGAGAGACAAAGAGTTCAGCCACATCTCGACGAACCACGGGGAATAGGCAAGGCAACAGTATTTCATGTAAATCAATCTGAGCCAATCTTGCCAATAGACAGAAGAGTATGGGAAGCTGAAGCCTTGAATATTTTATTTGCACTTAGATGAGCTGTTGGTCAAAGAATGAAGTTAAGATTAAAAGCTAAAAAAACAATAACAATAAAACAACCCCTTTTCATAAATCAATGCGTAAATCCCAAACAAAACATGGTTTATGGATCGTGTTTGCTTGTGAGTAATTTACAGAGGAGGATTTTTAGGGAGTGATGCCCAATTCAAAACTTAGCCCAGAGCTACACTGTCTAATGGTAGTCTCCAATGGGGCCCGTGTCAACAGACGGTCATATCCACACCAGGTTGCCCAGTAGGCCATTGTACAAAAGCCATGCTGATCGGACTACCTTTGCCCTAAGACAGTGTAGAAAACATACACAAAATACAGGCTCGTGGAAGTCTGACAAGGCTCTGCATATCACCTGAAGCATGTGTGGGACAAATACTGGTAGGAAGGAAATTGAAGCCTTATGCTAGTATGGGTGGCCTCCCTCTCCTGCAAGATATCGAGATACACGTATGCCTTCACAGGCCAATGCCTTTCATCTGACCGTCTCTGGAAAATGATGAACACTCACTGAAGCGTGGAAGAGATTCTCTGTGCTGCCTTTGCCAATTCTCTGCCTTCCTTTCTCCCTCACCCCTGGAAAAAAGGGCCCTTCCCAGAAGGAGGCTACAGCCTTCAAATGACAGGATATCCCATGCACCTTGAGTTAGAGCCTATCCTGGTAGTAATGTGAGTCATGCTCTGAGCTCCCTTTCCCTCCTTCCCTCCTTCCCTCCCTCCTTCCCTCCTCCCCCCCCCTCTCCTTAACTCCAACCTCCCTCACTCCGATTTTGAGCATAACCATATGCAGCCTAGCTTGAGAAATACATGCACATTTTTCAGCTTTCAACTCCAAGGCCATGTCAAGACTCATGCCTTTCATGACGCTGAAAGCTACTTTCATTTGGTGCTTGTCCACTTGGTGTCGGAAAATTATTTGAAAAGTGTATCACTATCATCAGGAGCAGTTATAGACCATGAATATTTGGGGGCTTACGGGAGCTTGGACCCTAGCACCCTAGGATTTTTCTTCTTGTTTTCACCTTCACCTTAATCTGTTTACCTTCACATTTACCCTGCATGCAGCAAATTTATCAACAGTGAATAACAATTCAATTTTTGTTTTTCATGCTGAACTGCCCATGCCTGAAATGTGACCCACCCAGGGACACTTTCCAGACTGCA
Organism: Luidia sarsii; assembly: GCA_949987565.1. Lineage (NCBI taxonomy): Eukaryota > Metazoa > Echinodermata > Asteroidea > Paxillosida > Luidiidae > Luidia > Luidia sarsii. The sequence continues at coordinate 10,803,244 of OX465106.1, read as the reverse complement.
CTCACTTGGTTCGCACTTAATACAGTGTACAGTTTGTGCACAAGCACAACCATGTGGAGATAAACAGCTGGTTTGTGGTGATGCTGGATATTTATCTGTGTGCCTTAAATTTACAATAGCATACACACACACACACACACTGCCCAGCAAGTAATCGCCAAGTAATTTTTTTTTAAATGAACTGCGATTATTAGGGAGATTCTAGCCTTGTACACACTCGTACAAGCAGTAGACCTACAGAATACAGATGCATTCTATGAGCCTATGAGTACACTATTCAAAGACCCCTTCTCTTCATAATCCACTTTTTTTCATTTTATCCTCAACACAAATGTGCTAACCTCTCGCCACCCTGCCATTCAAATGTCATTTAAAATTTACAATCCGGTCTTAATGACTGCAAAAATCACTGTACATATTCAAGAACAATACTACAGGTACACACAGGGCTGTGAGTGGTTGATCAAAGGAGGTGAAAGCAGCTGAACTAAAAATATAAACATTGTGCTGTTGTTATAGCCATAGTTAAAGCTATTTCCATCATCATTATTAGTTTGGTGGAAATGCCATGTGGAATTCTCATCACAAATTGTGTAAATACGTCAGCAAACTGGGATAAGCAGTAGCCTGCGTTCAATCTCAGTCCACACTCATTCGTGGATGACGACTTTCTAATTTGAATGTGCACAATGATGTATAATTTGCTGTGTTTGCTGTACAACAGATCCTTGTGCATGGATTGAATCTAATGCCTCTCCATTCTCAAAAAAGTAGCGGGCCTTTCTGGCGCAGCTTTTCAAACCTAGCAGGACCTTTGCCAAAAGCCACTGAGAAATGACCTGCCTATATCGAAACACCAGGCCCTCTGCAAATTAAACTTTCTGCTCATTCTGTGTCTACTTATGCATATTGTCATCAGAGCTGTCACAAAGAGGTGTTTTTCACCTTTCACCACCAAACTAATACTGCCTCCTTGTGAAATTTGTCTAGTCTGTTTGTTCTTTGTATTCTTATGTGTGTATTAATTTAAAAAGTAAAGAAAAGGAATGCTGATAGTGATGGTTTTCATTCAGCTTGCTGTTATAATCCTGATTTCAAAAACAGACAAGAGATTATGATTGGTTAGAAAGTGGCTTTATCAGATTAATCTTTGATGACTTAACAAGTTTCATTCAGAAAGGTCCTGTAAGGACAGGCCTAGTGTTGAAACGTTAGGCCCTTTGAATTTTCTCAAAAGATATTGCAAGGATCAAAATGTCAGGTCTGACCTGTGTGCATTGATCATTATCCTCTGATTGATTGTAAGTTATAATGAGCTGTTGAGATTGACCACAGGCCCTCTAATGTTTGGAGGAAGCTGCTGCTAGGAAAATTCAGGCCCTCTAAATTGTTGAGACTGTGAGAAGTCTTGACAGGCTCCTCAGCTGACTGAAAGGTGTGGCTTCTACCTTTTGCCATTGACAGGAGAAGCAGACGCCGCCCCTTGCGAAGCCTTCAACCCGGACTCCCTGCCAAAGGAACCTCGGGGCCGCCTCCCCTCCCCCCTGACCATCGACCTTGTCACTGCCCCGCCACAGCAGCACCAGGAGCCCTTGTCCCCATCTCCGCCCCCGGCCTCGCCCCGCCGCTCCCCGGGCCCCCGCAAGGCCACGCCCACCAGGATCCCCTCGCTGCGCCAGCGGCCCAAGTCGGTGGGCTGCTACGAGGACGCCGCCAGACGGAGCGGGCGGGACCCTGCCTCCACCTCCTCCTCCTCAGCCTCTCCAAGGCCCAGTTCCTGTGTGGTGCGCTCCAACTCCACCAGTCGGAAGGACAAGATTGCCGACAGCAAGGTGAGGCCTGGTCTGGGCCATGTGTCCCATGCATGGTCGGTCTGGGTGCTGTTGAATAAGTTTTCCAGAGTTTTTTGAGATTTTGAAAACAAACAAGGCTGCAGTCGATTTCAAGAAAAGTTGCATAAGTCTTGCGCCTCAATGGCTCTTTTCTGCAGTATTTAGCAGAGGCAGCTACGCAGCATTTGAAGTTGAATGAAATCGGCTGCTGGAGGAGTGAGTAGGAAGACTTTACTTTGATGACCTGGACAGGTTTCACTGTGCCTTTGAGAAATGGCCTGCTAGGATCGAAACATCAGGTGTTCAATTTGTTTAGAAAGTTTGTGCCAGGAAACTGGCAGGATCGAAGTCTCCTGCTTGGATCAAACTGTCACACTGTCTGAACTTTTGACAAAGGTCATGCCAGGGTGGAAATGTTGGGCCCTCCAAATTTTTGAGAAAGATCTACCAGGATCAAAACGTCAGGCCCTCCTTTTTTTGGAGAAATGGCCTGCTTTTCATTAAAAAGAGCTCGGTCTAAATTTAAAGGTCCTGCTAGGATCGATCCATCAGGCTCTTAATTTGAATGTTCCCACTAGTACATGTACATCCCCAAACTCAGAATGATGGATTCACCGCTGTTGTTAGTTGGAACTGGACTGTGGGAAGTACTATGCAGAGAGAGCATAAGTGTATATGTTGTTTAAAAAAAGTCTGCTCTGTTCAGTCTCAAGAAGTGTGACCTTTCTGCTTATTGTTTATTTAGTAGAACAAGAAGTCCTCTGGTTTCTTTTATTTCAGCAAGTCTGAGTAATTTTCCCTAGATAAATGACTCCTCATTTTGGTTCTGTTCGCAACAGCAGTGCCATTTAACAGCAAGGGTTCATGTCAGTGAACTCACCTGAACATCGAGAATCAAATGTAGGACACACAAAACCCAGCAGGGCTGTGCACCGTCAGTCATAGATCAGGTTCTCTGCTACAAGTGGAAACTTTTTGAGGAGACATTTGGATCCCTGATCCAGAATTGGGTCATTCCCATACTCACAGGCTCAGCTCTCAGTCCTGTGGTGTGCCAGGGGATTGCCCTTAGTCACAGTCTATGCAGCTCTTCCTTTGAGTTTTTATTTCTTCTCCTCCCATCTCGGCACTTGCAAGGATCTTATTGTGTTCAGTTGTTTTCCTTCCAGACTGTACTCCAAAACTGAATAGTAACGAATGTTCATCGCTCATAACAATAGCTGATGAAGCCACAGCTATTAATCAGAACCCATTTCCTATATCCCAAGTGCTGAATGAAGATTGAATATTAAAGGGTTAAGGGCTCCAATATGTTCATGATGGGATGACAAACTGAAACATGCATTAACCACTTTGCACTGGGACCTCCAAATTTTGCACCACTCTAATAATATTATTGGCCAAGTTTTAAACAAAGACTCTTCAGCTTACCACAAAACCAAATCTAGTATAATAAAGGCCAAATAGACAAAATGTCCAATTGTGCCAGGTTTGACTCACTCGTACACATCATGTATTTACTTCACAGGTTCCATATTTATTGTTCCCAATTGTTTGGCAAGTTTTGGAAATGGCACATTATTGAAAAAGGTATGTGTGACAGTCATGGGCACTGAAAAGTGGCCTGGTGTGAAGTGGCTTAAAGAGTCTGGGAAAAGATTGATCTTTTCCATGGCCCCACTCACCGTTTCTATCGGTTCCCTTTGCAACAGTTGAACATGTCAGGAGTCAAGTCGCGCACCATGAGTCACACCACCCACAAGCCCGGTGGGGGAAACATCAAGATCTTTGACCAGAAGGTGGATTACTCCCATGTCAAGGCCAGGAGTGACATCGGCTCGGCCAAGACCAGCCCGAGGAAGTCTGGTGAGACGCTGATTCCTCATTCACCAAATCCCGCCACTTCCCCTAACCCACAGTCTTGGCATGCATGTTGCAGTACAGCATTTATCCTCAAAGTGTGAGAAGAAATGGAAGAGCATACTATTGTCATAGAGAGCTGGAAGAGACGGAACCTCAATTCAGACAATTTATACTCTGCCCCTCCTCAGGAGACTACATAAATCCAAAAATATCCAAAAATATACTTTATGATTCTAGACACAAGATTTTGCCTACACGTGTGTGTAAATACACGTGTGTGTAAATCACAGTTGATTGGACAATAAGAATTTCTCACTTGCCCTGTCTGTGTTTAAATGCATGACAAGAAATGCTCTCCAAAATCAGTTTCACCACTTATCTGGAGAAGGGCTATCTTCAGGCCAACTGTCATCTTCTTAAAGTAAATATGAAAGGAAACATTGAGCGTTAAAATAGCTTTTTGGTGCTGTTTTCATCTTGGAACTCTTTTTGTGGCTAGGGTCATCTGAGCCAACCTCACCCCGAGTGAAGACAGCTCCCCCACAGCTGCTGCCAAACACCAAGAACGTCCACTCCAAGATTGGCTCCAAGGACAACATGAAGCACACGCCCGGCGGAGGCAAGGTAAGAATGGAGGGAACCTGGGCTTGTGGACCTAGTATCTTTCATCTTCTTCATGGATCACCACACACACCTTCACTCACACAGCTCCTAGTGTGAGCCAATGTTAAAACTTCCTTTTAGACACCCAAATTTGCTCAATGTAGGCCTATTGGCAGGGAAACCAAGCAGGCTTAAGGACTGTTGAGTGTTGACACGTATTGTGGGGGGACTAGAAGGCATATATGGATTATTTGGATCACGATTTGAATCGCAATTCAAAATTGCGTGTGGGAACGCTCCACTGAATCGCACCTTTTCCAATCCCACAATGCACTGCTCATGCTCTGATTGACAGGAAGTGTGGTGCTTGTTTATATGTCTCCCTGCATGGGCCACCCTCAAGGACTCACCCACCATTTGACCACAACTGCTTACCTCAATTGGCTCGCGATTTTTTGTGATGCGATTTCAGTTTGGCCTGTGTGGACACGACAAAAAAAGGGTTTTGAATCGCGATTATTTTCATAGTGGGAACAGCCCTATCGTTGTGTCTTTTCCTCTCACTAGTAGGCCTATACGAAAAGGTCCAACACTGTTGGGCCTATATGAAAAGGTCCAACACTGTTGGGCTTATATGAAAAGGTCCAACGCTGTTGGGCCTATATGAAAAGGTCCTCCAATGCTGTGTTGGGCCTATATGAAAAGGTCCAACACTGTTGGGCCTACATGAAAAGGTCCAACACTGTTGGGCCTACATGAAAAGGTCCAACACTGTTGGGCCTATATGAAAAGGTCCAACACTGTTGGGCCTATAGGAAAAGGTCCAACACTGTTGGGCCTATATGAAAAGGTTCAACGCTGTTGGGCCTATATGAAAAGGTCCAACGCTGTTGGGCCTATATGAAAAGGTCCAACGCTGTTGGGCCTATATGAAAAGGTCCAATGCTGTTGGGCCTATATGAAAAGGTCCATTGCAACGCTGTTGGGCCTATATGAAAAGGTCAAACGCTGTTGGGCCTATATGAAAAGGTCCAACACTGTTGGGCCTATATGAAAAGGTCCAACGCTGTTGGGCCTATATGAAAAGGTCCAACACTGTTGGTCCTACATGAAAAGGTCCAACACTGTTGGCCAAAGGAGGCATAGGGTACGCATGTGCAACAAACATGCAAGTTACTATTTTGTGCAAAGTAGTGCACCCCCTACTTTCAAAATTCTACCAAATAAAAGTCAGGTTGTCATTGCAAATTTTAAGAGGGATGTTATTGTTAAACTGCAAACTGAGCCAGGCTGAAGATCTTCAATATCTGTCATCTTGTTGGTTTCCAGAAAAACAAAACCAACCAAAAGTCACTCTAGAACTCGCCGTCCTCATTTTAAGAAGTCAAAGTTGTGAATGGCCCACTCCAGGGGTTTCCAAAGGACTATTTTTATCTGAAGCCGCATTATGGGAAATCACTCTGCCTTTTATCACTGAAGGACAATGACAGGTGCGCGGCAGCAGACTTGACTTCGATCCACTTACATCAAGGCTTGGAACTTATTCTGTCAGTGTTGAGAAGTGGAAATACAACCTTGACTCCCCATCAGTATTCCTATTCTTCACGGTATTCCTATTCATCACATATCAGGTTTACTAATGTGAATTGCGCCCAATGGTATGGCTGTCCCTTTAGAAACTGTCTACTTTTATTGTGAGGATGTGCGGGACATGTGTGTGGACAAGGGACATCGAGTTTCCAGCGCAATTATTTTGTAAAGTCTGTTTTCCAAAATTTTGCAAAACAGTTTCTGTGCTATTTGAATCAAAATTACTGATCTAATCATTCTAATAAACCTTCCCAAGGATATTGGTTGCACTTTACTTAATTGAAACAAGTTAAAATTCATCAGTTTTGGGGAAAATCATACCAACAATGTGTAAGGGTTTGTATATTTACAATTTTTTACATGTACATGCACATGTTTGCAGTTGCATAACATGTGGCCGTACATGTTAAAGCCCTACACGTGCGGTAGTTATTATGGGACTACAGACCAATGCACATAACATAATTATGTGATGTCAAGGAGAGAAACCGGTGAAGAGAGGCAAAAGAAGTGGATAGGACATAATCCTAGACATGATGGACTTTTGAAAGATGTCATAAAGGGACGACTAAAAAGGACAAGAAGAAGGACTGAAGGAAGCAAATACTGATGCTAGATAGCATCAAAGGGAGAGAGACGTATCAAAGAAAGAAAGGGGCTCACTATAGGAAAGGAAGGAGTGATTACCATGCAGACCTGCTGAAAAGTCGTACACTATACAGATAAATACGATACATCTACTGTACATGTACATGTGGTACTGTTGGTCACAGGTAAACATTCTCCGCAATTGATCGAGGCTGTGAAGTGATCAATGTCTTTGATATCTAACAGCTGCCCGCGATATCAGCGCTACTGCGTGTTGCACGCAAGAGTGCACAGGCGAATTCAGCTGTGACGTCCCGAAATGACATACATGGAGATCACACACCCAGACCAAGGGCCAATTCTTTAAGAGTTGCTTAAAAAGCACCAGCCTTGCTGAGTAAAGCCAAGGCCTTATAAGTACAAAATCCTGCGAAATTGTCAATTGTATTTAACATGATCCTCATTGCATTTGACTACCGGTATTCCAATATCAGGTGCTAACCATACATTTCAATTGGAACTCAGGCTAGAAACATGTTCTTATTAAGCAAGGCTTTTCATGCTTTTGGTATTTAAGCAGCTCTATGAAGTTGGTCCCTGATTAGAAACAAGATTGCCGACCATACGTAAATTACTATTTCACTTAATGCTTGTTGCACTTTAGTTATATCTTGATATTGGGTACTTTGCTTAAATGTGGAATGATGGCTCTTCATGCTTTTAAAAGCAAATTTGGGTGCTGGAATAGCTGTGTGAAATTGGTGCAGAATGCCAGGAATGCCAGCCCAAGTTTTACTTGTATTTTATGCTAAAAACCGATGTTCAAATACAATGTACAAGACATATGTTGTAGCGGTATGCAATAGCCATGCTATGGGCTATGGTGAGCAATTTTGCTTAACCCGAGGGGGAAATGTTCATGCTTAACAATGCATTTTGCTGGAGTAACTCTATGAAAAGGGAGGGAGTAGGGAGGTTGGATGAGTGCATGCCCTTTGATGAGTATGGTCTTGTCCACTTATGGGGGTTTTCATTTTCAATGCTGTCCACTCTCCACCACTTTGTTGAAAAAAAGAAAAGAAGAATCAAGACATGAAACTGAGTCAATTACACACCTGAGCCCGTTCCTCAAGGGGAGGGGAAATTTATGACAGATGAGGAACAGGTGGGTTTCTTTATTTCTTTCAGAGGTTCTTTCCTGGGGAGCTTATGAGAGCTTGCAGATTTTGTTTTTTTTGAGGGGGCGGGGAGGACTCTATATTTGGCTTCAGGCATTTTTGTTTCGAGAGGTTTCCCCCCTGGATGCACCGAGCCTTAGTGAGACTGGTTAAAGTGTCCTGAGCACAATTTCATAGGGCATTGAAATTCTTCATCGATTTGAAACGAGATTGCCAAGTGCCAACCACATTAATTTTCTTGTAATGCTGCTTGTGTTTAACTTGTATTCTACAATACGGGCGATTCACAATAGTGCGCCCTCAAGAGTTTACAATGCGTTGGCCAATCACAATGCGCGTCTGGGAAAGGGTCGACAGATTCTGCGCATTGTGATTGGCCAGCGCGTTGCAAACTCTTGAGGGCGCACTGTTGTGAGTCGTCTGTATTGGGTGCTTAGCATACAATACAAGGGGAACAGTATTTATATCAAGTAACTTAAGCAAGCCTGTTCATGCATAAGCAATTTTTGGTGCTTCAAGGGGGTCTATGTAATTGGCTCTGGGTCATTGATGCTGAGGGTCCCTCATTCAAGCTCTAGGCTGTATTTCATAAATGTTAGGAATATTCCCATCTGGACATTATGAAGAATTACTGCACTTACAGTAGGTCCTGGGAATTTCCAAACCTTGGGAACATTTCTAAATTCCTGTTTCACAAGCGAATTCATTTCTGTCTTTGACTTGGAATTGTTCCTTACTACAGAAGATTTCTCAATCCTAGATTTGGGATTTTCTTTGAAAAATTAATTGAACATTTGCTAAGTTCCTGGTTCCTGGTACAGTTCCTATTCCTGGTCACTCTTATACATACTCCCATACATACATGTAGGATAGAACTCGCTGATACAAAGTGCATGTACTTCACAGTGAACGTCATAGTGTTTAAATTATCCAGATCTTCCCCACTCTCAAATATTCAACCCCCCTTAAAAAGAGAATAATGCATCCCAGAATATTATCATTAGTTCGATTTGGATGGTTCCACTTCTGTCTGCAGGTGAAGATTCACACGGAGAAGGTGAACTTCAGCACCATTCCCTCAAAATGTGGGTCATTGGACAATTCCAAGCACCAGCCAGGAGGTGGTAATGTCAAGGTATGTGTGGAGCTGTTCCCTGAATTTCCCCCCACGCCCAGGATTCTGAAATCTAATCAAGACTGCCTCTTATGTGCTTGACATTTTTGTCCAGGGTTTCGTAAGTGGTTGATTCATCTACGCCTCGTTTATTCATTCAGGTAAACATACAGACAGAAGTGGATATCACTGGGTTCAAAACCAGTTTTCTAGAGTTGGCAGATATGTATTAAGAAAAGGATAAGAGTTGTTCCTTGATAGTCAGCTTCTTTATAATTAATCTCTTTTACATATAATTAAGTACATGACACAGTTTATAAAATATTTTGTCACTTCTCATCACTAATAATTGTTGATGTGGAGTTTTTGTTGTTATGTTCGGAGTCTGTTTAATTGTGGCATCATCTGTCAGTGGTCATAGTTCAATGCATATTGCATAACTTGCGATGGACGTTAAGTCCGTAAGCTTGGCGAGTATTGATTGTCTGAGTGCAAATCTGTGTGCTATAGTGTCAGCCACACTTGGGCTGATTAGGACTGATAATCGATTGGTGGATGAAATTGATTGGTCAGTTAGAAAGCAGGAAACTTCCCTTAATTGAAACCTGTGGTTAATTGTGATTTCACCTCCCTAGCATGGATGATGGAAAATCACATGAAATGCTTCTTTCCATAAAACACTATGTATCTATTGCCTCAGAAATCATTTAGATACATGCTTTACATATGTATATATAAAAAAAAAACAAGCTACATGCCAGGTATAGGTCTATTGATCATTACTTTGCTTCTAATGACACAGTTATAGCTTGATTTAAATGTAATGAAGCAGAGAAGGGCATGAAACACATAAGTGAGAACATTTTGTTTGTCATATTTCGGATCATGTACATGTACATTCAACACACTGAATTTGGCTCTTTTAATGACATGCACTTCGTGTTCCATAAAGAAACTTCATTTTCCCTATTAATAAATTGTTATTTTCAACTTATGAAAGAACTCTAATAGTTCCTCTGAATAATTCTGATTCTAATAGATAGGTTCAAGCTACATAGACACTGAATAGTACAATACAGATCTTTTGTCTCTTCAACTAATCGGAAGACACATCCTTTCTTACTTCTAACAGTTCTTTCTAGTTCTTTCTAGTTCTTTCTAGTTAGCTGTACATTGAAGCCATGATGTACATTAGAAGGCATTATTAATGTGTTCATCAAAAATGCAAACAAAATTGTTACAATACACAATTTTACACGTACATGTATATGGTAAACTAGTTTTAAAAATTCATTTTTTTTAACCGATGCTTTCTCTTTCTAAAATTCTATTTTCACTAATATCATATCAGATATCCCTGATTTTAAAATTTATTGGCACTCTGAAAACCAAAGTCTTCCCAACCATATTCTGGCAAATTTGACAATATTGAGTATGGCTCTTAGCAGAGCCATACTCATCCTTGAAAGAGATGACTTACACTGGTTTCATCTCATTTGTTTTCTTCCATGCACAATTCCCATACTGCAAATTACACCAATGCTGTATCATATCCTGGAGTTTACCAGCAACTCAACTGCACAGATTTGCTATCAGAATTGTAGGATCCATGACTCAGACGTGTGAGTCCAGCTCAAGTTTCATTTTCCATGACTTGGACTCAGACTTGAGTCATGACAACATATGACTTGAAATGTACTTGACCTGGATGACTCAGATTTGGGTCTTACTCAAGTTTCATTTTCCATGAGTGGGACTTGGACTCGGACTCAAACTTGAGTCATGATAACAAATGACTTGAATTGTACTTGACCTGGATGATTCAGCCTGAGAAGACTCAGACTTGGACTCAAACTACTCAGACTCAAATCTGGTAACCATTTCCTTCTACCCTGACCTGTCTGACCCGGATTGCCTCCAGACGGGACCAAAGGAGCCCAGCCAATATGTGATTTGCATAACAATGGTCAAGCAGGACTCCGGGGCCGATGCCCCGCCCCCCAAGCCCCTCCCACCCCCGACCCCTCCTCGAGTGGACGTGGATGGACGTAGGGGTCACAGCGCTGGTCAGGGTGCCCGAAAAATGAAACGTCCCCCTCAGGGCAAGGTGACCACAAGGCAGGCCAAAGTCACAGGGAAAACAAATTACCCCTCCCATCAAATTAACAGGACAAACAGCGTGATATTCACCCCTAGTCACACTAGAGGTGGAGTGAGCCAGACTTCTGTCACAATGAAAACGCTTTGAACATTCCTGGATATTCAAAGTGCAGTCTGAATAGTCTGACTGCATTCTGGAAACCTTCTAAACACCCTACAGTGTTCCAACTACATTCAAGATGCTTTCGAGAAGAAATATGCCATCAAGAATGCAAGTATCATTCAAGGCAGTTTCGACAGCCATTCAAAGTATTTTAAGGGCCTTTCTGAAATTCTTTATTCTGGCTAGTTCTGCTTGATTCCAGCAGAGTCTGAATAAGTGCAATGGGGGCCTTTCATCTCTTAAGTTGTATTGTAAACCCCCCCCCCCCACAAGAAATATTGTGAAGCTTTCAGAAATGATAAGATCAAATGGTCTTCTTAAAAATCAATCAAATTGATGGGAGACAGGAACTGACTTGGCAAAGACCAGCTGACTACCGGTATTTGGGAAGGCCGTCATCTAAGGGCTGGATAGCTCAGATGGTAAGAGCGCTGGTACACAAAACCAGAGGTCTCGGGTTCAAGTCCCGGCCTAGTCAAGGTTTTCTTTGCCATTTTTCAAAATTGTTTAAAAGTTCCCAGTCAGTTTTTCCTTCATTTGTTTCACTTTGTTGTTTTTGTCAATGAAAAGAAAATCCCCTTCCCTCCCCCCAAAAGGTTTCTACAACCCAAACTTTCTTAACCAAGGAGGTATCAATTATACCTCCTTGGTCATATCGAGTTGATCGCATGTGACATCACACAAAAACAAATGTCAGGTTCCCCATGCAATTACAGTATCCCTACATTAGGTCATTTGTGTCCTATGTTTAATCCCCCTAAAAACACTGAAAAGTGGGAGGGGTAGTTATTTTCCCCTGGACTTTGGCGTTGTGTTTGATAGACAATGGGCACGTTGGTTTGCAGTGGGTTACTGGTGTTAAGATGTTTTCCTGTCTGCAGTTTGGCACTGACACGGTCGATGTGGTGTTACATGCCCTGGTCATCCACAGTCCGTGGGTCTTAGAGAAATTCACCTTGGAGAATGAAGCACTGCCACTGTAAACAGCCATACATTTGGAGTTTTATGTGTGTGTGTGTGGCCGTGACACTGATGGTTTGTTGGCCACAGATCCTTTGCTCTGAAAAGAGCCAGCAACTCTATGTTTCAAGCAGTGTGTATTGTCTGTCATCAGGGGACTGGAGCAGTCACCTGATGACGGGCAGAGTACACACTGCCCTAAACATTGAGTTATGTGCTCTTTTCAGAGCCATATTGCATCTCACAAGAGATGGTTTACATGGTGTACATGTAACTGGAAACCTTCAAATCTTATCTAATGTAGCTTCCTTTAGTCTACTCCAGTCTACAAACCGAATGTACCCCATTTTACAATGCACCAGAGAAATGAAAAGCAAGGCCGAAACTTGAACCTAAGCCTTTATTTTTTAAACGTCGGGGGTCCAGTCTGCCCATGATGAGAATGTACAGTGTACCTCAACCCATGTGAACTCCACTTGCACACTTTGAATGGGCTGTAATAGTCACTAACCCATACCTCCTCTTCCACTAAAATAACCCTCTTAATAACCATACATGATTGAAACATACTATTAACACAACTAAATTGGACATCTGCATTGATTTGATCACTTTGTAGAACAGAATTTCTAAGATCTGAGTAATGGTAGCTTGATGTAGAATTGCATTGGTATAGCGCACTTTTTTTAGCTAAGTGAAAATGATCATTTGCTTATCAAAACAAAACTATCATCATTCATAACATTGCAAATTTGTTTTTATTCAAGCATTTTCCATAAGGATAGGAAAGGAAACACTGCAAGATTCAAACCTGCTGATTTTGGATTATAACTAATGGTGTTTAATGCACACACCATGCAGATTAAAAAAATATCCTTCTTTGATTGTGGTAAACAATTTGTTTTTTCTATAAGGCCGAACATAGCTCAATAGCTGATCACTGACATTTGTCTTAAGTCTAATGACTCTTCAATTACATATAATCCTGTCGACATGAAGCCTTTGCTAGTGGCAGAATGCAGCCAGGCTATGTTTCAGAGAATCTCTGATGTAGCACAGTCACTCACATCACCGCTGGTTGCCTTGCGAACGTGGCAACTACGATGTAGACTCAGCGGCCTTGCAGCCCTTAGTTCATCTCAGGGGCTTGGTGGATGTTGATTCTTCAGACCTTCTAGCAAAATGATTCCATCGATAAATAAAATCAGTCCCGAGAGTCCTGTAAACATGGATAATTGAACGTGCCAAGCCTTGAGCTTGCCCACTGCAAAATGCTAATTGCGAACCATTATGTCAATCTGCACATAATAGAGTGCCTGCCCATATTACTACTGTATGTGCTCATTTGCTGTGCAAATACCGCACGCTGCAAACAAGTTTCTCCTACTGACAGATAGATATCATTACTCAAAGCATGAGGTTTAGACAAAAGTCCTATTCACACACTGAATACATGCTCAGTATACGTACAACTCATCAAAGAAATGGCGGCACAAATGGTATTGACTTTCAGGATTTTATTGTGATACGTTGAATAGAAAGGTTTTATAATTGTTATAGAAGGTGTTTGTCAGGACTTAGTTAACCAAGTATACGTGCTTGGAACTTTCATCTTGTAGAAGAAATGTTGTGATTTTAATAAGAAGTACATTGTAAAGAGGTATTAACCTTAAGTAGAACTGCTATTTCTTCACGACTCGAATCATGAATAAGGCTTCCAGATACACCACACCACCTCCCTCCAGGATGGCCTGAGCATCTTGTCCCAAGCAGAGCTTTCACTCACCAGTTCTTTTCAGAACCATGTATCATCTTGAAAGAGTCAATTCACATGCTGTCCAAACAAACCTTACTGATGTCCGCCATGCAAACTATCAAATCTTACTTATGAAAAGACTACCCCATACAAATCAAAATTGTACTTTTCTACAAATCAGCAGTCGTGGGTTCAAATCCTGACAGAGCCGCCCTGTGTAGTTTGTTACCCTGCAGACGACAACTCGGCACAGTGTATACAGCACACACAAAAACACAAACAGTGCAAAGTTTCGGTCCAAATTTCACAGTTTTTCATGAAGGGATAAGTGCGGAATAGTGTGGAAATTCATCTGTTTGTGTAAACTGTGGCAAAATGATCTAAAAAATTGCATCAGATTTGGATTGCAAACTTGGCAAACCATGACATTGACATAGAAAGTTCATGTAAGTTTTGGCAAAGCGAGTTAGCCAGTAAGCAAAGGAGAGATGGAAGGATCTGTAGCATTTTGATAATTGGTTTGGTCATCAGATGCAAGGCGTGCATTTGCATCTGATGAAGAAGTTGTTACCGCAAAAGCTAATGCACTCTTCCCAACTGGTTAGTCTTTGAGTGCTAAGTTGTCGTCATTCAAATAAGACGTAAGGATTTGCATGGTGGGTGAAACAATAAAGGAGGGATTCCGATGACACCATGTATCAGGTCTCTTAAACAAGAGGTATGGTTCTGAAAAGAACCTGAGTGAGATCTCGACGTTCCGGCCAGTATGCTCTGGCCATCATCAGGAATAACGAGTTATCACTCAGGTTCTTTTCAGAACCATACCTCTTCTTTAAGAGACCTTATACATGATGTCACCACAAACCCTCCTATATTGTTATCATTCATCAGACCAGCTACATAGTACAGTATGACGGCTATTTGTATTACACACCTTGACTTGCTATAGATGAGGTTTTGAGGTTCCACATTTCCACTTGTTCTGCAGATCTTTGACCAGAAGCTTGACATCAGCATGTACGTTAGGAGCCGTGTGGGCTCATTAGACAATACATATCATACACCAGGGGGAGGCAACCTCCAGGTATCATGAATATGCATGCCCCGCATATCTTTTGCATAATGAGGACTGCATTTTGTGCTTAATTGAGTTGCATGCTCAAACAATAATATGGTGTTTCTCTAGACAAGCCTGCATCTTAATAGAACACCAAAACATATCATTTTCTTTGCTAAGAATATCACTGACTTATTAAAAAACACCAAAAGATGCAGTTTGTACGAGAATGTCAGAGAAACAAATGACTGTATGCTAAATCCTTGCCTGGCCTGCTGTGGTTTTCTGAATTTATTTCTTTAGGTCCGTAATCTTGCATGTACTTTCCCATAAGTGAATAACTGAATGAGCAGACAAGGGAACAATTCTCATAAAATGGACAGAATCTTTGTCTTGGAAGGGCTGCAGCAATTTTGAAATATATTCATGTTTGATGGATTGCTGTTCTGTGCATTGTGGAGTCACTCATCAGCTACCGGTAACGGTAATTAGTTTTCAAAGTCTTTCTAATTTGGCCTGTGGTATCGTCAGTTCTCGATCATGCATGTACTCATTCCTATAGCCTCTCTTACTCAACCAGCAGTATGATTCAATTTCCCCCAACCTTCCACCTCCACCTAAACCCAACTCTCTTCCCTGCCTTCCCTCCCTGATCCCTTCCTGCCACCCAATCCACCGTCTGCCCCTTAGATCTATGAAGAGAGGCTAAACTTTAAGCGGAAGGCCTTGAGTCGAATCGGATCCTTTAGCAATGCCCGCCACAAACCCTCGGACAGTTCCTTCAAGGTATTACGCTACAGCACGAGGCACGGGCGAGAATGACAGCCGCAAGCATTGTGGCACTGCATCTGATACTGCACTCTGTATACAGCATGAGTGGCACTTATGCTAGCATCAGTTTGTGTATCGTGTACTCTGAGAAGACTTTCCATAATCATTCCATCATGACCATTCTTTCCCAGACTCAAGTTCATAATAGCGGGCCTGCTGTAGATGTCTAGATTCAAACCCAAGATTCATTAACTTATGGCATCCGCCACACAATATCTTGTTGAGGAGCACACTGGTTTGATTAATTGCAGGCAAGGTTTGTGTGTCATCCATCACTGGGTGTCCATCTAATTCCTGACTCATCCACTGCAGCTTGCTAACTAGCTAGCTAGTGCTGCATTGAGCTGATCTGAGCTAAGGCTAGCTGGTACTCCTCCTCCCTGGCAACAGAAGACTCTGGTTCCAAATCAGGAGTGCAGCAGCATGGTGCCTGGATAGGCACTAATAGCAGTAGATTTATTAGCGTGCACAATTGGCTGGCCGCCAACAAGAAAGTCCAAGTCCTGCCCTGCCAAGTCTCTATCCTATTTCCTATTGAGTAGGTGCCAAGGGCAAGTTAGCATACACTCCCTATTCTTGGGATCCATTTTGACCATGCCAATTACAAAGTCCAGAGACCAATCTAGTTGGGAACTAAATGGTGCATTAGTTATCCTCTATTTGGAGTGTATTCAACATCATTAAGAATATATCAATAGATACATGTAGGCCTATGAGCTTGTGCATTTTCCATGGGAGACCATTTGCTCAGTCAGTTACCTTGTAGCTGTGACCCATCAGTACCATTACTGAAACTGAGCCAGATGAAGTCTAACAGTCTACAGTGCTGAAGTTTGATACTTTAACACATCCGTATGTTTTGTAGGCCATTGCCTTGCACTATATGCAGATATTGAGTGCAGATATAGAGGGACGTCTACTCATGCATTGTGCTTTGTGATGGTTTTGATTTTGGTTTGATTGATTTATTTATTTTATTTTATTGGAGGTCACAATCTGTCATTGCTTTTTAGAATGTCATTCCATGGCAGCAGTTTTGACCTCCGCAAGAAACAAAACATAAACAAAGTTAACACAGTAAGAATGGTGTGCATTTTGTATGCATAGCAAGAGCTAGAATGCTGAGCAAAGTGCTGTGCTTAACGTTTGTTTTGTTCCATCAGAAGATGACTCCGATCTTCAAAAGTTCCTCCAATCTTCAAGAGTTCCTTGTTTCTGTTGCCAAGGGCAACATTCACTTGACACGGATGACACCTTTGAACGAAATAACCCTCGTATTCTACACTATAACAAGTGTGCCTGTATTCAGACTAGATGCAAAGGTGTAATATCCTTCTTAAGAACAAAGAGCTTGGTTTCCTATATATGGTTTCCCAGTTTTGGAAATGATCGAGGTTGCACGTTTTGTGTGTTTTATCGTGTACAATTTGGCGAAGGGGTGTAAACTCTTTTGCTCACCTCCCCCCCCCCCCCGCCCCAGATTCTGGACGAGAAGGTGGACTTCACCTCCAAAGTCCAGAGCAAGGTGGGATCTCTGGAGAAAGCTAGTCACACCCCAGCAGGGGGTCAAGTCAAGGTCAGATATGTTCCCGTGAATAATGCATGTGCCTTGAGGGTCATCCAGCCATGGACAGTGAAACGTTGCGCATGCTGCAGTGAATATGGACAGTACATACTGAGCTTGGCCTGCTTTGAAAAGAAAGGGATGACGATTATGAAAATTAAGAACAGGTCATGCATATGAACATTTGCAGACGATAGGCATGTCGGCATCATAATTGGCAAACAACTCATGACTCATGCGAAGCATAAAATCACTTAACTCCTCCCTAACAATTTCTGATACCTTAAAGTTGTGAAGGTGTGGAATAAGGGAAACATCTTTACTCTACTGCTCTCTGGGATGACCCTTGACCCACGTTGCCATAGAAACCCGAACTTCAGTGTGTGCCTTTTTGTAATTAGTGAACATAGGCAAATAATGTCCTGTAATGAATATGTACGTGTACACTGTATGCATTCTTCTGGCAAACTGGTATCTCTCTTGCTACTTTTTAGTTTCCAATGGACTTCAGAATTCTCTTTTCGGATCAGCTGAACTTTTTTGTTTTCACCTGCTGCTATCTTTCTGCCTCAGTCTGTGTATATGCAGTGTATAGATTATAGAATAGGTATTTTGTCGTCTTTTTATTGTGGTGTTTGGTCAGTGCTAGTGTTTTGTATTGATAGTGGCCAGTTTTGCTGACCACTTGATCACCTGACCTCCTTGATAGGCACACCTCATGCATATTCATGAGGGGAAATATTCATTTCACAGAGGTCACAACCCCACTGCTTCAAAATGGCAGGAAGGAAGCAGATGCTGTTGTCAGAAGTGCCAAGTAGTGAAAAGAAAAGTGTTACTGCTTTGCAATCTGCTGATAACAGGAGTCTGGAATCCCAAGCAAAAGCCACACCTTATTCATTTCATTGTATTAAGTGTAGCAGACTGTTGATGTAACAGTGACAGTATGCAGTAGGAGACCTAGATTGCTGGTGTGAATTCTGTGAGATGCCATCAATGAGATACAACGCTTTCTTTTCACGACAGGAAGACTGCCTGATAGCACTGATGCACTGGTGTAAGCTGATAATACCTCCACTTTCTGCCACACAATTATTAATTTCCTTTTTATTACTGGCAGTGACTGGGTACTGTGAGGGGCCCAAATGATCCCCATCAGATCATCACTCAACACTATAGCAGGACTAGACCTTAGCACTAGCCCGATGGTCATTGTCTAGTAGAAACAGCTGCGGGCTTGTAAAATGACCCACTTTGCTAGCCCGGCGGACCAGTAAAAAGTAGACAGCCGGTGTGGTGGCAAAAAATTATCCAGGCGGGGATGAGAAAGTAGAAACTAATAATTTGTTTTACTTGACCTGTTACATATGTAAATTCAATATTAATTATACAGGGCTGGTAAAACATGCTGCGGGCTAGCAAAAAACTCAATTTACTAGCCCGGTGGGCTAGTAAAAAAAAACCTTGAGTGCGAGGCTTGCTATAGCTACTCATTGTGCTAAGGTGGTCAAACACAAGCACAGAATTCTCATGGATGCGATTTTCACCATTCGTCATAGCTTTCTATTCATGTGCCCTCTTTATCCTCATGAAACAAAGTGTATTCATGCTTTGAGGTTTGCATTTCTGCTGCTAATCTTTTAAGGATTCCCCCATGGCCCTTGTGTAATAGATAGTGATGATATCATCCCAATAAGTACCAGGCAGTGGTGTAGATAGAAAGCTACCCACTCTGAGGACAGTCCCGACCAATGGCTTCATGTCTGAGGGGGAGAAATGAAGTGGAGAGAGCTTGCAAGGTGGTCTTCGGTGATGAGAATGAGATTGTAAAGAATTCAGAGGGTCTGCACAGTCCACACACTGCGCAGTATCATCTGTGGGTGTTGACTCGCTTTGAGTGCAGTCAATGTGCAAGGAGATGAGAGAGAAAATAATTACCCTGTGGTGTTATTATTGACAGGCATTCCGGTGTTGCGCGGACAAAATTGCTCAACGCTTTAATAATGTCTAAACAAACATGGCCTGACATTCGATCCTGCCAGGATCCTAGCAGAGGAGAAATGTCCTGCCCTTGGGAATGGTTCTGCATGGACCACAACGTCAGGCCTAATTTATTTCCGAGCTATTGGAGATTCAATGCAGTGAGCAGTTTGCCTCATTTTCGTTTTACTTTGTTTTCAATTAAGTCTATCAAAAGTCTGCATTCTAAATTTCTATTGCATCAACTGAGCATACCCAGAACTGATTTCACAGAGGTCTTCAAGAATGAGAACTAGCTTATCCCCTTCTGAATGAAATAGGTTTAGTAGGCATAGATCCATGTGTGGTATGCTGCCAACAGAGTGGTTGATGACAAGTAGCTAGGGGCCTATAAAGCCACGTCTACACTGGCCTTTTGGAGGATAAATCTCAACGACACATGAGTGTCTCTCACATGAGTAGAATCATTGCAGATGGTTGGCATCAATTGTACAAAGTGGCTGGGAAATAATTCTCACAGCCATTCTGGGTTGTGCTTGTAAGTATACATTACCCTGGTTGGTTTTGGGAAGGCCTGTCTTTATATGAGACCATAATCAGATTGGTTTGACCTCAGTGGCTCTTGAATTGCCTCATCCCTCAGGTTATTTATGAAATGTAAATAGATCAATGATTAGACAGAAGCTATTTAAGGGAGGACCACTTTGGCCAGATGAGGGACCAAACTCACGAAACTGCTAGAAGACCGAATCTTGCTGGAGCTCAAAAATTTAGGACACTTAAAGTTTTTTTGTCAAAGTCAAAAGCAAATATCATGTGAAGGTATAGATGCTTGTTTTCTCCTGCTTAGCAACGGAGGATTTTGACGTTATAAGGTGCTCTACATGTACGTATTTAAATGCGCCAAGGTCTTTAGCCCTTGTGTCACAGAGCTCTGTATATTAACAAAGGTAAAGCCTTTTACAAGCCAAAATGGGAAGGGAAAAAAACCTTCCACAAAAGTACTAGCCAAATAGAGGCATCTGCAGAGAATACAAGGATTATAATTATAATCATGGTGACCTTCATTTGCCATATTGAGTCACTGATGAAATTTTGTCAAATGTTTCACAGTTCTTAAAGTTTGCACAGTAGATTGCTTCTTCCCTGGTTGCTTCTTGTGAACAGTACCATGACGATACACAAGAAGAGATGTCTTTTTTGGCGAACAAAAATCTGCCTTTCATTCTGCCTTTGAGCAAGGTTCTGCTAGAATGGAAATATCAGGCCCTTCACTTTTTCTTTTTTTTCTTTAGAGAAAGAAACACCAGGTCTTGAACCTGTCATCTTTTTTTGACTCAGTATGTAACTTTTCTTCCACCGTATTTAATCTGCATCCATGGTAGAAATCTAGCCACTTTACCCATCCGTAGATCAGGCTTGGTCCCCATCACACAGAACCTGAACATGCTGGCTTGGGTTTGTCACCGAGTTCTCAGTTCTTTTCTGTCCACCTAAGAATTCTCACCTAGGTACTGTAATCAAAAACTTGTTCCTAATTAACTCTGACATAATGGGTGAGACAAATGAAACAAGCCTAAACCTAGAGAGTGATTTTTGAGGAGTGCTACATTGTATCTTAACATACACAAAACACAGACTAAAAGGTTGCTGGGTACACAGATGCAACTGTGAAAGTATGATATTGCTATAGTTGTATGTTATCTGTTTTATTGTGCTTCATGGTTTAGGGCAATCGGTCCTTGGGTGGGATGCTGTGTGGTTGCACTGGATTTAACCATTTAATAACAAAACCATTTTTAGAGGTTTATTATGTAAGTCCATATTAAATTGTTTTTCTTTCTGCCTGTTTGGCTGTCTGTCTGTCACCCCATCTGTCTGCTCTTTATTTCTATGACTGTATCTCCATGTCTGTCAGTTATTCCGACTACATGTATCTGGCCTTCTATTTCCCAGTCTGTCAGTCAATCAGTTCTTTTCTGTGTTTTCTTCCCTTATTTGTTCTCAATGCCAAACAAAAGAATATTGTATTGCATCTTGAAAATGTCTACCTTCATTGTTTTGATGCAAGCAACATTTTGACCAATTCCATCCCAGTACCATGCCATATAGAGTCCTACCATTGTATCACACATGCAGTTTCGCAGCTATGTTAACCTTGAGCCAACTTATGAAGTCCAATTGAGAACCTGATTGTTCTTTGATGTGCCCAGTCTATGACTTGCCATTTGTTCCATGCTTTGACTGTGAGCAATACTAAAGGCCTTTTCAGACAGCACAGCCACCTCCCAGACATTTCTTTCCCAGGGATTTATAAGCCCACTGATGATTCACACTACACATTTTCTCACTCCCAGGAAAGAATTCCCTGGAGATTTGCTCTGTCCGTGCTGTCCATCCACACAAGAGGTCAATTCCTGGGAATTACGCCAACATGAGTGTCAAAACCAGCATGCACTGCCGGTTACAGCACACAACCCCTGGGATTAGCTAAACCCACCTCAGAAGGCTCTGACTTGCACATGTTCCTTCCTTGGAAATACTCGTAACTCTGGGATTAGTGTGCTTAACCATATGCAGGGTTGGCGTACCCCCGGGTTTATGGAATCCCTGGGAACATACTGGGTCAATAGACTGCTGTGTGAAAAGGGCCATCTCTATTTTGAAGGGAAAAAAAACGGTGTTATTTGAAAAAGGCCTTCATGGGATTTCCTTTCTATTTTCCCGCTCATGTTGTGTTGAGTCACAGTGCATGTCTATATATGTTTTGTAGGCCTATTGCTATAGCGCCCTCTCTAATCAGCCCGATTTTTGGACCCCTCCCCACAGCTGGTCTCGGAGAAGCTGGAGTTTGACAGGAAGGCCAAGAGCCGTATCGGTTCCCTTGACAACATCAGCCATAGTCCCGGGGGTGGAGTGGCCAAGGTATTGACAACCCAGGCATTGCCTGGTTGTCATGGTGTGATCCTTGTGTTGCCGTGGGATACCCTAGTCCACCCCACCCAACTGCACTTCAGTCACGGCGTGTATTAATCACATCCCTCCTCTTTGGTTGTGGTTTTTTGTTCAGAGTTTTGTTTCTTTCTCCCATGGTTGTTTCTCAGCAGGTTTTGTTGCTGTGATTTGGTCTCAATCATCATCATCATCATCTCTAATCATTCATTAATCTGCATCTCCCTTTTTGCTTCAATTTGACAATCAAACAATTATGAACCTCAAAGAAATGATGAAATATCTTTTTTAGAAAATTGAAAGTGAACTTCCTCTAAATGGCTGAAAAATCACAAAATTATTTTGCCAGAAGAAAAGTAAAATGCCATTTTGTTACATTCAAATCATGCAATCAGATTCCATAGAAGTGAAGTGAGGAAACCTCCGATTGGTCCATCGAGTATTTGAATTAGTTTTGGCCAGTAATGTTGTCATTGCACCATTAAGGTCACCAGGAGTTCTATCTAATCATTTGCTACATTTGAAGCGAGCCAAATGTGACCCTGCACAACGACATGAGGAATATCCCACCAAAGCACTTTTTGAGTAAACAACGCCAGAAGTTAAAGTATCTTCAAAATTTGATTACAAATATTTTGTTTTTTTTGTATTTTTGGAAATTTGAAATATAAGAGGATATTATATTTTAATATCATTTGAATGGTATAATCTTTCACATTATTAGACAATCTCAAAATCTTAAAAGTGGGGTTATTCCTCATTATGCTGTGCTGGGTCACAAATAAAGGAAATCTTTTCAATAATTGATTCCAAAATGTCCGAAAAATGGCATCAAAATATAAACTGCACCAAGACCTGAACCCGAGACCTCAGGTTTCACATAATTTGAAGTAATTAAAATGCAAACAAAAATGTGACTTCTTTGACCTTTAAACCCTGCTGGGCTCTGATTGATCATACCAGCACTCTACCGCTTGAGTGATGCAGACCTTAAGGGCTTCCAAAAACATTTTCACCCCCACCCCTCCGTCTTAATACAATTTTCTAATTTCCCCCTGCACAGTGAACAAAGCAGTCGGAGCACAAGAGTGAAAATAAATCATATTTGTTTGGTGTGAAAAATAATCTGAATAATATGAATAACAAGAAATCCATGTACTAACATAATAATATTAATTTCAGGGTGTGGAATGAGTCTTGAGTATTGTGGCCTTGATCAAGTTGTTGGGCGATGATTTAGAAATTTAAATGCGACCTTCAGAAAAACTGTATGGTTCTTTGTGCAATACCCTTGCCATGGCTTGCATGTGCGAGCCTTTTCATGGCCAAGGGCTAACAGGATGGCTACGTACATGCTCGTATACATGTATGCACACAGACTGATGTGTGTGGGATGGCAGCGGCATGGTCTGTGTGCCATCTACAGCTTGCATCCGGCTTGATAGTGCAGTTGTGCCGTGATTTGTCTACATTTGGCCTGGATCTCTGCCTGGAACAGTACCAGAGAGACCTCCTTGGACAAGGTTAGGGAAGCATTGGGAAGCATCTTTTGCTTCATTTTGGTTTGGCCCTTTCTCTCCTGCAAGACAACCAAGTTTCGTTGTGTTCCCTTGTTTTTTAGATTGAAACAAAAAAGCTGGACTTCAGCAAGACCTCGTCCAAAGTGGGGTCCAAGGACAACATCAAGCACCAACCGCAGGGTGGGAATAAGAAGGTATGTTGAATCGATTCAATTCATGCAGACTTGGACAGATAATGAGTCAGAAAGTTGTCTTTCCTAAAACAGTTGACAAAAGTTATGAGGGCCATTTGCTATACACCAAATAAACGTGATTATTTGGATCACGATTTGAATCGCGATTCAAACTCCACTAAGAGTGAGACTTTTTCAAATAATGGCATGTATTTGCGACAAGGTGTGTGTGGGAACGCTCCACTGGATCCCACCGTTTTTCTTTAATCCCAAAATGCATCGCTCGTGCTCTGATTGACAGGAAGTGTGGTGCTTGTTTATATGTCCACATTTACTTAAGCTTTATTGTTTTGCAGGCATTTATCGGCAGGTAGTACTGTAAGTCAGTAGCCTTTGTAGAAAATGTGGTTTTCACAAACCTATGGGATCCATGAATCTACATAACCTATCATAGGTTATGTTTCTTATTCATGTTAGGTTGTACATGTATATTTTCTATGCCCCTATGCATCCCTCATTGTCTTACAATATTGGTGTCAATGAGTTTGATGAAAGTTGACTCCATTTGCATGTTTCAGGTCATTCTTGTTAACAGACTGTCTGCAGCAATGCTGCATGACCTCAACCATTAAAAGACTCTGAGTCTGCTCCAGTTCAATGTGCTTTAGTCCAATTTATCTTAACACTCTTGTGCTATGGTACCGGTAAGGTTGTGTTTGAATTGAAATAAAGGACAAAAATACCCTGAAGGTTCTCAAGGACAAGTTAAGTGAAGAGATAAACTTTGTACAGGCAGCGGTTTCCAAGTGGCTGAAAAAAAACAGTTCTCCTCTGACCTCTGTCTTCCCTCCCGAACCCCCCACCCCAAAACCACTAGATCATCAACGAGAAGCTGGATTTTAAGGCAGAATCCAAGATTGGCTCCAAAGACAACATCAAGCACCAGGCAGGCGGTGGTAAAGTCAAGATCACCAACGAGAAGGTGGACTTTGTTGCCAAGGCCTCCTCCAAGATTGGCTCAAAGGACAACATTGGCCACAAGCCAGGAGGCGGGAACGTGCAGGTAAAACATTGATCAGCATAGTACTTATGAATATAGGAAGGTTTGCGGTGACACCTTGTAAAAGGTCTCTTAAAGGAAGAGGTGTGGTTCTGAAAAGAACCTGAGTGGTAACTCAACGTTTCGACCAGTATGCTCTGGCCGTCGTCAGGAAAATATCTTGGACTCGGTGGTGGAACTCCTTATGTGCCGGTGGTCGGGAAGGCGGGAAAGATAATCCTCTGGGGAGGATTATCCTAAGGGGGCTTAGGTCACTGAGGTGGGAAGGCGGGAAAGATAATCCTAAGGGGGAAGATAATCCTAGGGGGAGACTAGTGGGGGGAACCTATGGGTGCTCATTGGGGTGTGTCAGATGGCGGTGGGGAGGCCGTGGATATAGGTGATCCATAAGTCGGCTGGGGAAGGGGGGGGGCTTAGACTGGTTTGGGCATGGTTTGGGTGACCTTCCGCCTTAGCGACCACCGGCACATCAAGAGTTCCACCACCGAGTCCAAGACATTTTCCTGATGACGGTCAGAGCATACTGGTCGAAACGTCGAGTTACCACTCAGGTTCTTTTCAGAACCACACCTCTTCCTTTAAGAGACCTTATACATGGTGTCACCGCAAACCTTCCTATATTGATTCACCCACCATGCAAAGCCTTAAGTCTTATTTATAGTACTTATGCTATAACTTCTTCGAATCTGCCGCACGACCTCGGCCAGCTTGGTGGTCAAGTGGTTATAGACGTCTGCACTAGAAAGCGGGAGTCGCGAGTTTCAATCATGTCCGAACTCCATGAAATGTTTTCATCAGGCATCGGGCAAAGCACTGGGCATTCAGTGCTTATTACGTCGAGCAGGGCAAACCCTCATTGAACTTACAGCAGAGGTTGTGATGGAATGGATGGTGAAGGTGCAAAAAATGCCAGGAATTGGTGAGGGAACTGCATAAAGTTTAAAATTGTCCATTTTGGCAGTAGGTGCCTTAGCTACTAAAGGCATTAGAAAATAACCCTGACAATGTTGGGCCATAGGTACAGATGGAGTTACTCCAAATGTCAGGGGACAGCTACATGTAGGGTTCCATGGAAACCCCTTGAGTGGATGGTTTGCTGCAAACTTTGAGGGGTCAGAACTGTCTGGAGTGCAGGATGAGGAAGTTGAGCAATAGCTCTGACCCTAGACCAAGGTGGCTGTATGACTATGCTTTACATCGCATCATGATTACCACTTTGCACAGGGTCAGCAGGGACCTTCAACTTTGGAGCGCTGGTGGTGTTGCTATGCGCATGCCGGTCCCTCCGAATCCGGGCACCACTTTTGTCCAAGTTTTAAACAAAGAGTATTTCAAGGCATTCCAGCCTTCCAAAAAACAATTTTGCCAGGTTTGATTCACATGTACCCATAGTGTACTCTTTATTTCACAGATATTTATTAGCCGATTGTTTACTAATGTTTAGTAAGTTTTGAAAATGGTACATTATTAAAAAAAAAAAACAATGTGGCGGTCATTGACACTGAAAAATGGCCTGGTGCAAAGTGAGTGGGTTTTTTTGATGGAAATTCGCCAACCACAAGGCCCCAAGGAGGCCACTCAAGGTGATGGCTAAGAAGGGCTAAAGGGGAACCAATAATATAGCTAAATTTTCCCTCCGTCCCCTTTCCACCTCTTCCCCAAATCCAGATAGTGGACGAGAAACTGGACTTCAAGGGAGCTGCCGCACCGCGGACGGACACGGGAACTGCCAAGGAGCCCATGTCACCAGGAGCCGAGTCACAGACGAGGTCGTCGCGGGGGTCACGGTCATCGGTGGGGTCCCAGGAGGAGGTCGAGGGCGATTGCTGAAGCGGTAGAGGGCGCTGTGTTGAAATGGTAGAGGGCGCTGCACAAGATAGAGATGCCGTGTGGCTATAGGGGTGATAGTCACTTTTCTCACAGTTGGGCCTCTCTCACTTGATGCTCCTTTGTGGGTTTTTCATCAAAGCCTTTTCAGTCGATATTGAGAAGATAAGCCCCGATGGGAAAGAGCAAATCATGGTCTGATAGAATAGTAGCAGGAGGCCTTCTTGGAGACCCATTTCATAGAGCTGCCAATTTTTTATTTTTTTCATTTTTTTTCTTCTAAATTTCCCCATCAGATTTCCCTTTATTTTTTAGAGTAACATGCAAAAAGGGTGCTTACAGACTAAAAGACCAAATTGCAAATATCAATATTAGGAGGACCTGACGTTTCGATCATAATTATGAGGCCCTTCCTCCTTCCTCAAACAAATATAGCAAAGGCTTCATTTGTTTGATTAACAGAAACAGAATTACCTAGCATATATTCAGGTGATGTTTATCGCCTTGAAATGGAATTAGGCTTACGTTTGCCCTGCTTAGCATAGGAGTGGAGCATTATTTGGCAGGCTGGTTGTATCCATCAAAGATGAATGATGTACATGTACCACTTTTAAAAAAAATACCTGCGAAATAAATCATTAAGAGTACACTAGTTGTACAAGTGAGTCAACACCAGCACAGCGTGACATCTCTGACTTTTTGTCATGCTGCATATACTTTTGTGGTAGGCTGAAAAGAGTTTGTGTTCATACTTGGCCAATAGTGGTGCCCGGATGCGGAGGTTCCGGTGCACAGTAACACCACCAGCGCACTGAATTTGGAGGTCAGGGCATGACATGGCTATGCAGCTCTATGAACTTTGGCTCCTGTCTCAAATCTGAGGGGTTTTTTTCTTATCAAATTAGAATACTTTGGAGTTCATCATCCCCTCTTTGTTTCAAGAAAAGTAGTTTCTTCCTGACTTCTGTGGTTTCAGAAGACCTAGAGAAAGCTGACATTTGATTGGCACCAGATTCACACTACACCTTTCTGGCATTTTCTGTAGTTGAAGCAGAAAAATATTGAAAAGAAAATTGTGTTTTAATATAAAAAAAATTCCAGAGTGAGTCTACTGTTGTTGATAAATGCTTTGCCCGTGAATTATGTGGATAGTTTGTTCTCTCTCGGTTTTGTCTGGTTGTTTGTTAGATATGACTTACCTGATTATGGGAAATTTTAGTTTTGGGGTTTTTTTTGCATACAATTGTTTCCAGTCGATATTTACATGTAGGTGATATCATTTCCACCCTTGTAATGCCCAAACACACTTTCTTTTCTATTACTCTTCCTGTGCTTCATCCTCTGATAAAGATTTAGAGAAATGTGCTTTTCCAGAATATTAAGATTTTTTTCAGATTTATCCTGAATTTGCTTGTAGTGAGAATGGGATAGGCTTAAATCTTTATCCAGTTGTAATTTTTAGATCTACCCAATCTATTGATAGTCGTCTGTTTTGTCTGGGCTGCAAGTAGACCCTTCTCGCCTAATGCTCTGGCGCCCTCTGTTGTCCGTCAACAAGTTATGGCTTTTTTTATGAAATAAAGGCTTAGGCACGGGCTTGGGCTTTGGTTGCATTCTCACAGCACATTATGTTGCAGGTATTTCAAGGACTAGATTTTGCTCGCAGCTTCTAGGTGAATACTCCGTACTGAACCGGACAACTTGCCTTCACAATTCAGCAAAAAAACACAGCCCGTCTTGTTTGACTGGGCACGCATCCAAGCCCCGAGCTAGATCCAAGGATTTGTCAAGGATCTACGTTGCAAGTCTGCCTTGACAGACAAATGCTGCCACTCCAGAAAAGCTTCCGATGTTAGAGAAACAAAAACTGCGTATGGACTCAATTGCCTGAATTGAGGTATCCCTAGAATCTAGCAATAAACATTTTCAGAGACTATAGTTTTTACCGCAGAGATTATCTGTGCCGTATGTGAACAAAGATTTTCTTGTGAGGTCTTTTTTCCCCCGCATAAGTATATCATAGCTTGAAGTGATATACAAAAATGTTGCAAACTGCTTACTGACTAAAATTAGCAAAATGCAAATCTAAAAATTTAGTGGGTCTGACGTTTCGATCCTAGCAGGACCTTTCTCAAAGGCAGAGAAAGGTCCTGCTAGGATCGAAACATCAGGCCCACTAAATTTTGAGATTTATATATCATAGCTTGTACAATTAGAAATCACTGATCCCATCACTGAAATTGATGAATTTTAACTCATATTATAACTTTTTGTAGTTTTTCAATTCCGGTAACTTAATCAAGGAAATTCAAAGACGAACAAAAAATTATATATTCATGTAAAAAAATTATAATTACCATAAATCCTATCACTTTCAAAGACCTACTTATGGATGTGATTGTATTCTTATATTTAACCTGAAATATACAATTTCTGAACACATTCCCTTAATAGTGCAAGTCTTCATTCAATATTTGCCATTGTTTATTTGAATAGTTACTGGAAACTTAACTTCATGATATTCTGGAAAATGTTGGTGTAGACTGGTGTGTACTTTGTATAGTTTAAAGGTCATGCCATTAATGTGTTTAAATGGTTTAGAATCAATGTGACAACAAAAATAAGGGAAGATGGAAGTTGCTTGCATGCTTTCATTCTATCACCTCAGCGAATCCTGTTTGGGTAGTTTCCACAAGATGTAAATAAAATGTGGTCTTGGCTTGACATCCTACCTCTAAGATGTTGAAAAGGGGATTATTATGAAACAACATTCATTCCTAAAATTCCATTGTTTTTCCAACTTTCATTCAGTGTCCCACACTTGCACGTGACAGATCACTACACACACAATTCATTTCTCTTTAAAAAGTGATTTTATTTTCCTTTATACTTGTGAGCTTTACAATTTGATGTTCATTTTGATTCAGTGAGAGAACAGCTCCTTGGGGAAGCTTTTTACACTGTACAATTTTGTGTGTGTGTTTTAGAAAAATTGTACATATATACATTTGCCCATCTGTGCTTGTGCTTCAGTCGTGATGAAATGAAATAAATATTGTGACAAAGAGATGGCAGTTTTTCTTGTAGTTTCTTTATCCCAAAGTCTGAATATTTATGATTATTCTGAATACAAAGAACTGTGGTTTGATGATGCAGACTACAGGTCCAATGGCTGAACTGCTGAACTGAGTCCACTGCCCATTGGTCTAGTTTGGTTCATGCAGTCTGCCAGACCAATGCCTAAATGACTGGACTGGGTCCACTGGTCCAGTGCCCATTGGTCTAGTTTGGTTCATGGAGTCTGCCAGAACAATGCCTAAATGACTGGACTGGGTCCACTGGTCCAGTGCCCATTGGTCTAGTTTGGTTCATGGAGTCTGCCAGACCAATGCCTAAATGACTGGACTGGGTCCACTGGTCCAGTGCCCATTGGTCTAGTTTGGTTCATGGAGTCTGCCAGAACAATGCCTAAATGACTGGACTGGGTTCACTGCCCATTGGTCTAGTTTTGTTCATGCAGTCTGCCAGACCAATGTGCCCATTGGTCTACGGTAGTTTGGTTCATGGAGTCTGCCAGACAAATGCCTAAATGACTGGACTGGGTTCACTGCCCATTGGTCTAGTTTTGTTCATGCAGTCTGCAAGACCAATGTGCCCATTGGTCTACGGTAGTTTGGTTCATGGAGTCTGCCAGACAAATGCCTAAATGACTGGACTGGGTCCACTGGCCCAGTGCCCACTCATGAGTGACTGGTCTATAGTTTGGTCATGCAGTCAGTCAGCCTTAATATTAACTGAACCAGGAATAAGTGCCCATTGGTCTAGTCTGGTCTGGAGAGTAGACCGGAAAGTAGCGAGCAACAAAGCCACCGACAGGGTATGCTTTGGCTGGACGCTTTCCAAAAGCCGGCGAACCCATCTGTGCTTGTGCTTCAGTCGTGATGAAATGAAATGAAATAAATATTGTGACAAAGAGATGGCAGTTTTTCTTGTAGTTTCTTTATCCCAAAGTCTGAATATTTATGATTATTCTGAATACAAAGAACTGTGGTTTGATGATGCAGACTACAGGTCCAATGGCTGAACTGCTGAACTGAGTCCACTGCCAATTGGCCTGGTTTGGTTCATGCAGTCTGCCAGACCAATGCCTAAATGACTGGACTGGTCCAGTGCCCATTGGTCTAGTTTGGTTCATGGAGTCTGCCAAAACAATGCCTTAATGACTGGACTGGGTCCACTGGTCCAGTGCCCATTGGTCTAGTTTGGTTCATGGAGTCTGCCAGACCAGTGCCTAAATGACTGGACTGGGTGCACTGGTCCAGTGCCCATTGGTCTAGATTGGTTCATGGAGTCTGCCAGACCAATGCCTAAATGACTGGACTGGGTTCACTGCCCATTGGTCTAGTTTTGTTCATGCAGTCTGCCAGACCAATGTGCCCATTGGTCTACGGTAGTTTGGTTCATGCAGTCTGCCAGACAAATGCCTAAATGACTGGACAGGGTCCACTGGCCCAGTGCCCACTCATGAGTGACTGGTCTATAGTTTGGTCATGCAGTCAGTCAGCCTTAATATTAACTGAACCAGGTATAAGTGCCCATTGGTCTAGTCTGGTCTGGAGAGTAGACCGGAAAGTAGCGAGCAACAAAGCCACCGACAGGGTATGCTTTGGCTGGACGCTTTCCAAAAGCCGGCGATGTAGGGAGGATGACCACTAGGCATCCAGACTGGATGCAGCTGTCTCCATCTCCACCTGAGTCTCCGTCTCCATCTCAGCGGCCACCAGTCCCTCCTTGCGCTCGATGGTGATGACGTCCAGGTCCTCGGCCAGCACCACGTGGCCCGCGTAGCCGGCCTCGCTGGCCTGGCGCAGGAGGATCTCCACTGTCTCCTCCCCCGGCCCTGTCTCCGTCCCGGCCGGCCTGAAGCGCTGGCTGACGTGGAAGAGCACCAGGTTCTTGGCGTTGATGCTCTGGGCAAAGGCAGCTGCCATGGCTGGTGAAGAACAAGAGAAAGGTCATGAGGCAGACACCGGTTTAGAGTTATCCCCGTCACGCAATATTATTTTTTCAAGGAGTGGGTGGGGGCAGTTTCGGCAAAGTCTCATTTCAACCCAATACGTCGCAGACACAGCCTTCATGGTCCATATCTCTTTCTTGAGTTTTGTTTGCTTTTTGTTTTTTGAGGTTGCAGAGTTCTACAGAGTATTGACCTGATGCTCTAAGTTCGATATCAAAATTGAGACTTCTACACCATAGTCAATATTTCTTTTGTAGCTGGTTGTTGTTTTTTAAGTTCGGCAAAAAATTTGCAAACTACCTAATTAATTTCTTAAAATAGCAAAGCACATTGAACTTGACTGGGACTTGAACCCAAGCCTATGATTTAACATGGAAGTGCTCAATTAAGTTGACTATCCAGCCCACAGTTGGTGGCCTTCCCATGTAGTTGACTATCCGTTCATCAAAACAAGGCAGATTATCATTATTTTTGATCTTTTTATTCAATCGCTACACTACACTCCAGTGTAGCACACAAATTCTTGATGAGGGGATCAGGGCTTCAAGTTCAGGGCAGAAAAGAAGATGTTCCATACACTTTTTTTTTCCTGGCGATCATATTTTATCATCCACATTCAGTCTATCTGTTTCTGTCCTTGCCATTCTGCCTGTCAGGAGGATCCTGGCAGAATGGATTTCTTTTTATCCACAAAATCTGAGGATCGGTCATTGGTCATACCTGGCGTGGAGTGGCCAACCTCCAGGCACTTCTCAGTCATTTCATTGGCCATTGTGGCTTCATGCACCAGGACGTCTGCGTCGTAGGCAATTTGGCTGATCCGGGAAGAGTCCTTGGTGTCTCCCAGAATGACTAGAGGAGTGACACACAGGAACCCAACGTTAGCAGGGTTGGTATTAATTAACCACTTCGTGCCAGGATCTCAGAAATCAGAGCGCCATTGGTTTGACTATGCGACGGGGCCCTCCGAATCCGGGAATTGTGCCAGGTTTTTCTCTCTTGCCTGTAGTATACCCTTATTGATTTATTTCACAGAAATACATTGTTCCGATTGTTTTAGCGAGATTTGAAAATGATGCCATGTTAAAAAAAAACCTGTATGGAGGTCATGGGCGCTGGAAAAACGCCTGGCGCAAAGTGGTTAAGCAAAGGCCAAGAGGCAAATGCCAGCAAATATTGGGCCTAATGGTAGGGCAAACACTCATTCTTACTACTGCCAAAATCGTCATATCTGTAATTAAACACGACACCCACTACTGGCAACACATTCAGTCATGGATATACTAGGATTATTATTATTACGTTATCATTAGTCATTTGCACTATTTCTTATATTCTACAAATCTGTTTGAGAGTAGTCTGATTGCACTGTTAAGGAGGCACTTGTAAGTATCAGTGATGTTTTGCTATGCACCACCGGTGGTACGGATACATTTAGTTCTAATATGCAATGCCACATTACTGGACTTACCTATTTTGCGTCCAGGAATGGACGGCCCCACAGCCTCTGCCGGTGAGATGACCTCTCCACTGGGTGAGACGATGCTCTCACCAGCTTTGATCCTGGTGTATAGAGGGCCAGGAAGTATGCCTCGCTCCTTCAGATAGCCCGCCTTGAGTCTGTCCAAAAAAGAAACAGACCACATTGGAACGAGAACGAGAATGCAACTGAACCAATTTAAGAGGGCCTGGCATTTTTTAAATTTTTACCAGGACTTTTTGAGAAAGGTCCTGCAAGGATCAAAGCGTTAGGCCCTGACAATTGAAAATGAAGAGGGCGTGATGGTTTCAATCAGCTTCCATCATTTTTGGATATCACTGAAGTCAGCAAAGGCAGTTTCCGACATTTTTGTGCTACTTTAAGTATAACAAATGTGGAGGGCCTGACATTTCGATCCTATATTTCGATCTCTCTGTCTCTGGGAAAGGTCCTGCAAGTATCTAAATGTTAGGCAGAGTTTGACCTTTGAGAAAGGCATTAAATTCAAGTAATCATATTTGTAATACATAATTGGTGTATAACTTTAACAATAACACTTGATTCACGAGTGATCATAGGTCTGTTTTACTTCATTGGTTTGGATATTTTTGATATTTTGTTGGAAAGAGACACAACTTTTTTGGCTTTGTTTTTGTTCTCTTACTTGCCAACTTTCATTTTCTCCTCAATGACATAGCCAAAGCAGGGAATTCTGTGAGTGAGCGGAGCAGCTTTGACAGTCACCTTCTTGTCCTCGTATCTGTAAAGCACAACAAAAAAACCAACAGAACGGGCCAACTTATTTCTGGCATTGAGTCTTGATCTTGGGCATTGAGATCTCGGTTACAGGCTTGTGCACTGAGATCTCGTACTTGGTCTTTGTCTTTGTCTCTGGCATTGAGATCTTGGTCTTGGTCTTGGGCAATGAGATCTCAGTTCCTGTCTCCATCGCCGTTCAGAGTACCGTAGTGCCAGTATCAAAATGTGACCTCTCTCCCCACCTTACTGGAAGCCCCAGCCAGGAGGCCTACACCTTGCCTTTCCCATGACCTGCCCTGGGCATCAAGACTTGGGCTCCTGGGCATCAAGATATGGGGCCCTGGGGATCAATACTTGGGGGCCCTGGGCATCAAGACTTGGGCCCCTGGGCATCAAGACATGGGCCCCTGGGCATCAAAACTTGGGCCCCTGGCATCAATACTTGGGGGCCCCTGGCATCAATACTTGGGGGCCCTGGGCATCAAAACTTGGGCCCCTGGCATCAATACTTGGGGGCCCTGGGCATCACGACGGGCCAGTGGGCATCAAGACTTGGGCCAGTGGGCATCAAGACTTGGGCCAGTGGGCATCAAGACTTGGGGGCCCTGGGCATTAAGACTTGGGCCCCTGGGCATCAAGACTTGGGCCCCTGGGCATCAAGACTTGGGCCCCTGGGCATCAAGACTTGGGCCCCTGGGCATCAAGACTTGGGCCCCTGGGCATCAAGACTTGGGCTCCTGGGCATCAAGACTTGGGGGCCCTGGGCATCAAGACTTGGGCCAGTGGGCATCAAGACTTGGGCCCCTGGGCATCAAGACTTGGGCTCCTGGGCATCAAGACTTGGGGGCCCTGGGCATCAAGACTTGGGCCAGTGGGCATCAAGACTTGGGCCCCTGGACATCAAGACTTGGGCTCCTGGGCATCAAGACTTAGGGGCCCTGGGCATCAAGACTTGGGCCAGTGGGCATCAAGACTTGGGGCCCTGGGCATCAAGACTTGGGCTCCTGGGCATCAAGACCTGGGGATTCTGGGCATCAAGACTTGGGCCCCTGGGCATCAAGACTTGGGCTCCTGGGCATCAAGACCTGGGGATTCTGGGCATCAAGACTTGGGCCCCTGGGCATCAAGACTTAGGCTCCTGGGCATCAAGACCTGGGGATTCTGGGCGACAAGACTTGGGCCCCTGGGCATCAAGACTTGGGCCCCCGGGCATCAAGACCTGGGGGCCCTCGGCATCAAGACTTGGGCCCCTGGCATCAATACTTGGGCCCTGGGCATCAAGACGTGGGGGCCCTGGGCATCAAGACTTGGGCTCCTGGGCATCAAGACTTGGGGGCCCTGGGCATCAAGACTTGGGGGCCCTGGGCATCAAGACTTGGGCTCCCGGGCATCAAGACTTGGGCCCCCGGGCATCAAGACTTGGGCCCCTGGCATCAATACTTGGGGGCCCGGGCATCAAGACTTAGGGGCCCTGGGCATCAAGACTTGGGGGCCCTGGGCATCAAGACTTGGGCTCCTGGGCATCAAGACTTGGGGGCCCTGGGCATCAAGACTTGGGCCCCTGGGCATCAAGACTTGGGGGCCCTGGGCATCAAGACTTGGGCCAGTGGGCATCAAGACTTGGGCCCCTGGGCATCAAGACTTGGGCCCCTGGGCATCAAGACTTGGGGGTCCTGGGAATTAAGACTTGGGCTCCTGGGCATCAAGACTTGGGGGCCCTGGGCATCAAGACTTGGGCCCCTGGGCATCAAGACTTGGGCCAGTGGGCATCAAGATTTGGGCCCCTGGCATCAAGACTTGGGCCAGTGGGCATCAAGACTTGGGCTCCTGGGCATCAAGACTTAGGGGCCCTGGGCATCAAGACTTGGGCCAGTGGGCATCAAGACTTGGGCCCCTGGGCATCAAGACTTGGGCCAGTGGGCATCAAGACTTGGGGCCCTGGGCATCAAGACTTGGGCTCCTGGGCATCAAGACCTGGGGATTCTGGGCATCAAGACTTGGGCCCCTGGGCATCAAGACTTGGGCTCCTGGGCATCAAGACCTGGGGATTCTGGGCATCAAGACTTGGGCCCCTGGGCATCAAGACTTAGGCTCCTGGGCATCAAGACCTGGGGATTCTGGGCATCAAGACTTGGGCCCCTGGGCATCAAGACTTGGGCCCCGGGCATCAAGACTTGGGCCCCCGGGCATCAAGACTTGGGGGCCCTCGGCATCAAGACTTGGGCCCCTGGCATCAATACTTGGGCCCTGGGCATCAAGACTTGGGCCAGTGGGCATCAAGACTTGGGCCCCTGGGCATCAAGACTTGGGGGCCCTGGGCATCAAGACCTGGGGGCCCTCGGCATCAAGACTTGGGCCCCTGGGCATCAAGACTTGGGCCCCCGGGCATCAAGACTTGGGGGCCCTGGGCATCAAGACTTGGGGGCCCTCGGCATCAAGACTTGGGCCCCTGGCATCAATACTTGGGCCCTGGGCATCAAGACTTGGGGGCCCTGGGCATCAAGACTTGGGCTCCTGGGCATCAAGACTTGGGGGCCCTGGGCATCAAGACTTGGGGGCCCTGGGCATCAAGACTTGGGCTCCCGGGCATCAAGACTTGGGCCCCTGGCATCAATACTTGGGGGCCCGGGCATCAAGACTTAGGGGCCCTGGGCATCAAGACTTGGGGGCCCTGGGCATCAAGACTTGGGCTCCTGGGCATCAAGACTTGGGGGCCCTGGGCATCAAGACTTGGGCCCCTGGGCATCAAGACTTGGGGGCCCTGGGCATCAAGACTTGGGCCAGTGGGCATCAAGACTTGGGCCCCTGGGCATCAAGACTTGGGCCCCTGGGCATCAAGACTTGGGGGTCCTGGGAATTAAGACTTGGGCTCCTGGGCATCAAGACTTGGGGGCCCTGGGCATCAAGACTTGGGCCCCTGGGCATCAAGACTTGGGCCAGTGGGCATCAAGATTTGGGCCCCTGGCATCAAGACTTGGGCCAGTGGGCATCAAGACTCGGGCCAGTGGGCATCAAGACTTGGGCCAGTGGGCATCAAGACTTGGGCCCCTGGGCATCAAGACTTGGGGGCCCTGGGCATCAAGACTTGGGCCAGTGGGCATCAAACCAGCTACTTGCAACACCTACATGTGCCAGGACATGTCCTCTGGATCCATCCTGATCTCCTTTCCTTCCAGCTCCTGGGGATGGCGGGGGCCATCTGCCTGATGGCTGGGCTGCCACTCCTGCCAATGAAGCAAAAGAGAGCACCGTAATTCAATCATGGTCAAATGAGGTTTTGCATTTAGGAGAATGTACCTCACAGTCACAAGGGCTTTTCCCCACTCAATGATTAACACTATATATGATTAATACTGTATTCTCTTTTTATTCTTCGAAATCTTGGTATGTATTTCATTACTGTTTTGGTATGCTTGTATTCTTGTATATTAATGAAGTTTTTATATTGTTGTTGATGTTCTTAGCAGAGCAAGGACCAATGGATTTCCACCATGTATTTGATTGTTTATATGTGTGGCAAATTCATAAAATTAATTCATAAAATTTAGTGGGCCTGACGTTTGATCCTAGCAGGACCTTTCTCAAAGGCAGGACCTTTCTCATAATAAATTCAATTCCATTCAATTCAGCGCATTTCTTCAGCAAGCAATCGGGCAAAGCACTGAGCAAACACAGTGTTCAAATCATGCACTGAGTTGGGCATACCCATGTAGAAGTACATTCTCCTCAATGCAAAAATCATATTATACAATTTCCAAATCATTTGTCCCCTTTTGCTTTAAGGAGTTCAAACCCACATTTCATCAATCGAGGGTTCAAGCACCTTCTCCAAAATCAAATTACACGACTTTTCAAAGATTTTAAAAATCTGGTACAATTTTTTCCCAGCAACTTCATGTAAACTTAGGTGATAAGTTTTAAAAAAAAATTACTTTAAATTGAACATATAAAATGTCAAAATATATATTTGACTATCACTCAGCTAAATTGTATACAAAACAATATAAATAAAAATCACATGATTTTCTTCCATCTTTGGAAAGCATTTGTTTGATAGAGGTTCAGGGAAAGGCTTCTCAATTCGAATATAAATGCAATTAGAATTTATCATAAATGAACATTTAAAAGTTATAATTTTCAAAGACTTTTTCATAGCTTCATTGTAATTTGTTACAGCTTTTATGACTTTCCCAGGCCTGGGAAAAACCGTTTAAAAATGCCATGAACTTTTGCAGCTTTTCCACATCTGGAGGAACCCTATCAGTCCATCAGGTTAATATCCAGAGGTGATGGGTCTTCAGGAAGGGGGGGGGGATGTTGTCGTTCAGGTTACTTGATATCATTTGTTTACCTCCCAGTCGCTGGGCAGGTCAGAATCCGGCGCCATCAGCTCGTGGACGGCGTAGGTGAATCTGAGCGGGGAGCGGGACAGCTCCAGCGAGACCCGCAGGTACCTGCGCAGCCCCACCGGGCCGTACAGCTCCACGTGGGTCCCCCCGCCACCCGCCGCAGTCGGCGGCGGCGTGCCGTTGCTGGTGGTGCACAGCAACCCAGGCAGTCCGAAGAGGTGGTCGCCGTGCAGGTGGGTGATGAAGATCTTGGTGATGGCGCCAGCTCTCAGTCGGCTCTTCATCAGCTGCGTCTGGGTGCCCTCACCGCAGTCAAACATCCAGCACTCACCGTCTACCAAGGAAGCAATCCCCACCAAAAGGAAAGAGAAACAATGTATTTGAACCTTCCCAAATAGGACTGGCTCTTCCAACAGAGTCGAAAAACAAACTATTTTACCCATATCCTAAAATTTAGTGGGCCTGACGTTTTGATCCTAGCAGGACCTTTCTCAAAGGCAGGATCGAAACGTCAGGCCCACTAAATTTTAAGATTTGCATTTTATTCAGTAAGCAGTTTGCAACATTTTTGTATATCACCTATTTTACCCATAGTTTGAAAGAGCACGAAATGAGCACAGGTTTGACCTCTGTAGCATGTTCCATTCCCGACAAAATTCACGTAGTCATATCTGTCACCGAAATTGTGGGGGGAGTTGGTGCCAGTCCTTACCGTGCCTGAAGACAGTCGACGAGACTCCGCGGGTGGGTGTGGGATAGCATGAGAAAGTACCAAGGAAAGTCAGATCCATAACTGCCTGTGAAAATGAAATATATGATCACATATCATCATACTCCTTCTGTAATTTCCAATTACTGTAATTTGTCCTTTTCTTTCTGCCTAGGAGGAAGGTCCTCCAAGGATCAAGACACCAGGGCTGGATTTCACAAAGCCTCATCTTACGATGGATAACTCATCAGAAGTTGTGACAGACCACATGGATTCTGTGCATCACTCTTTATTGTGTGAATGGCCTTAGGGAAAGGATGAGTTTGATCAAATTGACCACAGGGCCTCAATCTTGTTGCTTGATTTCAGCTTATCAGTCAGTTCGAAGTTTGCACCATTTTGGGCAGAAACTGGTCTGCCATGGCCCAACTAACTAGGGCTAAGTCCAACTAATTAGGCCAGGTCCAACTAACTTGGGGCAGGTCCAACTATCTAGGGCTAGGTCCAAATAATTAGGGCAGGTCCAACTATCTAGGGCTTGGAACTAGGGCTAGGCCCAACTAACTAGGGCTTAGACTAAGTAACTATGGCTAGGCCCAACTAACTAAGGCTTGGACCAACTGGCTAGGGCTGGGCCCAACTAACTAGGGCTTAGACTAAGTAACTATGGCTAGGCCCAACTAACTAGGGCTTGGACCAACTGGCTAGGGCTGGGCCCAACTAACTAGGGCTTAGACTAAGTAACTATGGCTAGGCCCAACTAACTAAGGCTTGGACCAACTGGCTGGGGCTGGGCCCAACTACACGTAACTAGGGCTTAGACTAACTAACTATGGCTGGGCCCAACTAACTAGGGCTTAGACTAACTAACTATGGCTAGGCCCTACTAACTAGGGCTTGGACCAACTGGCTAGGGCTGGGCCCAACTAACTAGGGCTTAGACTAACTAACTATGGCTAGGCAAAACTAACTAGGGCTTGGACCAACTGGCTAGGGCTGGGCCCAACTAACTAGGGCTTTGACTAATTAACTATGGCTAGGCCCAACTAACTAGGGCATGGACCAACTTACTAAGGCTAGGTCCAAAAAACTATGGCCAGACCACACCTGCCATTGTCCTAAAATGACAAGCATCCACCAGCCTGGTTCAAAGAGCCACCAGCTGGTGCCCAAAAAGCTCCGATTCCTTAGCACAGCAGGGAACCAATTAGGCCATGTGGAGGCCAAATCTACAGAGGGACATATTTGGGTGCCACTGCCCTGGGCCTAGAGCAAGGCACTACCCCTACAACCCCTTGCTCAACAAAATCATGAACAAGATCAAGGGCTCACTTTCTGCTGCGCAATCAGCTGCTTCTCCTTCTTCTTCGAAAGGTAGCGAATCTGAAAGAAACCAAACCAGAAATGCTTGAAAAAATGTTTGTGGGATAATTCATTGTCCAAGGTCTCCTCAATGTCCAGTAGGAGACAAAAAGATGGTCATACATCCAGCTCGTTGACGAAAACCTGCAAGATAAGAGGTCATTCCATTCATCATTCCCCAAATCTTTCCAACCCTCCCCCAAAGCTGTTATACCCTATTCAAAATTTGAATTCCTGTCTATAGAGGGCATACTCTACATCTGTTGGCACTTCACAGCAGGGAACACACAACAACTGGTACCCTGACCCAACACAAATGGGTTTTCTCCAGTGGTTACTGTGAACTTATGTAAAGGGGGATGAGAAAGCAAACCAACGGCTTATACTGATCTCCATATGAGAATGTTACCATTGTTAGCAAAGACAACGTTGTGTGGTAATTGACATTCTCTTTACTGCTTGGGGGGAGATGAGTTTATTACAAACAGTGGGTCTGGGGGAGGGAACAGTAGTGGGTTTCGGGGTTGCGTGGATGGGTTCAAAGGGTCTGGAATCCATTGAGTGCAATCCTCAGGGGATGTAGGTAGGCACCTTAGTCCCAATGACCTGCCATTCTTCTCATCCATTTGTGTGTGTGCGAGTCGCTGCAAAGAAACTGAAAGGTTAACAATCATTTACAATTGGTTGGGCGAACACAGCCACCAATGGCATGCCGCCATGCAAATGAGCAAATGACAAAATGCAAATGAGCTCGTGAATATGCATGTGGGGTGTCAGCTGATCCGATACCTCCTCTCCAAGGGTGTGACCCATGTGGTTCTCAGGGTTGGGAAGGTCGATGTAGAACCGTCGCTCACCACTGACCACGCCCGTCTCAAGCTCCTCCCTCACTTTGTCTGACATGAGCTTCCGCTTAAATTTGGTGTCCTTGTCAATCTGTCGACGAAAACAGAGGAATTTCAAATCAAGTCTGAATCAGTGCAGGATAATTGGAAAAACACCAAACATTTAATTTGCTTACTGACTAAATTACCCAAAATGTAAATCTTTCATTTTCAGACGGTAGTCTTGTTTGCACAAACATGTAAAATACTGTATAGCAAAAATGGGACTCATGCTTCTTTCTGATCGGGAAGCTAGAAGCCTCAGAAGAGCGGTATTGGAGAAAACTGTGACAAGTATTTGTGAACAATTTCCAAGGACAAACAAAATCACAAACCCTAGACGAAGAGGACAAAGGTTAGATCATAATTTCCTCCATTTGCAGAGCCATTCTCGATAGTAGCTGATTTAAGATGATAAGACTTTGACCAGAAACAACCGCCAGTCAGCCGTAGTGCACACAATGACAATAGCCCAGTGCATGCACGCTGATATATTTCATTGGTATTTCTTGTTCCCAATTGTTTAGCGAGTTTTAAAAATGCCACATTATTAAAAAAGCCCTGTGTGGCAGTCATAGGTACTGAAGAGTGGCTGCAAATTGGCAAAGGACACATCTTGCATTCATTGGTTCGGTTTCAGGAAGTGTTATAACTAAGACTGATCTTAAAGCTCGGACACTTCTAAAAGCAAAAGATCAACCAAGATGTGATGGGCTCTGTGAAAATGAGTCACATTGGGCTCAAATCACAATCAGGGATTTTCACCACAAAACCTCCTCTTATTTCAAGTTTTAAATTACAAACAACAAATCCTCAAATATGAAAACATGGACACAAATGAACCAGTATAAACCCATATTGCTTTCTGATATATATATTTTTTAACCCCCACAACTTACAGTTGCCCTTTGCCTGGAAAAAGTCTATGCAAGAAGTGAGTCACTTTTGCAGACCAGGACCAAAATAAGGCAAATTTTGATAAATCAGCACCGGGCAACCTTATGAACGGGGTAGCAGTTTCCTTGGATGGCCATTGGCTTACTCTGTACTTCTGGAACACCAGTACATCACGGATGATTACTTTTGTTGGGCAGCCAATCTTTTTGGTCTGTCTTTGTCGTTTCTTCAAACAGTCCCTTGTCTGGAGTGGTTTAAAAAGACAACACATAAATTATTTAAAGTGATATATAAAAAAACTGCTTACTGACTAAAATTACCAAAATGCAAATTTCAAAATTGAGTGGGCTTGACGTTTCGATCCTAGCAGGACCTTTCTCAAAGGAAAGGTGACAAAGACAAAACAGATACATGTACACGAAGGAAGGGGGAAGAGAGTGAATATGACACGGCTGTGAAACAAAGGACAAAGAGTGAAGCTCTACCAGCTTTCCTCTGCCTTTTGGAAAGGTCCTGCTAGGATCGAAACGTCAGGCCAACATAAACTATTATCGAAAATAAGGCAAGGAATCATCAATTGAGCAGGGAGAAACAGGTTTATAATGACTAAAATGTTGTTTGCATCTAAATGAAAATGGGGGTGTGATCCGTGGCAATACACAGCAGATAATTGTTGAATGGGGCCCCCACCAAGCATACTGTAGGTAGTCATCTATTTAGAACAGCCCCATAGTGCCGGATAGCCCAGGTTGCCTGGCTTCAAACCTCAGTCCAGTCAAATGTCTGCTCTTTCAGTGAATTACCATTTTAACAATAGCAGAGAAAGTGTTCAGATCTGTGCAGATGTAAGTTACCCGAAACTTCTCACTTGAAATTGAAGCAAAAAAAATTGACCCAAATCTTCAAGAAGCCAAACACTCAGGATTTAATCTTAAAAAGTCAGAGGGCCCTGACGTTTCCACCCTAGCAGGACCTTACTAAGAGGCGGAAAACAAAACCATGAAAACCAGAAACATCCTGCTCTCTAAGCTTTGCACATGTCAAGGACCAGATGTATTGACCCTTGCAGGACTTTTCTCAAGGACCTTTAGAAACGTCAGGCCCTCTAACTATTTCAGGAGGATTTCTTTTAGGTTTTTGTTTTGGCATGTTACCCTTGGACGGTGAATTCCAAACTCACACTCCTTCCACTTCTTTCCCAGCATGATAAAGGGAAGGCCTCGCAGAGGCAGGATAGTGGCCGCACTCTTCTCCCTCATCTTGTCTCGGAACCGGATGAAGAAGTGGCCCTTCTTCAGGATGTCTGCAGAAAGCCAATGAACACAGATGCCACCGGATGAGGTTGTGCACTGCTACATGTATGTATGCCGGTGCACTCTTCCCCTTCTCCAATCTTCACAGCTTGTTAGTCTTTGAGTGCTATCCATAAGTCGTCCTTATTAATCACTTAACCACTTCACGCCGGGACCTCCGAATCCAGAGCTCCATTGGCTTGACTTTGTGACGGTGCCCTCCAAATCCGGGCACCACTATTGTCCACATTCTAAACAAAGACTCCTTTCAGCTTAGAACAAAGCAATACGAATCAGTAAAAAGACCCTTTTTGACGCAAATTGCCACATAAATTGCAAGATTAGCAGCAGTAATTGTGCAATTGTGGGACTTTTACTGTGGAGGATCGAGGGATACCGCGCTGCAGCTGAAAGCATGCGGGGGACATTGTGTTTGCATGCCACACAGCCCAACAGTCGTCGGTCAGGCATTGGAATTCCCCCCACATTCTTTACCGCAATCTGTACGGTCGGTCGTGGCCGAGGAACTTGAAGATTTGACTGCCTAGAGTGGAGGCTGGAGTCTGCGGTCAGGGATTGACAGCACCGTACATGCACACACACAAGTCCGCACAATGGGCCCTTTTTCGAACAGGTAATCTCTTGAGTCTTGACAAAAGCCACAACGACGTCCGAATTGTGTCAGGTTTTACTCTCTTGTACCCGTATTATACCATTATTGTTTTCTTTCACAGAAATATATTGTTCCGATTGTAATAGCGAAATTTGAAAAAAGATGCATTGTTAAAAAAAACCC
Organism: Luidia sarsii; assembly: GCA_949987565.1. Classification (NCBI taxonomy): domain Eukaryota; kingdom Metazoa; phylum Echinodermata; class Asteroidea; order Paxillosida; family Luidiidae; genus Luidia; species Luidia sarsii. The sequence goes on along the minus strand of OX465106.1, from coordinate 10,758,988 downwards.
ACGTATGGCGCTCAACGGCGCTGAAACCCCCCCCCCCCCCACCCGGTGCGAAGTGATTATACTAGTCACACTAGAGGTGGAATGAGATGGAATTCTGTTGAAATGAAAAATCTTTACATTTTCCTGGATATTCAAAGTGCAGTCTGAATATTCTAACAGCTTTTTTAAATACTCCCACTATGTTTCAATTACATTTGAGGGCCAATACGCCATCAAGAAGAGGCAAGATTCATTTGCGGCAGGTCTGAAGCACATTATATGTATTCAAACAGCATTTTCAAAATTCTTTATTCCAGTTGGTTGTTTGATAACTGCTGATTCTGAAAGTGAGAACATGCCTTGACACAATGTACTTATGGTGGATCTCACAAAGCCTTTCAAAATGATGAGCCATCATAACTTGTGATAGGCCATTTGGTTTCTATAGATCGCGTGTCGTCTTGCTGAGTTTGGTCAGCCCTGCCTACTGGCCTCAATGTCCTTTCAGCTGGCCTGAGCGCCTCAATAATTTGGAACCATTCCAGGACCTGAGTAGCCTTGCCCCAAAAAGGAATGACAAAGTTTGAGGGCTCGGTAACAGCTAACTTAACCACTTCGCGCCGGGGGGTTTTACAGCGCCGATGACCGTCATACGGGGGTTTTTGAACAATGCATCATTTTCAAATCTCACTAAAACAATAGGAACGATATATTTCTGTGAAATATATCGATAAATGTATACTATGGGTACAAGAGAGTAAAACCTGGCACAATTCGGATGTCTTTGTGGGCCCATTGTGAATCGTCAATGGACCATAACGGACTTGTATGTGTGTGTGCGTGTACGGTGCTGTCAATCCCTGACCGCAGACTCCAGCCTCTACTCCAGGCAGTCAAATCTTCGAGTTGGTCAGCCACAACCGAGTGTACAGATTACAGTAAAGAATGTGGGGGGAATTCCAATGCCAGACCGACGACCATTGGGCTGTGTGGCATGCAAAGACAATGTGCCCCGCGTGCTTTCAGTGGCTGCCCGGTATCCCTCAATCCTCTACAGTAATAGTCCCACAATTGCACAATTACTGCTGCTAATCTTGCAATTCATGTGGTAACTTGCGTCAAAAAGGGTCTTTGTACTGATTCATATTGCTTTGTTCTAAGCTGAAAAGAGTCTTTGTTTAGAATGTGAACAATAGTGGTGCCCGGAATCGGACGGCCCCGTCGCATAGTAAAGCCAATGGAGCTCCGGATTCGGAGGTCCCGGCGATAAGTGGTTAATTACTAACTACAATTACCTGAACACAAATGGGGGAATGACCCCTGGAGATATACAGCAGTTTATAAATAAATGCTAACTGACTGGCACTCCCACACTGACAAAGATAGCTCAGGTGATTGGAAGCTGGTGTATTAAACACGAAGTCCCAGCCCAGTTAAAATTCAATGATATTTTTTAAAATAAATTGTTTACGAAAACCCAAAGTCAGTTTTCCTCTGCTTTGTTTCTTAGAGACTCGGCCCAATTTTGGGGAAAACCTTTTTCTTTTTTAACGGCGGGCCTACCGGCACTAGCCTCAGATGGTGGACACCTCCTTGCTGTCTGCATCTCGCAGTGAGTCGCAGTAAGCGTGTTCAACATGTGCCTGTCTGTCGCCTGCCACTTACCCAGAACCGGAAGTCCGTAGCCAGCCGAGACATTGATGGCGACAAATTTGGAGGACGTGTGCATCTCGTACTGGTGGACAACCTCATCTGCCTCCTGGGCCGATGCGGCATAGCCAAAGTAGGACCTCGGGTTAGCCAGAATGTCTGCAAACTGCGTGGCCGGGTAGAATGGAATCTCTCTGCTCGTGTCCATTGCCACTGGCTAGGGGCACCATGGGGTGCCCACATCAACCAGCCTCCAGTCTGTGGATGGAATAAGACTGTGGGGAAGTGGGAAGAGAGGAATGGGACATGGAGGAAGGGGGCAAGGATAAAGGGGCAGGGAATGGGACATGGAGGAAGGGGGCAGGAAAGGGGACAGGGAGGGAGGGGGCAGGGAAGGGAAACGGAGGGAGGGGGCAGGGAAGGGGACAGGGAGGGAGGGGGCAAGGATAAAGTGGCAGGGAATGGGACATGGAGGAAGGGGGCAAGGATAAAGGGGCAGGGAGGAAGGGGTAGGGGGAAGGGGCAGGGAAGGGTACAGGGAGGAAGGGGGCAGGGAAGGGGCAGGGAAGGGGGCAGGGAAGGGGACATGGAGGAAGGGGGCAAGGATAAAGTGGCAGGGAATGGGACATGGAGGAAGGGGGCAAGGATAAAGGGGCAGGGAGGAAGGGGTAGGGGGAAGGGGCAGGGAAGGGTACAGGGAGGAAGGGGGCAGGGAAGGGGCAGGGAAGGGGGCAGGGAAGGGGACAGGGAGGGAGGGGGCAAGGATAAAGTGGCAGGGAGGAAGGGGTAGGGGGAAGGGGCAGGGAAGGGGACAGGGAGGAAGGGGGCAGGGAAGGGGCAGGGAAGGGGGCAGGGAAGGGGACAGGGAGGGAGGGGGCAAGGATAAAGTGGCAGGGAATGGGACATGGAGGAAGGGGGCAAGGATAAAGGGGCAGGGAGGAAGGGGTAGGGGGAAGGGGCAGGGAAGGGGCAGGGAAGGGGCAGGGAAGGGGGCAGGGAAGGGGGAAGGGAAGGGGACAGGGAGGAAGGGGGCAAGGATAAAGGGGCAGGGAATGGGACATAGAGGAAGGGGGCAATGATAAAGGGGCAGGGAGGAAGGGGAAGGGGGAAGGGGCAGGGAAGGGGCAGGGAAGGGGGCAGGGAAGGGGACAGGGAGGAAGGGGGCAAAGATAAAGGGGCAGGGAATGGGACATGGAGGAAGGGGGCAAGGATAAAGAGGCAGGGAGGAAGGGGTAGGGGAAGGGGCAGGGAAGGGTACAGGGAGGAAGGGAGCAGGGAAGGGGACATGGAGGAAGGGGACAGGGAGGAAGGGGACAGGGAGGAAGGGGACAGGGAGGAAGGGGACAGGGAGGAAGGGGGCAGGGAAGGAGCAGGGAAGGGGGCAGGGAAGGGGACAGGGAGGAAGGGGGCAAGGATAAAGGGGCAGGGAATGGGACATGGAGGAAGGGGGCAAGGATAAAGGGGCAGGGAGGAAGGGGTAGGGGGAAGGGGCAGGGAAGGGTACAGGGAGGAAGGGAGCAGGGAAGGGGACATGGAGGAAGGGGACAGGGAGGAAGGGGACAGGGAGGAAGGGGGCAGGGAAGGGGACAGATAGGAAGGGGGCAGGGAAGAAGAAGGCTTCCTAAAGCTGATGCCGGACTTCAAAAACTAACTACTTTAGTTTCACAGTATAAACACTGCAAACAGGGGTCCAAGGTTCTCCCTTCCCAGGGTTCCTCGGATAAGACTCTCCTGAGCATGAACAGTCTTCCCTTGTCAAACGGGGTTAGAAATAACCACACCTCCTTCCTTGTGATGGTGTTCGCTTCTGACCTGTAAGTTGACTACTGTTTGCATACAACGAAGGTGGTTAGGTGGAGTTCAACAAATTTGACTCCATGGAGGAAAGAGAGTGCCAACAGATGTGGAGTACCCCATTGCCCAATTCAACAGCTATGGACGGAAATAACACACAAGCCAATAGGAACATTGTTGCTAGACTTGTGTGTGATAAGACATCACAATTTTTACTGAAACCCCAAATTACATAAGCTGCGTTTGATTTACAAAGCAACATGCTTACTGCTTACTGACTAAAATGACCAAATATCAAAAATTAGGAGCACCTGATGTTTCAATCCTAGCAGGACCTTTCTCAAAGGCAGAGAAAGACCTTTGAGTGAAAGGTCCTCCTAGGATCAAAATGTCAAACCCTCCTATTTTTGATTAGAAAGTCTAATCTAATCTTCAGAACAACTCAAAAAGGTCAAGGTATTGGGGCTATGAACGCCCAGCTAAGAACCAACCTCTTTCCAAGTCTCAGTGAGACAACAGCTCCTTCTTGCAATTTGCTGTTGCAACACCTCAAAGGCTCAGAGTTGGTCCAGAAGCTTTGGGTATTCAACCTTTATTTTCTTGCATCCTCTGAAAGAAAGGGGAAAAAAGGACAAACACTTCACTGTCCAGTGCGATTACAAATGACCCACCCAAAAAGGATTTCTTACTTAATTTTACCCAAAAAAAACCTCAGGAGTTCTTGACGTACATATTAGGGCAAACCTTTGATGAAGCATATTTTCCTGAATCCTTGATTTAGGTACAACGTATCTATTATCGAGAAGATTCTCTCCCGTCTGACGAGCCAAAATGCGGCGGCCATCTTTGATTTTAACGGCACACGCAACCGCTACACGCAAACGTTACACGCAAATCGATGACGTTTTGACAGGTCCGTGTGCGCAGCGGGTCAGTGTGCGCGCGCATACACGTGTTGACCCCGATGGTCGCGCAAAACGTCATCGATTTGCAAGCATACTGTTTCAATTTGAAATCAAAGATGGCTGCCGCATTTTGGCTCGTCGGACGGGAGAGATTCTTCTCGATAACCTGAGGGAAAATTTCTCCTTTTTCCCCAAACGTGAGTAAAACAAATGACCAGTATTAAAATCGGTGATTCTCATTTCTCACTTAATCCAAAGATGGGTGCGTGGGACGGTTTCACGGGTGTTTTCGGGGTAAAATATGGGAGTTTTGGTTAGGGGTAGTCATGGAGTCAAACACATGACATAGTTAGTTTGTCGGGATTCCGGGCAGTTTTTCTTGGACCCTACTATCGCCCGAAATCTCAATTTTTTTTAAAAGGGCGATTGTAAGGGTTCAAGTTACTCGGACCATGGAGGAATATTTTCCTTCCTCCATGCTCGGACTACAGTAAGTAATACTAGTAATTTAAGACTAAATCTAAAAATTTAGTGGGCCTGACGTTTCAGGACCTTTCTCAAAGCCTTTGAGAAAGGTCCTGCTAGGATCGAAACGTCAGGCCCACTAAATTTTTAGATTTACTTTTTGGTAATGTTAGTCAGTAAGCAGTTTGCAACATTTTTGTATATCACCTTTAGTTATTTAAGAATTAATAATACACTGAAGTACTACTTCGAGCAACTTGGAGCCTTACAATCGCCTTTTTAAAACTTTTTGAGGTAGTCGGGAGATAGCTATTTGCTCGCGTTTTCCAGCAAAGTCCCTTGGACCATGGAGAAATTCCTCCATGCTTGGCTTGGACCCTCGCCCGACCCCCTCAAAATAAAAATAAAAAGGCGATTTTAAGCTCCAAGTTACTCAGACGAGAGTAGAGAAGTTGGTCATGGCTGACCGGCCCCGATGCGATCAACGTGAGTACGATCATACTGCCTTACTGGTTACTACCACATGGCAAGTAACTAAAAATGAAATCTCGAACTCCTCGTGGATACGTTCAATCACAACAATGGATTCCCTGAGGCCTCACCTCGATTCAAGAATCCAAAGATCACGGACCAGTTGCCACAGAAAGAGGTGTTGCCTTCACACGGTCATCTCCTGACTAACGACGATACTTGAATAGAGGGCGCTAGACTAGCCAACCTTCAAGGTGGCGCCATTGCCACAGCGCTGACCAAAATTGTTGCGAAGTAGTTGTTTATTGACTGACACACACGGGCCGGGCGCAACGAGGTGGCGACTACTCTGTCTGGAATATCTCGAAACCGTCGACAAAGTTGGGAGAAGCCGAGGATGCGTAAGCGCGGAAGGTGAAGTGTGAGTTGAGAGGACGTTCTCTTCTCGGTGAGTCCCGGAAAATTCAAGTGGCAGGTGTTTTTTTTTGTGGCCACCTGCGTCTATCTGTTTTATGCACGACGCAGCGACACTGTACACGCATTGTCAGTTTCGGTTTGAATTACATTGTATGTACATGTACATGTATGATGTACAGTACATGTTGTAGTTGTACTTGTAATGATGTATGTCGTTCCGCAGAATTACCGTTTTGCAGTGCAGGGCATGCATTGCCGACTCGACCCGAATACTTGCCCCATTTTTATTCACCTGTGTACAAGTGTACAGTACATGTAAATAAAGCAAATTATGGAGTTAATCAATGGACAAAATCTCCGGAATTTTGCTCACTTTAAAACCAATAAAAGTTTAAATCAAATACAACTTGCGCAACTATGTAGTATGTAACTTAGTTTCAAACATGTCTGGCCATTAAAAGTAATACTTAGTAATACTGTAGAAATAGATGAGGGTTACACTGCAGCTAACTGACCAAAGTGCTACCTAAGTTCTACTGGAGTACTGGGACTGTGGGAGTACTGACGAATTCGAGTCAACTCATACCCATGCAAACTCGTGCCCAACCAACTCGTACCCGCGCCAACTCGTGCCCGCGCCAACTCGTACCCGCGCCAACTCGTACCCGCGCCAACTCGTACCTGCACCAACTCGTGCTCGTGATTAAGTTTGCTATTAAAATTAATTTAAATTATTTTTAAGTCAAACAATTAAAACTGACTGGGAACGCTTTTAACATTTTTTTGAAAATGGCAAAGAAAACTTTGACTGAACCGGGACTCGACCCCGAGACCTCTTGATTACCGTACCAGCGCTCTACCAAAGCAGAAATCCATCATTTTCACAAACCAACAACACAGCGATACAAATTACCAACATTGGATCCCCTATAATAATAACTGGACACTTCACAAAAGTTTGTTAGAATTCAAGTCAACTCGTTGTCCGTGCATTATTTTATGCGAGCACGAGTTGGCGCGGGCACGAGTTGGCACGGGTACGAGTTGGCACGGGTACGAGTTGGCACGGGTACGAGTTGACCAAAATGGGCACGAGTCGGTCAGAGTACGAGTCGGTTTGGGTACGAGTTGACCTGTTTCCGTACTGACTACTGCCAGTACTGGCACTTTGAAGAATGTACAGTTTACATAATGAGTAGTACTTATTATATTATTCACAGTGGCTATTGTTATTGCAGCCATAACGCAGTTTCCATAGTTACGGTACTGCAACTGCGCAAGCGTGAGGATACATGCCAGATCATAAGCTATAGCCTGCCGGCCGTGACATATACTGTACACTGACTTCGGAACTTCGGAAGCGCGATGCGATGCAATGACATTGCTAATTGTACTATTGCAGTGAAGGTAGCTGGTGACGCTGCCGTCCGGCCGGCGTGCTTGATCTTGATTTGTTGCATTTGTATGATACATTTGTCATTATGTGTTGGATTAAAGAAAATAACAACGTTGATTTATAGGTATAATAAATAATAGTTTCATAATTTGTGTAGTGGTATTTTAAACCTCCCTAAAATTGAATGATTTTCTCGTATTTTCTGCCGCCACATGCACGCACGCGAAGTTGACATCGTAGTACATGTACAGTGCATCGCTGACGACTTTGTAAGGGACCCGTTTTTGGGCCGATCTCACCATGCGAGAGTTTCTTAGTTATAAATTACTTATAATACATGATTGATTGTAAAAGACGCCTTTGCCCACTCCGATAATGACAGGGATATTGCTTCAAAGTTCAAGACAAGCAAATTATGTGCCTATAGCCCTATAGATGCATACGTACACTGCTACAGCCAGAGAATTTGCCATATGTTTCTTGTGCCTGTACTGAGCTAGTGAGCTTGAGGTGGTGCTGCCTGTGCATGTGGAGTTGAAATTGAATACCCCATGCAACAAAATCTGGCATGTCCTCGCGCTTGCGCAGTTGCATTGCCGTAACTATAAAAAAATGGAAATTGCGTTACGGCTGCCGTAACAATAGTATAGCAACTGTGTATAGTAACAGTAAATCTAACAGTAGTAATCTTGTGATAGGAGATAAATTACAACCTCATTCAACTGTTTTAAGAAGTTTGTTTCAGTCATGCAGTTTTCTCCATTGTTTCAAATCACATGATCAATACCAATAATTTGTTTTTGGACCAGAATATTCACATACATGTACAGGCACACGTGCACAACTTGCTTGGTGACAATTTTTGGCATGATTTCCAATTTTGTTAGTTCATCGGGATTTGTCATAAGATTTGTTTCATCTAACAAATGTTGCCTTTTATGAATAATTTGAATTCAGAAGGACCTTTCCTAAACTGGCAGAGTGACTCTGAGATTGAATAAATCAATGTACACATGTAATCATAAATTTTCTATAAAGAGCTGTAAGTGGCCCTATTTAACTGCTTCGACACGAGAGTGCATTGAACTGGAAAAAATGTGAAATGGCATTGTCTCATAATACTCTCATTACAATTTACAAAAGCAATGTTTTTTATTTGTTTCTCAGTTTTGAGGTGTTTTTTTTTCTTTGTTTTTTTATATTTTTGTTGGAACAATTTTGAAAAATGGCTAAGAACTTTGACTTTCAGACCAGATGGAACTTATTGACTCCTGCAAGGATAGAAACATCAGGCCCTCTACTGTAAATTGATCAGATTTGCCTTTTGGTTGTTTTAGTCAGTAAGCAGTTTACAACAGTGCCGTAAATTACTCTAAGAGAGGAAACTTTCATTTATAACCAGCTAGGTATAGAGATTATAGTACATACTACATGTACATGTACATACTACATTGTACATGTACATGTACAAGCAATTTGTTGACGCTAATTTCACCCAGCTGCGTCTTAGTGCATGTCCACAAACAGGGACCCCAGAGGCCATTGTCAGCCCACATGTACACTGCATTGCTCCCCTGCTGGGCACCGAGTGAGCCTGAAAATACACGTACAGTATGTATATTATTAAGCCACATCAAGCTACAGGCAGTGCGGTATTTCCTAAGAACATATTTTCTCTCTCTCTCTCTCCAGGAGGCTGTGGTCATCGGACTAACCAGCAAATGTTGTTTGCCCGGCAACTGTTGTGTGTACCTTCTTAGTCAAATGTGTACCGGTAGTCTCTGCTGTCCTATGGAGTGGATCGCCAGCTGAGTCTGGGCACCGGGCAAGACGCACCGGACCAATGGCGGCCCGTTGCCAAGAATCCACTCCACCGGGATTGTGGACCCCTCTGTCTGAATTGGGCTTCTCGTAAAAAATAAAAAAATAATTAAAAAAAACCACAAACAAACTTCGGTCGCCCTCCCATTGTCTCTCATGTGGGTTGAGAGAGGGGAAGGGTGGGTTTAGAAACTCTTTGAAGGATTGGGAAGCGACGGATCAGGGGCTGTTGATGACCGAGTCGGCCCGCAGACCATCCTGGAATATTCTTGGTTTGCCGAGGCCAAGACAACTGCTGATGTTACCGGCAAGCATGGGCTCGCAGAACGGGAAAGCGTATGATTCAGCATCGGAGAGTGAGTATTTTGAACGGGGACGCTGGCATGATCCCACCCCTTCCTGCCTGTTAGTCTTACTGCTGCACCCCTTTCCCTCCCCTCTTTATCCATACTTTTATACAAATGTTATTCTTAAATGATAAACCACAGTCTGAATTGCATGAAGAGTGTATTGTATTGTGTGGTTCAGCTACTGTACATTAACACTGTGCTGATTATTATGATAATGAGCTTGGTTTGTGGTCTACATTATGCTATTACTTATTGCTATGCTTGTCCATTGTAATTTGCACTTCATTTACTTCATTTACTGGCCTAGAGTTCAGTTATTAAAAAAATATCATTTTTTCCTGAACTGATAAATATTAACTTTCAAGAAAAAGTGTATGTTCCAGAAGTGTTATTACTGGTAGTGGTAGACTGTTGCATGTTGGTAGACTGTTGCATGTACATTTTGTACGTATGTGCCTTTTCATAGTTTTATTGGAGGTTTTGATCATTTGCTTCAAAGGCAAATTTCTGATTTTAATGCACTGAAATGTGGGAGCCCTGGTGCAAAGGTGAGAAGTGACAATGAGAAGATACTGTAGTTTGGCTCATTTTGTGCTGTACATGTACATGTATGTGAAAGAATAAACCTTCCCTTTGAGAAAGATCCTGCTACATCATGTGTAGCATCAAAACAGTTCCTCCACATTTTAAGATAAATAAACTGTGACATTTTAAGATGCCAATTTTTCAAATTGTTCAAAAGTTCCCAGTCAGTTTTTCCTTGGTTTGTTTGACATTTTAAGATGAATGAACTCAGGTAAAATTGTGTGGACCATTCACAGACAATGCACATGGTAAATGCTCGCCATTATTTTTAGAAATCACACTAATGGAGTCTGAATCACAATTCAAAATTTCCCACTAGTCATTGCATTTATTTTGTCCACACCTCAAAAAATTGGAGTTTGAATCGCGTTTTGAAACCCGATCCAAATAATCGTGATTATTTGTAGCACTAGCAGTGTGAATGGCCCTTGTATACATGTAGGGTATACATGTACATGTACATGTACATGTTTTGTACATGATGTATAGATGTGCATACAGCATACAGTACTCTGTATCAAATACGTGTGCAATTGTGCATGTTAAGGTGTTCACGCGACGTGAGACTTTCCCGTGTGGACGGATCGGCGGTAGCCGACCACGCTTGGGGAGCTGGTCACCACCCCAATTGGGACGATGTGCGGTATATTGACCGTGAACAGCACCGGTACACCAGGTGCGTCAAGGAGGCCATCCACATCCGACTTCGCCGAAACAACATCAACCGAGACAGCGGCATTGACATCCCCGGTTTCTGGCTCCCCACCATCAGACGGCACGACCGCCGACCCCCCACGGACAGGGCCACGAGTGGATGCCAGAATCGCGAACCAAATCGCATGATCACTACTACGACGTCCGCAAACCGGTACACAGGAACCGGCGAAGTGGACATAAACGGACGCTGCAGCGCACATTCTTTAGTTGCCTGATGAAGGTTAGCAGTTAGCATTCGAAAGTCGCCACCAGCAACGACACATCGCGTGACTATGAGTTAGATTACCCTTTCTACTTATCTACACCACCGCGATGAACAACCCCTTCATTTCTATTGAATAGGCCTATAGATACCCTTATTAATCTTCTTCCATTCATGGAATTGACTGCTTTTTCTTCTCGTGTATTATATATTTTGTACATGTACAGTATTTAGCTCACATGTGGCATTCTTCTCATAAGACTTACACATACATGGGTTGATATTAATTTGCTTAACAATTGCACGCCCTCACTGAAGATGTGCCACAGTACTGTACAATGTACACACCATTAACTGCCGCGACAGTCTGATTATTAGATTAATTGATGAGTTTCCCAGCTGTGTTTGTTACCATACATGTACATGTAGGTGGAGTGTCCTTTGTTTAAGGGATTACCGAGACTGTCTGAGATACACCTGTACATGTTATGTAAGGAATGCCAATGGGGTGTTCCATTCCATAGAATTCACACATGTGGTCATTACTTGGACATGTACCAGTAGTCTGTTGATAATATTATTCTGGGGATCTATTTTCACATATTTTTGCCGTCAGGCCGACTAGAACATCCCGGCCATACCTGAATGGTACAGTCCATGTTCCGTGTGCTACTTACGGTGCTCCGTGACCTTCTTTAGTGGGTCGTGGGTGCTGTGTGGAAACTTGGTACCGTATCAGTGTCCTATGTGGCTTTGTGTTGACCGCCGGACGCGGCCCAGTCTATCCGTGTTATCTTTGATGCGCCGCGACGTGCCGCATTCGCTATTGAGTACCCGGAATATCGAACTTCGGAAGAATGATCAAAGCGATAGGCGAAGTCCTAAACCTTATGTTACAAAATGCAGAGTTTCGCGGCCTACAATGGCAGACTTTTGGGGGGAAAATGGTCAGGGGCTAATTGACAAGCACCTCAGAAGAAGATCCCATGAGTTGGCGATATTTTACCAGTTGGCCGTGCAACTTTTTTTTTCTGTCGGCTGATGTCGAAAGTTGGGGGTGCGCCTTATACGCGGGTGCGCCTTGTACGCGGGAATTTACGGTACTGTATATGATACACATCTGAGCATTTTTCTCCTAAAATCGGCATTTTACAACTACATAGTACATGCATGTACATGTACATGTGTATACATGTGTGTACCTACGGGTACCAGCCATTGTACTGGCAAAGCACAGAGCATAAAGTACTGTACGTACAGACAACACTTTGTGTTGGTATACATGTACATTTACATGTACATGTAGTGCACATGTGAGTTCATAGTGCTCTATTAAGCCTGGGTAGTCTATGATCTGTTGACAGGCACAGTACATTGTACATATGTACATGTACATTTACACTACAGTCTTATCACAAATGCCAGGCTTGCATACATGTAGGATGTGTACACATTTGTACATTATGTTTGCTCCCTCAAAATGAACTGATACCCACAAACAGATTACGTTGATTAATGATAGCACAACTTGTACTACATGTACATGAAGGTTCATGCATGAACTCCATTTAAGTTTAATCTTTGTGTGTGACAGATTTATTGTAGCAAACTAGCAAAGCTACACAATTTACATGTACATGCATACATGTACAGTATACCGGTACATGTGTAAGTACATGTACATGTACTTCTTACAGATTGTGTTTGTACAGTGTACTTGTCAGTTTTGTATAAATTTTATTTAGTGCTGTAACTTTGTTTTACCCCAGAAGGTGGCTATTGAAATTGTTCATTACAGTATATCCTGAGTTCTGAATTGTACAAATAGCCCAACATTTGTACATTTCATGTTTGTAGTAAATTGTACTGTTTTAGTATACGTGTACATGTACATGGTATGTATGTATACAATGTACTGTACATACAACTGTAGGTGTTCACGTACATGTACTGTATATGTTGAAGGATGTGGTACACATTGCACAGTGATTTTAAAAGTGCAGTAAATTTGTACACGCATACATAATTTTTATGAGGTCAATCATTTTTATTTGTAATTTTGATAATTAACTAATTACTAGGTGTTTTTTTAGCCTAATTGTTGGTGATGTACTGTACATGTACAGTAAGCTTAACATACATGCACATGTACATGTACATGTGCTGTACATGTACACGTGTACATGTACACGTGTACATGTGCTGTACACGTGTACATGTACTGCACATGTACATGTACTGGACTTATACATGTATCAATAGTCCAATACCTCTGAAAAGGGGAGATATGCTACACTTCCAATATTACGCTGTACATACATTTGTAGGCCTTCATGTTTTATTCCAAGGCTTGCCTTGAACCATTTTTGAGGCATTTACCAGTAAAGGAATCGGTGCTTGTAGTTGTAGGGTCGGCTCTTGGCTGCCTATTATCAAAGTCTGCCAGGCATTACTGTTCTGGTGGGTGTCCTCTGCCTTCACCTTGAAGTGAAGGAAGCCCTGCCGGATGTTGCCATCCATCTCTTCTGAACCAATATCAATAAATTAGTAACATCAATAGCCTAGCTTTTATATTGTTGCCATCCTTTACTTACCGGTACATGTACATGTATGTATGTCCAATTGTCCACACCACCTCATTCTGTTCTGATGATGTCATTCACCCCCAGCTCTTTCCTGATGTTCTCACATCTTTTTTGTCCTTCAGTGTCACTCCTTCCACTAATCTTCCCTCAGCATTCTCATTTCTGTGGCATCAAGAATTCTCTCTTTGGGCTTCTTCCCCAGTGTTCCCACCTCTGCCCCATACTGCAGCACTGGTCATATTATAGTGTTGTACAGCGTGTACCGTACATGTACAGTATGTGTAAGGTGTACAATGACTTTTAACTTCAGTCTTCTGGGCAGTGGGCACCCTCCTCTCACATTGGCTACGTTCAGATACATGTAGCATATTAGTTTTATCAAGTTAAAACGCTTTCTAACCACAGGGGGCAAGTCGTAAATTCTCTGTGCGTTCTTACAGCGCACTACAGCAAGCAGTTTAAACCGGTAAGGTTTTATTTTCTGTTTTAAAAGGTCATACACTCTGCCCCTCATCCAGGGCAGACTTCTGCCTTTATGAATAAAGCGCATGCTACACACACACATCGTGCACACACACATCGCGCATTATCACCTGTTAGTGTTACGGTGCAGCCAGGCAGGTCAACATCGCTGCCTAAAACGGGATGTCCTCTCAAGTAGTTTTAGATTTATGTTTTAGCGACGAGTTACACTGTACTGGTACAATGTACATGTATACAATACATGTACATGATCAGTTTTGAATTTAAAATGGTGTTGGAGTGTTCAGGTCTACACACTTTTTTGAAAACTGATTGGGTTAAAACGGTAGTTTTAGCGAATTTAAAATGCTGTAGACATCTGAATGTACCGGTACCCACAGTGCACAAGACTACATAATTGCATACCGGTACATGTACATGTACGCACATGTGTATGTACATATACATGTGCGTACATGTACATACTATACAAGTTAGAGGCACTCTTGTGGATGCTGTTTTTCATTACTTTGATGTCGTCACCCTATTCCATTCACCCTTTTCCCTCTTTCAACCTGTCGTTATGCAAAGGCGATTTCACATTGGAGCTTGGTGGGGTGGGGTTTTTAGGGGGGAGGGGTCTTTGTTCTGCTGTGTGCTCTTAAAGAAAATGATCGGCATTGATGCAGTACATGTCATGCTTCCCCCTCAACCACTCACTAGTGTCTTTTGTTGCTATAATTATATCCTTGCCAATATCATTGGGGTTACCCCATTGGGGGAGTGGGAAATAACGCACACTATCCCCCAAATAAAAGGGCACCGGATGAACCACATACAAACTCGTAAAAATGTCACGCCATTGATTTTCTCTCATATTTTTTTTCTGGTGGAAGTGGACAAAGACTGTCTGACGCGGAGTGTGTAAACTGGCTGGTTTTACATGTTCAAAGTTGACATGTTCCTTTCCCAATTGAAACTGAATGTTGTGTTCTCACTTTTTGCAGTAGTGTGTGGTATGGTATACCGGTACATGTACATGTAACATAGTAGGTATACTAGGTACAGTAGACAGTATTGTATGGTTACTGTAGCCATATAGTATGTACATGTACAATACATGTGTAGGTCTGTATTATGCTTGTCGAAATGTACTGTACTCTTGTTCCTGTGCCCATGATTACCGGTATAGTGCTTTGGCATGGAAGAGAACAGCTGTATTGATTAATGCACCTCATGCCTCTTATTGATCTGTATCAAGGTACAATGGATAAAGGTACTGGCATACATGTACATGTACATTGTACATGTACGTGTACAACACCTACTGTATGCACCTACATGTACAGTACATTTACCGTACATGTTTGTGTGTACATGTATATAACTACATACACATGTACATGTACATGTATGTATGTACATGTATACACATGTACATGTACATATACTGTACATATATTGCTAACAAATTCAACATGTTAAGTCCGTTATATACACACCTGTACGTGTACATGTGTACATGTACAGTACTACGTGTGCAGATATAATGCACACGCATCCAGCCATCCACCAATTTATTATGAACTCTGCAAAATGAAAAAAAAATCCATGATTTTCACACTGTACAGGTACATGTACATTGTACATGTACATGTACAGTGATGGAAATAAGCGGAAAAAATTGATTAGCAAATAATGCTAATCAAATTGTAATTTGATTAGCAATATGGTAAAAATGACTAGCAAAAATAAATGCAACAATAAGTCAGTGCATGGATCATTTCTTTCTTTGACAGACGGGATGCATGCTGGTGCATCGCTGTCCCACCATGTTTGATGCAGTTGTCTCTTTTCAGGCTGTACCTACTGATTCCTAAAACAAAAACGTTGGAATAATTTCTAACTGCTTTGATTTTTTCCTCGTGCGATCTGCAAAGATCACATCAAAATTGCACAGGGCACCAAGGTCTGTGGCATCAAAAGGCCAATGAAAAGGCCTAACCTTTATTTTACATGTCGCCTTCCTTAGTTGTATACTGAAAAAAACAATCTTGATAGTTATTTTAATTGGCCGCCTCAAATTCAATTTTGTTTTGAAGGGTAGAAAGATGGGTGCACCTAGGCTTGGGTGGTTTGGGAAAAATCAAAACTGAAAAATTCGCCGGACCCTCGACTCGGTGAAACCGTAAAACCTTTTTTTTTTCAATGAAAACAAAAATTGATAAAAGCTCTAGACACCCGTTTCGGGCATGGCTTATTACTCTGAGGTTCGCTGGGAGTACGTAAGGGTACGTTCAACGCATGATGGTCTTACGATGAATTTTGATTCGCACAAAATGTGAACCGTTTTCTAAATTGTCTCGCTTTTCGTGGAAAATGTATCGCATTTTGCGATGCGAATCCAGCTACTTCCATCACTGATGTACATGTACATGTATACATCATGTACATGTTCACTGTACATGGATTTGCATGGTTGTTTGTAACTGAAATGAGTACCAGTAAGTGTACTGTAAAGTTCTGTAAGAGTGAATGTTAATGTACAGTACTGTAATACTGTACATTAACATGTAGATGTACATGTGTGTACATTGTACAGTACATGTACAGTACATGCGTAACTGTGTAGTGTGTACATTGTTATTCATGTACGTGTACAAAGCTGCATTCCCTAGTACATGTACTGTACGTGTACATCATACATTGTACGTGTACATGACTACATGTATAGGCATATGTAGTAATATTCATTGACTCAGTCTCTGTTCAGGTCAGACTTCTCAAATGATCATTATCATACACATGTACATGAATCTGCTGATCACAATGCATCTAGGGCATCATGCTACTGTACAGTGTACACAACTACTGTACATGTACATGTACATGTACGTACACATACAGCTTCAATCACTGATTGAGGGCCAGCCTGTGCTTCTTTGTGCCCTGTGTTTCCTGCCCTTCGACATAAATGTGATGTGATCAATTAATCATACAGTACAAGTTCAAGTACCGTACGTGTACGAGTGTGTGAACATGCTGAAATTAAACTCAGCCTTTCAAGGATGAAAACTCTGCAGTCTTGTACCATTATGTACATGTGTATATGTACGTGTACTGAACATGTACATTCGTACTTTTGTAGGCCTATGTTATTCGACGTTATAATCACTGAATGCCCCGTGCTTTGCGCGATGCTTGATGAAACAAATTCAGGCAGAAAAAAAGCCTCATGAAAAAAATTATGTTACATGTTCATACGGTACATCAGTTTGTACATACATGTACGTGTAAGTATACATGTACATGTACTGTACCGGTACATTATGATTGATGATATGATACTGTACATGAACATGTGTACTGTATGTTGCAGAATTAGTGCCTACACACAGTGTATGATGCACAAAGTATCCTGTACATGTACATGTACATGTACATGTACAGTACTGTGTACAGTTGGTCATTGTAAGCTTGTTAATGTGAACTTATGTACTGTACCCTGGTACTCGGTACATGTACATGTACAGTAGATCCACAGGTGCAGCACTGCAGCCTTTACTGAAAATGTGCAAGGACAGTGCACAATGCCTTACAAATGTAGAATTAATTTACACTGCACAATGCACTTGATAGCTTCAGAGTGTACAGGTCATTGAACCCCTGAATTGTCTTCCTCTTTTCCATGCTTTCTGTTTAATGCTATTGTTCCTTTTTGTCTGTGACAGGAAGGGATTGCGGTAGTTTTTCCCAGTCAGACGTCAGCACGGACGGCTATAACTTCTCCTCGTCTGCCCAGTCCCCCTCCTGCACCAACTCCAGTGCAGGTGAGTCTGGTTCCTGACCCGTGTCTCCTTAGGTTGGCTGTGCTCGAACATCTGCCCCTCGTCGTGATGGAAACAGAGCCTACGTGTCCATGTGATACTGGTATTGCATCCAGGCAAACTCATCTTGTCATCATATTGGTCAGCCGCTTACATTAGTCCAGAGGTCTCGGGTTCAAGTCCCGGTCCAGTCAAAGTTTTCTTTACCAATTTTTCAAATTACATGAAACTGAATAAATGTCAGATTTGCAGACATGAGACCATGGGGGAGGCGTAGGTGCCTAGGGGGACTGTGCATTGTCAACTTCTGCGTGCAATTTGCAAAAGGAGATCTTCCAAGTGCACACAAGACATTTTTCTATTATTTGGCTATTAAGCATTATTTGACATCTGGCTATTAAGTGTACATGTACAGTGTGTGTACTCTAACTCATCTCAGTGTATTTTCCCCCATAACTTGAGACCTTCACCTCTTCACACAAATCAGTTGGCAGCACTCCCACAGCAATGTCCCTTGCTGCTTGAGTAAATTAAACCAACAACTCAGAAAACAATGTTCCCAGCATGACCGAGCCAGTGTTCTAAATGGTGTCCCATCCAACAGGTTGGGGGTTGGTGGTGTGCGTGCAGCTCCACATGTTTAGCACAAAGTGTGCCCCATGTATCACATAATGTCTCTTGTATATTTTAATACTTGTATGTACATTAGAGGGGAAGGACAGTTGTGAGTGGAACAGTGGGCATAAATTGCACCATTGTCCACAGTGACTGAAACCCAAGTCTGGAACTGAACTGTCTGACATGCTCTCTGCTGTGCATGCAGGGCTGATCATAGGGCGTTGGAGCAGTGTGCATTACCAAACTTTGTTGTGCTTACCCCAGTCTCTCAGTAAGACCCTTGATATTGGAGATGGAAAGTATACATCTGAGGAGACCTGTGGGACTGGAGATTTGTAAACACAATTTTCCTTTTGGCCCCACACCAGTAGGGAAAGATCTACATGTACTGTACATTCAGGCATACAGAACTGTACCAGACTAGGCTACACAAAATGATGGTAAATAGTACATGTATTACATTTACAATGTACATTTGTACATGTACATATGTACATGTACAGGTGTGCATGTTTGTTTCACATACTGTAACTGTATACAAAATAATACATGTATACATGTGTACATGTACAGTGTAGAGTAATTCACTGTGATACTAGAATGGCATAAAACAATGTTGTGCAGCACGAATTGCTACACATCTAACAGACGTTAAAAAAAATTGCGATTTGAGAGGAGCGTTCCCACACACATCGCGTCACAAATAAACGCGATTATTTGAAAAAGTCTCACTCTTAGTGGAGTCCGAATCGCAATTCAAATCCCACTAATAATCGCGTTTATTGTGTCCCCACAAGCCAAAAAATTGTTGAACTGCTGTGTTCTATTGATTGAAATACACTATGGTTTATCTCATCACTCAGGCATTTACTTTACCAGTACTTGAACAAATATACCAGTATCTGCAACTGATCTTCAGATGTGCAGTTGCAAAATAGGCTCAAATTGGATGTAAATAATTGATGTGGGCTATATCATGCACCTTGGTCATTTGGGTCAGTTAGGGCCATAAAGCCACACTTGCTAAATGATTTTACGACCTCATAAACTGTCTGTGCCTTGCTCCCATGTTTGTCCAATTACAATTTATGGGCACTTTCATCCTCCTCAGTCCTCACCATGGTCCTCACCCATGCCTGGAGCACAGTGTGTAATGAGCTATTAATCCAGCTACCAGTATATTGGTATCTCAGCACAAAAGTTAAGCCTGGCTTACATCAGATTACAATCCAGGAGGCTCTCTGGTGCTCAGATGGGCCTCTGTTGGAGGCGCCTGCCTCAGTGCCTGGGCCTTTGTGGCGGTTATGTAAGCCCACTAATTGGCCACCAAAGGGCTCCTATTGTAAATCAGCATACTTGATGTACTTACACACTGTACCACCTGGGATCAGTGGTGCAGCCCTCTGATGGTGTGGCCCTGGCTGCCTGTGTTGACTTGTGTTTACAGCTCTGGGTGCTTAGCAGTGAAGGGAATATCCCATGGATTAGACATGTGAGCTGGGCTAAGGAGCTTGTTGTACATGTTATGTAGTCTGATAACAGAGACATTGGCTCCATGGCTCTCAGTTACAACACAATGAGGATCAATGGCTTGCTCAATCCTTCATTGACATAAACATGTACATAATTTAAAATTTTACCACATGTATAGTTTGTATACATGTGCATGTACATGTGATGCACATGTACATTGTTAAGCAGAAACGAGTTGTCCTTTTGAGATAAATAATACTGTACTGTACATGTACATTTACTTGATGTACACAAAAGCACACTTTTAGAAAAGAAAGAAATGTTTTGATTGACTGAGCACTGAAACTCTTAGGTTTTTTTAGAAGAAGAAAATTGTGTACATGTACCAGTACATGTACATGTACTGTACAACATGCACATGAACATGCACAACTGTACATGCACGTGAACATGCACAACTGTACATGTACATGTGTGTGCACACTTCAATAATAAATTGTACACATTTATGTGTACATGATGTACACTGTACATGGTACATGTACATGGCATATATACCATATGCATATTGCACATGTGTGTTTACATGTACATGTACATGTACTACACACCTGAAGCGTACAATGTACATGTACATGCACATACTGTACACATGTACATACATGTACTGTACACGTATCACAATTGTGTTTTCCTACTTGCAAATCAAATGTACATGTACTTGTTCATGATGTACCGGTATGTACAATAGCCTAGTTTTGAAGGGGTACAAGTGCATTTAGGTTATACAAACTACATGTACTGTAGATACATACATTGTGTACAGTGTACTGTACATTACATTGTACATGTACATGTATGTGTACATGATATACATGTACATGTTGTAGATGTAGATACCAGTACATTACAATGTATGTTAAATATATGTAGATACCTGTACATGTAATGTACATGTAGATCTACACTGTACTGTACAGTACATGTACATGTACATGTACATGTATACTGTACATGTACTGTACATGTACATGTACATGTACATGTACATGTACATGTACTGTACAAGTACAGTGTACATTGCACCATGTACTGGTACATGTACATGTACATGTAGATGTTTGTACACTGTACAGTGTACTGGTCAGTGTTGCAGCTGTACTACACAGGTACATGTACGTACATGTACCTACATGGCTACATGTACCCGGTACAATACATGATGTACTGTACAGGTACTGTACAGTTGTACAGTGTACACGTACATATACACGTACAGTGTGTGTACTTAATGTTTAGCCTATGTACTGGTAATGTATGCACAGACTATGCACTTTTATTTTGGAAATACTTTTAGAGTTGCACTTTGCCTGTGGTCTGTGGAAGCTCTTCAAGGCATGCTTGAAAGCCATCAGTGACACAGGTTGCTTGTCACAGGTTCAGACAGGGGTGACACCTGCATAAGTGACTGTTGTCAGTGGCAATTATATTGAACACACCAGTCTGACTCTTACCAGAGTCAGTAGCTTTGCCAGGGAGGTCCCTTAGGCCAAAAGGAAATCTCCCATGGAGAAGGCTGTGTGCTGCTGGCTCAGGTTGACTTGTTCCTAAGGATTTGTAGAGCTGCTGAGCTTCTCCAAAGCCCCAAAGTCTTGAACTTGGCTCTGTTTGTGGCAGTCTTTTGTGAGAGCATGTACATACATGTACATGTACTGCAGGCCTACATGTACATGTACATTGTACAGTACATTCATGAACATATGTGATACGTGCAGTGTAGGAAAGCTTCGAGTTTGAGAGACGATGTGTGTGAGAGGTGGTCAAGTGATTTGATCACTACCGTACCTGCGCCTGCACTACCGTACCTGCGCCTGGTAGTGGCACCGAGAAAACCTACATGTACATGTACCAGTACCAAGACTGCTCATTGTACATGTACAATGTAGCATTTTCTGATTTTCACCCATGTACGTGTAGGCCTACACATACATGTATGTACATGTACACGTGCCTGTACATCAGGGTAGTGTACATGTACACATGTACAGTATGTATTGTAAATACTGGTAACAACATCTAGGCCTGTCAGTGCAATATTGCCATTGCCATAGTGGCAGTTTGGGAGAACTGTTGGGCTCAGTCTACATGTAATTACTGGAGACTTATCCTCCGTACTTTTTGCGTGAGCACTGGATTAATTATTAACCTTGGTAAGTGTTACACTACAGTGTAGATGTACATGTAGTACAATGTACATGTACCTGTGATCTATTTCGCCAAACTACCCGGTACTTGAAACTTACATACATGTACATGTACCGGTACATGTACATTGTACAGTACATTTACATTACGACCAATCATAACTTCATGAGACATTGATTTATGCACTGAATTCATATAATTATTTTTCACTCAGGTGCGATCATGGATTAATGGACTTACATACATCAGTTACATACCAGTACATGTACAAAATTTTAGACAGCTAATCCAACTGTTGTCACACATTGTACTAGACAAACACTGAAATCACTAGCCCCGGACCACGGTTAGATCATCTAGGGGAAATTTTGTCCTGGTAACTTTTACCGAAGACTGTCCAGTGTGAACAAGTTTTTAACCCACTATGGCTTGTTATTGAATTGGAAACATTTCAGATGATTTTGGGGATTGTGGGCACTGTTGTTTGAATGTCACACCACAAGACGATTGTGTACAGAGTTGTCTCAAAATGGCTATGAGTGACTGTGATAAGGAGACCAGGGTCCAATGTGTTGAATGTGTTTAATGTGAAAAGGTGTTTTTTGAAGTCCAAGCAGTATGAAAAAGGAACTGAACTACTATACCTGTACATGTACATGTACATATGTAAAAGCACAAACTTATGGAATATTAACCTGCTGGCAGCCTGGCACTGTGATGCCTCCCCAGTGTCACTTTATCAATTTGATAATACAGTATGCCAGGTACATGTATATTGTACAATGTACATAAATCTGATGATTTTATCAGCACCTATTCTTGATCAAATCATACAGTACAGTATCTCATGCACACTCTAGTCAGTCAATTTCACGCAAAAGTTGATTACCATTTACAGCACTTGGTTGAATGTTTGTCTTTTTTTGTGTACAGGTACCGGTACTTTCTTTCTCTGAAACTATTTTCACATTCCTTCTATTTGATTCAGGAGCCTTGGCCTGTCAACATTGTCAATCCCTCCAATTAATCTTGTGATTGATGGCAATCTGCATTAATGCCAGGATTTGATCAATTGTACTTGGCCCAGAGCCTTTTCCTTGTTGTGGATAACTCTCTGTCTGTGCCAATAGGTTCAAGCGCCTTGAATTGAGCCCAGACTTACAGGAGCTCTTGGGTGTGAGTTCAATGCACTGTGGAAACCTACAGCTACAGTACATGCACAGTTGCAAGTTGCCCCACAATTAGAGGAAGCAACAAAAAAATTAAGAAAATTTGGCAACAGTGTAAATTCAGTGCCAAAGGCATCTTAAAGTCAAGTGCTCTCAGTAATCACTATTTGGGAGAATGAGTGAACCTGGGAATCATGTACCTACATGTACATGTACAGCAACAGGTACCGGTACAGTGTACACAATGTACTGTACAGCCACAGGTACAGGTACACTGTACACAATGTACAGGTACACTCACTACACTGTACACAATGTACAGGTACATGTACACTCACTACACTGTACACAATACTTGTACACTGTACATGTACACGTGTACATGAACATTGTACTGTACATGTACACGTACATGTACACGTACATGTACACGTACATGTATCCTCCAATAACCGGTTTTCGACGATATAAGGACTTTTCTTCAAACTGCAAAATGTGGACGAAAGTATCACACTAAAAGAGGTCTCAGTCACTTTCTCCACACCACAGACTATTAGAATAATCATAGAGAAGGTTGATCAAGCCTGTCACTTCCGTAAGATTACCCGGTTTTGTTGACGTCCGCGGCGCACCGCGCAGCAAGCATCGTCACCTATTTTCGTCAGTGGTGTTTAGTAAGGTGTCCCAGTGCAGCCAAACGCAAAATAAATTCTTAAAATAACTCAAAATGCTGTGTGGCACTGTAAAATTCTTCCCTGTATGTTTTTTTTGTGTGTTCATCTTTGTTTTTGTTTTTCCACACTGCTTCTAACACTTTCCTCAGATCATTCATAATTTATGCTTAAAACGTATTGGTCTGGTTGATGTCTTCTTTTGTGACGTTTAAAAAAAATTCCACAATCCTCTTTCTCGCTGCTTCTTCAGTTATGACCTTTCCCAATGTCACTCCAGAGACACATTTCCTCCTTCTTGGTACTTTCTCTAGCTGCCCTTTTATTTTTTTCATTTAAAAAAAAAGTCTATTGGGCCATGTCACTTTTTGTCTTGAAATAATAATAAAAATTAAATTTAAAAAAATATATAAGCGAGACGCCCTATAGGAGGCTCCATAGTTTTTACCCTGAACGGACTGCCTCAAGTTGCGTGATATATTTTTTTTCTACGGATGTTGGGGTTTGTTATGGTACACTAAGATTTTTTTTAGGACCAACAATAAAGAAAACTAGAGCTTCGAAGCAACTGCCAATTTTGTACCTAGGAAAATAGACCCCAAAAGAGCAACTTTTTGAATAACACGAGTTTGGCCTACTGGAAAAGCCTTAAATTTCCACATTTTCGGTGACGGACAAGAGCAGGAAACCAACTGTAAGATACGAAGTCTGAGATTGTTATACGGAGTTGTTTTCATAGTGCGACGTGAGTTAGAAGGCTAAGCGTCGAAAACGTGTAGCGTCGAAAACGGGGGTTCCCACGATACATGTACGTGTACATGTACACGTGTACATACACGTGTACATGTACACGTACATGTACATGTATGATGTACATGTATGTATGTACATGTACTGTACATTGTACTCTGTACAACATACATGTACAATGTACATGCATTGACTGCATTGACTGAATGTATTATATCATTACATAAATTTCCAAGATGTTTTCATGCAGGGACTAGGAGGAGGCAATTTTAGGAAAGAAACTTAAAGAAGTTCTTGTCAGCTTCAAGTTGGAATAGAATGGACCCTGTAAAAAATTGAGATGACTTTAGTTGCCATGGGAATATGTACAGTATACAGTACATGTGTACAGTAATGAGTACATGTACAGTACATGTACACGTGTACATGTACAGTGTACATGTACATGTACATACCGGTATGTACATGTATACATGTGCAGTACACACGTGTACATGTACTCTACCGGTGAATTCTGCTAGTTTGATTGGCACAAAAGAGGGCCACTCATGATGGGAGTGGGAAGCCTAATGAAAGGAAGAACTGAGTTGAAAATTTTTTTCAGGTGACAACTGACATACTGTACATGTATACACCTGTACATGTGCATATACTGTATGTACTATGTACATGTACATGTACTACAATGTACATTGTACATGTACTGTACACTGTACATGTAGGCTACAAATGCACTGTACATTTGTATACAGTTTAATGCTCATATGATGTACCGTATGTACGTACATGCAGGCCTACATGTACATGTAGAGTATGACTATGACTGAGCATGAACATGTACAGTGTTTTGTAGCACTGACCTTCAGTTTGAAATGTAATGTACATGATGTTCAATGTACATGTACATGTACATGTACATGTACATGTAAAATTGTACATGTACTGTAACTGTACAGTACATTGTAGGATTTGTAACACTAACAGGCTTTGGCAGTTTGGAGTGGCTGGACCATGGAAAACAAAACAAGTGGGGGAGGGGTTCCAAATACCGTACATACATGTACATACAATGTACATGTACATGTACATGTAAGTGTCTTTCTACAGTACATGTACATACATGTGTATACATGTACCTGGTATGTACAGTACTTGATGTACATTCACATGTACCGGTACATGTATGCAATACAATGAATACATGTACTGTACCGTACATGTACATGTACAATGTACAGTCAGTGTAAATGAACATGTCAATATGTGTACATGTTCCATGCAGTACTGTTAATGTTCTTGTGTGATCCCCACACTCCCACAGTTATCACATTCAGACTGGCTTTCCCAGTCTAAACAATTACTCCCTAAATTCCTTCAGCGCCAAGCCACACATGGCTGTCTTGCTCCAGTCACTGCGGGACAGTCCTATCCTACATGTGCTGTGCAGTGTGTATACGGTACACTAGTACAATGCTCACGTAGGCATACCGCAAGGGCCCATTAACTGCACACCATCCTGGTCTGAAGGTGATAAAGTTCAAAGTGTGGCACGAAGCAGAAATTTAATTGAATTAAACCCACCGTGTCAGGATAATGGCAGTCCAATACAAATGGCAATAGTTACAGGTGTGTGAAACACCTACATGTACATGTACTGTACGTATGTACAATGTACATGTACATGTACACTGTACTGTACTTGTGTGTACATGTATGTATGTACAATACATACATGTAGTACATGTGCATGTACTGTATGTACAGTATACATACATATACGTGTACATGTACTGTACGTACATGTACATGTACGTACATGTACATGTATTGTACAATGTGTACATGTACATGTACATGTGCATGTACAAACCTGTATTCATGTACCACAAAAAATCCTCCCAACGCATAGGTTGTCTGTATCGTGCATGGCACTACCAGTACATGTACCTCCCGCCTACTGGTGAACGGTATTTAACTATTTATGTACAATACATGTACATTATTACTGGTATACATGTACATGTATAATGTTAATCTACAATTCGACCTGTCAATGTCATGGAGTACAGAGTACTGTATTGTAGCCATGTCTTGGCTGGGGCTCCATCCTGCCTGTCAACGTCATCTTGCCCTATTAGTTTTTAGACATAAACCAACGTCGTGTTATACAATTGGTGGGTCCTGGTTCAGCCTCATCCTTAGAACCTTAATCACTATCAAGTATCAGTCACCATCGCTCTGTGGCCTCTCTGGCTTTATTTTATAGATGCACTATTATCATGGACGATGCTCCAAGAGCATTTCTGCCTTGGTTCCCCAAGATGGTCCTAATGGTTTTGGTGTGGGCTTTTCTTCAGAGGAAGAATTTACAGTGGTCTGATTCTGACGATCTTTTTCTACCATGTGTGCACATTTGGAAAGCAAATCTGGTATTGATAAGTAAATAACCACAGGAAGAGGCATTTGGCCTTAGATGAACAGGAATGAAAGAAAGAACGAAAACTGTCTGATGAGATGTTATTGTAACTTGTAAGGTCTGGTTGTAGTGGTAAGGGCCTGATGCATGCTTGACTGTTGTAGAGCTGACAGCTGAATTGTTGCAGAACCCAGGTATTTCCCTAGGCTGTCTGGCATGCCTGCCTCCCCTGCAACCAGGCAGTCGCAGCTCACCACCGAAAATGCCAGTGCCACGGCCCAGCCAGTTCCGGACTTGTTTGTGAACTTGTAAATCAATGGGCTAGCGCCAGTGTTGCGCTTTGGCCAAGCCCACCCTGTCTCCTCCCACATTAAAGTTGTGAGGAAATAATGGTACTGTACCTGTATTTCCGCCAAACAAAAAAGGAAAAAAACGGTACCTATAATATCACCATCAATCATGGGATATTCCATCACCTCTCAGGACATCAGTAAAAGTTGCCTGTGTACAGACAGGTGAGTCAGTGTACACTGTACACCTGTCCATGTACATGTACTGTATACGTACGAACACTGTACATAATGTACAGGAATGTAGGTCCTCGCAGTTAGGGAACCTTTAAAAAAATGATCACTTGGTCTTGCCTGAGTTCATACTGGGATAGTCTTACAAAAATACTAATACTGTAGTCGTAGGCACAACTGTGCAAAGCCAATAGCCAACTGGGAAATTGATATTTGGGAACAAAAACAAAATTGGAATATGAATTTATACACATGTATGTATTGTAAGTGTAGTGTGGTGTTGGTGAGAACTTGCTAGAATCTAAGATACTGTACTGTACTATACATGTACATGTACATGTACATGTACACTGTACAGTGCATGTGGTGGTGTAGCTTTTAGCAGTGTTGGAATAAATGCATTTTGCATACTTGATATTTTGTGTGGAAGATTATGTAATGGCTACTTTCTTTTGATTGTCACCTGTGTTTGTGTCTTATTGAGTGAACAGACATGTACAAACATGTACATGTACATGTACATGTACATGTACATGTATACCTACACATGTACATACTGTACATGTGTACGTATACATGTACATGACTACAATGTACATGTACATGTACATGTTGTACAATGTACAACATGTACACGAATGCTGTACATACAGTAGGCCTACAGGTGGGTATGTACAGTGTACATATGTACTCAATACATGTAGACAGTGTACAGATGTGTCTATGGCCCATTATGTACACAGTACAGTAGGCCTACATCATGTACCGGTACATGTACGTACGTGTGCACATGGAGGTGTACATGTCAATGTCATTGTACATGTACATGTACATGTACATTACATGCACACTGTTCATACATGGATGTACATGTACATGTACTTGTGCATTTACTGTACTTTTACTTAAATGTACAACATGTACAGTACATGTACATGTACAGTGTACAACATGTACATGTACAGTACATGTACATGTACATGTATGTAATATGGCGCAACAAGTCGTGGCCTTGTACAGTACAGCACATGTATATTAAAAACCCAGGAGGGAAGGTGGTATCACCGCACAGCGACCAAGGCTATAGGCTGACACAGCAGGCCATCCAAAATGCGATTAGATTCATTCTGCTGGAAACATTCCACCTTTTTACCCAGTCTCAAGTCCAATGAGCATAATGACATTGCTTTCCTGCTAGACTGGCTGTTACCACTGCTGTGAGCCTGTGACTCCGCAGTCCCCATAAAGTATGGGAAAGGGGCCTGTTTGGGTGAATTTTCAGGAAAGGTGGGGGGTATTGGGGAAGGTACATGTACATGTAGTAAAGTTACACTGTACGAGTAGTGTTAGGACTAGGAGTGTGTGGTGTACACTGTACACTGTACTTACATGTAGTGCACAAAAGGGTGTACATGTACATGTACGTGTAAATGTACATGTACATGTACATGTACATGTGCAGTAGTTTAAAATTGTTATTTCCAGGTATGCCCCTTGCAGCCCCTGTCTCGTTACTCAATAGTGCTCCATGGCCTGGCATACCACACTGGATTACTGTCTAATTTCTATTGAAGATCAGTCGGCACGCATTGCAGCCTGAGATACAGAAAACCATACCCACCCAGCTGGGGGTGTGTAGTACTGTAGACTTCATTTGCTAGATGACATACATGTACATGTAAGTTCAGGTCACATGTCAGGGAACAATTTTGTTATTTTGCCAGCCAGCTACATGTACGGTACACTGTACAATGTACAATATACTGTAGTACATACATACTGTACATGTACAGTTGTACATGTACAGTTGTACATGTACCGGTACATGTATACAGTACATGAAGTACAGCTGAATGGTTCGGTAGATATTACTGTACATAGATGGTGGTTTTGTATGGCAATGGATCCGCTATAATATGTCTGTGTCTTACATGTCTTATGCAGCATTATTTTACAAGACGATTCAAGCATCATTGTTCACTGTATTACTGTAATGTACATGTACATGTAACGTTGCCTGCATCGTGCCCTGTTATTAGTTAATATGAAGGAATTACATGTACATTACATGTTGTAAATGTAACGGTACACGTACATGTACTGTAATGCATGTACATGTATACTGTGTTTATTTTGAGTAAATATCCCAGATTTCGGGAGATTTCTGCTCAGTGTCCTTTCTGGCAGTTTCTGCCAAGGTTGAATTGCTGAATTTGAATCCTGTTCCTACATGTATTCCAATTGCTTGACCTCTGTCATCAGTCTACAAGTTTGTGTACAGTATACATTTCCTTAAAACGAGAAATGCTTTCTCACTTGGGAAACTGTTGTACACTTTTGGAAAACTGTCATGGAGAGTGAAAAAAAAAAATGCTGAATGAAAAAGAATGGAAATACACTGTACACGTACACATAACGTACATACAGTATACTGTACATGTACATGTACATGTACACATGTGTGGGCCCTACTATTGGAAATGTTCCACACTTCCAGAGCTCTTGTTCTGTACTGCATCATTGTTCCTTTGAGTTTGACATATTGACAATGCTTCGTGGTGCACACTGGAGTGTCCCAACATTCATGGCCTGTCTGTGTCAGCAACAGTGCCAGTCATGTGCACAAACAACCCAGTTGCAGACAGAAGTCAAGAAATCAATTTATTGATACTGTACATGTACATACAGCGTGCCTATAGGCCCTACAAAATGTACGTACACGTGTATAGTGAACATTGTATGCATACATGTAGGCCCTACATGTACATGTACATGTACAGTATGTACCTAGTACATGTTCATGTACATGTACATGCACATGTACATTGTACATGTACAATTATGCCCAGTACACTGTACACTGTAGTACTACGACTGTACATACATGTACATACCAGTATACGTGTACATGTAGTACATGTACATATACATGTACACATGTATGTACATGTACATGTACATCTATACATTGTACTGTACATAATGTAATGTGCTGTATAATACACATGTACGTGTATACATGTACATGTACACTGTATACCGGTAATTATTCTGTACTACTACTAGTACTGAGTACTAGTACAGACTTACTGTACATGTACATGTACATGTACATGTACTGTACATGTACATGGACATGATAAATCATACTCTACAGTATAATGTCCACATACTGTACAGTACATGTACATGTACTGTGCACATAATTATGTGTATTACAGTAGTGTCCATGATACACAATGTATACAGTACAATTGTACACACATGTAATGTATACACTATACAATGTACATGTACACTGTATGTACTGGTAATGTACATGTACATGTACATGTACATGTACCGGTAGGCCTACATGTTCATGTTAAACACGTGTGTATGTTCATTAGGTCCATTTCCACTGTTAGTTAATTGCGATTCTTTGGATCGCAATTCAAACTCCACTTTGTGTGTGTGTCTTCGTGGGATTTTAATCTTGATTCAGACTCCACTTCCATGTACTGTGTACAGTTTCTAGATAATTGGGTTTATTTGCCATGCGGTGCATGTGAGAACGCTCAGCTTAATCGCACCATTTTTTATTCCCACAATGCACTGCTCACACTTTGACTGACACTTTGCTTAAATGTTCTGTACATTAGTACATGTACATGTACAAATAAAGAAAACTGGAGCTTCGAAGCAACTGCCAATTTTGTACCTAGGAAAACAGACCCCTAAAGAGCAACTTTTTGAATAACACGAGTTTGGCCTACTGGAAAAGCCTTAAATTTCCACATTTTCGGTGACGGACAAGAGCAGGAAACCAACTGTAAGATATGAAGTCTGAGATCGTTATACGGAGTTGTTTTCATAGTGCGATGTGAGTTAGAAGGCTAAGCGTCGAAAACGTGTAGCGTCGAAAACGGGGGTTCCCACGATACATGTACCGGTAGGCCTACATGTTCATGTTAAACACGTGTGTATGTTCACAAAGTTCTGCTAACCACAAACAGTTGGATCCATGTGATTTTTGGGGCCCGTGTGGACATGACAGAAAACTTACAGTTTTTGAGTCATGATTCAAATCGCGATTATTTTGCACTGTTGGAATGGGCCTATTTTGTAGCCTCATGCCCTTGGAGCAAGCTGCTCCAAATTCTTGGCTCAGTGAAGCGGAGCCTTGGGTAAGCTTATCACCTGGGGGGTGTGAGGTGACCAGGGAGTTATGTTATTGTTGGCCCACCAGGAGAGGAGATCTAAACCAACCCCTTTGATAGCTCTGCCTTGTTGGTATTTTTGAATCAAACTCCCTTGTATTGTTGGCTGCTGGAGGAGTTGGGGGTTGGAATACAGGGGCCTTCCGGGCTACAGTGTTAAGGTACTGACAGAAAGATTCGGCGGCGATTTGAGGGGCTGGAGCATTCTTATGGGACACCTTTGGAATTTAATCAGGTTTAGTTGTGTTGTCTGGACAGACAGCAGGAGCACAGAGGAGAGGACCACAGACAGGATGAGCGGATTTGAGTTTGCTTTTGAGAGTGATCATCAACTGACAAGATTGTGACATTTCTTGCTGCACAGTCTGACACATGCTACACATACGTACTGGTATACAGTAGGCCTACTGTACATGTACACTGCACATGTACAGTACTGTACACTGTCTGGACACGTAAGTTTATGTGTGCTAGAATTTAGTTTCCACTGAAGGCCAACTTGTTTGTGGTAGAAATAGACTTTTCTGCTCAAGATTGACTTGACTGAGTCAGTGTGCCAAATGAACTCATTATGCTCAGATTGTTGGCATCAAGCACATTCAATAAGGACCAGGACTGCATACAGACTAGTGTACTTTTACCATGGAGCTATACATACACTGTACAATATGCGAGTATTCTGTATCTTTGACCTGAGTTTTCTTCCCCTAAGATGAGAGGAGAAGACCTGCTTGGTGAGTTTTTCCTTGCTTTAATCTGTTGTTTATTTTCTTCATTTTGTCATTTATTTCTTTGGGGTGATTTTGTTCACTCTTGTACGTACATGTATACATGTACATGTACAACTTGTACAAAATCTACATGTACCGTGTACGAATTCCCCCGGCCCAGGTACACCAATGTACAGTAGATGTACCATTAGTGTACAGTGCATTTACACATATAACCTAGGGGGTATACATGTACATGTACATGTACATGTACATGTACATGTAGGCCTAAATGTGCACTTCTGTATGTAATGTACACGTGTAGTCGTGTACATGTACAATGTACATGTAGGCCCCTCCCTATACATGTACAATGTAGTCGTTTTCTTCCTTTACAATGTAGTCGTTTTACAGTCAATAAATAAGCAATGCTGACCCATAGGCCTACAAGTACATGTACATGTACATGTACATGTAGGTCCAATGAATCTTGGGTGACCAGCAGAATTGAAAAAAGAATGAAATTTGGTGGTGTTTATTAATTATCAAGCAGCCTTAACATTGGTGTACACTACAGTACAGTGTACACATGTATACCGTTTAATTGAGCTTTTAGGCCTACATGTACATGTACACATGTACATGTTTTTCCTAGCCTAAACTGATTACTGGAAAATAAAAGCTAATAATGAGAATGAAGGCATTGAATACGGTACTGAGATGCATTGGACAGGTCTGCATTTGTACACATATTATGTACAGTTGTATGTACAGTGCACATGTACACGTACATGTACATGTATGCACATGTATGTATCCTCCAATAACCGGTTTTCGACGATGTAAGGACTTTTCTTCCAACTGAACAATGTGGACGAAAGTATCACACTCTAGCCGCGTCCGCACTGGACTTATTTTTTACCGAGCCCGTGGGTAACATTCCAATGGGTAAATCTTCCCGGCGTCCGCACTTGGACTTTCGACTCGGGTAAACTAACCGAGACGACGCAGTAAAACTAACCAACTGGCGCGTATAAACGCAAGAGGGCGCTATGGTGGTGACCTTTCACCGGATGTAAATACCATAAAACTACGACACGTCGACCCTGCTCGAAAAGTAAACAACATTGTTGTATTGGGACCATGGCACGTCACGTGGTATTTAGGGCCTCTGGCAATGCGGGGCGCCGGATGTGGTTTTTTACCGAGTCGTTTACCGAGACGTCGTGTCCGGATTGGACTTTTCGGCTCGGTTAAACTGACCTGGTCAATTTAACCGGGCAGAAGTTGGTCGGTTAAACTACCCACTGGAGTCGGGTAAGTTACCTGGGAGGAAAACTTTCTGGCTGTCCGCACTGGACTTAAAATGGTCAATTTACCCATTTGCTCGGTTAGTTTACCCATTTTAAGTCCAGTGCGGACGCGGCTTAAAAGAGGTCTCAGTCACTTTGTCCACACCACAGACTATTAGAATAATCATAGAGAAGGTTGATCAAGCCTGTCACTTCCGTAAGATTACCCGGGTTTGTTGATGTCCGCGGCGCACCACGCAGTAAGCATCGTCACCTATTTTCATCGGTGGTGTTTAGTAAGGTGTCCCAGTGCAGCCAAACGCAACATAAATTCTTAAAATAACTCAAAATGCTGTGTGGCACTGTAAAATTCTTCCCTGTATTTTTTGTGTGTTCATCTTTTGTTTTTTTTTTGTCGACACTGCTTCTAACACTTTCCTCAAATCATTCATAATTTATGCTTAAAACTTATTGGTCTGGTTGATGTCTTCTTTTGTGACGTTTAAAAAAAAAATCAAAAATCCTCTTTCTCACTGCTTCTTCAGTTATGACCTTTCCCAATGTCACTTCAGAGACACATTTCCTCCTTCTTGGTACTTTCTCTTGCTGCCCTTTTATTTGTTTCATTTTTTATAAAAGCCTATTGGGCCATGTTACTTTTTGTCTTTAAATAATAAAAAATATATATATAAAACAAATTATATAAGCGAGACGCCCTATAAGAGCCTCCATAGTTTTTACCAAGAACGGACTGCCTCAAGTTGCTGATATATATATATATATTTTTTTCTACGAATGTTGGGATTTGTTATGGTACACTCAGATTTTTTTTAGGACCAACAATAAAGAAAACTGGAGCTTCGAAGCAACCGCCAATTTTGTCTCAGGAAAATAGACCCAAAAAGAGCAACTTTTTGAATCACACGAGTTTGGCCTACCGGAAAAGCCTTAACTTTCCACATTTTCGGTGACGGACAAGAGCAGGAGACCAACTGTAAGATACGAAGTCTGAGATCGTTATACGGAGTTGTTTTCATCGTGCGATGTGAGTTAGAAGGCTAAGCGTCGACAACGTGTACCGCCGAAAACGGGGGTTCCCACGATACACGTACATGTATGCACATGTACACGTATACACATGTACCAGTACACCTGTACATGTACGCATGTACATGTACATGCAGGTATTGTGAGGCAAACAGCTTGCTAAATTCCATTGTGGGTATTGGGACTGAATAGGGCAATGAAGAAAAAGCAAGCAAAGAATTGCAGACTTGTCAAGTTGCCCAGCAGGTTCCTAATCGTCCATCAATTCCCCAGGCATCTACCCACCCAAATACTGCACTCCAGGCCTGTCATTTGAATTGCAACCATTGCCTTTTAACAGCCTCCACCCACTCTCTCAGACACAAACCATTTCCTCCCCAGAGTCAAATCTGTCATTTCAATAACTTCTCAGTAAAGAGGATTGGAAATTGGGGAGGAGGGAGAAGAAAGAAGAAATGGAAACCAATAATCGCATAAAACTGGGCAACTGACCCTGGTCGCAGTTTTTTCCCAGCTCATCTGGGACAAGAGGTGTTGAGACCCCCTTTCAATCCACCTTCGGCAGACCAAAGAGGACCAGCTACAAAAGCCAGACATTGTCCTCCTAAGACCCCAAGGTGCTTGCCTTTGAAAGAAGAGAGACAGAGAAAAAACCCACCCAAGCCCAGACAGTTGTTGGTTATACTAGGTTGGGTATTTGGGGGCAGCATGGGCTGTCCCATGGATACCTTTTAGGGTCATTCACAGGTTTTTTTGTTTGTTTGCATTGCATTACCCATAGTCAGAGTAAATGCGTGTGTGAGGGGGAGGGAGAAGGGGTAGGTTGGTTCATTGGGCAGCGTTTGGCAGTTGTCACGTCTTGTTGACCAGAGCACTCTGTGATGCTCTACAGCAAGCAGGGACAGAAGAACATACCTGGGCTTGCCATTTGCATATGAAAGACAGGAATTTGACGAGGGAAGGTTATTCTGTGGGGAAGGGTTACAAATGTAGATCAGGCAACTGAACGGCCAGCTGAGTGTTTAGTTTAAATTATAAATTATACTCGAAACCCCCATTTAAGATGGATTGATTTTTTCCTTCATCCTCAGGGAATCAGTTGAATAAGATATGACTTCTGCAGTGAATTCAATTCGCACATCTCTGCTATGATGATCTACTGTATGGTCATTGCCCTATTGAGAGGTTGTTTTAAAATGTACACATGTGTACAGTACAGTGAGTTCACTATGCATATGTACATGTACATACATTGTACACTGTACATGTACATGCACGTAGGCCTACATGTACATTGTACGTGTACATGTACCGAAACTGAACATTCAATTCTCAAAAATATAGACGGCCTGATCAATGAGTGATGTTTTCTTCCTGACCTGTACATGTACATGTACATTACATTACAAACATGTACTGTACTTTTGCAAAAATTTGAAAATCCTGATTTGGAATTAAATACATGTTCATTGTATGTTCATTGGTACATTGATATTCCAGATCAAACATAAATTTTGTGTTTCAGGCTTAATAGAAGCCTTTTTTAATTAACCCTTTAAGCTCAGGCCCATTTTTGTGAGTTTTGCATGTGCTGTGATTTTGTCCTCACAAGTCCACTTTTCTTTTCAGAAACCTGATCACATTACCATTCTAAAGCTTATATATTGAGCTACATTTCTGTGCAGAAATAAATCCTCCAGGGGCTTTTGGAAAAAACTTGCAACCAGTTTTAATCTCTCATTTAAATTTGAAAATTTCATTTTTTTTCATACATCAATCATACATCCAGCTAGTATGCCACTTCAAGATCGTCTTTTCTTCGCTCTTATCGAAGAAATTCAACATATCTGAAATGTCTTCTCCTCCATATGTTGTTCTGGAACACTGGCCAATATGTAGTGTCTTTTCAGGCTTCTTTTTGGGCATTCTGAAGCTGTACAATGTAGTATGAAGTATTTGACGCGATAATTCAACCGGAAGTTGCAACTCGGGAATGCTTGTGAATGACAAAAAAAGGGTTGGTCTGGCTTCTTTTTCATCCCGTATTTATTTTTGTATACGTCCAACATCTAGGGTACAATACTATGGTTAGAAAGCTTGTTTATTCACTTTTCCAATTGTGCCACTTTTGACCAACAGAGGGCGGTAGATAAGGAGTTATAAGTGATTTATTTTATCGGACGCCGGCGTCCGTTTTTGTACAGGGCTGAGTGTAAAGGGTTAATTAAAATTATGCTCGTAGTTATTGAGGGCGCTGTTCTTTACGTCACCGGATGAACGCATAATTTTTTTTCTCTCCCCACGAAAGCCTCATGCACTTAGATAGTCGGAGAGGTTCCCTGACGCGTTCAGTAGATAATGCACGTTTTTTGAGCGTGGCACCAGTCTTTTTCTCGGCGAGAAAAACCTGACAATTTTGTTGGCCGAGACGTCTTTCGACATGTGTAGTGTGAACGTCAGCAGGTTTTTACTTACACACTTTACTCAACCTTTTTGCGTCTATTTGAGAACTTCAGAAAGTGTGCCCTCCTTTTGCACATTCCCCAGGGATTTATTGCCAGTGTAAAACGACTATGCATATTCCCGGGGAATTTCACCTGTGCATGTACATGTACCGGTAGTCATGTACTATATGTATCTAGTGTCCTCGGGAGTTACCAAATGGGTCCAGTGTGAATGGTTGCGGGGGTGTTGATGGGGTACTAAAAATCCCCGGTATTTTCATGGGAATTTATTCCCCGGGGATTGGCTCTGTATGTACATGTAAAAAGGTCTAAAGAAGTACAGTACGTGTACATTTGTACCGGTACAGTGTGTGTACCGGTACATACACATACAGTACATGTACATGTACTGTACATGTGCTGTACAGTACATACATACTGTACAAACACATTGTACATGTACAGTGTACATGTACTATATGTGGCCATGTGCAATATCATGTGCTCGAAGCACAGCATATACCGTATTGTACATGTACATGTACATGTACATGTGTGTACTGTACATACGTGTGCAGTACTGTACAAGTGTACAGTAATGCTCCACGGGCATTCTGTATACATGTACCGTACCAGTACCTACATGTACATGTAAATGCCAAGAGCTCAAAGAATTGAAGTTTCCCTCAATTTTGCCTGGTCATTTGTTTCTCCAACTTGCGTT
The DNA here is from genome assembly GCA_949987565.1 of Luidia sarsii. NCBI lineage: Eukaryota > Metazoa > Echinodermata > Asteroidea > Paxillosida > Luidiidae > Luidia > Luidia sarsii. Next base: position 10,721,120 of record OX465106.1, on the reverse strand, counting down.
GAACTGTTGCATTTTCATATGATCACTGGCTTTCCAGTCCAGTGGTCATTCTGGTCGGTCAAGGTTTATCCAAACTACAGACAATACATGTACATACATGTACGACAACGTACATTATATGCACATGTACACGTACGTGTACATGTACATGTGCATGTAGGCCTACATGCACAGTAAATCCTGATCATACTCCCACTCTTTTCACTACTGGTAGTTAGTAAATGTTGGAGGATTGTGTGTGTGGGGGTGTGAAGGAACCCCCTCCCTGGCCCCCTTGCCCGTGAAATCCATCTCTGTCAACTTGGTATTTTGCAGAAGCCCAAATGACCAGCCACTGTGTGCACACACTATTGCCCCCTCCCTTGAATTGGTATGGAAATAGGCTGATTCAAAGGCTCCTTTTGTGCTATGGAATGATAATTTAAAGCCTTACCTATCTGTGACAGATTAACATACTGCATGAAGCAAAGGTGAGACAGATTTTTTTTAACCCAGCCCCAAACTATGACAAAGGACGCACACTATATTGTCCCACTGTATATTCACACTATTCTCAGTCAATAAAACTCACCCGAGAGCCAGTAATACAGTGTACAATGTACATGTACACTACCTGCTCATATTCAGTAGCTGTTTTGTTTTTCCACAATGTTGGGCATTTCCCAATTTCCCATGTTTTCTATACAGACTTACAGTACATGTACCTTTTCTTTAGAGAGTCTGAGTTGAACTATCAACCTCTTTGTGGTTGTACCAGTATACATGTGTACACATGTACCAGTACCAGTCTGTGAATCAACCCATATCCTAAACTGCCTCCCAACGGTAGGAGCGAACAGCCCCCTCTGCCTTTGAGAAAGGTCCTGCTAGGATCGAAACGTCAGGCCCACTAAATTTTAGCCCCCTCTATTGACAGACATTGAGCTCACATTGGGTGCACATTGTGTTTGTAAATTGTAATTGTGCTCACTAGTCACATGGGACATTTTAGACTATTAATACACATCCTGGCCTTGCTCTGTGTACGCACATGTACACGTACATGTACAATGACTGTACTGTACGTGTACATGTACATGTACATGTACATGTACACTGTACAAGTACATGTATAATATACATTGTACATTGTAGTAATACACTGTACACGTACATGTACAGTGTAACTAGTACGGTGTATACCGGTATAGGTACACAGTGAATGTACATGTTTGACTGAGTGATTATTTTTTGGATGACATGTATTAAGATAAGATGTACATGTACAGGTACATGTACATGTACATGTACATGTACTGTACACATATACACATACATGTACTGTGTACATGTACATGTAGTGTACTGATGTACAATTGTACGTATACATGTACAGTACATACCATAGAGATTATAAGTAAGACTAGAGTGAACAACAAGCTTGAGACTCTGAAGGGAGCGCTGGAGCATGTTGAGAACCTCGCAGACGCAGATGCATACGCGCACGTATATGAGATGCCCACAATAATCCTGCACGTACGAACTGGACTGAGGAGAGCTTGGGCACTTTAGAAGAATGGGAGTGTCTTATTTATAATCTCTTCGGTACATACATGTACATGTACATACAAATGTACATACTGTACATCATGTACAACCTGTACATGTGTACAATGTACATGTACAGACATGTGTATGGATTGACATTTTTGCACATGTACAGTACATGCATGCACACAATGTACAATGCATGCATATGAACAGTTTTGGTTGAGGCTAATTTAATCTATATTCCCGTACACTATGGGTTTTACAATTACAGTACTGTACAGTGTTTGTGTGGTATGCATGCACAATTACATGTTGCTTTCTCAAGAGCATTATTACACAAGTGATACATCATGTACAGTACATGTACATGTAGTTGAGATACAGTAATCACAGCCAGTAGTTCCTACAGCCTCTGTGTTCCAACTGCCATGTGTCCAATGTCCATTTGCCTTGGCCAAGGCAGGTCTCTCCAGTACTGCCCTGGTGTGTGTGTGCGTACATGTGTATGAGCGTGTACACAGTCCTCCTGGCAGCACTTGAGGCTCACTCTCAACATGTACCGGTACATGTGCGGTAATATACGTACATATACATACACATGTACTGTACATGCATGCATTCATTTCAAGGTACATGTACACATGTACATACATGTACATGTACACAATGTACATGTACTCACTGTATGGGTGGGGAAATGGCATGCTGTGATGTGCACACATGTACATGTAGTCCTACATGTACATGTACTGTATCCCGGAAAATGAAATAAATATTAATATAAATTTCACTCTCGCAACGGTATTGGACAAAGCCACATGTTTACTGTTCTACAGTATTTCTGAAGGCCACATTTAGATTATATCGTTGGCCAACAGGCCACTGCCTTGATCAAGGATACATGATGTGTCCATCTGCATAGTGTACAATATTCATTGCCCAGCAACCCAAGCCTGCCATTCACACCTGTGCAGGGAAGGCCTTCTGTACAGTGTAGCTACCCCCTTTTCCTTGTTGACTCAGTGGTGTTGACAGATGGGAGCCATAGGCATGTGCATATATACCATAGTGTACTTGTACATGTACATGTACCAGGTATCTGATTACACTACTTACATTTTATATTGCACAGTCCATTAGGCATACAGTACAGGACAGGTGGGATGCCAAGCAGTGGTGTCAAATGGGTGGACTCCAGCAATGGAGGTATTGAGCTGCTGATTAGATCAAAGCAATCAATTAGCCCACAGTCAGTGTGTATACTTAATTATGCTCCAGGGACAAGGGACAGGTCTGCAATTCTGGCAGGTGGACACATGTTACACATGTACATGTACGTGTTGTTCATACTTCATGTACAGTACATGTACATATACAGTACATATGTCATGTACAGTACAGTGTACATGTACTGTACATGTACATACCCGTATGTACAGTACCCATACCTGTAGTCCTGTACTGTAATTTCCAAGTACCGGCACCCTTCATGTACATGTACATGTACTGTTACTGTACAATGTGTTCATGTACATGCACTGTATATATGTACAGTAATTGCTCAAGATGTACATGTACACTGTACATGTACATGTCTAAATGTACGTGTACTGTACATGTCATGTACAGTACATACATGTACATTGTACAATGTACATGTACATGTACACGTACATTGATTTTTGTGCATGCACATGCACATGTACATGTACTGTACATACGTACAGGTGTGTGTGTACATGTACATGTACAGTACATGTACATGTATACGTACAGGTGTGTGTGTACATGTACATGTAGTGTACACTAGTACACATGCACATTGATCTTCCTACATGTTCATGTTGATTGTTGTACAGTAACGTACATGTAAGTACTTTCAGCAAAGGTACATGTACATGTACATGTTGTACATGTAAGGTCTATCTTCAACATACAATATATGCACATGTACATGCACATATGCACATGTACAAATGTACATGTGCATGTACATGTGCATGTGCACATGTACTGTACAGTACTGTACATGTGCATATGCATGTACATGTACATGTACATTGTGTACATTTGTACATGTACGGTACCTCAAATTTTCGTTAATATTGAAAACCAACTGGCCCTTATTTGGTGCTCTAAGGTACATTTTGTACGTAGACCGCCATTCAGAATAACATACTGTATGGTAGTCGTACATGTAGTTCAAAGTCAAACTCCAAAGTTTTTAAACTTACACATTGCTTATTTCATATACAGTAAGTTATATATATGAGATCTCAGCTCCCTCCAAGTGTGTACTGTACAGTATGTAAAATTGTAAATCACTGTCTTGTTTCTCTTTCCTTTTTTCAATTTACATACACGTGTGAGTATGGCCTCTTGCCTGACCTGAGACGACCCTTTGTGTCTCCTCATCAGTCATCGAGGTCAGCTGCTCCTAGCTTTCACCCCTTCCCCCTGAAAAAAAAACAGGCCCATGCAGTCCATCCGTCAAAGCAGCTTATCCATCATGTTGAGCGGGTACATGTAGGTTCAGATTGATGGAGGAGGGTGGAGGGGTGTTCTTTTTAGAGAATGCTCCCCCCCCCCCCTTCCCTGCAAACCCACGTGGCACAAAGACCACTGGATGGCTGAGCCAGCCCTGATAATTGATGCTGGGCCATTGTGAGTTAAACAAATGTTGGAGGCTGTAGGTGCTTTGACTGCTTTTGAGGAGTTTGTGTGTTTGCTGGTTACCGGTAAACCTTTTTTATTCTTTCCTGGCAGCGCTGAGCTCTGCAAGGCGGGCTCTGTCTGTCTGGGAGCAAGCTTATGTTGTTGGGACTTGGGAGTGCCTGTGGCACAACTGCCTCAAACTGTTTGATTTCTCACGGCTTCTATTTTACCGGGAAAGATCAGCCAGGTGCTGAGATCGTGCTACATTACATGGACATGTACATGTACGTGCCTGCCGTGGATGGAGAGCCACCTTAAACTCGCTGAATCCTGGCACAGGATTGCTGCGGACTACAGCAGCCGTTCACACCCAGCATTTGGGAGGGAGGGGGCTGGCTGGACAGGTTTGGCTGCTATTTCCCCCTCCTCTGGTTCAAAATCCATCCGAAGCTCTATGCGATCCAAAAGTTGCCAGAATGGAGTAGAAAAAGATCGGACTTTGCACCTACATGTACATGTAGTATGTAAGCAGGAATGATGACGATGGTGATAGGGCAGTGGGATCTTATCGCATTGGACTGTGCTTCCTGGCAACCCATTTTGACTGCTAATAATCGGATTGCGTATGCAAGTGCACATGTATTGACTGTAGACATGTAGTGTCTCTCCTGTGGAATATTGTCACATGCAGTGACCCTCATCTCCTTTCTAAAGGATTGATGGAATGACATCTCAGCCACCCAAGCACCCTCTTACTGCATGTTGTTTGGAAGTGTGCTGAACCCATTTTTTGTTTTTTGAGTCGCTTCTATCGCGCTTGCCTCTTGGTCATCAGTGTGTCTGTTTTCTTAACTATGTGTTCGGGCGATCTCCGGGCGGAGACTCTGGTCTGGAATCATTGCTGTGCTTGGGTAGCTCTTGTCCAGGAGGAGTTACTGGTGCTTGTGGCAGTCTGGTCGAAAGTTGTTGTCTCATACTTCAGCGTTTATTATGAAACCATGCTGAAGTTTGCCATCAGTAAGCCCAGAGGACTAGGTCAGTATTGTGCAGGTACGCACAAATGGCGTACAGTACTCATACACATTCATCATTCATGCTCATGTAAGATGTCCCAAGACAGCTGTGTACTAGATGAATGATAACAAATTAACAATGTAAAAGTGTAATGTTCATGAGGCGTGCTTTTTTTCTCTCTCTCTTGACTCTCCTAATGTTCACTTCCCAGTCGTTTTTCTCAACAACAAAAAGTTACAGGTCCTGAAGTTTAGATCCTAGCAGGACTGTCTACAATTTACAAAGGCAGAAAAGGCTTTCTCCCTTTGACTAAGGTTCTACTGGGAAGGAAATTTGAGAACTTTAGGACCTACAGTACATTGTACATACAATCATACATGTACATGTACTGTAAAGTACAGTACAGTACAGAATGTGTACAATTTCAATGTGTACTCTAGTGTACATGTATGCAGCAAGCAGGATTTTTGTGATTCAGTGTTTTGGCATTGCCAGGCATGCAACTTTTCTTTTGATTGATCAGCCAAATTCCTCATTCACCACTGCTCACTTGTGCCATTGTCAGAGGCAAGACTGACTGTACTGTTATGTATAGTTCTCAGACATACTGTACATGTAGGCTCTCTAGCAAAATGTACATATATACATGTACATGTACAAATTGTACATTGTACTATTTTATAATGTACGTACATGTACACTGTATGTGTACAACTGTACATGAATGTACGGTACATGTACCGGTAGTTGGATGAGTCTTTGCTCCCTTTTGAAAAGTGAGTTACATGTATGCAAATCAGGAATGTACATGTACATACTGTACAAGTGTGTACAGTGTACCATATGCCTCAAACTGCATTTGTACGTATGCACAATGTGTTACTGTTATGGTTAGAACACATTCACCAATTTTCATTTTGCGTGCAATTACTGTACGTGTACACGTGTACATGTACATGTACATGTACATGTACATGATGTACATGTACATGTATGTAATTTATACATGTACATGTATGTAAGGTTGTTCGATATCCGGAATTTTTGGTTTCGATATATCGTCAGGAATATATCGCAATATTCGATATTATATTATCGTGATACTTAGTGCATAAGCGGAAGTCAAGGTAGTGACCTGGATTTCTATTCAATACACACTGTGATTGCCGGAAACCTGTAGCAAATGCATCTAACTTTAAGCCATACATGTAGTTACCAATTGTTTAACCCCCTTAAACTCCTCATTAATCAAAACAAAAATAATAATTTAAATCAACTATCCCAGGTCGCTCTTCCAAAAGTATATGCCAAAACAAAACAATTTTTTGTTGATATATTAAGAATACGTTATTACATTTTTTAAAAGACAATATCCCAGACGGTTTTCAGCAACTCGATGCTTACATATGACGTCAGAAATACATGTCTTGGTGTACGCGATGTGCAAATGGCCTGGCCGTACTTAGCTGGTGTACGTTGCCTTATACGTGCCTTTAGTATAGCTGCATGGCGGGTACCAGAGCAGCATGGAAGGATCGAGAAATCAGATATGAACATGTATGCGTTATGAACAGTGACGTTTTTCCAACGTCTTTCCTCTTCGATTTTGATTTTGATTTTCTGAGATTTAAACATAATTATGTAAAGTATGTATTTTTTTTGGCTGCATTGGGAGACATCGGTAGGAAATTAAATCTGCAATTTTTGCAGCCTGGATAATATCGTAAACGATCGGATAACTTATGTAGGCCAGATGGGGGAAAATGTCCCAAACACAAGTCGCTGTGCGTGCCCAGCGTACCGAGTTCGCGCTATACAAAAAGTGTGCTACCAACACCGGAAGTGAGCTTGCACTTGCAGTGGGTCTGTTGCCGACACATTGCCTTTGTGGAGATTGCAAATGGCTGGCTGGCGCCCCTCTCCCCTTGCGGTTTCGGGTTTTTCGTTGATTTTACACAAGCTTACAGACAGGCGATAATGGGGTTGGGAAACCAATTTTTTTTTTCGGTATCGTGATACTTTTTCCGATATCGCGATATCGAAAATATCGCGATATCCTGAAATGCACTCGATATGATAATTGCCGGAAAGCGATATCGCGATATATCAAAATATCGAACGACCTTTTAATACATGTACATGTATATGTACATGTACTAACTACAGTACCGGTGTACAATGTATGTTGTGTTATAATTGGTGATTACTGGGTACACATACATACACACTGTACATGGAAGGATGCAGACAATACCAGTACTTGTGCATGTACAGTACATGTACATGTACATGTACAGTTGTACATGTACAGTTGTAAATGTACACCCATACATTTACATGTGTGTACATGTACATATGTACATGTCATGTATTATACAAGCAACATGTACATGTACATGTACTGTACATGTACTGTACATGTACATGTACAGTGTAATATTGAAAATGCACCATAATTGTACATAATGGGTGTAATAGGCTGACCTCATAGTTTAAGTCAGCATCTGCCCTCATGTCTACAACCCTGAAGGGTTGTCCACTTTGCCCCAGCCAGTCCCCAAATTTGACACAAATATAAACATGGAACTGAATAATGAGTTCTGCCCAACCCATGCCCACCCCTCCCCTCCAAAAAAACAAAGCATGTGATGAAAGGGGCGGCGTGATTCCTGGAGATATACATGTACTGTACACCATTTAACCATTGGAGGGTCAATTGTTTTTGATAGGCACCCCTCCCCCTCCCCTCTAGAGATTTTACCATTTGGGAAGGTCAGATGGTAGGGTGCTATATACCGTAGGGTCTTTCACACAAGACAAAATCTCCAAGGATTTCTTGAAAATTCCCCATTGAATTTGGTCAGTCTGTTCACACTACCAAAGAAATTCCAGGGGGAAAGCTTTTTCCTAGGGAATATTTAACCCTGTTCAGGAGGAGGTTAGTGGAGAAAACCCCATGGTTTAATGTTTTACCCAAGGGGAATAGCAAGTTCGCAACTACATACCGTATGTACATGTACTGTAGTGTGAATATTGGCGGGTATTTACATGTACTTACCGGTACCCCACATTTTTGCGTCCATTTGCGAACTTCCCAAAGGGCGCCCTCTGTTTACACATTCCCCAGGGATTGATTGTCTTTGCTCTGCTCTTGTCCCCCCCCCCAAAAAAAAAAAAAAGAGAAAAAAAGAAGAAACAAAAAAAGAAAAGAAGCAGTAGCACTGCTTTGTCCAGAGACAAATGCTTGGCCTGTCAATTTGACTTGGCCCTGACCAAATAATACACTTCTATATGTACAATATGACGTTAATTTATACAAATACAGGTCAGATTCCACATCGCACGCCAACCGCAAAATCAGAGGCTCCAATTAACCAACTTGAACTCTCTCTGTACATGTACATGTAAACTGTTACTGTATGCATGTGTATAAAACTATAAACCATAAACAGACCGTTAAAAGATTATTCATATTAGAGGGAGCTTGAAGCTTGTATTTAAAATTTAAAAAGTGGGCTAAATTGACTTTTAAATGTAAATCCTGTTTTACAAACTGACAGGCTAGTCACCCGACAGGGCTGAAAAGAAGAAAAGAAATAACTTAATGTACATGTAGGTTTGTTTTTCTTTTCCAGATTGGTAACAAAGATTTAGACAAGGGAATGGGAAAGGCTCCCATTGGTACACTGAACATGTAGTTGGTACTTTGGTAGTCTGCCTATGACTTACATTTGTCCCTGTTCGTTCCTTTGCAGATTCCTTGCAGGTGGTTAGGAAATTAAGGTTAGAGAATGGCTCTCAGGCCACACCCAAGTTGCCCTCCCACGAGTCCAAGAGCACGGCCACCAGCTCGGGTGCCTCCTCCTCTGCCACCAGTCCCGCCCCTGCCCTCCTAGGCACCCAGGAGCCCTTCCCGCTCCACCACCACCGGGGCGCCCTGGCCAAGACGGCGCCCTCGTGGACCGGCACGGCTGCCCTGGCCAGCCAGTCGCCATTCGACCGGCTCCCGGACAAGGTGGTCACCCGCATCTTCTCCTACCTGACGGCCCGGCGGCTGTGCCGCTGCGCCCGGGTGTGCCGTCGCTGGCAGCAGCTGGCCTGGCAGCCCTGCCTCTGGACCTCGCTGGTGCTGGCCGGCGCCCAGCGGGGCCTGGACGCCGACCACGCCCTGCGCTGCCTCATCCGGCGCCTGTGCCAGGAGACGCCCTACGTCTGCCTGGCCGTGGAGCGCATCGTCCTGAACGGCTGTCAGCGGCTGACCGACCGGGGGCTCCTGACCATAGCCCGCCACTGCCCAGAGCTGCTGCACATTGAACTGGCCGGCTGTAGCAACATCACCAATGAGGGCGTCTTTGAGATGGTGACGCGCTGTCCTAGCATCGATTACATGGATCTGATGGGTGGGTATTCATATATACTTTCAAATGCACAAGAACTGGTTTCTTTTGGAATTTTATTCCTTCTCAGTTCTTTTAAGTCCTTCTCAGTCCAGATATGTGGATCCGATCCAGCCCTTCTCAGAAGAAAGATGGCAGGAACCAAAACAGATAGGAAGTGAGAGAGGTGTTAAGATACTGATGTCAAAAGAAAGAAAGTTGGTCGACAGACCAGGGTGAAATTAAGGACAGAGCCAAGCAGTAGGGATTGATTAAAGGCTTTGATCATTGACTTAGCAGTTCCTAGCAGGGTTGTCTTTTAATAGCAGAAAGTCCTTCTTGGATCGAAACATCAGACCCTCAAAATTGTTTTAGATATATGCGATTTGAATATATACATACATGCTGCGCCGGAAATACCCAATAGTGCTTTCAAATGTATCTTTCTCTGATTGCCTGTGTTTTTTCTTTGTTTGGTGTGGGTGATCGTCCAATGCAGGCTGCGAGCAGATCAACTTTATGAACTTTCCGTCGGACTACAATGCCTCACGGGCCAGCCCACTGCAGGGCCAGACTATCCTCCTTCGCCACCTGGACCTATCGGACTGCACCTCGCTGGACGACAACGGCCTGCGCATCGTGGCCACCAACTGCCCGGGCCTGCTCAACCTCTACCTGCGGCGCTGCCACCGGCTGACGGACGTGGGCGTCCAGCAACTCTCGCAGCACTGCTTCATCATCAAGGAGCTGTCGCTGAGCGACTGCCACCGGGTGACGGACCTGGGCCTGCGGGAGGTGGCCAGGCTGGAGCGCCACCTGCGCTACCTGAGCGCGGCCAAGTGCGAGCAGATCACGGACGCCGGGGTGCACGCCGTGGCCCGGCTCTGCTCCAAGCTGCGCTACCTGAACGTGCGGGGCTGCCCCCGGGTGACGGACCGGGCCCTGGAGGTGCTGGCCCGGGGCTGCCCTCGCCTGCGCTCGCTGGACGTGGGCAAGTGCCCCGGCGTGACGGACCGGGGCGTGGCCGCCGTGGCCGCAAACTGCGCCGGCTTGCGCAAGCTAAGCCTGCGGGGCTGCCTGGGCGTCAGCGGCGAGAGCCTGCTGCTGCTGGCCGGCCACTGCCCCGAGCTGCAGCAGCTCAACATCCAGGAGTGTGACCACCTCGGCGTGCAGGCCTACCGGACGCTCAAGAAGCACTGTCGGAAGTGTATCATAGAACACACCAATCCGGCATTCTACTAGTAGTTGTAGTGGGGCCCCCAGCTCAAACCATGCAGTTGCTTGAAAAGCACTGCTGCAATTGCGTCATTGAGCACACTCATCCACCATTGTAGGAGCAGCAGCTTCAGATCCCTCTGTTCATTTGAGGAGGAGCACAGCTGAAGTGTATCATCCGGCAATCTGCTAGCAGCCGGTCCCAGCTCAGACCCTGCAGGATGCTTCAGAAGCACTGCAATGGTGTCATTGAGCACACTGATCCACCATTGTAGGAGCAGCGGGCTTCAGATTCTCCAGTTCATTCAAGGAGGAGTACCGCTGGAAGTGCATCATCCAGCGTTCTGCTAGCAGTGGTCCTTGTGTCAGCCCCTACCTGACCCTTAGGAAGCATCAATGGAAGTGTATCACAGAGCACACCAGTCCTGCATTCTACTTGCAGCCGTCCGTAGTTCAGACCCTACATGTATAAGGAGCTCTTTGAAAAGGGCACAAAGCAACCTGGCATCCTACTTCCACTGTGTTCCGGCCCAGACCCTACAGGAGGCTTCAGAAGCACCAGTGGAAAAGCATGGCCGAGCACACCAATTTCTACTTGCAGCAGTCCTCAAGCCCACGGGATGCTTAAGAAAGCACTGTCAGATGTGCACCGTACAGTACACCTACTCACATTCCACTAACAGTGCTTCATCAGATTGCAACTGCAAAGTTGCATTGAAAGTCATTGTCCCTTGACTGCCTTGTTACATGTAGGTCAACCTCTTAGTGATGAATGCCACTATGCAAGATTACTTGTTACTTTTTCTTTAACCCACCAGTACAAGTAAAGGTTTTTTTTCTTCCAAACTGCCTCATGAACCTACAAACTACCATGAGTCTCTAATTCCACGGTTTGATTGATCAGTCCAGACACTTGGAGGGTATTGGTTGGTCTTGTCTCTCTCTCTCTCTCTCTGTGTCTCTTTTTTGCTCTCTCATTAAGATTGAATAGGTTTCCCACTCACCTCAAGTCAAATAATGTACATGTAATCCAATTTTGAACAGCCACTTTCCATGCACTAATGAAATGTCCCACAGCCATCGACGAGTGTGAATGATTGCTTGTGAATTTCCCAATTGGAATGGGTAGTTTGAGATGGTGACAGTGAGACTTTGCGCTGGGCCACTTTGCAGGGCCCAGGCCATGAGCATCACGCGGGGGTTCTTGAATGACGTGCCAATTTCAAAACTTACTACATGATAGGGAACAATATAAATCTGTGAAATAAAACAATAAGAATACCTGAGGTATACAAATGAGTCAAACCTAGCAGAATTTGGCTTTGTCATTTTCCACCTAAAAAAAGGGCCCCTTGAGTACCGGTATAGTACAGAGGAGCTTAGTGCAGCAGCACTACTAGTGCTAGTACATGTACACTGTAGTGCATGTTCTGGACACCCTTTGACCACAGGCTAGCCTCCTGTCCATGTAGACAAATCTTGGAGACAGTCTGCCCCAACTTGGTTTTTTGGTTGGGTTGCAACCGTTGGGTTGGCTGTGGAACATGCCAGCATGCTATCTTCAGTGGCAGCACTCTATCCTAAGTGGTAATGTACATTGTAACGTTTGACTTTGTAATGAGTGATGGCATATGAGTCCCTATCTTCGGTGCATGTACATGCAATTTAAGGTAGGCTGAAAAGCGGCTTTGTTTAAAATGAAGTTGTCTCATGACACTGTCATGAGATCTCCCCTCGCACACCTTGTCATCACAGAACAATTATCCAGTGCAGGCAGGGCAGGCCAAAGTCATGCCCAGCCTAAGGAGGGATGGCTTAACCACTTCGCACCGGATGGATTTACAGCAACGGTGACCACCATACGGGGGTTTTTGAACAATGCATCATTTTCAAATCTCGCTAAAACAATCGGAACATTATATTTCTGTGAAATAAACCGATAAGGGTATACTATGGGTACAAGAGAGTAAAAACTGGCACAATTCGGACGTCATTGTGGCTTTTGTCAAGAGATAAGCCCTGACAGCAGACTCCAGCCTCCACTCCAGGCAGTCAAATTTTCGAGTTGGTCGGCCACAACCGAGTGTACAGATTGCGGTAAAAAATATGGGTGGAATTTCAATGTCTGACCGACGACCGTTGGGCTGTGTGGCATGCCAACACAATGTCCCCCGCGTGCTTTCAGCGGCAACACAGTATCCCTCGATCTTCCACAGTAAGGGTCCCACAACTGCACAATTACTGCTGCTAATCTTGCAATGCAATGTGGCAACTTGCGTCAAAAAAGGTCTTTGTAGGGATTCGTATTGCTTTGTTCTAAGCTGAAAAGAGTCTTTGTATAGAATGTGGACAATAGTGGTGCCCGGATTCGGAGGGCCCCGTTTCATAGTCAAGCCAATGGAGCTCCGGATTCAGAGGTCCTGGCGCAAAGTGGTTAAGACCAAGCCCTTGCTTCACTTTCATTCCTTCCACACATAATAGCGTCACAGATTGTAAAGAGCAAGGTTTTGAAGATATGCTCCAATGTGAATTCTCTGCACAGAACAGGACAGCTCTCAGAAGGCATGATTTTCATGTGCAGGATGGGCTGCTGTTTTTTGTGTGTGACAGGGGTGAAGCCTGAGTCTGAGCCTGATCCAGGGATTCATGAAGGGCACCAGTTACCAGTATCTGGTGCCCTTGCAAATTCAAAATGTCTGCATGCGAGAGAGCGCCCTCTTGTGCCTGGCCATGCTGGAATGGCAGAGGCTGACTCACCATCCTGTGTCTGATACCGGGGGTAGTTATTATTGTTGTAGGAAGCCAGGCAATTCAATGGAGTGCACTTATGTCCTGCACTACAAAATATATGCAGGTACATGTACATGTACAGTAGTCTCTCTTTGGCAAGAGTAGCGCATTGGCTTCTCATCTTACACATAATTGCCTTTTAAACTGCTAGGTAGTGCTACACTATGCACAATTGCACCTACAGTATACAGATTCATTTTATCAGTCCCCAAAAACGGATACATTTCACCAATGCAGGATTGTATGTTTAGGCAGATTCTTTATCTACATGTGCATGTAATTCTTGCATTGTTCATTTTAAAGAGCATCAGAAGAAGTGCTGCATTCGTCCAATGAGATTTTAAATCAATATCTGAGGCCTCTATTACACTGTACATGTACAGTTGTACATGTACATGTACATGCAGGCGATGGCTGTTTAAACAGGTGCTAATGTGCATTGTATTATTTGGCTTTGTAATGAGTGGTGGCATACATGTATGACTTCCTTCAGACAATCCCCTTTTGCTTATACCTGTATGTCAGCGCTGCGTTGGCCGTCTACTGCAGGCAGGGATGGATGGCGACTTATGCATTACCTTGGATGCCCCACCCTATCTCTGGCAGTATAATATCCATCACTGTCAGGGCTAGCTATGGATTGCTTCAGACTCGTCACCCCTCCCAGTTCTTTCAGTTAGGCTGACACAGTCTCCCACCAATGTGGATTGAGGCTTGATGTGGACAACACACCCATTTGGACTGACTATCTATCACATAAATGTATGTACGTGTATTTATGTACCGTTGCATGTATGTGGTGATTGCTCCTGAGTCCAGACTGCTCTGTCCTTCCAGGTCTGTCCCGTTTTAGCCAAAGCTGGCAGTCTGCCATCAATGCAAACTGAGATTCTATAAACAAGCACCTTGCCTTGTCAGCCCTTGGCCTGGCCTGGCTCTTTGCCACCGATAGGGGTTGGGTCCTTCATGTAACTGTAAAACAGTTCCTCTTACACATGTCTTACCACATGTAAAGTTGTAAACTCTTTCCCAATTTAGACATGGGTCAATCATGCTGCACATTCGCACCAAATAACCAGGAGATTCGTTTTAGTAGTGTGAAAGGTTCTGTGGATATTTCCCTGTGTGGCCAGCCATACCATCCATGCCAGTGTATTACACACCTAATACTGCAAAGATAGCCATATTAGTCTAACTGATTAATAGTAACATCTTAAGGAAAGCACTCAAAGACTAACCAATTGGAAAGAGTGCATAAGCTCTCAACAACTACAGTACTTCATCAGATGGCAGTGACCATGAGATTGTCGCATCTGATGACCAAGTTGTTGCTACGGTTCGCTTAAAATGCACTCTTCCCAACTCGTTTGTCTCTAAGTTGTATCCTTAAGTTTCTATAATTACCCACCTAAAAGAGACCACCGCTCTTCTTGTGTTGATTCTATGGAGCTAGCTTTGTGTCCTGATAATACTTGCCTCTTTTATACCACCATGTCAGTGGCTCCACGTTTTCCATCTTGCATAAAAAGAAAAAAATATATAAATTTAAATTCACATCTTCTTCCAGATGATAAAATTAATTCTTCCTGTTGCATGTTCCATGTTGTGGCATCATGGTTATCACCTTTTTTATTTTTTTTATTTATTTTTTTTTTTTTGGGGGGGGGGACCTGGTGTTTTTGTTTTCTTTTTGATTTACCTGCTTGTCGTCAAAGCAGGCTAGTTTACTGCCATGTTGATCCCACTGCAGAGGCATATGATACAGCACTGGGACTGCAGTGAGGAACCTATATTGCAATCATTTTGGAACAGGGCTGTCAGCTCCCTCCAGCCTCCGGCCAAAATAATGAACCCACCCCTCCAAGCTGGCAGTCTCTGCTGCAACGCTGTCATCAAAACCAGCCAAACATGAACATTGACATTTCCACATTTGCCAAAGAGTGGACTTTATTTTCCTCGCTCACTCTCTCCCCAACTGACGGCCTTGTTCCCCACTGACCTGGAAAATATCATTTCATCCCTGCATCCCACCTCAACTTTATTAATTTTCATGGTGATTTTTATCTTTTAATTTGTGTGTGTGCGTGGTTGGTTGGCTTGAATATTTTCCAGCTTGAAAGATGGGTATATCGTTCTGCCTTGCAGAGCTCTAGATTTAACGCCAGACCGTAGACCTCAAGCAAGTCAACTCACGAACAAACCAGACAGGCAGTCAGCCAACTTCCCAATTGAATATGATCGTCTGCTTTTTCACAAACTGCCAGCTCATTTTCAAAGGTACATGTAGCAGTTGCATCAAATCACACGTCAAGGACTGCAGTATCACTTCATGTAGGTAATCTCAACATAGACCACTGTGTTACAGGAACACTTTTGCACTATCTTTTAAAAGACGGGTGATATATTAATTGCATTTTGAAAAATGTTGCTAACTCTTGAAGCATTAGTTTCAAAGTACAGTACATCTTGGCTGCGTGGATGAATTTGCCAGTTTATGATAATACAGACAGAATTGAAGTCTACAAAATTACAGGGGCCTAATTTTTTTTATGCAAGCAATGGTCAATCAAACTTTTTTGAAAGGTCCTGCAATGTTAAAAGAATATCAAGCCCTCCCATTTGCATTATTTTATTTATATTTAGATTGGCCTATCCTACACATGTAAGTTATTTACATCTGTCAAGCAGTTTGCAACATATTTGCATTATTTGTGTTGGACAAAGTGGAAAAGCTTTCTCACCAATCAAACTGGCGATTGTGATAGGCCCAGCCATTGCAGGTGCATGTTCAGTTGGCATTGCAGGTGCATGTTCAGTTGGCATTGCAGGTGCATGTTCAGTTGGCATTGCAGGTGCATGTTCAGTTGGCATTGCAGTTTGGAACTTATTTCTTGGAAAAATCCTGTCCAGTGAATTAAATCACGGGGAAAGAGATTGGGTGCTTCGCATGCTCCCTCTCTCTCTCATGGATGGGAAATTGTACCCACAGTTTTGGATCTTATTACTCACCACATAGTGCTTCCAGTACTTCCACACTCAGCTTTGCCTCAGATAAATTCAGTCTTCGCTTTTAACCACTTTGCACTGGGACCTTTGAATTCGGAGCTGTGATGGTGTTGCAATGTGCTGGGCCCTCTGAAGCTACATGTAGGCACCACTATTGTACAAATTTCAACAAAACAATACGTACATGTAGCATGACAAAATCCACAAAGATGTCTGATTGTGCCAGGTTTGTTTCACTGTGGTGTACTGTTTTTGATTTATTTCACAGGTATTCATCAGGTGCGTTCCCAGTAGTACGAAAAAGTGCGATTCACTTTTCGATTTGTGATTCAAAAATCAATTTGAATTGCGATATAATATCGCAGTCCTTGCAATTTTTCGGATACAGCGCGATTATTTGTCTCGGGCTGTGTGTGTGTGAACACTGCCGAAAACAGAAAATCGATAAGTTACATCCCACAATGAAGAATACACAGATAAACATCCGGTGTCCCCACAACCAGCTGGTTGTACGTTATACTTTCAAATCAAGTGAGTACAGTCCGGAAAATGCCTCCAGATGGGTCACATTTCAGGCATGCGCAGTTCGTCATGCAAAGAAAAAAAATAGTTTTGGAATTGCGATTCACTATTGCGATTCACTATATAAAACATGGTTTTTCAATCGCGATCTACTTTTCAATAATTTTCCTTTTTGAGAACGCACCTAATGTTCCCAATTTTTTTAGCGAGCTTCGAAAATGACACATTATTAAAAAAAAAAACACCAACAAAATGTCTGGCGGTCATGAGTACTGAAACCTGGCCTGGTGCAAAGTGGTTAATACCAATGTTGAAGGTGGCCTTTCCTCCCATCCACTCCCCCTTTGTCGAACAAGCCAAAAAAGGGATTCCCTTCATTGCTAGATGATAGTATGATACTTCCATTGTGAAGCATCTCATTGCTCTTCCTAGACTTGTTTTGGTCATTCCCAAGCTATACATGTATCTCAGTCTTCCGTTTGCTTATTTGCAATGTATTTTCCCCACCTTTCTGCCAATTGTTATTTTGCCATGTATGTACTGTATTACTGGCATTCCAACCACACTGAAAACAAAGCGGTTTTCCTTTTTGATACTAAAAAAAAAAGTCTATTTGTGTCGTTTTTATGTTTTGTTTTGTTTTGTTTTTAATGAAGAATAATAATTTGTACAAATCGAGTTGGTTCCAAACCGATGGTATGTAAATAGAGCGCTGAATATGTGTGTATTAATATGAGTGAGTAAATAATCCTTTGGGATACTTTTTTCTTGATAGTAATCTTCGTGCAGATTATGTTTTTCCGAATCTGTGAATGTTGCTGACAGGAAACCTCCACCCATCCTCCGGGTTTTCTCTCCATTGTCTGGTTGTGAATTCCCATCAACTTGTTCAACTGAAATCTGATGAATTAATTTGGCACAAGGAGTGGAAGACGAAAACATAGAAAAGAACGAGACTGTCGTATTCTTCGTGTTGTGTTTTTAACTTATTCTCTCTTTTTGTTTGCAATAGTTGCATTTTTTGTTTGACATTGACAATCATGTATAGAATCTATTTACTGGTATACATGCATATAAAAAATGAACAGTTGAAATAAATTTGTATTCATGAGTTGCTCTTTCACGTTGTGTTGCCTTTTTGGGCGTGGATGTTGAGCTGACATGTTCTTGTGTACAGGGACGTACATGTCACGTGGTATCGAGGCAACGCGGGGCGCCGGCGCCGGACCGGATGTTGTATTTTACCGAGTCGTTTACCGAGACGTCGTGTCCGGATTGGACTTTTCGGCTCGGTTAAACTGACCAGGTCAATTTAACCGGGCAGAAGTTGGTCGGTTAAACTACCCACTGGAGTCGGGTAAGTTACCTGGGAGGAAAACTTCCTGGGCTTTCTGCACTGGACTTAAAATGGTCAATTTACCCATTTGATCGGTTAGTTTACCCATTTTAAGTCCAGTGCGGACGCGGCTTAAAGATGCATTCACTTTTAAATTTAAACAAAATCTGATTGGGAACTTATTTAAGACCATTTTGAAAAAAGGCAAAGAATTCTTGGACTGGACCAGGACTTGAGCCCGAGACCTCTGGTTTTGTAGTACCAGCGCTCTTCCCATCTGAGCCATCCAGCCCTCAGATGGTGGACTTCCCAAATAGTCAACTAGTCTTTGCTGGAGTGGGAGTGCCAGTCAGAAGCATTCAACCATTCACTATCTTATATCTTATCAACCTAATGTAAAATTATTGAAAGGTGATTCGCGGTTGAAAAACATTTTTTTTTTTGGGGGGGGGGGCAGCCACCCACAGTAAAATTAGTGAAATTTAAATTGTGATCCAAATTGCAATTGTGCGTGTGGATGTTTGTGGGTGGGTAGGTGGGTGGGTGAAGGGAGACAGGGAAGGAGGCAGGGAAGGAACGATGATGGCAGAGAGGGAGGGGAGTTGGCAGGGAGGGAGGGAAGGTGGCAGGGAGGGAGGGAAGGTGGCAGGGAGGGAGGGAAGGAGGCAGGGAGGGAGGGAAGGAGGCAGGGAGGGAGGGAAGGTGGCAGGGAGGGAGGGAAGGAGGCGGGGAGAGAGTGATGATGGCGGAGAGGGAGGGGGATGGTGGCAGTGAAGGAAGGGAGTTAGCAGGGAGGGAGGGAAGGTGGCAGGGAAAGAGAAGGGAGACAGACAGGGAGAGTGAAGTGGTGATAAAGGAGGCAAGACAGGGAGGGATATGGAGGGGTGGGTGGATGAATGAATAGTTTGCAGGTTTTTTTTTTTACTACTCACTAATTATTAAGCTCACTGTGTACAAAGAACCAGCCCCTAGGAGCAAAGCAGTTGACAGCAGCTGCCTAGGTGTGTATGATGGGGACACCTGTGCATGTCCTGTAGGGGAATCTTGAGTAAACACACAGAATAAACACCACATTGGGCCAGGTAGACTCTGCCAGTTTTCATAATGAAGGCACGCCCTTCCTGTCCCCGCACCCAGACTGCACAACATGCACCCGTCAGCTCGCAATTGCGTGGGAGGAAAATGATCCATCGTCCTGCGATACCACCGCTTTGAAGCCCCATTCCCCATGCGCCTGGTCACTTTTTGCCGGAGTCAAAGAGTGCATGCAGTGTTAACTAGTGAATGCAACGGTTGGAGCTTATGTGACTTTTGTAATAATTTTTGTAATAATTAATAATAATTATATGAGCTGGATGATCTTAAGGTGTCTTATCTTTGGATTTCAAGTAAATTGAATCACTGCTGCTCATCTGAATTTTATTTTTAAAGGAATTTCTCTCTCTCTCTCACTGTAAAAGCTGATTGAACAATTGGCATTGGCACTTGCACAGGCTTCACCCCCCCCCCCACACCCCCACACACACACACTTGAGGGCAATTACAGTCAATAATCCACTGGTCCACAATGAGGAGGATGGACAGAGGCATCAGATGAAGTCAGGCAATTTGCACTTCCAAGCTGTCAATTCACTTTGGTTTTATTGTCTGATGGCAACCTGTGAGTGCCCTCAGTTGACACCCTCCCCCTTTCTCCATGGACATCAGCCTACTTGTCCCTTGTTTACACCAAGGACAAATTAAGTTGTGGCCCATTACTTTTATTGCATCCGAGTCTGGAAAAAGGGAGAACAATCACAGCCCAACTGGCTCATTGAGTACATGGTGAGCACCAGTATTACAATGTCTTTATGTAGCTGGGCTGGATAATGCATGAAGCCAGTGAGTCTACTTGTCACTTCCCATTTATCTTGACTCCCTACAGCTTCATAAAGTGTCCTTCAATCTTCAATTCCTTGAACAGTCTATATAGTTTCCTGACAACTACTGCAGTCTGCCAGGCTCTTCTTCAATGATGACCTCTCCTTCAGCACCAGATGGTCAGTTGCTGGGCTACTGCACAGAATCACTGCGCTGTAAATCAAGCAGTCAATCGTAAACACTTACAAATCCACACAGGAAAAATTTCTCATGGACATGCTTCACTTTTATTTTTTTTTATTTGTGCACAGAGTGACTGGCTCGACCATGGTCAGGGAACAATTATGTCATGGGGCCTATGTTTTTTCAACAGCCATCCAGGAGATTATACATGTAAACACCAACATTTTCAATTTTTTTAAGGACTGAAGAAAAGCTCCTGCGGCACATTGCCTGTTCTTTTGCCCACAGACTAATAATGTAACCTTTCTCAGCATCTGTTTGTGTTTCTTCATTGGAAAAGGCCAAGCCGTTACTCTCCAGCCCACTAACCAAGGATTGCAATTACGGTACCACTGGGCCATGGACCAAGTCTAGTGATTCCAGCATTGGTCTTGTGAAGTGTGTGACCCAATTGAACCGGCTGTCAAAGGCTTTTTCCATCT
The DNA here is from genome assembly GCA_949987565.1 of Luidia sarsii. Lineage (NCBI taxonomy): Eukaryota > Metazoa > Echinodermata > Asteroidea > Paxillosida > Luidiidae > Luidia > Luidia sarsii. The sequence continues at coordinate 10,700,151 of OX465106.1, read as the reverse complement.
ACAACCAAGACAAAATGGCGCTCAAGTATTACAGTTCATTCAAATTGAAAACTTTGATTTCATCACTTCAGGACATTGCTCGAGAAATTGCCAATACATTCATCTTCCTGCCGTGCAGAAATGGAACAAAACGGAACTCCATAACATTATCAATGATTAATACACATACGTGCATAGTAAATGTGTACATACAAGTAGAAAAACTTGTTAAGCGCAAAACATGTGAAGGGCACAGATCTACTCAGAAAAGTTCAGGGGTGAATTTCACAAAGCCTTACGACGCATCGTAACTCAACTTGGTGTGATAGGCCATGTGGTTTTTTGTGCATCGCTCTTAGTCTTGCGATTGATCATAAGTTACGATGAGTTTGGTGAAATCAAGCACTGGTTGGGTAAGATTCTCCATTGACCAGACCTGTTCTCCAGTAGGCTACGTTTTCCCTACAAAATTCAGACCCTGCCTAGAATCCTTGTTCTGACAAGGGAAAATATACAATCAAATATCCTACGGATTTTATTTTTTATTATAACAAGAAGATGCAGGGAGATAAATGCACACGAGAGATGGCTGAATGACTGAACAGTAGGAACATCCAAACAAGCAAAGAAATGCATTGAAAAAGTCACACTTCCACAACAGGTGCATAGACAGCAATAAGCAAATCATACACTACTGAAAAATTAATGAACATTTCCGTCTGTGAATACATTCAGCTCTCGACGATAAACACACCCAAAATGAAGTGCCTAAAGTAGGTGGGCAATTATTAAAACTCAAATGGAAATAATGCATAATAAATAAAACTGTACAATTGTACATTATATATGATCTATACATTATGTCTATGTACATGTTATCTTAAACTGTACGTGGAATTACTGTGGAATGGTTAGGTTTGGGTGGGTACATGGCTGTGAAAATCTCTCCATCAAATCAGACTTTCATGAATGCAGCACAAGTGGCAGTGGGAATGCATCACATATTCAATCAGCATGATCTCTCCACACACATCTCACTAGCACACTTTCATTTTGGTTTAATTAAGGAAGTCTGACATTTCCATCCAAGCAGGACCTTATTCATTATGCAGAGACCAGAGAGCCCTCTAAAATTATGAGATTTGCTGTTTTTGATCAAAGAAATAGCTAAGAAAATGTCCTCATTTACTACAGAAACTTTGTAGGAAGCAAACATTAAAACTCCCAGACAAGTATACATGTACATGTACGTGGATTTATTTCATGACAGTATATCATGGGTGCTTTTGATAATAGGTCAGAATAACATATTCAAAAGACACATAGTCTACCATTGGTGTCACTGAAATTAGAAATCATACATACATACCACTTGGCCCATTTGTTGCATTATGCATCAAATTTCATTTTGAAATATACAAGCAAACTCAAACACAAATTTACAAGCACATACTGTCTCCAGATAATATACATGAACAAAACCTGCAGGACTGGATTCAAAAATAAAAAATAAAATATCCTGATGCAGCATTCAAATTAAGAATGATTCATTTAAAACGATCGCATTTCAAGGTACTGTTGACAGAATTTCTGTCATAATGAAATTCATTTTTTTTTCATTTGAAAATCAACAAGTTTCTGACATTAAAACAAAGATAAAGGGGATTGAAACTGCTGTTTAAAACCAAATATAGAAAATCTTAAGTTTGCATGAATATGTATGCAATCTACGAAAATTAGTTACTTTTTGCACATGGTGACTGAGTGAAAGTTGTGTGGGTGAAAACAAAATTGCTCACTGAAAACATTTTGTCGTTTGATAAGATTTGAAGGTTTGCATGGTGGAAATACCTAGTAGGAGGTTTGCGGTGACACCATGTACATCATCTTTTATGTGGAGTGTGGCTCTGAAAAGAGCCGGTAACTCAATGTTTCGGGCAGTGTGTACTCTGCCGGTTGTCGGGAGATTGACGTCCGTTTTCCATGTTTTAGTGCCAACTCTCTCAGCCGTGCATTGGGCGCACAGTACGGCATAGAACAGAGCTCAGTGGATCGAGGAACGGAATCGGGACAGCGGTAGAAGCCTTTGCAAGAGGACAGGAAAGACAGTAGTGGAAGAAACGCACTTAAGGAGGGCGCAGGCCCCCTCTCATAGTCCTTACTTGCCCAAGCAGCTCCAGAGGCTCCTCAGGGCATGCAGTCCCAGAAACAGGACCCCAAACTTCCCACGAATACCCCCAGCTAGTCCATATCAAATGAAACACCATCATCACTGTAGGCATTACAAAGATGCACAAAATCTGCCAAGACTTAGAAGTAGGCCGACTATATCTGTTAAGATCACATTGCACAGCTTCATATTTCCCTGAGAATTATGGCTCTTATGACCATTCAGAAGGCAGCCTGTTTTTGTTTGTTGCCATGAAATGAATTGGGGATACGCTATGAATGTTTGGCCTGGGAAATTAATAGTGGACTGGACCTTTCACTCTATGACTTTCACTATGTGGCCAGTCTGAGAAAATTAATTATGATCACAGAGATCTGCTATAGGATGCTATTGACAGACTGCTCCCACAATGCCATAGATGTGCATAGCCAGCATCTTGCACGCTGCTTTGAACATCTAGCAATGTTGATGAGGAACCGAACTGCAGGAAATGTCCAGGGCTGCGTAAGCACAAAAACCCTGCTAAGCATGAACAGTCCTCCTTGCATGAAGCCAGATTGATGGCCAAGCTCAGGTCAATGCCCTTTTGCATTTGACTTGATTACGAATATCTGGTACTTGGCACAGAGTGCCACTGGACGTTTGCCCAGCAACCTGATTTGATTAAGTAAGGCTTTTATTGCTTTTAGTCAATTTTGGTTAAGCCTCCAAGGAAGCACACCCATTCCCTACCATGCAGGCAGCAAGGGGTCTATCCGGTGACCCTATATGTATTGCGCTATCTAGTGCCATGGATTGACACTATACTGCACAGTTTCTCTATGAACACACTCTTGGAAGTATAAACATGTAAGCAGGTACAATAAAGGTGACTGCGCATATTGATAGAGCAGGTCTCGAGCTAGGATTACAGGATCACCAGAATTTGTTTTAATGCATGGGAAAGACACTTATTCAGGGAATGAGTGATGGGTGAAAAGAGTTGAGGAAGACCAGCACAACATTTTGGTTTTAATTTAAGATATATATACATACAAGACAAATGCTCAGCTGAATTCCATCTGGCAAGCTGAATGGCGTAATCTTATCCATGTCAGATGGATAGGGATAGGGAGAGGGGAAAGAGAGAAAGAGCGACAGACAGAAAGAGAGGGAGAGAGAAAGGGGCGGAGAGATGTGGTGAGAGAGGGAGAGAGCAGGGGAGGGGAGATGGAGAGAGAGGGGGAGGAAGAGAGAGTGGGAGAGAGAGTGGGAGAGAGAGAGGGGAGATAGAGGAGGAAGAGGGAGGGAGACAGCAGGGGGAGATGGAGAGAGAGGGGAAGAGAGAGGGAGGGAGAGCAGGGGAGGGGGAGATGGAGAGAGAGGGGAAGAGAGAGGGAGAGCAGGGGAGGGAAGATGGAGAGAGAGGGGAAGAGAGAGGGAGAGCAGGGGAGGGGAGATGGAGAGAGAGGGGAAGAGAGAGGGAGGGAGAGCAGGGGAGGGGGAGATGGAGAGAGGGGAACAGAGAGGGAGAGAGAGCAGGGGAGGGGGAGATGGAAAGAGAGGGGAGGGGGAGATGGAAAGAGAGGGGAAGAGAGAGGGAGAGCAGGGGAGGGGAGATGGAGAGAGGGGAGGGAGAGTGAGAAAGGAGAGGGAGAGAGTGGAGAGAAAGAGAGGGGAAAGAGGGAGGGAGAGAGAGATTGGGGAGAGAGGGGGATGAAGAAATGTGGAGAGATGAAGAGAGAGAGCAGGGGAGGGGAGATGGAGAGAGGGGTGGGAGAGAGGTGGAGAGAGAGGGGAGCAAGGGGAGATGGAGATGGAGAGAGAGGGGGAGGGAGATGGAGAGGGGGGAAATGGAGATAAAGAGGGAGGGAGAGATGGAAATAGAGAAGGAGGGAGATGGAGAGAGGGGAAGGGGAGATGGAGATAGAGAGGGAGGGGGAGATGAAGATATAGAGGGAGGGGGAGAGAGAGAGAGACAGGAGAGGGTGAGAGAGAGGGGGTGAAGGTGAGATGGAGAGAGGGACAGGCAGATAGAGAGACTGGAGAGAGAGAGAGGTGGGAGAGGGAGAGAGAAAGGGGGTGTGACAGACAGACCTTTCACAGCATTGTTTCCATTCTTAATCTTATTGCACAACCCCGGGGTTGGCTGTGGCTCACCCACTCTGAAACTCAAGACCACCAGGAAAGCAAATCGGATCTAGTTGTTCTAGTAAGGCTTGATGGGACCACAAATCAGCAACTGGTTGATTGGATGGAGGCTGGAAACCAGTTGGACAAATAAATGCAAGAACACGTTTGAAGCAAACAAACCCTTGAAAGCCTGGGATTCCGTCTAATGAGGAAACCTTACCAAGGTGAGTGGGATTAATTAGGACTGAGGAATGGGGCAGGAAATTGAATGCATGGTTATCAATCAGACTGATACCAGCACAGGTAAGCATTACATTTCTTTCCTGAAGTTTGTTATTTGGGTTGTTACAACTATACATACATGTAGTACATGTACACGTATGAGGAATCCAATGACCCTGACAATGTATAGGGATGAATGAATCTAGTCAAACAAAACATTCCAAGGTAACAATAGTGTTCTTCACAGTTCACACTGTATCTTCAGGTTGGAAGATACGTGTATACATGAAGTTCACGTGTATCTTCAGGTTGGAACTGAGCATGCATTCTTGCTGAGGGTAGCACATGCACAAAGAAATGAGCAAGCAGTCATTCTATAAGACCTACAGCACATTAATGTGCTAAAAGTAAAGACAGAATCGCCATCCCAATGCAATGTTAACAAAACACGATTAATGCGTCCAAACACAAAAGGAAGGGAAGTTTGGAAATGAGATTCAGAAACTCGCGCCATTTTTTTTCTGGAATACTGCAAGGGGAGATGCTGTGGTCAAACAGTTTGAGTGGTCGCCTGCAGTGTGGAAGATTGCTGGTTCCAATCCCACTTGGACCAGAGGCTGAAAAACTCTCTGTCCACCCAGCAACAAATGGCTGTCTGGCTTTCTTTATACATACATGTACATGTACATGTAGCTGGGAAAGGTTGAGAGGCGGCAAGGAAAGGAACTTGCCACCCTATGTACAATGTACATGCATTAAATTATATGTACGTACTGTACATACTACATTTACGATACGTCATCATGTAGTGGCCTTGTACATACATTATGAATTTATGCACATGTACATGCTTCTCTAAAAAGGCACATCCCCTGTGCTATAATAATAGTATGGGACATCCTTATCCCATTTCTTTTGCTAGGCAGCGTCATGAAATACAATACCACTAGGTAGTATGGTATAACAATATAGCAAGGTGATATAATGACATACTGTAATCCTGCAAAATATATGAACGACTGCATGTACATGAACCTGCAGCATTTGAAGGTGTACATGTACATGTAATGTAATACTGCAGAGATTACAAGCAAATACATTTCATGGTGACATCATATTTCCATGCTGACATCAGACAAGAACTGCACATCTATCACTAGAGACATCAGCTTGATTTCCTAATGGAAATGTAATGACCCGAAGAAACAATATTATTGTTCCCTAATAAGAATAAATAATGCTGGTACTATACACATACACAACCACCTTGTAAAAACCTTAGCAGGACTGTGAATTGACATGCATCCAAATAGCACAGTCTAAGCAACGAATAGACATGGCTGAAATTTGAAGACTATTGATCTATTTTAATAGGCCTAATTGTCTGATTTAATTGATTGTAATTGAGTGAATCAGACTATTTTTACTGATTAAGGCATTAGGGCAATGTCACCAGACAAATGGAATGTACATGTACACTGTACACAAAGCAGGGGACCAACAAAGTTTCCTTGGAACAAAGAAACAAATTTGTGCAAGCAGGATGGCGATGCTGCACATCCTCATCTTGTACACCATACAGAAATCATCAGCTCATTTTCACAAACTGGCAGATCTTTTGAAAATGGGGCTCTGAAAATTCAGTACCGTTTCTCTCAAAACATATTTTCGCCCGTTGTGTAATAGGCAGTGCAAAAGCGCACACGTTTGTGATACAGCGGCCTACAATGTACAGTATGAGATAAACAGCATGAAGAGAGATTGAATTTCTGTGTTGAGGTTTGTTTTTGTGAGAAAATGATTCACTAGTTCGAGAAAACATCAACAAAATGCTGGATAAGGTGCTGCATTTACGAAGGTTACCAGAGAACCAGAAGTCCAGAACCATCCTGCACTTTGGTGGAGGCCCTTCCTACAGTACATACATGTACATACCACAGTACATGTACATGTACTACAGTACATACCGGTACATGTAGTACATGTACATGTACATGTACTACAGTACATACAATTACATGTACATGTACATGTACTACCCTGACTACATTACATGTAAATGTAGTCATGTACAAAGTACGCGTATCTTTGCTGGGCTGAAAGTGCCAGTGAGAAGGGAGGAGTCCTGCTAGTATTTCCTTGTGCACATGTATGCTTTCAACAGACACATTTATGACAAAAACAGTTCACAGAGGAATATGGCCACAGAGAAATGCTGCTCAGAGTGCACTCAAGGGGTGAGGTATGGTTAGGCCAAACTCATCCCCCATCCTCCTCATCCAAGGTGACAGTTGAGTGATGATGCCATGAGTGAAAACTGCTGGGATCAATACAAGTCTACTTTATAGTTTATACCATCCGATATTGTCTGATTTTTGCATTTTAGTGCATTAACATACTGAATCATGGGTAGATTTCACAAAGCCTTACAATGCATCTTAAATCAATGGATAACCTGATACACTGTATGGTTTCTGTCCATCACTCATCATCTTGCCATTGATCATAAGTCACGATGAGTTTGGTGAAATTCGATCGCATGCCTGCTACATTCACCAGTGTTTATTTCTCAATGTCCGGAGCACATTGAACAATTTTCATTGTGCAGTATCCTTCTCAAAACATTGTACTGTAGTATGTGCCATGTCATGAACTTTTTGAACCATTTATGAATTAATGATGGACAAAAACGCATAATATGCAAAAATGTTGCAAACTGCTTACTGACTAAAATGACCCAAATGCATGTAAATTTGTATATGTCACAAATTTGGAGAGCCTGACATTTCAATCCTAGCAGGACCTTTTTCCAAGGCATCTGCCTTCGAGAAAGGTCCTGTTAGGATCTGATAGATTCTGCCTTTGAGAAAGGTCTTACCAGGATCGAGATGAAAGGCCCTCCTAATATTTGACGAAAATGCTTTTTAAATGAATATTTAGAGACAGCCAGCAAGTTGCTAAGTGCCAGTCCAACCAAGCGAGTCCTAGCCATTCCCAACCGACGTAGCTAGAACTCTGACACTGTATTGACTGTAAGCCCCAAGGGAAACAGACTGGGGGCTTTGAACCCCTAGACAGCGCTGATGGCGTGAGGTGTCGTCCGTCCAAAGTCATCCTCATCCTCATCATCAAGGGTGATGACCTCGTAGGGTGTACACTCCGCCAGCCCCAGGCGCTGGCACAGCCAGGCGTAGAAGCCCTTTTCCAGGTCCGTCACCTGGCCCCGCCAAGCGGCCAGGGACCAGGCCAGCTGCCGGCAGGCCGCAAAGGCCGCCACGCCGGCCGCCGCCACCACCACCAGCGGCAAGAAGACCAGCACCAGGAGGGGGCAGACCAGGAGCCGGTGGATCCAGCCCCGGTCGTCGTAGTAGCAGAGGAAGATGTTGTACCAGGTCAGGACGCCCAGGTAGCCTGCCACAATCAGCGACAGGACAAAGACAAAGGGGACGCAGCAGAGGGTCAGCAGGGCCACGTGGGGACCCTCCTGGGGGCAGTAGCCACACCCATCCTCCTCCTCCTCCTCGAGATCTCCCCTCCCATCCCCATCGGCCGTGAGGTCCATCAGCCTCCCCTGCCTGCCGTGGGTTGGGCTGGGCAGTGTGCTGCACCCGCTGTCGTCCTCAGTCCCCTCCTCGGGGGAGATGTGCGGGCAGAGCTCGCCGTTCTCGTCCTGGATGCGTATCTCAATCTCCACCGGCATCCTGGCGTAGCCCATCGGGCCGGGCGTGGCCGTCACCGTTGCCGTCGGCATTTGGCCCCGCCCAGGCGTGCCCGCCTCGTCCGCATTGTCAAAGCTGGAAAACTTGACGTGCTTCTTGAAGGGCTTCTTTGGCATGGTGTCCGATCAACTCTGGCTCTGACTGCAGCGGGTATCACAGTGCCATCCGTGGTACGGCCCTGATAGCAGCACAAGGACAATCTCCAGGATATTACTGCATGACGTCTTCTTGCCCATCCCAGCCATGGGGGATTAACAGCTTGCCACGTGCTCAACTTGCCTCACCTGCAATAGAAAACAGATGAGATGTCAATCACATACAGTAAATATATGCAATTTCAGATCATTTGATATGCTGGACATATGCCGGGTTTCCCTGGAGCTTTAAGTATGCGATGGCAAATAATAATTTCCTTCATAAACGAGTTTGGTGTATTGTGGACTTGCTAGCTCGATGTCCCATGGACCATAAATTGGATACTGGATAGGGAATAACATGGAATACATAAGCACTGTAATACACATGTACATGTATATGTGCATATGTGAAATCATGAAAATATCACACATTTTATTATATGTACCGTAATTGCATGTACATGTACACTGTACATGTAATTATGTGTGCAGTATTCCAAAGTGTCATTTCTAATTGTGTTTCTAAATCTTTTTCTAGATGCTCATGATTTTGGCCCATGAGTTGGCAAGTTACCTGAGGTACAGTAATACCAGAGGTGGGCCATCAAAGTAGTGAGGTGGTCCACCTCACAATCTGACATGCAGGGGAAACACTGATACTGATAGCACCTTACCAAATCCTGAGCAGCTCATAATATCATCAAGTTGTTTTCTAAAGAGAACAGTTTCTCCAGAACATTCTTTCCTCTCCTTTGTAAATTGTTTGAAATTAAGTGTACATGTACATACTGTACAACGACACTTCAACTTTGTGTTGTTTTTTATGAATTTCTGAAAACTGGAAACTTGTGGTTCCAGTTTGATTCCATCATGTCTCTTGAACTTGGTACATGGATTGTTTTAAAGGAAGGCAATGATCCTGCTGATTTTCAAACCAGTTCCTCAAACTTTGCCACTGACATCAAGTGAAAAAAACATCTTTTCTGAAATGTTTCGATAATCTACTGCTAGAGGACACTCAAGAAGATAATAAAAAATTATGGTAGGTGTTTGGAAGAAAGTTAGGCGAGCTTTTGACCAGACATCATTGAAAAGAAGTTTGCATACATGACAGCAAATTTGAAAACAATGGCTTTTAGTTGTGAACATGTGTGTACTGCTAGCCTATAATCTGATGTCAAGGACTTAATCAAAATGTAGGCCTTTTAACCACTTCGCGTCGGGGGGGGGGGGGGGGGTTTCAGCGCCGATGACCGCCATACGGGGGTTTTTGAACAATGCATCATTTTAAAATCTTGCTAAAACAATTGGAACAATATATTTCTGTGAAATAAATCAATAAGGGTATACTATGGGTACAAGAGAGTAAAACCTGGCACAATTCGGACGTCGTTGTGGCTTTTGTCAAGAGATTATCCGTTCGAAAAAGGGCCCTTTGTGCGTCATCAATGGACCGTAACGGACGCTTGTGTGTGCGTGTAAGCTGCTGACAATCCCTGACCACAGACTCTAGCCTCCACTCCAGGCAGTCAAATCTTCGAGTTGGTCGGCCACAAATGATTACAGATTACGGTAAAGAATGTGGGGGGAATTCCAATGCCAGACCGACGACCGTTGGGCTGTGTGGCATGCAAAGACAATGTCCCCCGCATGCTTTCAGCTGCAGCGCGGTATCCCTCGATCCTCCACAGTAAAAGTCCCACAATTGCACAATTACTGCTGCTAATCTTCCAATTCATGTGGCAACTTGCGTCAAAAAGGGTCTTTGTACTGATTCGTATTGCTTTGTTCTAAGCTGAAAAGAGTCTTTGTTTAGAATGTGGACAATAGTGATGCCCGGATTCGGAGGGCCCCGTTGCAAAGGCAATCCAATTGACCTCCGGATTTGGAGGTCCCGTCGCAAAGTGGTTAATGCCGTCTCACATGCAACAAACAGACAGTATTTATTATCAAATTTTGAAGATTTAAAACTTAAAACTTCATTAAACTGTACCTCATAAATATTCATGAGATGATGTCACAGCATCATGACCAGTGAAATTTTTTGGATACACCTCGTCATTATTGCAGTTTGCACCTTTAAAATGCAGCTTTAAAATCCTGCCATGTGACCATTCTTTGAGCTATTCCAGAAACATCTCATGTGGACGACAGGACAATAGGGACATTGTTTTGCCAAGTTTGGCTCGAATATCGTTTGTCGTTAGCTACATGTAGATCATCCGCGCAGAAAAAAAAATACCAAGGAGGAAGAAGTAGGGGAAAAAATAAGAACAGTAAGACTTTTTTGTTACACTGACTGTACTGTAGCCTAGCCTGGGAAAAGCCAAAAATGTTGCACTGCTTATTGAATAAAATGACCCAAATTGCATGTAGACCTGTATGGATACTACTGCTATTGTGCTTGTAAGTGCCAGCAGGACCTTCCAAGTTCTATTTCAACTTCAAGGTAGGCCCTAGACAAATTATACGCAGTGGCTGTGTTTACGGCAGTCGTCCATGTGGTTCCCTGACGTACTTGTCCTGGGATGTTTAGCTTTTGGATATAAATACTATCATAAATATAGTCTGGTTCAACCAGCCTGCAATGCTGACCAATACTTTCAAATGAGAGAACCACATACTGACACAATCGACTGCCGTAACAAAAGCCAAGTGCGTAAATTATACCAAAAAGGTTGCGCTATTAATGTATAATGTGTAGGAGCATGGAAGTAGTCCTGAACAATACCTACCCCTAGAACTGTGGGGTTCTACGTCGTCCGCTGCTCTCCCGACCGGAACCCCACAGATAACTAGATGCTTTTCTTCTGAGTAACGTTCACTAGTGCTGTGGCATAGGGATCATCGGGTTCAGCATAACTCATAAAATACTGCTTCATTTGGCCCAAGATTTCTAGCAAATGTGGTTTACATACCACGCACCTGTGTGCAACTGTCCATGTGGCGAAATGTGTCGATTTCCCCCAAAAAATGGCCAAAAACCTCCCGGTTTGGTCGCAAGATTCAAACGGCAGCGCCGCAACTGGCAGTCTGGTCCCCTGTACGTCTTCACAGCTAGCCGCTAAAGCGTACTACAGGGGACCAGACTGCCAGTTACGGAGCTGCCGTTTGAATCTTGCAACCGAACCGGGAGGTTTTCGCCCATTTTGGGGGAAATCGACACATTTTCGCCACATGGACAGTTGCACACAGGTGCATGGTATGTAAACCACATTTGCTAGAAATCTGGGGCCGAATGAAGAAGTATTTTATGAGTTATGCTGAACCTGCTGATCCCTATGCCACAGCATTAGTGAACGTTACACAGAAGCCTATGGGGAAAAGGCATAGTTATCTGTGGGGTTCCGGTCGGGAGAGCAGCGGACGACGTAGAACTCCAGTTCTGGGGGTAAGCAATACCAACAATAATAATAAACATAGACTGAAAGTCTGAATAGCCAATCCGTCAAGACCTTTAAATTTTTTGTTATAATATAATCATAGAGCAAGGGGTTATAAATTATGGTACAACTACAATAATATACAGTAGTACAAGTAAGTACTGCTGACATACCACCTGATGCTTGAGAAATAGCGATTCATTTCACAGTTTCAGTTGACATATTGAAATTTTAAAAAAATCCTAGAAAGACAAATCCAGGTAGTACACACAGGTACATTTATTATAACTGTATGTAGGTACTAAAACCATGGTAAATCAATCTTTAGAACGAGCAATAATTTGATTGAAAAGCCGTGTAGGCCCGAACCATCACCATGCCGCATCACGAAGGACACCACGCACCTCACCTTCCTCGGCATTCATTCCGCACGACGAAAGCGACAAAATGGGCCTTGGTAACCGCTCCAAAATCTCCAGCTTGTACGCTCCTCTGAGGTGTGTCAATGGTCCTGATGGAGGTACATCGATGGAGTCACATTACTGCATCAGCACTCCGCACCAGACCCTTGCATCAATGCCGTAAATCAGATAGATAATGTCAGCATACGGTGTCACAATAATGCATCCCTTGCCTCTCCTCGCTAGTGCCAGTGCTCGTGATGTGCACCTGTACAATAAGTGCTAGTGCCGGTCACCTTGAGCTGAGGGGCAGCGCACATAATGAACGGTGACAGTTACACACACCGGCCGTGGCTGAAACTTCCCTGGCAGGTTGTCTACTGCAGTGACGCCGCTGTGGGGCGCCCTCGCATGTGAACCATTATAACTGCTCATACTGTACTACCATTACATGATTACAAGGATACCTCTCTCTACTAGTATCTTTGATGATTAACACTGGCAGAATGGAGGAATCAAAAGCCGTTTTAAGATGTATTATTATTTTACGCAACGATCTTTTCGATTTATTATAAAATGTCAAACATTTTTCATTTGACATGCTGTATCTCTAAAAATGTACATGTAGATAAATATACCCTTTATCTCTTGTCTTAATCAAGTTAATGACTTACACTAGAGATATCTCTAAACAGTAAATCCTTCAAGCCGCGCTTCATATACATATATTTAGAGATGTCTCCTGCTCATAGAGCTCTATGCTCTGAATAGATTAAGAAAATGTATGTATCATAGAGCTCTATAAATAACCACAGCCAAATACATGTCATGCATGTAGCTGCTCCACTTCTGCATGTGTACAATGTACACATGTACATGTACATGTACATGTATAATTATGTACATGTACACACATGTACATGTACATACACGTACATGTACACGTATGTATGTACATGTACAATGAAAATGTACAGTGTGTATGTACAATGTATCATACATGTACATGTACATGTGCTGTACATGTTGTTTCCACAACAACCGGCCGTCCCGTCCGTTCGTCTGGTACCCCCAGCACAGAGCGTGCACTAGGAATAAGGCGGAGTAAGGGGTCGAGGTGAGTAGCATTAGCAGTACCACACTAGTACCAGCGGTAAACAACAAACGACTACCGGCCTCTCTCCCGCCGGTCCGGTGCTTGTAAAATTTAGGAAAGAGGTGTCAAAAAACCTAGTCCTCCTGAGCTCTGCGTCTTATTTGTCCCTGTTTGAACATGGCCGGAGGGGCAGAGAGTGCCGACGCGAAATTCAGAGAGGAAGTGCTGGGAACCCTGTGCTTTTTCAAATCCAAGTTGACAGAAATCGAAGCGAATGGACGAGCTTCGACTACTGAGGTTTGGCACGAGCCACGTGCCGAGAAGAAAAAGGTAAAGTCCGCGCGATTGCATTGCTATCACTAGACACTAGCTAATAATTGTATTTATAATGTGTCACTAGTGCCCTAGTGGGACAGATTTACCTACACGCACCGTACACGTACACTAGTCAGAGTAACTTTGACCCGACAAGTCACCCCTTTTTTATCGAATTTTAAAATTTTGAGTCACCCGAACCTCAAAAATGTCAAAAATGTCATTATTAAACGAGTTTTGAGATTGTCTGTCGCGCTAGCGCGACAGACAATCTCAAAACTCGTTTAAGGGGAGCTCCTAGCGGCCCAGTAAGTGGGACTACAACATTTCAAAATTCGATAAAAAAAAGGGTGACTTGTCAGGTCCAAGTTACTCGTACTACACACACACCCGACGTAAAACTAAAAGTAAAACTAAGGATGGGAAAAGCCTCATGATTTAGTACTATTCTAGTGATCTACATCATGTACTTGCCGAAAACTCTTGCCAAACTTCACTTTGACTTTGACAAATTAATTAGTCCGAGTAACTTGGACCTGACAAGTCACCCTTTTTTTATCGAATTTTGACATTTTCAGGGACGGGTGGCTGTAGTGTAGGGTTTAAGCTCAGTGGCTATGAGTATGAATGGTCATGTCATCTTTGAAAAATCCCCCCGACCAAAATCTCCAGATTTACCCCCCAAAACACCCGTGGAACCATCCCACGCGCCCATTGAGGATTCAGTGAGAATTACAGATTCCAATACTGGTCATTTTGTTTTACTCACGTTTGGGAAAAGGGAAAAATTTCCCCTCAGTTGACCGAGAACGGGTCGAAGAGCCGAGTTGGGGTGGCCATCTTGGATTTGAAACTGCATGACATCACGATGTGCAGCCAGGTCCGGGTGTGGAGTGGTCTGCGGAAGTGTGTGCGCGCGCTTGCATGCGTTGAGACTGTTTTCTGAACAGCAGTGTACATGTGGATTTAAGCAACGTCCGGGACATCACACGGCGCGCGCAAACACTTCCGCAGACCACTCCGCACCCGGACCTGCCTGCACATCGTGACGTCATGCAGTTTCAAATCCAAGATGGCCACCCCAACTCGGCTCGTCGGCCCGTTCTCAGTCGTCAACTGAGGGGAAATTTCTTCCTTTTCCCAAACGTGAGTAAAACAAAATGACCAGTATCGGAATCTGTAAATTCATATTCTCTTGGACCCTGCAGTCAACCGTGCCTTCCAAAATTCCAAAATTCGATAAAAAACACTTTAAAAGGGTGACTTGTCGGGTCCAAGTTACTCGGACTACAAATTAATATGATATTATGAAATACAATTACAATGCAGCCATTCTCCAAACCTTCCTCCACGCTAGCTAGGACCAATACTCAATAGGCAAGTTACAAGTCACCCTTTTTGAAATTTTGGATGGGTCGGGCGACTTCATTATTAAAAATTGAGTAAAAGGTCTAGTTACACTTACACCATTAACCATAGATTATTTCTTTACAACTAGTGACTACAACTGTAGAAGCCTTTAGTCTAGAAAGTAGAAGTACATGTAGAACTAAAGCAAAGTTCTTGTAAAAATACAGACTGAATAAAAAAAAATTGTTTTCTTGAAGAAGAAATCCACCTTGTTTGTGCTCACACTACAAAAACATGTTGCCATTTCGCTATTCCTCCCTGATACAAATCTCAAAAATAGAGGGTGCCCAATGTCTCAATTCTATTCCTAGTGCTAGGATCAATAGGCCTGTATTGTACATCGGGTGGTCTACATTTTTGATATCCAGTAGATTGAAAAAAATAGGCCCCTTCAATTAACTCTAGCTGCATTTATATGTATGCCTTTGAGAAAGGTAGGCCTACTTCTTGGATCAAAACATCAGTTCCCTGTGATTTTTCAAGATTGGTATTTATCATGTCAGTAAAAGCACTCTCCCGAAGAGGCTGCTTTACTTTGAGCTATCTATAATACTGTAGGCAAGCACTCACTTCGAAGATCAAAGAAACGCTACATAGACACACTGAAGGCATTCAAGGCATCCCTAAAGCAGTGTGGCATTCCCTATTCCACTTGGGAAATGGCCCTGTCTAGCGATCCCTCAGATCCGGAGAGTCCAACTTCAAAGAGATGCGCATCAGGGGAAAAGACTCTGACAGAAAAGAAAAGATTGTGAGAGCTCCACATCCCAGCCTGGTTCAGCACCCCACATCCCCTGTCCCTATTGTAACAGATATTTCCGGGTGAAGATTGGCTTGTTCAGCCATCTTTGCACTCATTGCCCTCCCACCCAGTGATCTGAAGTCATGGTCATCTGAAGTCATGGTCATCTTCGCCTGCGAAGGACGAACATCACCAGAAAAGCACTTGCAAGAGTATCACTTTCACATCTGTTTTCAATGATTTGTTGTTGTCCAGATCTATGCTCGAATAAGATGCAACATCATCGCTGTGGGAGAAATAGACACGGTCAAACAGCAG
Source organism: Luidia sarsii (assembly GCA_949987565.1). Classification (NCBI taxonomy): domain Eukaryota; kingdom Metazoa; phylum Echinodermata; class Asteroidea; order Paxillosida; family Luidiidae; genus Luidia; species Luidia sarsii. The sequence continues at coordinate 10,684,147 of OX465106.1, read as the reverse complement.
TTTGATGCCGAGATCTTCCTGGGAGTGAAATACAAAGAGCCCTTACTGAAGGGCTTGGCGAGAGAGGTATGGGCACCGTGAAAAGGTTCAGCCATGCATTCAAGTCACAAAATAATGGACCCTGAGTCTGAGACTGAGTCCAAGTCTTGAGACCGTGTCTCAAGCCCTCCATTCAAGTCACAAAAGTCAAGTCTCAAGTCTGAATCATATGTCAAGTCACCTGACAATTTTGATACATTTCCTGATTGTTGACTGCTACAGTACAGTATCTTGACTCACATTTCCTATCATGTTAAACAAACAAAGGAAAAACTGACTGGGAACTATTTAACAAATTGAAAAATTGGCAAAGAAAAGTTTGACTGGACCGGGACTTGAACCCCAGTCAGTTTTTCCCTTTGTTTGTTTGACTTGAATTGAAAAAGCTCCATTCACTTTGTGTGTGATCCCTGAGCTGCCTTAGCCAGGTTTACAACCATTGGTTGTTTGCATCTGAATGAAAGCGGGGGTGTGATCCTTGGAGTTATACGGCAGTTAATGGTTGAATTGATTCTGACTGGCGCCCCCACCCCGGCAAACACTAGTCGACTCTTTAGGAAGGCCACCATTTAAGGGCTGGATAGCTCAGATGGAAGAGCACTGGTACGTTACCCAGAGGTCTCGGGTTCAGGTCCCGGTCCAAGTTTTCTTTGCCAATTTTTCAATTTAATTACATTATGCTTATTTGTAGGCCTACTGGCACAAAATTTTCGATCAACTACAGTGCATGTACATGTAGTCTAGTAAATTGTTCACCTTGTAACCAGTAACAGCTGCTAGTGTAAGCCCTAATTCAAGTCCCTAATGTTCACCCAAGCTAGGCAAAGAGACCTAGTGGTATACTTACATGTAGTGTTACACTAGTGAAGGTGTTATTGGAAGGCTGCAAAGCTACATGTATACATGTGCATTGTACAGTATATATATCAAGAGCTTATATTTGTGCAACAGGATGTGGACTGGGATAAGATGTGGAGTCCACGTGTAGTCTTCTCCAATGCTGAGACCATTCACTCCATGGAGTGCAAGCACCGCATCCTGCCACACGATGACGAGGTGGATGGGGTACCAGACGCGTACCTGACCTACCGAATGAAGGCCACCTTCAAATCCCTGATGGAGCTGTCTGATTTCCCTGTCGACATGCAGGTGAGGAAAGTGCACCTCTGTAAGCCACCCCCCCCCCCCCCACTTCTCTCACTGTGGGAAAATAATACCTCAGGAATCTGCTCTGTCAATTCACGCTACTGGGGACCGTGGCAACGGCAGTAATTCAAACAGGAGTAAAGGTCAAACCCAGCATGCTCTGCGAGATTAGGAATACAGAACCATATGAACTGTTACTAACCCTTGTAACAATTTTGGGGATGCCAGTCAGGTCAAAAGCACTCAATTACCACGGTAACTGTCGTATATCTCCACCCCGGCAAAGACTTGTTGGCTTTTTGGGAAGACCGCTTTCTAAGAGCAGGTAGCTCAGAAGGTACTACTACTAGTGCCAGTCCACAGAGGTCTCGGGTTCATGTCTCGGTCCAATCAAAGCTTTCTTTGCCATTTTTCAAAGTTGTTCCTAGTCAGTTTTTCCTTTAATAATTGCTTAACATTAGTAATAGGGCAATACCCCCAATTATTTGGTAACATTTTTTTGGCGCACCCCTCTGTTTATTGACTTGGTTGACTGGCTTTCCATGGCTTCGATTCTTGTCTTCATATCAGCACACATTCCTAGGGTTAGCTTAAACCACCTTGGGAAATATACATAACCCCAGCAGGCGTGGCAAATCCCTAGTGTCACTCAATTCCCCTTGCTAAACAACTACATGTTATTGTAGTGTGAAAAGGTCTGTCTCTATTTCGTAGGAATTTCCCTTGGAATTGTTGAAGTGTGAACAATCTGAAATTGGTTGTCCACAATTGCCTGGGCTATGTGTATACATCCAGCTGATTGAGATTGGAAGGTTTTCATGGTGAGAATAGCAGGGTAATAGGTTTGCGGTGACACCATGCAAAGTTCTCTTTTGTGAGTATGTGTGATTCTGAAAAGAACCGAAGGGAATCGGACGTTTCGAATAGAATTTGTCTTCAGGAGACTCACAAAAGAGAAGTTTACATGGTGTCACCGCAAACCTATTAGTCGAGCAGATGATTATTCAACTTGTCAGCTGAGCCATCAGATAACTGCTAACCAATCTGCCAGTTTCTCAACCTAGGCACATTTTGCCTTGTCCGTTGTCCTTGCCAATGGCATCCTGTAGAGACTGACCATCAAGCTGATGTCAGACTGGCCGGAGACTGAGCTGGAATTTGTCAAAGACATGGGTATCAAGGACTCCATCAGGACTGATATGTTCTCAGGCAAGTGGCACCTGGACTAAAAGAGAGGCGTACAGAGAGACAGATAGACAGACACTCCCACAGTCAGATAGACCAACAGACAGATGCAGACCTACATGTACATATAAAGGCAGGCAGATAAACCAACAGGCAGACAGGCAGCAACAGGCAGACATACTAGTAAACACATTCCAATGATACAGAAATGATGTAAACTGCCCGTAATGACCAAACTGACTAAAATCACCAAATTGCACATCTCAGAAATGTAGGGGGCCTAAAAATTTTAATCCTTGTAGAACCTTCATCTGAAGCAGATTGTGCCTTTGAGAAACGTTCTTCAAAGTAAGCAATGTGTGACTGGTTTTCCTGACTAGACTGTACTGTACGCTGTGCTTGACTGACCCCTTAGATGCTGTGCAGGTTGCCTCTTGGCAGTCAATGACACAACAGACGCTATCATCTACCTTGGCTTGGCAGCCTGGACTTACCACTCTAACTTCGCACGTCGAAAAATACAGCAAATATGCAAACCTGTCTCACTGGCAGGACTTCTGAGAAATCACCTGCTAGGATTGAAACATCAAGCCCTCAAATTGGTTTGCATGCATGGCATTAGTCATTCCCCCATACATGTTGATTTTCTTGTTTACATTTTAGAGTTTGGGTATTTTCTTCTACTGTAATTGTATAAACAGGTTGCCATGAGTGGGAACTTTGTCCCGTGCTGACAGCGATTCCCATTAAGGGCACCAAGGTGCAAGCCTCCTCACACGTGATCTACCCTCGCTACCATCTGACCATGTACACCAAGCGACAAGGGCTCTACTACTTCTGGAACGTGGCACTGGTGCTGGTAAGTGCCCCAGCGATCCTGAGGCTGTGCTTTGGGGCGAGCTGCTAAGTGCAGTGAGCCTATGTGTCCGTCCGTTCGGCCACCCACATCAAGGTTTCCCCTGCAATTGTTTGGCAACTGATATTTTACTCAGCAGATGAGTTCTGGTTCTTTGTAGATGTGCCATGATAAGGTTCCATGGGTCACAGATTGTATATGGAAGGGAATGAGACTAAAGCACTGAAAGATTTGTAGAAACATGCGGTAAAGGATATTGTATAATTCATGACATCTTGTACAAAGGGCTTAATGATGAGACTGCAGTGAGCCATGACAGCATTGCAGTTCTGGTTTTATAGAGCATCTGTCTGACTTCTAGCATGTGCATTAACCAATTCTGTGACGTCATGGGCAATAAGAAAGTCATCGATAAAGTACTGAAATTAAAGCTGGCTATTAAAATGACATCAACTGGGGTATGCCGGCGCCATTTTGAAGAAAACCTACACAGCTGGTCCAGTCTGGTCACAAATTTCACTCGACTGTCACTGATGCTAGACTCGGTCCACAGTACTCTAGCAGACATCTTGACCCCTGTGGTGTTGTCATCATGATTCAAAGTCCTCCCATCCCCATCCCCTCTCCTCAGGCACTGATAGCGGGGCTCTCTTTCTCATCGCTGGCTGTCAGTGCTGACCAGCCTGAGGACCGGCTGAGTGTGACGCTGACCCTTCTCCTGACGGCAGTGGCCTTCAAGTATGTGGCAGCCCAGGCACTGCCACCCATCTCCTACCTGACAATCCTGGTGAGTGGTGCCTATGGTTTCCACAGATAAGACTTGAAAGTTTGCATGGTGGACAAGCCTAGTAGAAGGTTTGCATGGTGGACAAACTTAGTGGAAGGTTTGCATGGTGGACAAACCTAGTGGAAGGTTTGCATGGTGGACAAACTTAGTGGAAGGTTTGCATGGTGGACAAACCTAGTGGAAGGTTTGCATGGTGGACAAACTTAGTGGAAGGTTTGCATGGTGGACAAACTTAGTGGAAGGTTTGCATGGTAGACAAACTTAGTGGAAGGTTTGCACGGTGGACAATTTTAGTGGAAGGTTTGCGGTGACACCATGTACATGTATATGTCTTCTCTTTCACTAAGTATGGCTCTGAAAAGAGCCGGTAACCAAACGTTTCAGGTAGTTTGTACTCTGCCCGTCGTCAGGAGACGAGTGTCTTGAGTGTATCCTGACGACGGGCAGAGTACACACTACCTGCAACGTTGTGGTACCGGCTCTTTTCAGAGCCATACTTCGTGAAAGAGAAGACATAAACATGGTATCACCGCAAACCTTCCACTGAATGGTTTCCACCTCAACTATTTCATCAACCGGCCTTGCTGGGTCATCAGGCCTACATTTGAACTTGCCTGCCAGGATTGTTTAACTGGTTTTGCTTTATTTACTTGGCCTTCTGATTTGGAAGGGAGGGTATACTATTTGCAAAGTGCCCAATTAGTTTCCGGACATTTCAAATAAGAGAAATTACTTTTTCATTAGAAAGTTTCCAATGATCGCTCTGTTACAAATGCTGCCCTCTACTGTTTTGTCTGAAAAAGTTAGCATTTAATTTCATTTCCACATTTTTTTTATTCATGGCATAGTTGACGGATTGAGCCACGTGTTATTTCATGTATACTTATGTTGAGTTTGACAAAGAATGGAAGCGACCTTCGCAAATGGTGTACCCTACCTTTAAGCAGATTGTGCATACTTATCAAATTATTTCACAGGTTTAGCGAGTTTTATTTCACAGTGTAGCAAGTTTTTGAAAGGGAACATTTGATACCATGAAATAAATCAGTAAGAGTACACTTTGTGAACATGCGAGTCAAATCTGGCACAATCGGACATCTATGTGGCTTTTGTATTCTACAGGCTGGTTTTAAATGGGCTGAACAGAGTTTTTGTTTAAAACTTGGACAGTAGTGGTGCCCAAATTCGTGCACACCTTAATGAAAAGAGGCAAAAATCAGACAAAGAGAGTTGTGTCTGTGGTTTTGCTTAAGTGCAAAGAATGTCTCTTTTACCATAACAAAGTAGTGGTGTGATACAGCAGGTATTCTGTTCCAAGAGGCCAGCCATGCCGGGTGGGGATTTCAACTGGCGTTTTGCTACCGTACTTTCTCACTCTGTAGTCAGTTGGCACCAAAGATCTTATAGCGCGCAAATCGAGCAAGATGGATTACTCTGAGCAAAAGGTGAAGTACGCACTGGATGCCATAATTATTAGTAAGCAACAGAATCTGTCGTTTGGTTTTGGTGCTCCGGAAATGAAGTGAGAGAGTCACAAACAATAAAAAAAAAAGATACAGAATGCGTGAACAGAATGTGATAACTTTCCATGTGATGTGACCACGAAATGGAGAGAATGCGTGCGACTTTGCTGACTAAAATGGCGCCCAGTGCGTACTTCACCTGGATGCGTGTGATCTCGCAAGAGTAGGCTATCTTGCGCGCTTCAGATCTTTGGTTGGCACCCACTGCCCGGCTGTGACATGGATGAGTTCACCCCAACCTTCCCTTTCAGCTGCCAGATGAGATGCATCTCAGCAACTCCTTCTTATTGTCTTATTCATGTCTTGAAACTGAGATGTTTCTGGTCTTCCACAACTCCTTTTGCCCTATTTTTTTCCCTGAATGAGTGTCTTTCCCATACAATTTTGTCTCATTATATGACCAGTCATTTGCAATGTCTTAATTTTCATGGCTTTACGAAGCACTTACTGCCAGCCAAGCTTTCCCAAAGACCCATTGATTTGTATTGTGTTTTTGCCAGTGTGCACACTGCTACAAATGGAAACCTGCAATAATGTTGCATGCCCTGCCCCTGGCTTGTCCCTGCTTAGTCTGTCACAGTGACTCACCATGAACAAGCCCAAGAGCAGCCTCTGCAAAACCTTCCTCCCCCTCAAAAAAAGGGCAGGACCAATACAGAAATGGCTCAATTGAGCACGGAACAGGAAATGAGATTCTGTCTGTTCAAATGAAAACAGATCATAGGATTATGGTATGATCGGTTTGTCATGAGATACAACCTGAAAGAGATACGTAATGGATAAGCAACTTGGCTAGCATCAGGGAACAGCTGGAATGTATTACGTAGAACCATACAAGATATGTAAATTTAAAATAATAATTTGATGTAATTGTTCAATGTTATTATGCATAATAAAAAAACGTAAATGGCTGAATGTGAATGTCCCATAATGGGATGATTTAGTTTAATTGAATTGACTGGAATTCTAGCCCTCTTTCCCTTGTCACCTGTTGTGCAGGACAAGTACGTGCTATTCTGCCTGGTCTTCCAGTGCTTTGCCGTCTGTCAGAATGCCGTGGCATCCGTCTTCACATTGCCTGAGGCGTCACTGTTATTTGACATCATCACGGCTGCTTGCATGGTCGGAATTCTGGTGATTGTGCATATTATAGTCCTCGTTCACATCTTTATTACGGTGAGTCTTTAAGAAATAACCGTGACCTATGATCAAAGCTACTCAGTGGAGGGGATGGTTGCTGCTTTACTTCCTTGTCTTCCTTCCTTGGTAGTTCTTTGGAGTTTACAAAATTTGCAGCAAACCCTCAACGTCCACGAGGTAACACTGGCCTACTTGCACAATTTGGGAGGCCAGTTTTGGATGTGACCCTATACAACATTGGTGAAGGTCCAAAGATTGCCACAGTTTGTGCGTTAAACCATTAAACTATTCAAAAAAGAAATCCTGCAAAGGTTTTAGCTCAAATAGTAATCTGAGAAAGTAGAAAAAGAAAAAAAAACATCACGGTTTTCGCACCGCTCTCTAGTCTAGTGTAAGAAATAGTTTATTACTCGCGAGTAATAAACTATTTGTCAAAGTTTGAGTGAAGATTTCTCGAAAAGTACAGCATCCCAGACCATAAGATTTCAACATGAAGATTCTAACATGACCATCTACAAACTGTGTAAATTAGAGGGACATTGATATCTGTGGACTTCAATATTTTCCGATCTTCCCAATGTTGTATTGGGCCTTTAACAACACTGAACAAAAAATGATAAAATTTAGTTGGCCATGCACAACATCACTGTATGCCCAGTTACCATGGTGATGAATTTCCCATCATAATGTGAGCCACATTTTAAGTAAGGCTTAGTGAGATCCACTCCTGCTGTGGTTCAAAGGTCTTTATGACATAATTATGTATGCAGACTGGCTGCATTGTTACTGTGTTACTGGCTGCATTGTGACAATATACGTGTACGTCTATTACTCTATTTTGGGGCTGAGTAGCCCAGGTGGTAAACAGGAGGTACCCAAATCCTGGGGCTCAGGTACGGATCCCAATCCGTTCAAATTTGCTGCACTTATTTAATTACTTGATGAACGATTTCCAGTCAGTTTCATTTTCTTTGTTTTGTTGAAAAATGCTATTTATAAAACTATACTGGTATTTTTCCCATTTTTTCGTTCTACAGAAACGGAAGTCGGATCGTGTCCTCAAAGAAGCAATAACAAACTATGTGGTCAGTGACAATAACTATTAATATTGTTTAAAGTTGATTACTATACATGAATGAATTAAATCAACTTGTTTTGATGTTGCACGTGATCAGAGAGTATTTTCTTCCACTAGACAGTTTTCAGTGAATTGTTTTATCTGTCTCTTTCTTTTTCTGTCCCTCTCTCTCTTTCCTCTCTTCCTCTCTCTGTTTGTCTATCCCACTTTGCCTCTCTTTCTCTCTCAATCCCCCTCTGCCACTGTCCCCTTCCCTCCCTTTTCCTCCTCTATTTCTCTCTCACTTCCCCCTCCCTGCCTCCATCCCTTCCTCCCCCTGCCTCCCTACCTCCCTCCCTGCCTGCCTCCCTCCTTCCCTCCCTTTTCCTCCTCTATTTCTCTCTCACTTCCCCCTCCCTGCCTCCATCCCATCCTCCCCCTGCCTCCCTACCTCCCTCCCTGCCTCCATCCCTTCCCCCCCCCCTGCCTCCCTACCTCCCTCCCTGCCTGCCTCCCTCCTTCCCTCCCTTTTCCTCCTCTATTTCTCTCTCACTTCCCCCTCTCCCTGCCTCCATCCCTTCCTCCCCCTGCCTCCCTACCTCCCTCCCTGCCTGCCTCCCTCCTTCCCTCCCTTTTCCTCCTCTATTTCTCTCTCACTTCCCCCTCTCCCTGCCTCCATCCCTTCCTCCCCCTGCCTCCCTACCTCCCTCCCTGCCTGCCTCCCTCCTTCCCTCCCTTTTCCTCCTCTATTTCTCTCTCACTTCCCCCTCTCCCTGCCTCCATCCCTTCCTCCCCTTGCCTCCCTACCTCCCTCCCTGCCTGCCTGCCTGCCTGCTTCCCTCCCCCTGCCTCCACCTGCCTCCCCTGCCTCCCTCCCTGCCTCCCTCCCTGCCTCCCTCCCTGCCTCCCTCCCTGCCTTCCTGCCTCCCTCCCTCCCTGCCTCCATCCCTTCCTCCCCTGCCTCCCTCCCTGCCTCCCTGCCTCCCTCCCCTGCCTCCCTCCCTCCCTGCCTCCATCCCTGCCTCCCTACCTCCCACCCTGCCTGCCTGCCTCCCTCCATCCCTTCCCCTGCCTCCCCCTTCCTCCCCTGCCTCCACGCCTCCACCCCTCCCTCCCGTGCCTCCCTGCCTCCCTGCCTCCCTGCCTCCCTGCCTCCCTGCCTCCCTGCCTCCCTCCCTGCCTCCCTCCCTGCCTCCCTCCCTCCCTCCCTCCCTCCCTCCCTCCCTCCCTTCCTCCCTTCCTCCCTTCCTCCCTCCCTCCCTCCCTCCCTCCCTCCCTCCCTCCCTCCCTCCCTCCCTCCCTCCATTTTTATTTCTTTTTATTCCTTTTTATTTCCCTGTCTTTTTATTTCTCTCTCTCTCCCTCTCTCTCTCTCTCTCCCTCTCTCTCTCTCTCTCTCCCTCCCCTCTCTCCCTTCCCCCTCTCCCTCCCCCTCTCCCTCCCCTCTCTCCCTCCCCTCTCTCCCTCTCTCCCTCCCCTCTCCCTCTCCTCTCCTCTCCTCTCTCTCCCTCCCCTCTCTCCTCTCTCTCATTCCCCCCTCTCCCTCCTATCTCTCCCTCCTCTCTATCCCTCCCCTCTCTCACTCCACATCTCTCCCACTCACATTGGCTTCTTTATTTTCTTCTTCAAAGATGTTGAACAACAAGATCAACAAAGCCTGGGAAATGCGCCAGTCCACAAAGCTGACGGGAAACAAGGACACGGAAGGGGAAGAGAGTGCTGTCACCGGCAAGTTATCCAAGAGGCAGAAGCGACTGAAGAAGAACCGAATAGACGTGGAACATCAAGAGACAAGCAGCGCTCCAGAGAAGCAGTGAGGATGATGACAAGGAGAAAGCTAGGAATGCTATTCCAGCCCAGTTAGGATCATTTCAGGTCAGGGTGTTTGTAAGCCGCACCCTAAGGTGAGGCCCTGAGATAGATTAATTGACCTTGCAATATCTCTCAAGTTCCTTCCCAAAGGGCACCAAATGCAATGATTCTGTTTTTATATCAAACCAAAGAGGGCAAACAGACAGTGTGTATTGCTTGTCTAAGTTATTTTAGCAGCAGAGAAGATTCTATCATGCCAGGACATGAACCCATTTTCTCAATCCCGGGAAAGTAATTCTCTGTGGATTAAATCTGTCTATTTATTCTACTGATCAGTTTCCTAGAGAATCTGAGCGACTGTAGTAAGGAAGGATCAAACCAAGCATGCTCAGCGAGATTAGGAATGTGGAATCGCATCAACTATCACCAAGTGCAAAACCAATAATTATTTGTTAGGGGACTATCATTTGTTTTGGCAGGCCCCTGTTGGTTTGCTGACCTTTCGCAGTTTTGTTTCCAGTCTTGATCACAGCCGATTTCACAAAACTTTCACGAAACTTCAAACGCAACATTTTGCTGCCTCTGCTAAATACTGCAGAAAAGAGCCATTGTGGCGCAAGACTTACGCAACGTTTGTACGTTGCGTAACTTACGCAACTTTTCTTGAAATCAGCTGCTGGTGTTAGCTTATAACTGCTTCAGATTCACATTTCCACATTGTTTCCTAGCATAACAGCATAGCTACATGCTTACCCCTGCTCCTGAACAGGGTTGGCGAATCCCTGGGGTTATTCAGCTCCTCAAGGAATTGCCAGGGGTAAATTACTAGTTAGAAAAGGTCCGTCTCTTTTTTTCCGGGGAATTTCCTAGGGGAAATATTTGTAGTGTGAAAATGCCCATAGAGAAACCAAATCAAAACTGTGCTAAATGAATCATTTGTGTGCGTCATAGGCATTTCTAAAAGTATATCGTGGAGTGATTGTGAAGGAAGAAAACAAAGTTTTAGACAAAATGCTACCCCATAAGTACATGGTGTATGTCTGAATATGTCAACCCAAATACATGTATTAAGATGGCAGTTTGGTTTTGACTTGAGGAAAACGGATGTCAGTTCTAGTTTGCCTCACAAAACTGATACAAAGCCTTCCTTGACAACTCACAAGAGCCACAACATGAATGTGGACAAAGGCCTAAACTCGCCTTTGAGAAAGGTCCTGCCAGGATCAAAAGGTCAGGCCCTCTCAATTTATTTTGAAGACTTGCGTTTTTGTTCATTCAAGTAAGTGAGCATCTTGCAACATGCTTTGTGTGACTTTGGATGGGAAAGATTCTCCATGCTTCAGCACTCTCCGCAACACACATATATAAGCACCTATGGTAGTTGGAATCCAGCAGTCTCCTGATGACAAGCAGAGTACACACTACCAGAAGCATTCAGCTAACGGCTCTTTTCAGAGCCACACTTTGTCTCCAAAGAGATGTACGCATTACATGGTGTCAATGCAAACCTTCCACTGGGATTGAACTGAAGTGAGTTGAAAGAAATCTGCAAAAGTGTTGCCATATGCTTACCGACTTCATTGACCAAAATGCGAAACTCAAAAATGTAGAGGGCCTGACGTTTGGATCCACGCAGGACCTTTCTCAAAGGCAGGATTCAAAGGATTCCGCATTTGAGAAAGGTTCATAATTGTCTTCAAATGTTTATTCCCACATGTGACACATTCTCTATCAGGCTGACAGCTGAAGAACTGATACATTTCTTAGAGAGATGATGAAACACTATCAAACATGCAATATGTACATACGTTGCACAGGACTTGTCAGTCAACTTACTTCTGAATGATCACGCCCAATAGAAATTATGTCATGAGGTCTTCGGACAAATTAACATCAGAAAAGGTGAGATTGATTGAAAGTGACTCACCCAAGTAGAACTTTATTTGAAGTGCCAACAGTACTGTGTAGTTACTTTGCTCTTCCCCAATTGAGCTTTATTTATAAAAAATTGTTTGATATATATTTTTGGTAGGATTTATATGGATAAAAGTTGTATTTTATGAATTATATGGATACAAGACTAATAATTTATATGTAGGTTTGCAGGTCTCTGGGCAATTTTATCAGCGGCAATTTGCCCTTTTTTTAAAGAGCTCTAAATTTTTCTGAGAAATTTAATTTTGTACTTAAGCCCCTACACAATATTGGTAAGATCGAAAAACAGAAATGTTCACAGATTTACATGTAACTTTTACAGTTTGAAGATGGTATAGTAGAAACCTTGCACTGAAATATTACTGCCTAAAATGTTGTATTTTGGGAGAAAAGACTAAAAGAAATCTTGTACGTCTCACCAAGATCTGAACTGTTTTTCGGAACATTACGGCACTGCATTTTTGCGAAATAAATGAAGTGGTTTTCACGATTTTCTCCAGACTTGGTTGGCGGATTGAGCTGAAATTTTCACAGGTGTGCTATTTCATGCATATGTTGGATCAAACGACGTATGGATGCTATTCTTGGACCTCGACCAATGTGGTGTAAGGGCTTAAGGGCCATGTGTGATGCAGCCATAGTATGGATGCTGGCCAAGGTTATTGTCTTTTTTAATATCATCAAACCTATCAAAGTATTATATGAAACTTGAAAGTATTCAGAATGATTGTCTCTGATTCATATACATGTAGCTGTTGAAACTCTATTTGGAATGGATCAATGGAGCAATGAAACTGATCGTTCAATCGTCCATATGTTTTTATAGAAATTTTGACTGAATCTAGGACTTAATCTGAGACGTGTAGATAATTGAACCAGTTGTCCTATCATTGGTATCAAACCTCAGAAAATGTGCACATTGATTGGAGACTACTTTTCAGCCTCCCAAATTCACATAATTGCCAGGTTGCCAATTGTTAATGTCTTTTTATTAGTCTTCAGTAATGGCTGTGTGAAAAATCTATTATCTATTATCTGTCTTATATTATTAATATCTATTTATCTATTTATTTATTAGATGTTAGATACAAACAGTATTATTGCATTGGATGTAAACAAGATTATTTGTTTCACCATTGATCACATTCCTACTTTTTTTTAAAGTGCGAGATTGCTTCTCTCTAAATTAAATCCGTCCATATGAGGCTGTGTCGTTACCCACTCACTCTTCATGGTGCTCTTTGAATGTGTTGCCTACAATGTAGATGAGATGTGAAGGTTTGCACGGTGGAAGTACAAAGTGGAAAGTTTGCGGTGAGGTGACACCATGTAAACCTTCTCATGTAAGACTTACGAGGTTTCATCGCAATCTTTCGACAATGTTTTGCTTCCAGGGAAGTGAATTTCTTTGGCAAGCCGAGGGAACAGGGGCCAATTTCATAGAGCCGCTTAAGCGCCAAAATGTGCGTAAGCGCAAAAAGTCACAAGCCACAGGAACCCCTTGCCTACCCAGACTTCACTATTGTTTCACACCAAGTCAAAAGCAATTGACATCACCTCAAAGTGAAGCTTGTAATCCTGCTTACACGAGGAAGCCTTTTCCTGCTTAGCAGATATTCACGCTTAAGTGGCTCTATGAAAATGCCCCCAGGACTGGGAAACCAATCTGGAAGGAAACAATACGTCCCACTGCACCTACTATGATTGTAGTTATCAATACTCTGAAATGTCAAATTAGTCATCGCTATTGCAAATGTTAGTGCTTCTCTAAATAAATGTTTCATCACTAGCATTCATACTGTATGTCTCTATATTCACTTACATGCACCTTTATTCAGTAATAACCACCATTTTGCCCAAAGCAAGTGATAAGTTGATAGACCAATTCCAAGATTACCTTATACGTTTCATCAAATCCTCAAACAAAACAACTGCGAATTGAATTGAATTGAATCAAATCAATTCAATTGGGATTATAACAAATTACACAACTAAAGTTTATTGAGCAGTAATATTTTAGGACTGAAATGTTATCACTGCAGGACTTTGCAAGATAGTAGCAGGTCATGCTCATTTATTGCAAGCAAACCATGTAACCAAAGGTAACCAAAGGAACTGAAAACTGCGGAGTGAAAGTCATTGTGTACAGATTATTGATAGTCTATCTGGTCACACAATTACCACAATTCCTAGCAGTTATTTAAGACCTACTTTTACTACTTTTTTTTCAGCAAAGTATTTCTTTCTGCCAAATGTCCGGGGATTTCACATGCTCATACACAGACAATATAACATCCCACTGTTGTGTAAAATGCAAGCATGATGATTTGACAGTTAGCACATGAAGGTTAATAAGGACTACCTTTAGGAGAGGAACCGGCCATTGGAAAACCAGAACATCCTGTCTGGCAACTCACGTCAAGGATCTGGGCAATTAAGTTGATGACGTGAGCTGCAGCAAGTCCTATAGGCCTGTCTAGCCCACACGGAGAGGGTTTGTGGCCAAGTGCTATAAAATCCAGCGCAGTAGACACACCCATCCAGCTGTCTGCAGATGGAGGCATGACACTGCCCGCTTGGAGTTGCTCAAACTTCCCCGTCTCATTGTTGAGTGTAACCTTGGCCCCTCTTAGAATCGGGTCCGGCCACCAGTCCAACTCCTGATCCATTCGTAGAGTGCTCGTTTCGGTTTTTGATACTCGGAGGAGGTGAAAGAAGCTCTGTTGCAGACCGCACTAAGCCTTGACCCCCTTCAGTTCATTGCCCTCCGATGCAGTTGGGCTGACGACAAGTCGAGCGGTTCTTTGGTCGGGCCAGTATTTGAAAAGAAAACTTGAAACGAGGGATTAGCACCGGCGGGGAAACCATGGATCAGAGTCTGAAGCCCCTGGTCCCGGCAGTGGATTCCAAATGCAGCACTAGGATAGCGGAGAGTCTGGACCGCATCGAGGAAACTCTGAAGCAGTTGGAGAAGAACAGCCGGACTAAGGACGAGGGGGCGTGGCAGAAGCCTCGCAAGGATGGCAGAAAGGTGAGCCCAAGCCGCACCAAAGATCTTGAAGCAGTCTTTTCAACCCTGCACTTTGAAGTTGTAGCCCATCACTTACTAAGAACACAAAGTGGACAGTTTCTTGTGATGACATGTATAAGTCGTCTCTTGCAAGATGGAGTATGGCTCTGAGGAGAGCCGGTAATAGCTCTTCTAAAAACCAATCCGCTTCGAAACAGTTGAGCAGTGACCACATGTATAATTTGAGATGGAGTATGGCTCTGAAGAGAGCTGGTAATGGATCTTCTCAGAGCCATACTCTGTCTTGAGGGAAATAACATACATGATATCAGCACAAACTTTCCCTTTGTGTCTTCACCATGCAAGCCTTCAAATCTACTAAACACACTTGGACACTGCATCATTACTTACCCTGTGCTGACGTACATTGGATAAGACTTGAAGGTTTGCATGTTGATATAACAATCTTGAAAGTTTGCAGTGACACCATGTACTGTAAGTCATCTCTTTCGAGAATGAGTATGGCTCTCAGAAGGACTAGTTGATCAATGCTACTGTTACTTGCTCTTCATAGAGACATGATCCATCTCGAAAGAAATGACTTTCATGGCATCACGTCAAACTTCCCACTTTGTACCTCCATGTCATGAGACCTGAGACCTTGTGCGTACATTGAAAGTTTGCGGACAACATGTAAGTCATCTCAATCGAGAATGAGAATGGCTCTGAGAGGAGCAAGTAACTCAATACTTTGGACAATGTGTGCTCTGATAAGATTTGAATGTTTGCATGTTGGAATCATATTGCTGAAAGTTTGCATTGACACTGTATTCGAGGATGGGTATGACTCTGAGAAGAGCACTGGTAATACTCAACGTTTCCGACTGATTGGATTCCAAACCCTCATTCGTTGGAATCCTGCTGTCTCCTGACAACAGGCTGATGAGTACACACTGCTCAAGAAAATTGAATTACAGGCTCTTCTCAGGGACATACTCATCACCAAAAGAGATGACTTACAGTGTATGTCATCTTGCAGCATTAGCAGAGGTAATGGGTATGCCGCATTTTTAAAACTCTTTAAACATTCCAGAAAGTGCTGTATGTAATGACACCACAGTCTATTGACAAAAGTGAAACCTATGAAAAAATGGGTATGCAGCATTTCAAAACCCGTTGAACATTCCTATAAGTGTTATATAATGTCATTTGACACAGGTGATAGCCTTTTTAGAAAGCTGTTAAATTATTGCATAACAATGTCCCATTCCATGCCATAATTAAACTTGTTTTGATATAGGCCTATAAGACAAAACAGGATACACTAGTATAAAGAATCATTTTGAAAACCTCTTTACTTCTAGGTAGGCCTATAATAAGATTATTATAGCCAAAGCAAATTGTATACGGGTATACCACTTAGAGGCATGCAACTCAAAACTAAAAATGGCCAGAGATATAGTTGTGGGAAGCCACGTGCAGCTGCTTATGACATGGATCTTGAAATCCCTATGTGGCAGTGTGACACATGCCATCACTGGCAGACAGGCCGCCGGAATACACACCCATTTTAGGGTTAAAAATACACATTGTAATCAATGCCTACAATCTGGACGGTCGGATCTGTCCACAAGCGTCCCCCAGTGAAACCCCAAAACTGTCTGGAATGCCTCTTTGAAGAGCTCTTACTAATTTTGTTTCCATTGCAAAACACAATTTCAGATAATCACCTTCCTTTTTTCTTATTTTTTTTTTTACTTTTTTGAAAACGGCAAAGAAAACTTTGACTGGACCCAACGCAGGAGGCCTTCTAGAAAGTTCCGGCTAGGATCCGAACGTCATCGGATTGTGATCCTCTTTATTTCTGACTTTTTTATTTTGCTTAAGCAATTTTGATATTTTACCAAACAATTTCTGTCAACAGAAAAACCCCACACACCACTTCCCACAGAAGACTTGAGACAAGTAACGAGTGCTGAGTTGCCGTGTATAGCTCTAGGGTAATTACACCGGGTTGTCTAGTGAAGTCTGCTGTGAGGTTGAGCAGGGTATTGCCCTCTGCTTTTAGAACCCTCTGATTTTAAAGATCTTGAATCTGTCATGGGTGTATCATACATCTTTGTCTCTATTGTTTTGTGTTCTTCTTTTAATTTTTTCATTCTTGGATTTTCTTTCTGCTTCAGATCTATGCTCGTGTCCGCTGCAATGTGATCTGTGTGGGGGACATTGACACCGTCAAGCAAGAGTTCTCGGCCGAGATCTTCCTGGGCGTGACCTGGAAGGAGCCGACCGTGAAGGGACTGACCCGTGATGTAAGGAGCTCAATGGATGAGTCCGAAGAAGTCCAGAGAAAGAGTAAAAGGGAGAGGCAGAGGTAGAATGAGAGGGAGATTGAGAGGGAGACGAAAAAGAAGAAGAAGGGGGAGAGGAAGAAGAAGAGGTAGAGGGAGAGGAAGAAGAAGAGGTAGAGGGAGAAGGAGATGGAGAGGGAGAGGGAGAGGAAGAAGAAGAAGAAGAAGAAGAAGAAGAGGGAGAGGGAGAAGAAGAGGTAGAGGGAGAGGGAGAAGGAGAGGGAGATGGAGAGGAATAAGAAGAAGAAGAAGAGGGAGAGGAAGAATAAGAGGTTGAGGGAGAGGAAGAAGAAGAGGGAGAAGGAGAGGGAGAGGAAGAAGAAGAGGGAGAAGGAGAGGGAGAGGGAGAAGAAGAGGTAGAGGGAGAGGGAGAAGGACCGGAGAAGGAGATGGAGAGGAAGAGGAAGAAGAAGAGGGAGAGGGAGAGGTAGAGGGAGAGGAAGAAGAAGAGGGAGAAGGAGAGTGAGAAGGAGAATGAGATGGAGAGAAAGAGGAAGAAGAAGAGGGAGAGGGAGAGGAAGAAGAAGAGGTAGAGGGACAGGAAGAATAAGAGGGAACGGGAGAAGGAGAGGGAGAGGGAGAGGAAGAAGAAGAAGAGGGAGAGGGAGAAGAAGAAGTAGCTGGAGAGGGAGAAGGAGAGGGAGAAGAAGAAGGAGAGAGACAAGGAGGAGAGGGAACAGGAGAGGGAGAGGGAGAAGGAGGGGGAGAAGGAGATGGAGAGGGAGAAAGAGAGGGAGAGGGAGGGAGGGAGGTAGAAGGAGAGGGAGAGGGAGAGGGAGGTGGAGATGGAGAGGGAGAAAGAGAGGGAGAAGGAGAAGGAGAGGGGGTGGAGAGGGGAAAGGAGAAGGTGAGAGACAAGGAGAGGTAGATGGAGAGGGAAAAGAAGAGGGAGAGAGAGGAGAGGGAGAAGAAGAGAGAGAGGGGGAGAAGGAGAGGCAGAGGCAGAGGGAGATAGAGGGAGAAGAAGAAGAAGAATTCTATCCTCACAACCCTTGACCTCTTTCCCATCCTCCTCATCTTCCACATCCAGATCCTCCCCATGCTGTTAATTCGTATCTCCTCATCCTCCCCGCCCCACCCCAATCCTCGTCATTCTCCTCATCCTCATGACTCCCCCTTATCCCCCTCCTCCGATCCTCACCCTCATCTTCACCTGCACTATCGTCGTGGCTTGCCCCCTCAGGATGTGGACTGGGACGAGCAGTGGACCCCGTGCGTGTACTTCTTCAATGCCACCAGCATTGAAAAGATGGTGTGCAAGCGTAACGTGGTTTACCCTGAGGGTGAGCCAGACGGCGTGCCTGATATCCAGATGTCCTACCGTCTCAAGGGGACCTTCAAGGCCAGCATGAGACTCCATGACTTTCCCTTTGATCACCAGGTAACACAGGGGGGTTACAGACACATCGCTGCCCTCATTGAAAGAAAATGGTTTTCATCATAATTTCACTGAAATGTCTTCTTAAATTGGATGATATAGGCCTAACTACCAGTTGTATAGAGTGCATAAAATAAGCTACTTCATCGAGGTCCTAGCTCAACACAGTTTAGGTGTTTGATGATCCTTTAATTGTTCAGCAGCCTCTCTTTCTAATCTAGCTGTCTGTATATGTGACCCGGCACAACGACATGAGGAATATCCCACCAAAACACTTTTTAAGGAATCAACGCCTGAAGTTAAAGTATCTTCACAATTCAATTACAAATCAATTATCTTTTTTTTTTATATTTTCGGAAATTTTAAGTATTAGAGGATATTATATATTGATATCATTTGAAAGCTAATGGTATACTCTTTTACATCATTAGAAAACCTCAAAATCTCAAAAGTGGGATTATTCCTCATTATGCTGTGCCGGGTCACATATGCTCTCTGCTGAACAACAGACACACTATGATGGTGGACTGACACTCATGAATGAGTGGCCAGGCAAATTAAAATGCTCATCATCAGCCACTATAGTTTCTGTATGAATTGGCTTCTGGTGATGAACTTGTGGTTTTGACCTGCTTGTCTATTGTACATTAACAGGGACCTTGGCTTTCTAACTCACTACACGCACTGAACCACATTTTATGCTCTATCCACCTTTTGTTCCTGCTTATTGGTCCCACCTTTATCATGTACATGTACTTGTACTAGTATATGTGCATTGTGTCAGATGAAGAAATTGTTGCTACAATATGTGCACTTTAAATCCCAACTATAGGCTCTTTCTAGTTGTAATCAGCTATCTATAGGGTCTAAACATCTTACAATTAGAATTGGTTAGAGTTACATGAGCTGATGATGAAGTGCACAACCCATAGTAACAAGCCACACAGTTATTTCTTAGTAATGACCCCAAACTCGCACAGGTTCATGGGCCATCTGATCAAGTAGTATAGCAGCATGTTGAAAGAGTTACTATTATGCATCATCCGACCGGCAGGTGGCCACAAAACTGCCACGTCATGGGGGTCGTAATCAAGTAGTTCTTTGCAATAGGTTCCTTGCAGTCTATGTCGGTATGAATTGTCAAAAACTATGATTTACACACAACTGAGTTGCACAGGTAACAAAATGCCTGGGGCTGAACAAGATGACATGTGCAACCACATAACTTTCCGATGGTACAATGAACCACAAATTAGAGGCCCTGGCAGTTTGCTCCTACCATGACCTTTCTCAGAGGCAGAGCCAATTTGAATGGTCTCAGCAGATGTGTGACTTCTGATTGGCTTCTCTTTCCCTTTCCAGGAACTCACTATCAAGTTGATGTCGGATTTGCCCATAACCGAAGTGGAGTTTGTCAAGGACATGAACATCAAGGACTCCATTCGCGTGGATACCTTTACTGGTTGGTATAGCTCTTCTGCATCCTTCACATCCTTAACTTCGACCTCATTATCCTTTTCCTGATCATCATCATTCCCATAAACTCTACTTTTATTTCCTCCTCCTCATTCTCTTAATTTCCCCAATTTCCCCATCATCCTCATCTCTGACATCCCCATTCAGCTTCAGCAGCCCCCCAATTCTTCCCCTGTAGTCCATCCTTGTCCACATCACCATCATCCTAATCTTCCTAACCCTCCTCATCCCCAATAATGCCCCCATCTTCCTTATTTTTCTTCACCTCCTTCTCGTGACCTTCCTGATCTTCTTCCTCATCGCCACAATACATATCATATAATTATTATATCCTTCTTCCTTATATTAACCATATATACATGTACATACATCACCATCCTTCCTCTCATCCTCATCCCCCTCTTCTCATCCTCCTTATCTTCACCCTATACATCGTCATTCCTCCTTCTTGTTGTCCCTGTCCTTCTCCCTCACTCACCCTCTACCCTCTTCCTTATCATCACGATATATCTCATTACTCTCTCTCCTCCTCATTCCCCTCCTTCCTACCTTCACCCTGTACATTGTCACCCTTCCTTCTCCACCTCCTCCTTGTGCACCCCTTCTGTACCACTCCATCTCTCCTCCTCTTCCCTATCCTCACTATTTACCTCATTACCCTCTCTTCTCCTCGTCTTCCCTCCCCTCATTCTTCCTTATTTGCACCATCTCACATCATTGCAATTTCCTCAACATCTCTCCTCGTCTCACCACATCTCCTCCTCCTCATCTTCCCTCCTCCTCGTTCACCTTCTTATCTTCACCATACATGTCATCGTCATAACCCCTTCTCCCTCCATCTCCCTCTTCCTCCTCCTTTCCCTTTTCCTCCCAATTACAGCTAGGCAGCTGACCACAAAATTGTTACTTCCAGAGTCAAAATCAAGAAGTTTGGTGCACTATTTTCCCATTTTGCTCTGAAACTGTTTTCTGCCAGTCTATGTCGGCGTGAAGCTCGGAAGCAAGAAACATGTGCAACCATGTAACTTGTACAGTAGATGGTACAATTCTCAACCTATAAGACTATCATCTGATTGGTTTTTGGATGATCTGCTTGCTTCACAGCTGATCAGGAGTGGGAGTTGAGCAAGCACGTGGTTGCCCAGCCGGTCCTTGAGGACAAGGCTAAGACAGGCTCGCACCGTCAGTATCCTCTCTACTACCTCTCCATGCATGTCCGCCGAAAGAGTGGCTTCTACCTCTGGAACGTGGGACTCATTCTGGTATGGATGGAATCCCCTGCAGACTTTATTCTCAAAATTGAAAGTCCTCTGCGCATCTTTGTTATCCACAAGGCTCCCATTTTCCGATTGGAAGCAAGACATCTGGTTTAACTCCAACCCTCTATGGCTCTACCACTCAGTACCAGTAGTACCACCTAATCTATCCAGCTCTTACTCTTAATTTTTAGTAGTAGTCGATGGGTCACAAATCATACCTTGCTGTTTCGTGGCAAGTTTAAGAATGAAGCTTAATTTCTTTTTGCTTGGATATACAGCTGATATTGTAGGAATTCATATTCTGCTTGTTGCCACCTTCAAAAACGACTATATTAGTCCTAGATCAAATAATAGGTTGAAGAAAATCTCTGTCGTAGATTTATGCTTGAGTTTATCCATCCGCTCTCAAGGGGGGGGGACGGGGTTACTCCCAAATACTTTGATGAGCCCCCACCCCTTATAGCCGTGGGTGGGGCTCCAGTCAGAAGCATTTTAACCATTTATTGCCGTATATAGGCCTATCTCCAGGGATCATTACCCCCTCCCCCATTTCCATTCAGAAGCCATCAACAAATTGCCTGTCCATCTGGCTATATCATTCGGGGATACCATAGAGAAGATGCAACTCTATTTTTCAATCCAAAAAGGAATCCAAAGGAAAATCGACTGGAAAATGTATTACTTGGTGTAGGAAACATTTCCCTTTCGATGCCAAGAGTGTTTTACTAACTGGCTGGTGGATCTATTTGTTTTGTAGTTGCTATTGGTTACAGTCGATTGTGTCTCAAAACATGACATTTGATAGTTATCCTTGCTGCCACAATTTTTTTTATCTTACAAGCAGCTTGCTATAAGTTTCTACTGAGACACAAGCAGTCTGTGTCATGTCTATATATAAACCATATCCGCTTCTACATCCGATGAGTTCCCACAAATAGGATGGGGTAAGTTTTGCAGTGCAGAATGTCATGGGGCCAGAGAGAGGGGGGAGGGGGTAGTGGGAATGGGGAGGGGGGCGGGGATAATTCTCACCCTGGTTGACGTCATCGATGCTAGGCACCCTGCATTCAAAGCTTGGCTAGGATCGAGTCCCGACTTCAATGATTCACGACTTCCAAGGACGGCACAAGTTTTTTTAAGCATTTAGTTTAAAGGAAATCAAATCACCCCGTTGATCTTTGAGCAAGTTTGAACTTGGTTACATCATCTGCCTCATCTTTTTAGATACTATTGCAAATAAAGGCGATTGTCAAGGGTCCCGTGAGAAATTCTCCGATAGTGGAAGATTTGGTGGAGATTCAGACCTACGACAAAATCTCTCAATGGTTCACCAGGGACATCTGTCACTCTCAAGCATCGGTAACCATTGTAAGATTTCGTGAGACTCAAGCGTTGCAATTGAGTTCTCAAGCGTTGTAAGTTTTTTTCAGCGTTGTCTGAAAGGGCCTCTAGACTAAGAGCTTAAACATTTAGATTAAAAATGTAGTAGTCTAACACTGCATGCCTTCTAAATGAAAATGGGCCGGAGTATGGTTTTGCTTTCTCTGTAGCGAAAGAAATTCCCCTGGAAATATCTTGTGTTGTTTGCCCTTTTTCTTCTGTTTAAATTTGAACATTGCTTTTTTCCTTATTTTGCTTCTGACTTGTTTCCACTCCAGCAAAGATGGTTCACTCTTTATTCCAGGGCCAGTCCATTTTTTTTTTGCCATTTTATAAAGAAATCCACATTTTCCAGTCAATTTTTCATTACAAAAAAACAGTTTGAAAAGCTGCATTCCAGTTATTTGCATCTGAATGAAAATGGAATGGGTTGCTATCCAGATATACCTAATCAGTAGGCTCAGTTAATGGTTAGATGCTTCTAGCTGATGCCCCATCCTGGCAAAGACTAGTTGACTGTTTGTGAGGTCCGCCATCTAAGGGATGGATAGCTCAGGTGATAAGAGTGCTATGTTCAGATTCCGGTCCAGTCAAATTATCTTTGACAACTTTTAAAATTGTTTCAAACACTTCCCTATCAGTTTTCCTTTTAATACTGGAAATTTATATGATGTTGATGTTGTTGTTGTTTTCATTTTGGGGGGTGTAGGTTGGTGGTTGGTTGGTTGATAATTTTGTTGGTAGACTGATGTTTTCTAAAACAAATATTTTTTTTTCAATCTGACGCCAATCCCTAATAAGTTAAATCATTTTCAATTCGGAGGGCCTGATGTTTTGATCTTAGCAGGACCTTTGTCAAAGGGGCATTCTGCCTTGGATAAAGATATTGTCAGAATTGAAACGTCAGGCCCTCTAAATATATGAAATTTGCCATTGGGCCATTTTAGTAAGTAAGGTAAGGAAGCACTTTGCATTTTTGGTGTATATTAAAAATATTTCCTTCTTTTTTTTTTCTTTTCTTTTTTTCTTCAAATGTTACCAGTGCTTGATCCTGATGCTGTGCTTCACATGCTTTGCGGTTGCGCCTGAGGATTCAGCAGACAGGCTGAGCGTCACTGTCACATTGTTGCTGACAGCAGTGGCCTTCAAGTATGTTGTGTCCCAGAGTCTACCCACCATCTCATACCTGACCCTGCTGGTACGTACATCCACCTCCCCCTCCCCCAAAGCCACCCAAACCGAACAAATACTGTATAGTTTACTATTGAGCCAGTGACGTAAATAGGCCTATACTTCCCAAAGACCCACTCCCCTCCCACATCATCGACTGTCTTGGAGAAGTGGACTTGGCTAGCAAACTTTCAAACTTATAAACAGTGCCCGGATCCTCTGTACCTTCTGATACCAGTATCAGAGGGTATGATATGTTGAAATGGCAATCAGTGATTTCAGCATTTGCGACCGGACATGCTGTCCAGTTTGGTTAGGTTTACTTGGGAAGTGGGGATAGGTTTTCAAAACTGGACAGATTTGCGTATCATTAAGCACATAATTCAGGAACCTTGCAGTCTTGTGAATTTACTGTTCTGTATTCATGCTAAATACAATTTGAAATATGAAGCCAAAGTTTTTCTCTCAAGATTTACACGCAAATGATGCAGATAATAGCAAGTGTAGATACAAACTTGTTTGGGCCTTGTGTGCTATTCAAGCAAGCAATATAACCAATAATGTATTAAAGTCAGTATTCGTTGGAAGGTACGGTAATAGTGGTTAGAGCTTTGGGGGAGTTACATTTTCTGTTGGGAGGTGATACATTATTGATTACTGATTTACTGAAATATGGGTCAATCTGTGTTACATTTTGTGTTGGTGATACAGTATCAGTCAAGTACTGGTGATAAATTATTGGTTATTGGTTATTACATCCACCAGCTTTATATGCTTGGGATAGGTGATTTCTGTGAATGATCGAGAAGTCATTGGAATTTGAAACAGGGTCTCTAGTTTCATACACTAGTGTTTCTCTTGTACTACCTGGGGTATGTCCAGCCCTTTGATAGCAGCTTTCCCAAATGCACGTAGATTACTATCTTTGTCAGGCATCTGATTGATGTTGGTTATGTGGTAAGGCCCCCCCCCCCCCCTCAAAGAGCCTGACAGCTTTGGTGGTTAGAACCCTGATTCACTGGGCCAAAAGTCTCGGTTCATGTCCTGGATCAGATTATCTTTGCTATTTTTCCACCCATTACCAACTGAGCGTGAACTTGGCTTGCAGGACAAGTACGTGCTGTGCGGCCTGATACTGCAGTGCTTGATAGTGAGTCAGAATGCCATGGCTTCACTGATGGAGGCACGGGATCTGCCCCTCTTCGACATCCTCTCCTTGCTCGTGTTGGCTGGATTGGTGCTACTGATCCAATTGGTCTTTGGGCTGGCTTGCCTCATCAAGGTAAGGGGGTGTATAGGTGGGTGGGTGGGACAATGTGGGGACAGGTTCATCATGGCCCGGGCTGATGCCTTGGGCTCTTTCAGTTTGCCTAGGTGTGGCTCAGAGTCATGGCCTAGGCAATGTGGTGTGACTGGTCGTGGCCTGGAGTGTGACATCACTTGGCATGGTCTGATGGGTAGTGTGGTATGACTGGGTAAAGCTTAATGGGGAGTATACTGAGCACACCTGGGCATGGCATGAGTAGGATGGAATCACCGGGTGTGGCCTGATGGGATTATGGCATAATGGGTGTGGCCTAATGGAGAATATAGCATCACAGGGTGTGGCCTGATGGGTAGTGTAGTATGACTGGGTATAGCTTAATGGGGAGTATGGCACACCTGGGCAAGACCTGATCGGTACAGTGGAATCACTGGACGTATCCTGAGGATGATAGGTAGTACGGAATCACTGGGCATGGCCTGTTGGGTAGTATGGAATCACTGGGCATGGCCTGATAGGTAGTATAGAATCACTGGGCATGGCCTGATAGGTATAGTATGGAATCACTGGGCATGGCCTGGTGGGTAGTATGGAATCACTGGGCATGGCCTGGTGGGTAGTATTGAATCACTGGGCATGGCCTGTTGGGTAGTATGGAATCACTGGGCATGGCCTGATAGGTAGTATAGAATCACTGGGCATGTCCTGATGGGTAGTATGGAATCACTGGGCATGGCCTGATGGGTAGTATGGAATCACTGGGCATGGCCTGATAGGTAGTATGGAATCACTGGGCATGGCCTGATAGGAAGTATAGAATCACTGGGCATGTCCTGATGGGTAGTACGGAATCACTGGGCATGGCCTGATAGGTAGTATGGAATCAATGGGCATGGCCTGATAGGTAGTATGGAATCACTGGGCATGGCCTGATAGGTAGTATGGAATCACTGGGCATGGCCTGGTGGGTAGTATGGAATCAATGGGCATGGCCTGATAGGTAGTATGGAATCACTGGACATGGCCTGATAGGTAGTATAGAATCACTGGGCATGGCCTGGTGGGTAGTATTGAATCACTGGGCATGGCCTCATGATAGGTAGTATGGAATCACTGGACATGGCCTGATGGGTAGTATGGAATCACTGGGCATGGCCTGATGGGTAGTATGGAATCACTGGGCATGGCCTGATGTGTAGTATGGAATCACTGGGTATGGCCTGATAGGTACGGTATGGAATCACTGGGCATGGCCTCATGATAGGTAGTATGGAATCACTGGACATGGCCTGATGGGTAGTATGGAATCACTGGGCATGGCCTGATGTGTAGTATGGAATCACTGGGTATGGCCTGATAGGTATTACGGAATCACTGGGCATGGTGGTCTGATGGGTAGTATGGAATCACTGGGCATGTCTTGATGGGTAGTATGGAATCACTGGGCATGGCCTCATGATAGGTAGTATGGAATCACTGGGCATGGCCTGATAGGTAGTATGGAATCACTGGGCATGGCCTGATAGGTAGTATGGAATCACTGGGCATGTCCTGATGGGTAGTATGGAATCACTGGGCATGGCCTGATAGGTAGTATGGAATCACTGGGCATGGCCTGATGGGTAGTATGGAATCACTGGGCATGGCCTGATAGGTAGTATGGAATCACTGGGCATGGCCTGATAGGAAGTATAGAATCACTGGGCATGTCCTGATGGGTAGTACGGAATCACTGGGCATGGCCTGATAGGTAGTATGGAATCAATGGGCATGGCCTGATAGGTAGTATGGAATCACTGGGCATGGCCTGGTGGGTAGTATGGAATCACTGGGCATGGCCTGATGTGTAGTATGGAATCACTGGGTATGGCCTGATAGGTATTACGGAATCACTGGGCATGGTGGTCTGATGGGTAGTATGGAATCACTGGGCATGTCTTGATGGGTAGTATGGAATCACTGGGCATGGCCTCATGATAGGTAGTATGGAATCACTGGGCATGGCCTGATAGGTAGTATGGAATCACTGGGCATGGCCTGATAGGAAGTATAGAATCACTGGGCATGTCCTGATGGGTAGTACGGAATCACTGGGCATGGCCTGATAGGTAGTATGGAATCAATGGGCATGGCCTGATAGGTAGTATGGAATCACTGGGCATGGCCTGATAGGTAGTATGGAATCACTGGGCATGGCCTGGTGGGTAGTATGGAATCAATGGGCATGGCCTGATAGGTAGTATGGAATCACTGGACATGGCCTGATAGGTAGTATAGAATCACTGGGCATGGCCTGGTGGGTAGTATTGAATCACTGGGCATGGCCTCATGATAGGTAGTATGGAATCACTGGACATGGCCTGATGGGTAGTATGGAATCACTGGGCATGGCCTGATGGGTAGTATGGAATCACTGGGCATGGCCTGATGTGTAGTATGGAATCACTGGGTATGGCCTGATAGGTACGGTATGGAATCACTGGGCATGGCCTCATGATAGGTAGTATGGAATCACTGGACATGGCCTGATGGGTAGTATGGAATCACTGGGCATGGCCTGATGTGTAGTATGGAATCACTGGGTATGGCCTGATAGGTATTACGGAATCACTGGGCATGGTGGTCTGATGGGTAGTATGGAATCACTGGGCATGTCTTGATGGGTAGTATGGAATCACTGGGCATGGCCTCATGATAGGTAGTATGGAATCACTGGGCATGGCCTGATAGGTAGTATGGAATCACTGGGCATGGCCTGATAGGTAGTATGGAATCACTGGGCATGTCCTGATGGGTAGTATGGAATCACTGGGCATGGCCTGATAGGTAGTATGGAATCACTGGGCATGGCCTGATGGGTAGTATGGAATCACTGGGCATGGCCTGATAGGTAGTATGGAATCACTGGGCATGGCCTGATAGGAAGTATAGAATCACTGGGCATGTCCTGATGGGTAGTACGGAATCACTGGGCATGGCCTGATAGGTAGTATGGAATCAATGGGCATGGCCTGATAGGTAGTATGGAATCACTGGGCATGGCCTGGTGGGTAGTATGGAATCAATGGGCATGGCCTGATAGGTAGTATGGAATCACTGGACATGGCCTGATAGGTAGTATAGAATCACTGGGCATGGCCTGGTGGGTAGTATTGAATCACTGGGCATGGCCTCATGATAGGTAGTATGGAATCACTGGACATGGCCTGATGGGTAGTATGGAATCACTGGGCATGGCCTGATGGGTAGTATGGAATCACTGGGCATGGCCTGATGGGTAGTATGGAATCACTGGGCATGGCCTGATAGGTAGTATGGAATCACTGGGCATGGCCTGATGTGTAGTATGGAATCACTGGGTATGGCCTGATAGGTACGGTATGGAATCACTGGGCATGGCCTCATGATAGGTAGTATGGAATCACTGGACATGGCCTGATGGGTAGTATGGAATCACTGGGCATGGCCTGATGTGTAGTATGGAATCACTGGGTATGGCCTGATAGGTATTACGGAATCACTGGGCATGGTGGTCTGATGGGTAGTATGGAATCACTGGGCATGTCTTGATGGGTAGTATGGAATCACTGGGCATGGCCTCATGATAGGTAGTATGGAATCACTGGGCATGGCCTGATAGGTAGTGTGGAATCACTGGGCATGACCTGATATAGGAGTATGGCACTGGATGCCTGATGGGAGTATTACATCACTGGACATGACCGGATGGAGAGTATGACATTACTTGGTGAACAAGTAGACAAGGCCTAGGGTCGCGTTACATACAGCCACTTTTATGCACCAAAAAATACCTAAGCATTACAAGCCATTAATTAAACAACATTTTGTTGCCACCCAAAGTTATACTTCTTGTTCTTGTTTCTTCTTTCAAACTCCAGTCCAAAAGAGTTTCCACTAAGTTGCAGAAATACACCAAGCAGTATAATGTGAGTTGACTTGTTTCCCCTGCTGAACTATGTTAATATTGAGCCCTCTTTTATTAAGTGACAATTGAGCACATACATTTCGTGTGCTGTGGTTACTGTCTTGGATGATAAAGTCCCAAGGATATCAGTCCCAAGACTTTCTGAGTCAGGAAATTTGAGGTTTTGGTACTGATTTCAATAGCCTGCAAAATAAAAGTACTTCTGGCTACCATCATGATTGTAGTCCGCTTATATAGTATATACAGAAACCTTGCATGCACAGGACATAATTATAATGTGTGGCATTTGACTGGTGTTTTACAAAGTTGTTTTTCCACTGGATTAGTCAAGAAAGGTCAGGGTTCCGAGGTTGGCAAGTAAAAGTAACTTCTGGACTTGGTTAAAGTACAGAGAACAAAGTTGATTGACCCGTTTCCACAGGACTTTAAAAAGGGGGGAATTAGGTAGCCAGCGTCTCGGTGAGTTTTACCCCCATAAATTTTAGAGGAAATGCGGGTTCAGTGATGCTACTGGTGGATCAGCCATAGCCTGTTTCTTTCTTCACCGCGCTCGATCACTTTGCACACAGGAGCTGTGCGAGCAGATCAATCAGAGTTGGCAGGCCAGGCAGCAACAGCTGAGGGACCGGGAGAAGGACCAGGCAGGCCGCTTCGGTGATGCCGATGAGAAGCCGGAGGAAGAGGCACCCCCGCGGCCAGACCAGGTACAGCCACCGCCTCCCTCCCGGCCGTCCCGCCACAGCGCACCCGGGCGCGGCCCCGGCCCCGCCCCTGGCCCCACCCCGAGGAAGAAACTGCGCAGTCTCAGGAAAAATGGCGGCGCTGGGAGCTTGATGGGGCTGGGGGGTGGGGAGGGAGGGAATGGGGTGGAGCTCCTGTCTGTGAAGGTGGGGACCCCCTATACGCCCAGCGCTACTAGCTCCATCCACCGATCACATTATAGTCGTGAGGAAAGAGAGAGAGAAGTGACCAAAGCACCTAAAGCTCGGTGCAGTTCGAAATACTCCTTGATTGCACATTTTGAGATTGAATCGTATAAATTGGGCTGGGGTTTGACAATAGTAGCCTCAATATTAGTTTAGTCAGGCCATCTACATTTTGAGATTTTCATTTTGGTCAGTAAACCACTGCAACATAAAACACCATTTGATCCTGAACTTAGCAGAAAGTTCTAAAAGTTGCAGACTAGTTGACTATTTGGGAAGGCCACCATCTAAGGGCTGGAGATGAGATGGTAAGAGCACTGGTACGCAAAACCAGAGGTCTCGGGTTCATATCCCGGTCAAGTTAAGATTTTCTTTACCATTTAACAAAAATAAAAAATAAAAAGACCATTTGACCCCGAACCTGCAGCTTAAGTACCAACACTTTAAACCAGCCGAGCTATCAACTCTCTACATTTGTATAGATTTTTATTATGGACATTTAGGTCAGGGACTATATTGCAATACATGTGTACATGTATTTCGTATCAATTATTAAAATGCTCTTTGCCATTTTTGCTATCTTTGTGGCAACAACCTCTATATTAGATGCACTGAATTGTTTGTTGTCACCACAAAACTACATGTTGTATTTTACCTTAAGGAGTTCTATAAGTGCTACAAGGGCTGCCCACCATTCTATTACAGCATGTAACACTCCTTTGCACATTGGACATTCCCTATAAACTCAATGCGCTTCACCAGAATTTCTCCCAACCACCTTGAAGTCCAAAAAAAGACAAAGCAGAGCTTGTGTGATTCTCAAGCAGCTTTTGGAATACTGGCGAGTTGAAACAAGATGGTCAACTTTCTTTTGAGATATGTGTGTTCTGCTGACCAGTCCTGAATGACAAAATGCATTGGGATTCTGTTGGATTGATTCAGTGTATCTCAGCGGCCTATTTTCTTCTGTTTTTGTTTCTGTGTTCTTCCAGACAGATATGACCTTGTTTGTTGGCGAGTTCCCAACGCAGACCAGCAATCTGTGAGTGATGCCATCACCGACCGAAAACCCAGGAAGGCAATAATATTGAAAAGTTGCAATAAGACTCCGACGGTCTCAAGGGTAATGTGTAAAGTAGGCTGAACATTTCTAAAGAAGCTTAACCTTGGAAGACCATGTTAATGTCTTAAAGTTTAAAAAAAAATATTATGTAATGAAAGAGGAATTGTATTTCTGCTGCTGTAAATTCAGTTTCTGTTATTGTACATATATAGGGTTCCGGCAGCTTCTCCAAAAATAAATAAATGACTTTCCTGTGGTGAAATGTTTAAAATCCAGGACCTTTTTTTTTTCCCGGCTACTTTAAACTTAAGTGATTAGTGTCAAATGAATTACTGTATCATGTTAGTCCAATGTTTGGCATTTTGAAAATAAAAATAATTGGAATATATATATGGGGCGCTTTACTATATTGTGTAAAGGGCTGTTCTATGTGAAGAGGGTGAAAATAAATTCACATTGTGAATTTTGGTTTTTCGGGTTTATTAGATTCTATCATATAAATACTTTCATGAAATGTTCAGAAATATAGCTTCAAAGGAACATAATGAATATGCAAATATCAGCATATCTGTAGTGTAGAATGCAAAATACCATGGGGTTCAAACCTACACCAAATTAAAGCTTATAATGTAACCAATTCAGCTATATGTATGTATAGAACTAAATTTTTCAATGTTGGCACAAAATACCCAATTTTGTGGAGCCAGTCACATAATTATAATAAATGGACATAAATTTAAAACAAATATCATCTACAATGACTTGTTTGTGATTTGTTTTCATTTTCTATTACTTTTCCAGGTCTGGAAAAAAACCGCAATTCACAAATTCCATGACTTGTCCAGGTTTTCCATGACCACAGGAATCCTGTGTTAATTTGAACCATAGATATTAAGCAAATGGGCAATGTACATTGTGCGCAGTATGAATGGACAGATTATCACATTGGTGTCTAGGCCGAAAGTGATTGATAATTAACATTTAACAGTCTGTAGAAATGGGCATAAATGGACAGTGATTCAGCTAGTATGGGAGGATTGGGAGTAATGTAAAGCAATGAGTTATATCGACGTAGTGAATGCCAGAGTTGTTCTTGTAAAATGTGTCAATAGAACAGAACAGAGCAGAGCAGATAGAGTAGAACAGATTAGAACAGAGCAGAACAGAACAAACCACAAAAGACAGACAGACTGAACAGATCTAAAGAAAGCCGGAGCAGTGTGGATCAGAGCAGGGCAGACGAAATCAACAGAACAGACGCAAAACCAAACATTCACAGCTTCATCTGAAATACAACTGACTGTATTTAATATGTGTACAACCACAAATACCAAGTATTCCATTAATTGTAAAAACATATAATTGCTGTCAGTTAACAATAGGTTATTCAAGTTTTAACAAGTTGGTCTTCTCATCAAGACGCCAAAAAGTTGCAATGCACATGTAAAATAAACTCCATACCATTCAGTGCAATAAAGTTAATTAATTATTAACAGCATCCATGAGTGCGAGTTGTTTAATTCATTTGCTCATAAATTGACTCATTTACTCAAACAGTAGCCCCCTGGATCACACGAGAGTGTGCAGGAAGGATTGCAAAGGGATGATAAGGTGGAGAAGTTAAATGGAAAAGAACAATTAAAACATGAAAAACAGTCACCAAATACATGTATACATAAAGTTCAAGTTGTATTGAGGAATTCTGAACTAGAAATATTAGGCAAGGGGGTATTTCTCATTGGAATACCGCATATTCAGATGACAGTGCTGAGTCTGTGCTAATTTCTGCAGCCAGGCGGACTTCACTGATTAGTCCTTGAGAATGGTGGGAGCAATCATGACATTGTGGGAGTAGTACTTGCAGTCAGGCTCTGGGGTAACATCAAGCAGCTCTGTGGAGATGTTGCCCTCCTTGAAGCCGGCTTCCACGATGTGTTGCACCTGGGTTTCCTGCCACAAAGGGAAGTTTTCAAAAATGTTACATCTTTATATCAATTTTCTTTTTTTAAATGGCAAAAGAAATCTGACCGCACCGGAAATTGAGCCTGATATATGTCTTAACGTACATGTACTAGCGCTGTGTGCAGTACCGGTACATTAAGCCGGAGGTCTCAGATTCAAGTCCTGGTCCAAAATACACATTTTCATTTTCAAACTGTTTTGAAAATATTCCAAATCAGTTTCTGTTGATTGAAAATTTGATTGAAAATGGAGTTTTAAAGCTGGATCCACTTTGTCCGACCCCCAAACTGCTATTGCCAGGTATACAGCAATTGGTTGTTTGCATCTGGATAAAAATGGGCCCTTGATCCCTGGAGATATACGACAGTTAATGGTTAAATACTGACTGGTGCACCTCCCCTTGCAAAGATGGTTGACTATTTGTGAAGGATTACTTTGACTATTTTGGGAAGGTAGCCAACAATTGTAATTACAAGGGCTGGATAGCTCAGGTGCTAAGAATGCTATTTTCAGTCCAGAGGCCTCAAGCTCAAGCTCAAGGTCCAGTCAACTTGTCTTTGCCAGTTTGTCAAAAATCTCAGTCAGGATTGAGATCAGGCAGTGGAGTTCATCGCCAAGCCCTGCTACTGCCGTGAATTGTGGTGTGGGGCAACAAACCTGGAACATGACCCGGATGTCGTTGTATTGGCCTTTCATCCACTCGCCCCAGGAGGTCAGGTTGCAGTAGGTCAGCACCCCGCCCGGCCTGAGTAGGCGATGGGCATGGCCCTTCAGGAAGGGGAACTGGTGGGTGTGCCAAGTCTCATCAGACAGCGGGTAGGTATCGTATAGGATGCCTGGCCGGGACAAGAACAAACCCAATCACAGACTTTCAGATGCTTGTAATTAATGATGGTCTGTTGGTTTTTTGGTTTTTTTTCATTCTCTGAGCATGAAAGTGTAAAGTTGAAAGTTAGCAGTGACAACATAGTCATCTCTCTCGAGATGGAGTATGGCTCTAAAAATAGCTGGTAAGTAAACACTTTGGGCAGTATGTATTCTGCTCATCACCATCGGGAGACTACTGGATCTGATGTCACAAGGAACTGTGTCAAGTTTGTAGATCTCGATCATGGACTTCCTCCCCATGTGGGGGTGCCATCTCTCATCAATGCCGGCATAATGAGTTTGGCTTTGCTCCACTGGATGACATGGTCCTTATCATGCGAGTGCTTGATGATTCCACACTTCTTGTACACACCTCTGCTTAGTTTAGAGGTCCCGCCAGTTTTGGGGCAGGGCAGGGCAGGGTAGGGCAGGGCAGGGAAGGGCAGGGAAGGGCAGGGCAGGGCAGGGCAGGGCAGGGCGGGGCAGGGCGGGGCAGGGCGGGGCAGGGCGGGGCAGGGCAGGGCAGGGCAGAACAGGGCAGGGCAGGGCAGGGCAGGGCAGGGCAGGGCAGGGCAGGGCAGGGCAGGGCAGGGCAGGGCAGGGCAGGGCAGGGCAAGACAAGAGAGGGCAAGACAAGAGAGGGCAGGGCAGGGCAGTGCAGGGCAGGGCAGGGCAGGGCAGGGCAGGGCAGGACACGGTACCGGTACTTACCATCAAACTGTTTGTCTTCCAGAGTGGGTACAACCTCCTCCCACATTCCCTTCAAAGGTGTCACCTAGGATGAACAAGTACTGAAAAGTTCAGCTCTGCTGATCTGCTCAAGATACATGTGTACAACTAAAAAAGTCTGAACATTGCTGAAATTATGTCAATGGAACTTAATGATACAGGTTTCCCATGGAATTAAGAGTGTTTGAGGCAATCAATAATTCGCTCAGAGTTTTGGTAAGATTGTGGATTTGCTAATGTCAGGTTCCATGGGTCACAGATGGATCGGGAACGAGTCAGCATATGACGTTCCAACCTCCCAGTCACCAAGTACGGCTTGATTGTTGATTCAAGGTTTGAGGTACAGTGTACAAGCATTCATTGACCACAATGACTTCAAAGGCACTTGTCATCCTGAAGGATTTGGCTAGAGAAGGAAGAGTAACAGTTGGGACAGTTTTGAGGTACAAGCATTCATTGACCACAATGACTGCAACGGCACTTAATTGTCATCCTGAAGGATTTGGCTAGAGAAGGAAGAGTAACAGTTGGGACAGTTTTGAGGTACAAGCATTCATTGACCACAATGACTTCAAAGGCACTTGTCATCCTGGAAGATTTGGCTAGAGATCTAGAAGGAAGAGAAGTTGGGACAGTTTTGAGGTACATGTACATGTACAAGCATTCAATGCATTCCTCTAATTGTTTGGTTGGAATAATTCATATGAATTATCATTATCATAATCCCGGAGTAATTTGCTCATAATCTTTGAGCAACCCACAGTTATTCTTTTATCTAGTATTGGATGGCAACCCCTTATTAAAAGAAGAGCTTAATATTCATCTGACTATATGAGTCCCCGCAGTCAGTAGGGATTTGGGATGACTGCATGCATACGTGTACATCTACATAATATATGTACATGTACATGTACAGGTGAGTGCATGATGAGGTAGAGTGTACGTGGATGAGGAACAAAAATCAAACTAGCAGGATGATTGAAACCTTGAATTATTGACTTCTCGATCAACTTTTTTTTCGGGGGGGGGGAGGGGGGTAGTCAGTGAAATAGGGTCCAGGGATCTACCTATGACCCCTCTATCTGCCTTGTCAGTCATTATTGTTCCTGCCAGCACCAATAACTTGAGGTTGAGTAAGCATTGAGAGAGGAATTGGCCAGCTAAACTTTTACTGAACTTTCATGACCCACCAGTGATTGAACGGAGATTGACAGAATAGCATTATTAAAGTCTTGATTATACGGTATAATTTCCGAATGATATTACCGGAATGTAACGACTAGACTTTTTCATTTATTAATTTCATTCATTTCATTCAGGTGAGTCGCATACTATGAACAGACAGGCTTGGTTTTGCACATGTATCCTTGGTGCAATGAGCACTGTGTCTTTCCTCAAATCCATTGGGCAATGTCAGCAATTTGGTGGCTACCTGTATATCAGGGGGCCAGAGATATGACACACCTAGGCCAATTCTATTTCTAGGTACACATGTACATGTAAGGTCGCTTGGTACTGGTAGTCAAAGATACTTATCATTTTGTTTGCAATTTATCACATGTATTCATATTGTGCATGAATGTCTTTTATCGGGGTGGTTTCTGAAGGTTTACAATGTGATTTTAAAGGGTTTTTTCAGTGATGTGGTGTGCATGTGATATGTATCGTCCACACTGCGTGGTGTCAAATCTTATGTGCGATAAATGTGCATGTATTTGGAAGGGAATAATGTCTGTGCACACCATTCAGCCATGACTGATCTACCCCAGCAACAGAAAACCAACAACCAGCAGCTATAGCCCCCTCTCCACACCAGTCAAAGGGGTCTATTCAAGACATACCCGGTATACCTTTCTGCTTTGTGGGTGCATTCACCAATCTGTGAAAAAGCAGTTTGCATGAAAAGGAAGAGCTTTATTTGCAACTGCTGTTCAAAAGAGATCTGTATTCAGCTTTGGAGCATATTCAGCCGAGCAATAACTCTGCATTCCCCAGTCCTGTTGAAAGAACACAGGGCTGAATCTGTTTGAATATATGCCCTTTTTTTTCATTTGAAACCTATAACTGTCAAGTACATGTAGATACTAATGTACCCAGAGTTTCCACGGAATAGAACATTACTTTATTGGGCAACCTCAGACACTTATCTCCAAACCTTGCCACATCAGGGGCAACAAAAAGTGTGCTAAATGATGGACACAAAAGCACTAACACTTTTGCAAAGTGATATTTCAAGGGTTTTCCTAATTGCATATGTATGGATAAATTATACAGCTGTAGGCTCGATCATTGCCCTTCCAATCTCTGACCCATGGAACATCATCTACGTGTGGTATACTGTCCACAATAATATACCAATCTCCCAAACTCATAAATATAGTCAGGAAATTATATTGGTTGCCACCTCAGCCACAAATTCTGGGGGAATCCGCGATGTTGCGGGTAGCTCACTACGTGCGTGCATGCTGTACCTTGTGCGGTTGCTGTTTGGCCCAGACGAGCAGTCTTTCAAACACGCCGTCATTGCATTCAATGATCACATGCTCAGTGATGTCATGCTCCTGGATCTTTGTGGCTGCTATGGCCATGCCAAATCCAATCTCCAGGACCCGGCCACCTTGTAGGCACCCGGAAAAGAAAGATCAGACAAACAAATCACGGAAAAGCTGACTGGGAGAAATGGCAAAGAAAACTTTGACTGGACTTCAACACCGAGACCGCTAGCTTTGTGTACCAGCACTCTTAACATCTGAGCTATCCAGCCCTGAGATGGTAGCATTCCCAAATTGTCCACTAGTCTTTGCCGGGTGGGGGGGGGTAGGGTTGTCTAGAGGATCACAACCCCGCTTTCATTCAGATGCAAACAACCAAAGGAAACAACTGCACTGGGAACTAATTTTGGAAAATGGCAAAGAAAACTTTGGCTGGACCAGGACATGATGAAGCTTTATCCATTTGATGCAATCCTCCGAGTAGAAATGGTGATGAGATCCCTTGAGATATACAGTTAATGGTTAAATGACTGACTTGCACCCCTACCACAACATAGAGTTGACTATTTGTGAAGGCCACCACCTTACGACAGGATATCTTACATGTACATGTATATATAGGTGGTTAGAGTGTTGGTACATTAAGGTCTTGAGTTCAAGTCCCTGTGCAGCGACAATTTCTTTCAACAAAATTAAAGTGACATGAAACGACCAAAATACAAATCCAAAAAATGTAGAAAGCTTAATGGTAAATCCTTGCAGGACCTTCCTGAAAGGCAGAATGCTTTTCTTCTTTTTGAGAAAGGTCCTGCTCGGATCAAAATGTCAGAATTTTTACGATTTTCGAATTTCTGTTTTTTCACAAATCATCCACTTTACAGTACTTTACTATCATGACTGGTGTGCCATGATACCAACCTTTGCTGGCCGCAATGGTGGCAAGCTTGTGCATGTATGGCGTTTCCCATCGCTCCATGACGGGCTTTCCCAGAATCTCCAGGTGGGTGTCAGTATCGTCAAAGTTGGCCCGGGCTCCCTCCCACTGCGGCTTGCAGTCCTCCTCCACCGAGAAGATCTTAGGCTCCTCCGCTGACATGGTGACGCAGCTTCTTGAAACCCTTGGCCTGTGTAACACAGTAGAACCGACATAAGTTCATGGAGACAAAGGACACAATCTTGATTCGATCAAAGGTCCTGCTTGGATTAACATCATACCTCCTCTTAATTGTTGAGATTTGCAATTTAATTTGGTCTTACACAAGGCCATTTTCAAACATAAGTGGACATGAGGGTCAAAATTAAAACTTGCAAGAAATCAGTAGGCTTCAATACTTTGGAAAACTAGATGTCTTAGACTATACATGTATTTTTCCATTTCAATTATTTGAAAAAGATTATTATTTCTTGTAAATACAGTGAAATTAGTGCAAGGGTTTTTAAATGTTCCAAAATGTTGATTTTTGCATTAAAATACACATACTGCATATCATGATGTAACATTTGTATTTGCAGAGTATTCGTTGGCCAAATACAACCTTAGTATTGTATTTAACTCCCGAATAGCATTACATATTCTCAGAATTTTGTTGAATAAATAAGGGCTTTAAAGTTGTCGTGTCACTCACGTTTTAAACATAAAAAGTTTTCTACAGCTGTGTATTTCAAAAATTAAATTACCCCAATACAGGAGCAAATAGAGTTTCCCCATACCTTATTTTATATAGTAACTTTGTCAGAATCAACAGCCAGAATCAACAGTTAAATTTCTGTCGTGTCACTCATGATGTTGTGTCACTCACGATATATTGTACATAAATCAGGACATAGACTAATCCCTGAAACATTATAGTATTGTAGCGGGACTGGGCAATGGACAACACGAAATAAAAAGAACTAAACAGGATTTCAGGAGAATATAGTCACAATTTAATTAGGAACCCCCCAAAAAACGATCCCTAAGAGCAGGAACGGAAAGCAACCGGTGAAGGTTAAAAGTAATAGAGGCAACTTACATAAACTCCCAGGCCCACTCAAGGTTTCTTCAGGGCTTCAAGCCAAAACCACGCCCTCCACCTCCAGTCGACCCAACTGCTGGACTCCTCCTCAAATTTCAGGCGTCCTTGGTTTTATGTTGGGGCAAGAGCGTCTGCTCATGTAGGGATTATGTAAAGTGGGGATTAGGTGAGGTTACTATACCCCTCGTCCCACAATGTCTCCTCCCACTCCTCAACCCTCTGTGGCCTGAGCCATGCCCACAAGAGTGAAGTCCTCTGGACTCCTCCAAAGTAGTTATATAGGGGTATGGGAATGAAAATTCACTACAGTATGATTATACTAAATCAAAACAATGGACATAGTCAAATGTCATTCCTGGCAACAAGTAGGCGTACTGTAGCCTTCCCTATTTGTTTTCCAACTTGGCCATTGCTAATGGAATAGTCTGGTGACGATGAGTTCATCTGCAGGTTAAGACATGTTTGGGTTTGCAATTTGCCTCATATCGTTTACATGTATAGTGTATTTCAAATCTGCAGTTCTGATTACTAGTAATATTACTGAAGTTCTGTGAGAATGAAATTGGTGGAAATTGGGGACATCATGTAACAGAGTTGTCAAGTCCATTTAGTTTTGACACATAAAAGGCAGTTTCAAGTTACCCATTGGTAGAGTGAGACAATGGGTAGTGGTTACGTTCTGACACCGTTTTAAATTTAAAACTGATCCAGTTTAACTCATTGCTAAAACACAAATTTAAAACTGCTCAAGAGAGGAGGGTTTAGCATTAAACCGATACGTAGGTTTACATGCTCTGCTAAAATGCTGTTTGGACAATCGCCTTTCAACATCTGGTTTCAGGCAGCGATGTTGACCCGGGAGGCTGCACTGTGCTTGCGTAACAGGTAATAATGTGTGTATGTAGTGCACACTTTATGCATCTAAAGGCGGAAACTTGTCCACACTGTATGTGGGGCAGAGTGCGTGACCTTGTAAAACATAAAATAAAACCGAATCGGTTTTAACTGCTTGCTGTAGGACCTGTATGTACGTGTACGAACAGAGTTTTAAATTTATGACTTGCCCCCTGTGGTTAGAAGGCATTTTAACACAATTGGTTTTAAAATAACACGCTGTCTGAACGTACATGTACATGTACATGTACATGTACATTTGTACTGTAGCCAATGATGCAGTATGGTATAGGGAATGTGTGATGATGGGCAAATGTGACAGTGAACCAGAACAAACCATCAGGGTGACCTACATGTAATGCACACCATCTTTGAAGAGGACAGTTGTTGAATAATTCTGTTTGTTTTTTGTTGATATTATTTCACTCTTGCACATACATGTAAGACCCAAAATACTTGGATTGTGGAGATAAATGTTGTATTTTTGCACTTGTAGTGTCACTCACGTTTTGGACGTTGTGTGTCACTCACGGCACGTAGGGGGAAACCATTTGCCACAGAGAGGGAGTTTTTGATTGTGACTAAATGTTAGATAGGTACACCTTTCATATACATACATGTACTATGTATAATGTACTAGTACCCGGTACTCATGGTTCTCTTGGAGATCTACTTTGGCACGAATCCCACCATAACCGATAATGCTTAGAAACCCATGTCCAAAATTTGTCGTGTCACTCACGCACCTTTTTTTAATCATAATTTAATTAACAAGTTGTAGAATTCAAATCCAACTGTTAATGGCAAATGCCAGTCCTACATTATACCTACAGTAGTATGGTAGTTATGATCCATTCATAACCTCCATGTGGGAAAATATGTGCCCTTCTGACTCTCCGATTGTCGTGTCACTCACGTTTGAAAATGACCACAAGTCTTTGCAATTTTATGGCAAAGTCAGTAAGCAAAATTTTTGAAGCAGACAAAAAGCAGTTAATAACTTTACTTTTGTAAATAGATTATTTTATTTTGGTAAAGTTGGCGAATTTAATGCAAGCTTTTGATTTACATGTACCATAGGGTCATTCTTTGAAAAGTGAACGAATTTTGAGAAAAAAAAATCTGTCATATTTTTAGTCGCATAGAACTTATAACTTAACCAAAGACTAGACCATAGTCCACAGTTACAGTACATGAAATGTAATTTTTTTCTTTTTTAAGTTTATTCTTGTTTATGACTACTTTAAAGCGCACATATTTTTAATATCCCGTTTGAATTGTTAAAATGTTTGCAAGTTCTAAAAGAGTGCTGTACATGTACATGTACACAGTAATTGATTGTACTGAACTCTCTGTGAAACAAGATTTAGGCCTAGATTATCTAGGGGTAAACTGGGGTAATAACGCCCACTTGAATTACCTTAGATTCTCTGCTAATAAAAAATTAAAAGATGTATCATTTTAAGTGGAGTATATTTTTGACAAGTACCATGCAGATAAGAGTTCATAAAAAAGAAAATTAATGTCATTAACATTTGTTACAGGTACATACAGGTGCTTTGGGGAAAACAATTAAAAAATAGCATCATTTAAAGGTTCAGCTCTTATAATGTATAACTTAAAATTGTTTGCACAGAGAAATGTTTGTATTTTTTCATTTCTCTTCAACTCAGTACAGTATTTAGTGGGCCTGACGTTTCGATCCTAGCAGGACCTTTCTCAAAGGCCCTGCTAGCCTAAGATCGAAACGTCAGGCCCACTAAATTTTAAGATTTACATTTTGGTAATTTTAGTCAGTAAGCAGTTTGCAACATTTTGTATATCACCTTCAGTGATATGTATTTAGAAAGGTTAATTACATATTTATAACTGATTACAATTTTGGAATAAGTTCTGGTATTTTCTCAATAAAGTATTTTTAAATAGTCGTTTTTACCCCGAGCAAAATAAAGGTTCTCGGGATACAAACGCCCGCCAAACTTCCTTTCAAAAGGGGGTGAAATTTCCCCCTTCGTAAAATAATGACCATGATATTATAATTATATTTGCATGCAATAGAGGAGACATGTATTGCATAAAACCACACATTTGTTTCCTTTTGTCTCTAGTGGTATGGAGATATTTACCAAAAACCTACAAATTTGGCTCTTTTACCCCATTTGACCCTACCATGGTGTTTATACCAGACCAAGGCCTAATGGCCAACAAGTACTGATAGTACATTCACACACTGGATCTCCAGACTCATCATGCTAGACTTTGTAGCAAAACCCTAATGAAACGGAATGTCATGCACTGAACATGTATACTACATGTAGTTCACTATACATGTACTGTACATCTTGATGCCATGGTAGTGGTAACAATAGCATACGGTAATTACATGTATTTTGATGAACAAATGAAAAATATTAACATAATGCATAATGCATGTCGACAACAGCCCTATAACGCACTGCCTGCACAATCAAGCTCTTCAAGTGAAGAACTGGAATTGATGTTCGTAGGCCTAGGTTTATTTAATGAGACTGTAAAGTATTATGAATATAGGGGTGGGTATGGGTGCGCATAAACTGTAACATGTTAGTTGTGTGATTAACTTATACAATTCCGATGTGCTTGACGTTTTGGCTACTGCGTCAGAAGATACAGAGGATGCAGCAATTTGAGATGAAATAGGAGTAGTTTCCAAAAATCTATCAGCTACAACTGCCAGTTGGTCTATAGGTGGCACAGTGTTGCTTGTAGCTACACATGTACTGTAATATGAGCTGTACATTAGTCAGCAAGCGCTGTAAAAACAACTGTTTAAGGATACTTTCATCTAAGGAGTGATCACCGAACAATTGTCTCATGCGGCGCAGGAGTTGGTTAACGGTCACCTACATGTAATTCTTCGGCAATTAAAAGCTGGTGTAAACGACGCTGCTCTGACGCAGAGGTGCGCTTAATTAACTCCGCTTTAAGTGCGTCGTATGGCTTATCTTCAGGAGTTTGCAACAACAGGTCGCGAACTTCTAAGGCAAATTCAGGTTGCAAAGCGGCAACGACAAAAGCAAACTTTGTCGATTGTTGAGTTACATGTATACCTCTTGTCATAAACTGGGCTTCTACTTGAGCAAACCAAATTCGCGCATCATTGGGCCAAAATGGTGGCAATTTCAGGCCTACCGCAAATTGATGGCTAACTACGTGGGACGCGGAATTTTTTTTTTCTTCCCCTGTAGTGTACTCATGTTTCTGGAGGGAAAAAAAATACAAATAGGTTAATGCTCACAGTAAAATCATTATGTCACTAGTTATCCAATTCTGCACGCAAGGCTTGTGTATCTAGCTGGAAAGAATGGCAGAGTTCTGTAAACCACTTTCTTTTCAGGATTGAGGTTGCGTGCAGCCAGTCGTACAATTGAGCGAAGTCGTTACACAACGACGTACATGTATTGTGGCGGCAGGACCTGTTTTTGCATTTGCTTGGTTTGCGCACAGAGGTACTAGGTATGCCAAGAAAGCATGCGTGGTCTTACTCCAAGGTGAATTGTTTTGTTGAATGCTCTAATACGCTTATTGATATCGTCAAGCACACTATCCAGTTGCTTTTGATTGTAACGCAATTCTTCTTCCGACAGAATTGGCGAAGATAGTTGTCTACTGGCCTGGAATTTTGCGAAAGAATCTGGGGGTACAGTAACCACTGACAAAATGGTGGCTGGTCGGCTTGCCAAAATACATATATGTACGCTCCTGGAAATGGTTCAATGCCACAACAAATCTGTCTGCCGACCAGTCCGATTTTTTCAAGACTATCGCATGAGAGTGTGTCGCCTTCACAAATGTAGTCAAATTGTTTATGCCTGCAGCCAACTTGATTATAAAAAAATAAGATTCGGCATACATGTAGGAGCTTAATTTGTTTAAAGTAGGTAAAATCAATTAGTCTATTTTGGCACCACGTAAAATCATACAATCAATTTCAAGTGTGCAAGAATGGGGTCGTAAATACTTATCAAAAGAATATGCCCTAGAATCTGCAACAGGGCAATATATATATTTTCATAACTAATTATACTGTATCATCTCAATCAATTAATTTCAAGTCACCGTTATGTTAGAACATGTTTACCAGGCCTAGGTCTATACCACTGCAAAGAATGAAAACATTTCAATAAATTTTTCATATGCAATGGTCACTTTCAATGTTGGTTAGTAACGTTACAAAAAAAGGACATGGAAAAGTATTTCATGTGTTCAGACCAAAAGTTTCCTAAAACGTAAGGTACATGTACCTCAAAGATATTACTGTTTTCATTTTACTTCTAGTTTAATGACAGATATTTGAGCCAATAGTTAGAACAGCTTGACTCTTTATTTTCAAGTAGGATAAAAAAATCATGGTTAGTCACGTTACGGTTAGTAACG
Organism: Luidia sarsii; assembly: GCA_949987565.1. Taxonomy (NCBI): domain Eukaryota; kingdom Metazoa; phylum Echinodermata; class Asteroidea; order Paxillosida; family Luidiidae; genus Luidia; species Luidia sarsii. The sequence continues at coordinate 10,640,069 of OX465106.1, read as the reverse complement.
TAACTAACGTTACAATTTGTCCATTGAAAAGTATGAGTTATATAAAGCAATCATTGCCCCTCCTCCTCCCTCAATATCATAGAATACACTTAGAATGTGTATGTGCATGAACAAAACTGTTCATACATGCCTTTTCTGAAGACTTCACTTACCATGCTAACATATGAGGCAACATCTAAAAATGTTTGTAAAATTCAATGCATTCAGTATACTGGACTGTTTGGATTGGATTACAATGTACATGTACGGCTGAATGTCAACATAGTAAATAGAAAAGTATCAAGAAAATACAAAGGATTCAAACAGAATTCTTGATGGCATTAACCATGGAATTGATAAATAAAAAAAAAAAACTATATCTGACTTGCATATTAATCCAGTAACTCAATCAAATCAATCAAAAGTAACTTGAATGAGACATGTTATAAGAAGCACTTGGGTCTTTGCTTAATTCTGGTGCACCTTTTAATTCCAAACAATATCTTTCTTTTCTTTTTCACTGCTGTATTAATCCAAGAGACAAGAAAGGAAATAATTTTCCTCTTTTGGAGGGAACTGGGAACTACTGTTGCGGATATTAATAATTTTAATAAAAACCTACACAAAAATCCAAGTGCAATTCTTTTGCATTCTTTTGATGGAAATTTCTTTATTCCAAGTGATGAAATAAGGAAAAAGCAATAATGAAACTCAGTTCCATTCTCATGCTTTGATCCTTAAAGAGTTCATATTTGAACAGAAAATTTGAAATGTCCACGGTTATTGCCAACTTCTGGAGCACCCAGTTTAGAAATACATACATGTATGTAGCTTTTTTCGTGCAATAAAAATGGCATCTTTTCTTGTTGGCCATTTCCAGTATTTTCCCACTCCCTCCATTACTAGCACCTGGTGAACTATTTGTTCACATTATTATGATATACAATGTACTGTACATGTACATGTATACAGTACAATACATGTATGGATATTAATGATTTGGTGGGGATGTTGTCATTCCTGATACCATCCCGGTGTTATTAGCAACAACTTCATTGGGAAATTGCTTGACTCCATATCGCACTATGAACCCACTCCCACTGCAATAGTATGAATACACTCATTACTGCGGCCCTGGGTTGACACATCATACAACATTGTACATGAACTTTTCAGCCCAGTCCGGATTGTCTTTTGTCAAGATGTGAGACACCACTTCAACATTCAACATTCAACACTTTCAGGAAATGCAAACTCTTCAAATCCAGCCTTTCACTCCTCGTAGAAATCTCCATTGAGTGAACCTAAGTGACACACATTCCACACATGTACATGTACATGTACATGTATGATGTTTGCTGCAGAGACAAAGCTGCCTGCATTTTTGACAATGTTTTTGGTGGCTACAATTTACTTTCTGCATGACAACTAATGCGTTTGGCTGAGCCCCCAATACACCAATCCAGTAGGCCACGCCCCTTGACAAATTGACAAATCACAACGTGTACGCAATTTAAGGTCCGATAAATTGCCGCCATCTTGTCCAACATAACGTTTTAAACTGTGTATTCAACTATTCATTACTACACACTTTTTGTTGTGTTTACATGTACTTTTGTTTTGAATGTGCACACATGTACCAGGCAATTCCTTTGCAAACCCAATTTGTACATGTGTATCTTTAACCATGGTAAAATGGTGTTTATATTTTCATTGTAATTCTGACTCTCGATAAACTGGCAATCTGAGAGAAAATGTACATTTTTGGCTTTTTCCAAAACCATAAGTCCAATGGAGAGAAGTGCATGCTTTCATCAGTGGTTGCAGGCGTGCAGTGGATGCGCACGGCATGTGGGCGATTGTGGTGTGCACTGTGTGCAGTTGCTCGGCCGCTGCTATGGTGGGCGCGGCCTACTGGATTGGTGTATTCCATCAACTGGGCCTTTCCCATGAGAGCTCATAAAGCAGTTCCATTTGATGAGAAATAGATCCCTCATTGTTTTATACTGTCCTCTTTGGTCTTAATTTATGCACTGTTTTCATTCACTTCTTACAAGGGCCTGCTTATGAACTGCTTTCACTATTTTTTCATGGTTAGTAACGTTACACTACTTGAAAGCTGGTTAGTAACGTTACAAATTTTGACAACTAATATTTTAAACATCCTAGAATTCTTGTTAAATTTGTTCCTAAATTCTAATGTAGTATTGCATGGAAAAGGAAAAATTTAAATAAGATGATTCATGGCCATTGTTTTTTCTCTGTAGAAAAACAAATTGATGTTTTGGTTAGTAACGTTACATGGCTAACTAAGGGATTGAAACTTCATACCCTGCTGGCTTATTGATTTATAATCCTAAATTTTGTTTCTTATATCTTTGAGAGCATACTGCTAACTAAATAAATTTGATAAGTTAGAGGGAATAATAACTTTTTCATGCATATAATGCCCTAAATCAAAATTGTCCTTACTTGAATGAAAATTATAAAGGAAAACATCATCGATATGAATTTGTGGTTTCATCCACTTATAGCCAAGATACAGCAAGGCAAATGATTTTTTCAGACACCTTGCAGTGTATTTAATCATAAACAACCAAAAAATTAATGAAAAATACAATTTGAAAATTTGGGCTCATGTCCACTTAATCATGAAATTGCCCATCAAGTAACTGTCTTACAGCAGGTTGCGAGTTCATATCATGTCAGGGTCACCAATTTGTGGTTGTCTTTTCCACAATTAAACTAAAAGAACTTATCGATGGGCCACTTGCTGAGTGTAAACTAAATAATATTGAAGACAAGCAGCCCTGCCGTGGTACACACACAATGTAAGTGTCTAAGTAGCTGTACTGTATGCTACTGCCAATAAATAAACTCACTGCGACAATGTTCCGTGCTGTCGAAGACTTGGGCTATTATTTGTGAGCAGCTCCAATTGTGCAGTCAGTGGTCGAGGTGCATACAGTATGTGTGTGTGAGCTCAGGCGAATGGCCCTTTTTTTATATACATAGACCTGCTCGGCCTCTTACGTAATCTCACGCCCAGAAAGGAATGGACCACAAAAGGAGAAAGGAATCCTGGCTGAATTCCTGTTGCCATCAAGTACCATAAGAATTATCTTAAAAATGTCCTATTTGATGAATAAAAAGCAAATTACTATGTCACACAGGTGACAGAGTGGTCATGTTTGTGGCATATTATGGTCATGTCTGTGCCGAATGCAATCTATAAACAAATGCACATAACAACAGCTAAACAAATTAAAATATTTTGGTTTAATACCCTCACTATAAAAAGGGGGGGGGGAGCCTCTAAATCCACAGAAAGATGACACTGTCTGGCACAACCACTTGCCAAAAAAGTTGGACAAGTTTGCAGTATTGAGTTCCCCAAAATCGTGATTTTGTGACGTGTACAGTGTGCATGTATTTGTCAACCGACAGTCAGTATGACAGCAGGCACTATACGTGCACTTCACTATTCCTACATACAGTACGTGATACCATGGTGAGACACATTCGCACCACAACATCAGGAATTTTGGGAAAACTGTAAACTTGTCCATTTTTTTCAGCAATGGGTTGTGGCAGACCATGGATGTTGTCTACATTACAATTGCATGGTGGTTTAATTTGGGTTTAGGTTTTTTTCCCAGACTTTTATAGCGAGGGTATTAAACCAAATTCTTGACCACCCCCCAAAAAAACCCTAGATGTACCAACATGTTCCTCTATGGATGTACAAGCCAGGGCAGGAAATTCACGACGGCAACGACGGCAATTGCCGTCGTGCCCTCACCAATTGCCGCGGTGCCCTAAAATTTGGAGGATTTTCACGGCAACAAATTGCCGTGCCCTTTTAGCACTTTGCCGTCGTGCCCTTTTGGCCGATGGATAGTTGGGCAGATCGGACTGCCGGCCGCCGCACGGCCGTAAGCACAGCACGCATGAAATATAATTCAGCACACACGGAAGCTTCACTGTTAACATGTACCGTGCGCACTGTCAGCTAAACATTGCGCATTCTGTGCACAACTGTACGTACTGTGTATGGGTGTACATGTACATGTACACGTACACATACTGTACACGATCAATGTACATGTACTGTACATGTACATGTCCAGTGCGTTCGATCGGGACAGTTTCATGTCAACGAACTTTTAGTCTGCGGGTACCAGTGAATCTTGGACATCGCTGGCTGTACCAAACAACGGGTACCAACGGTAGTTGGGAGCGATTTGCGTTGCACGATAGATAGATTGCGCAGCATGCAGCACGTGGTTGGGTAACTCGGGTTGCGTGCGAAAGTAGAATCATAGAGCTGTCAAATGTTTGCGTGTTCGCGGGTGCCTTTTCAAAGTCGTAACCATGCCCCGAAAGGAGAAAGCTTAACAGCAAAATGAGCTACTACTTCACGATACAGCACAAAAATGTCGCAAACTTTATTCCTTTTTTCAGGTAGGCCTACGAACGTGAATGTTTTTCAAGTTATTCTCAATTTTTTGGACGAGAACTGATGAGAAGGTTTTGGCACACCGAGCCCACATCACGATATCTCAACAGCATGGACTATTCTATTAGGAATGAGAGGGGTGCGACTTTATACAATAATAAGCTCCGATAATATTCTCGTTTAGGTTGGACCTAGCTGCTTAAAAATCCATCTTTACAAAACATGTAGGCTATTTAGAATCCTTTTTATTTTGATTCTTTTGTGAGGATCTATTGTCAGATATTTTTGTCGTCCCGCTTACTATAGCAGTAGCACCCCGGCCATACCTGAATGGTACAGTTCATGTTCCGTGAGAATGCGTGTTGGTGGCTGACTGAAACCTATTTTAGACGTCATTTTTATGTTGGAAAATAATCTTTTTCAGGCATTGTGGTCCCACAGAAACGATGATATATTAGTAGGAGACCTAAAACAACGATTCGGTGCCTTCAGCGCCTATTTTCAAAGTTTGTTTAAGGTGCTTACGTCGTGTTTGCATCGGTACTAATAAAAAGTAGTTAAATTGCCTTGATGCCCTCGATTTTTTTTGCGATTGCCTTGATGCCCTTCAAAAAATGCAGAAATTGCCGTGATGCCCTTAATTTGCCGAAATTTCAAGGCAAAAATTGCCGTGCCCTTTTTAACCCGGAGTTCCTGCCCTGACAAGCAATGAATTTAATAACAAAACATTTACTAAATTTTACTTGTCCCAATGCCACAGTATTTAAGAAGTACAATGTGCATGTACATGTACAATATACTTGTACTACATGTGTATGTACAGTAGTTTGCTGTATGAATCTACTGAACATCTTCCCTACTCCCCCTTGTACCCATTGCCAACCTGTTTTGAAGTACCCCCCCCCCCTACACATATATAGAACTTCATTTATTTTATACTTAACTTTACCGTTAGTGTCAATCTAGAGCTGTGTCCACTCTGTGTGATCCAAACTGCTGTAACCAACTTGCAACAATTACAATTGGTTATTTGCAGTTGATCTCTTGAGATAATTTTTGTAGGCCTACAGTAATACCGTATGTACACGTACATGTGTACGTGTACATAATATGTAGGCCTGCAATATATGCAAACATATCTACTGTATGAACATGTGGCAGTTAATGGTTGAATGCTTCTGGCTGGCAGAGTACCTGTAGTTGACTATTTTGAGAATAGTCAATTGAAAGGTGAATGGGAGAGGTGGATTTGATCACAATGCAGGGCATGCTTTTTCAGGCTAAACACTCAGGTCGGTTTAATTCCAGCACAATAATAATTGACTGAAACAGATCAATGCGCTGTGCAAGACACTGTTATGAGGACCCAAAAAATTCATATTTTGTGTATCAGTTTATGCCCAAGAAGCATTCCTGTGTATTTCAGTGGTTTTCTTTTTTTAGATTTTAATTTCAGGTTTTTTTTCATTTGAAACCTTTTCCATGTTCCTTTATAAAAGTGTAAATTTACATGTATCCTCCAGTAACCGGTTTTCGACGATATACATGTAAGGACTTATGAACAATGTGGACAAAAGTATCACACTAAAAGAGCTCTCAGTCACTTTCTCCACACCACAGACTATTAGTATTAGAATAATCATAGAGAAGGTTGATCAAGTCTGTCACTTCCGTAAGATTACCCGGTTTTGTTGACGTCCGCGGCGCACCGCGCAGTAAGCACCGTGACCTATTTTCGTCGGTGGTGTTTAGTAAGGTGTCCCAGTGCAGCCAAACGCAAAATAAATTCTTAAAATAACTCAAAATGCTGTGTGGCACTGTACAATTCTTCCCTGTATGTTTTTTTGTGTTCATAAGCGAGACGCCCTATAGGAGCCTCCATAGTTTTTCCCCAGAACGGACTGCCTGAAGTTGCGTGATATATTTTTTTTCTACGGATGTTGGGGTTTATTATGGTAAACTCAGATTTTTTTTAGGACCAACAATAAAGAAAACTGGAGCTTCGAAGCAACTGCCAATTTTGTACATAGGAAAATAGACCCCAAGAGAGCAACTTTTTTAATCACACGAGTTTGGCCTACTGGAAAAGCCTCAACTTTCCATATTTTCGGTGACGGACAAAGAGCAGGAAACCAACTGTAACTTGTAAAATACGAAGTCTGAGATCGTTATACCATGGAGTTGTTTTCATCGTGCGATGTGAGTTAGAAGGCCAAGCGTCGAAAACGTGTACCGTCGAAAACGGGGGTTCCCACGATACATGTACTGTATGTCTATCTGCCTGTTGAGAATACTTTTTTCCAAAAGTTGTACAAAGAAGTGGGGTTTTGTTAAAAGCAACTACCCGGTACTACTAAAGTACTACTACTAGTACTAGTACTACTACTAGTAGTAATACTAAGTATGAGTATATACTGTTCTAGTGGCACAAATCATGGAGGTAGAATTAGACCTCCATGCACAAATTAACAGTTGTTCATATACGTCATAATGTTGAATTATTCATGACCTACCCAGCTGGAGCCCAGATAGAGCTTCCCCTAGGCCTACCCGTATCCTCCAATAACCGGTTTTCGACGATATAAGGACTTTTCTTCAAACTGAATAATGTGGACGAAAGTATCACCCTAAAAGAGGTCTCAGTCACTTTCTCCACACCACAGACTATTAGAATAATCATAGAGAAGGCTGATCAAACCTGTCACTTCCGTAAGATTACCCGGTTTTGTTGACGTCCGCGGCGCACCGCGCAGTAAGCATCGTCTCCTATTTTCGTCGGTGGTGTTTAGTAAGGTGTCCCAGTGCAGCCAAACGCAAAATAAATTCTTAAAATAACTCAAAATGCTGTGGCACTGTAAAATTCTTCCCTGTATGTTTTTTTTGTGTTCATCTTTGTTTTTGTTTTTCCACACTCCTTTTAACACTTTTCTCAAATCATTCATAATTTATGCTTAAAACGTATTGGTCTGGTTGATGTCTTCTTTTGTGACGTTTAAAAAAAACTCCACGATCCTCTTTCTCGTTGCTTCTTCAGTTATGACCTTTCCCAATGTCACTCCAGAGACACATTTCCTCCTTCTTGGTACTTTCTCTAGCTGCCCTTTAATTTTTTTTTAATTTTTTTTTAAAGCCTATTGGGCCATGTTACTTTTTGTCTTTAAATAATAATAAAAAAATATATAAAAAAATATATAAGCGAGACGCCCTATAGGAGCCTCCATAGTTTTTACCCAGAACGGACTGCCTCAAGTTGCGTGATATATTTTTTTCTACGGATGTTGGGGTTTGTTAAGGTACACTCAGATTTTTTTTAGGACCAACAATAAAGAAAACTGGAGCTTCGAAGCAACTGCCAATTTTGTACCTAGGAAAATAGACCCTAAACGAGCAACTTTTTGAATAACACGAGTTTGGCCTACTGGAAAAGCCTTAAATTTCCACATTTTCGGTGACGGACAAGAGCAGGAAACCAACTGTAAGATACGAAGTCTGAGATCGTTATACGGAGTTGTTTTCAAAGTGCGATGTGAGTTAGAAGGCTAAGCGTCGAAAACGTGTAGCGTCGAAAACGGGGGTTCCCACGATACATCTAGTATTATAGTTAGTACTAGTATTAGTATTACTGCTAGTATTACAGCATTACTTTTCATTCAACTGTAAACTGCAAATGTTCATAAACTGCTGTGGACAAAATGTAAGCAGTTTGCAACCATTTTTGTATATCAAATGGACGTGCATCAAACCATGGAGGAATGAGAACTCCATGATCAAACCATGGAGGAATTCCTCCATGATCAAACCATGGAGGAATTCCTCCATGATCAAACTATCAAACCAATTACACATAGCTCAAGCTGTGAAAAATAAACAATACTAAGTTGTTGCTTTAAATTAAAGTTCACTTGGAATATTCAATGTCGATGGAGTTTTTTAACATTAATATAAGTAGGCCAACATGAATGCACTGCAAACTGGGGCTAAAATGCTCGTGACAAAGTCTGCCAGAAGCTTAGTTAGCAGACTCAAATTTCGACAAGTCGCGCTACTCGATCCTAACCCTATAGTCCCTACCTTGTCCTAGTTCAGTCAGGTTGCGGTAACTACATGATGTAACCCTCATCCTCCCGATCGAGGGTCGGAGACCTGATGAGGGAGGACGACTGGTTACGGTTACCGCTAATACTACGTCCATGCTCTGCGCTCGTACGGTAAAAGCCTGACCTACACTCAGGATGCTTGCCACATCGGACCCTCTCAATATTTCCCGACCCTCAATTTTATCCTGGCGAAATATGTTTTAAAGTCAAGGGTTTCAACTCACCCTCGAGACTCGAGAGAGTACTGACTATAACTGAGCTTTCACTTCACTCTTGTCTGGTTGTAAACTGTGGACGATACAGGCTCATCAAGTGACTTTGTTCAGTGTAGTGTACAGTGTACACTATTATACTACAGTACTGACTGTACAAACCGTACTACTACTGTTGTGTATAATAATTATTATATATTAATTTTGTTATACATGTACATGTATGTACATTGTATGTACAGTACATGTACATTGTATGTACATGTACATTGTACAGTACATGTAGTGCTATACATGTATGTATGTATGTACATGAACATGTACATGTACACTGTACGTTTGGGTGTACAGTACATGTTCATGTACATGTACATGTACATTGTATGTATGTAATGTACATGTACATGAAATGTACAGTACATGTACATGTACATGTACTTTACATGTACTCATTATAATATTACACTGTCGATGTCCTCATCAGCACGGATCCGTGGTCCTTCTGAGTAGGTCGACTCGTGATCGAAGCGCTGGTCCAATGGAATCGCGCAGAATAGCGCATGCGCGATGATAATTATGGGCTCAGGCCTCGTCTCCGTCTGACAAAACCTGAAAATCCAGGTTGCGGTTTGTTTCCGAATTTGAAAATTTGTTGGCTACAGTAGGCCTACAGAGCATTACCCTCAGTATCTGGGGCTAAAATGCTCGTGTCATTACAACGGGTAAGAGAAATAATTATGACCAACCATGCTCCGGCTTTGACTTTCCCTCTTTCATGCCATGATACTCGGAGGCATGTCAAGCAAGTACCTCGCTTTTGCAGCTGCATTTGAAAAAAAAAATCAAAAGCTTCAACTTTAACAAAGAACGTGACCAGTATTTTCAGCTTTTGGACTGGCGAAGCCGGTGCCGAAGCCTAAGCCTGGTTTTAGAAAAGGGCCTTAGGCCTAGTTCAAGGGCCGGGGGATATGAAACAAAACTTCGATTGCATTTTTTGTTCTTGAATAAAAAAAGTTGATGTTCGTAATAATACTAGGCCTATGTGTGTGGATGCGTTACTTTATTTACTGGAATACATGTAAATCAGGGAAAATGATTTGCGAACACGACTCCGAATCCGCCCCACGAAGAAAAGCTTCATTTTAACATAAAACCTTTTCGGGGTACGACGTAAATCAAGGCAGAGCAAGACTTGCCTGGCTGCCGGGCCGCGGGTCCACCGGCATTCACGCGCGCGTCACGGTGAGTTTCGACCTTTACGTTATTGGTGAGAAATATCTCCATTTTTGGCGATGCCGACAAGGTGTGTGGCTGCTGGATGTAGCAAAACTTGCAAGAATGGAGTATAGGCCTAAGTGGTCTGGGCCCAATGAGTTTTCGGCCCTCTAAATTCTGTAGCGACCACTTCGAGCCGTCGTGCTGTGATGCTGGTTTGTACAGAAATGTTGTTATGCCACATAAATAATGCAGCGCGGCCATACCGCGTGTGAATCTGCCTCGTACATACACGTCATGCATCGTGTGCGGGACCCGACTATCGAGAGGCTTTTTTCTGGATTTCTCTGCCTTTATTTACGTCATGAACAGTGCCTTCATTAATTCAGTGGAGTTGCCGCGAAATTCAAAAGGAGGGATCGATTTTGGAAGGCAAATGGCCACACTTACGTACACCATAACCAGTAAATCTTTAGAATTACATTACACACCAATAAATCATTGATAGGGCTTATTTAAAATAAAATACGATGTGAACATTTTATACACTGTTTCTTTAATTCGTAAACGGCCATAGAGTTACATCAATAAGCCAGAGTAGAGGGCGTACTCCGGGAAATAATGCTGAGCTGTAGCGTTGGGCGCCATAAATACCATGACGGCCAACCGTGACCACTGTACGAGAACGCAACAGAGAACTCACGAAAAAGGAGCATTTTTCGAGAAAATGCAAGTCTCGTGCACCGCATTTGTTTGGTTGTACTTACCGTGGCTACAAAGGAAGCTTCATAGCCCTCTTTAGTAACGATTTGAAGGAAAGTCGGTAAATTAATGGGGCATATTTTTGAAGTCAAAGCAATTATTATTAGCTTTGTTTTAAATCGTGCAATTCTCTTACATAATTTTCTATATATATAGAAACGGTAAAAAATAATTTCAGGCACTGGATTTTAATCATTTATATAGCTCCGCTATGGAGATAGTTAGCCCGGCCTACGCCATCATTCACGAGCTATACATGTGTACAGTAATAATATAATGTCGTGAAAGCCATTTGCTTGTAGACCCAAGGCATATATTATACTTGTGGAACTAAATAATATTCGGCGATTCTTGAAAAAAAAATATGGGGTGTATAGGGCTCTGGGTAGCGGGTGCGTAAAATATTGGTTGCTAAATCATTATTTCTAAATCGGCGACCAACGCCTTGGTCAAGGCTAGCCATGAGTATTACTAGCGGATCAATGGGGCTGCATGCATTTCGCAACGATGTTGCGCAAAGCACCATGTGCCTATACTAGTATACTAGCTATAGGCTTATCCTAGTCCGGATTTGATTTATAAATCGGCTACCAACACGCTTGGTCAAGGCACTCAAGGCTAGCTATAAATGAGCTGAAAAATCACACCCAAAATCTATAGCGAGTATTATTATAATCCATGCATGTCGTTTGAAAATTCGCAACTTTTGTGCACGCCTCAGAATTTGTACAGTAAAAAAAGATGCTCCTTAACATTATAAAGATTGCGAAGGCGACGATACTGTCGTCTATTCTAATAACCACCACATTCCGATCAAACCATAACAAACACATACAAATACATTGTAATCTGGAACGGCTTGCCAGGCAGCAATAGTAATGCTCCTTAATATTATAAAGGATTGCGAAGGCGACGATACTGTCTTCATACCCCCCTTCTCGGTCCAAAAGCGCCACCACAGATTGTTCATTTGAATAGCCTTTTGTTGTATTTAAAAGAGAGAGAGAGAGAGAGAAAGAATGGAATCGGAGCTGTGTATAGATTCGCGTAACTAGAATGGCCTCGCACGTATAGCGAATCCGCAGTCCTCGTCCATTCTCTATGACCGGCTATCTTTCCTGGGGGCGCCATTCAGAAGCATTATTTTACTGACCATCTCCAATTGGAGCAACCCCCATTTTCTTTCAGATGCAAACGTAAATGCTTCTGAATGGAACCTCCACCCCAGCAAAGTAGCAGACTTTTTGGCAACGCCAGCAAAGCATGCAGGAATAGTTTAGTGCTATAATTCACTCAGTACGTCACCCACGAGGTCGGGCTATAGCTCAAGTCAAAGTCCAATATTCTTGAGAAAAATAATAAATTCTCTTGGCATGGATAGGCCTATAAAACAAGAAAAGGTATCTCCTCAAAAGGTTGATTGCACAGGTTGGAAGGAGTCACGTTCGGTAAGCGCATGTATATATATATATATATATATATAGGGATACTTAGGTTATAATTACATGTGCATGTATTGACACAATACTTTGACAGTGGTATGGATTACAATAATTATAAGCATGGAACCTTCGCGGGTCAGATAAGAATATTATTCTGTGATGATTCTTAGATTGACCATTAAGGAAGGAAGCAGATGGACACGTTAGGAAATATACGTTCAAGAAATGACAATTTTGGGTATCAAAACCTGACAGTGTCGCACCATCCCCCCCCCCCGAGTTATTACAGTAATTCGTTCGCACGAATCTTTAATTCATTCTCACGAATTAATAACTCGAAAACATTGCGACACTGTCCCAGATTCCCGGGCTTCACAAGGTTGCGGTTATAACGACAGAAACACGGAATTGCTAACCATTCCTCCATGCGCTAACTAAACTTTCTGGAGGACCTCGTTTACCTCTGGCAAGAAAAGCAGGAACCCGACTTGTAAAAAGACTACGATCCTCCGCTGGTACGCGTCATTTAGCTGGTTCCATTCGCATGTATCCGCGATACAATAAGCATGCACGAGAGTTGCAAACAAAGCACGCGTGAATTAACATCACATTGCCTGACGAACGCGTCCGCGTGTATTCAGTCATCTACTCAGTGCCAGTGGCGTCCCAAAGTTGCACCTAAGAAAACCCTACTGAAAACCCACCAAATCAAGACCAAAGTCAAAATGACAACACTGAAGCATGATCCCAAGGTAAGCATTAATTTGTCTAGCAATGGTCTAGTCAAAGCCCAGATTTCAGGCAGCTTCGTGAATCAAATGTCATTTTTTTGATCTAACGAACGAACGAACGAACGAACGACGCCTGACGAGTGACGACTGCCGATTCTTTTTTAATTTGTTTTTATTTATTTCAAGCCCAAAGTCATAGATATTATTATTATTACTTTTATTAGTATAACTTGTTAATAGTTATGATAGCTGTCTGACTTCTGAGTATCTCTAAAAAAGGCTTTGCTGAAAATGAAATGAAAAATAGTAACAGTCTAACACACTAACAATCATTAACAATGAGTAACATTTCTTCTAATCACTGTTCCATAGGTTGTTTTACAGGATTTGTTAGTAGGTTGTATCATTGTTAAATTCACCCGGCAAATTAGTTGCGGTAACCGTAACCCTCATCCTCCCGAAGGTCGGAGACCTGAGGGTTACGGGAACGTATGTACAAAATTATAGCGAGGTTTTTGTTTTTACCATTTTGGAAACACCACTGTCCCGATCGCCCCCTTTTTCCACCCTTTTGAAAATCGCCACACACAATCTAAGGACATGCACTTGATCCCAAATGTATACTGAATGTGATCAGATAACTCAAAAGATCGTGGGTAAAATACTTTTCCGAAAAACGGGCAGAAACTCACCCAAATACTGTCTGTAAATGTCCCGTCAACGTCTCCGCCAGGTTCGGAATCCGAACCTGGCGCCTCGACCAATCAGCGCTTAGTCTCGTGACGTATATCCCGCACGACGGCTTTTTGCTGTTTCGCAATAACAGTCCACACTCGTGGTGCGCGCGCAGGTCATCGTCCTGTGAAGAGCCGACTGGTACTGTATACAACCATGGATATGCGCGCGCACCACGAGTGTGGACTGTTATTGCGAAACAGCAAATAACCGTCGTGCGGGATATACGTCACGAGACTAAGCGCTGATTGGTCGAGGCGCCAGGTTCGGATTCCGAACCTGGCGGAGACGTTGACGGGACATTTACAGACAGTATTTTGGTGAGTTTCTGCCCGTTTTTCGGAAAAGTATTTTACCCACGATGTTTTGAGTTATCTGATCACATTCAGTATACATTTGGGATCAAGTGCATGTCCTTAGATTGTGTGTGGCGATTTTCAAAAGGGTGGAAAAAGGGGGCGATCGGGACAGTGGTGTTTCCAAAATGGTAAAAACAAAAACCTCGCTATCAGTGTTATAGCTACGCTGGTCGGCGGTGGACGGGGCCGACCACCACGGATAATTTCCGTCCACCACTCCTGGTGAAAAACAATGCTTCCGACCGGCACTATGTTCACCCCATTATTACCCCAATCTTTATTTGGTTTCGGTAGTAAAATAAATTGTACTTTTTTGTAGCGTAACCGTCTCGCTAATACTTGTTCTGGAAGTTCCGATCAGGCTTGAGTAGCGCAGCGTGATCGTAGTCGTAATGCGTATGCAGCCATGTGGCCGCTGTGCACGTGCACTGTGCAGTATACAGTGTGTGCAAAGACGTGTTGTGTCATGTCACATGTGCCGCGCGTAGGCTGGTTTCGGCCCTACTGCTCCTGTAGTGTTGCTATGGCTTTACCTAGAGGCGGAAACCACACCTAGACTTGCCAACCTCGGTAACGTTGCGAATGGAAATCGGTCATAACTAAAATACGCTACTTTCATCGTTTGTCTCCGAATGTTGTTTCCGCGTAGTTTAATATTATTCCCTTCGTTATTAATTTTGATAGTGGTACAAAATGTATGAATAAAAATCAGAGAATACAGGCTTCAAGTTGAGGGTAAAATTGACAAATTTGGACGGCGGTCGAAAAACGCTAGTTTGACTCTCTTTTTTTCTCCGTCATTTTGGCTCGATCTACCGCGGCCGCACGGAGCGATTTTAAAGATTTCAACTTCCGATATCTCAAGAAATGAATGAAAAATTGAAATCCTTCTCAAATTTTCCAGAATTTTGGAAAATACACTTTAGTTGACCGCGATACTTGAAACATCGCTAGTATAACTGTAATAAACATTAGTTTATTTGTTAGAAAACAAATGTAAGGGCTGGCGAAAGTCTACTAATCATTCCACATGTACCGAGTGCACACACAGTCAATTCAAACATGTACATTATTCTTCAAGTTTTGTTGTTCAGTTTACTTGTTAATAAATTATTTATACACTGTACATGACTAACAACAAAACTTGCAGTAAAGTTAATTTGATTAATTAATTAATCATTTTTATGTGATTAATTAATTTAATTTAACAGTACATGTAATACAAGTTTTGTTGCTATCATTTTGACCGCAGTCGCTAATCGTGAGGCTTCGTTCACGAGAGCGACTTCTTGTTGGTGAAATTTGAACCACCACTAAAAATACCCTAGCTATAACACTGCTCGCTATAATTTTGTACATACGTTCCCGTAACCCTCAGGTCTCCGACCTTCGGGAGGATGAGGGTTACGGTTACCGCAACTACCGGCAAATATATTCTTCCTGCAAACGCTATTCTTCCGGTCCCTTGTCTGATTGGCCAATTTTCATTACATCATATTTATGCTTTAGTCTAGGCCCTATACGTTGAAGTTGACTAGTCTGAGTAACTTGGAGTTGGACCGTACAATCGCCCCTTTTAAAATTTGGAGGGGTCGGGCGATCGTAGAGTCCAAGGACTTTAGCAGGGTAAAATGAGTTGTTAATGATTTTTTTACTCCACGACTACCCTGCCGAAATCCGCAGATTTTAGCTCAAAAACACCTGTGAAACTGCCACACGTGCCCATCTTTGGATTAAGTGAGAATCACAGATTTCAAAACTGGTCATTTGTTTTACTCACGTTTGGAGAAAAAGAAAGGAGAAATTTCCCCTTAGTTGATCGAGAAGATTCTCTCCCGTCCAACGTACCAAAAGGCGGCTATCTTTGATTTAAAGATGAACCAGTACACGCAAATTGATGACATTCTGACAGGTCCGAGTGCGTAGTGAGACTGTGCGAGTGCGTGCGCCTACATGCACGTATTGACCCCCAAGACTGTCCCCTGATGTCCGGACGTTGCTTTGTGCTGTTCAGGAAACAGTCGCGATGGTCATTGTGTGCACGCGTGCGCACACACTAACACAGACCCACTGCGCACCCGTACCTGGTTTTTTTTACTTTTTTTTCTCTTGATAACAAATCCTAGTGTAACCAGATGCAAAGTTACATGTAAGAGTACTTAGATAGAAGATGACTTTGGTTTGAAGTGACTCAGGTACACAGTGACTTGACTGACATTCACAAATGAAGTGCTGGTTTCTTTAATTAGGACATCACGGAGAGGGAGCAGGTCCGGAAGATCTTCCTGGGAGGCCTGAACCCAAACACTGTGGAAGCCACCCTCCGTGAGCACTTTGGCAAGTATGGTGACATGACAGACTGCTGCGTCATCCGTGACTCTGAGAAGCGCTCACGCTGCTTTGGCTTTGTCACCTACACCAAGCTGTCCATGGTGGACGACGTCATGGCCGACTTCAAGGAGCACGGCGGGCCCTGCCTGGACGGCAAGACCATCGAGATTAAGCGCGCCATCCCGCGAGAGGTAACAGTTCCTTTGAGAGACCAGCTTTCTTCATGCCATATTGTTAGCACGATTTCTAGCAGACATTGAGAAGCTAAAATTTAGTGGGCCTGACGTTTCGATCCTAGCAGGACATTTCTCAAAGGCAGAGTGACAAGGACAAAACAGATACATGTACAAGAAGGAAGGCTTGAAGAATAGACATTCATAAGATGGCTGATTGGCACTGCATATTTAGATGGATTGGTTGTTAGATTCAGTGAGACAATTGCCACCACTCTGTGCCTATTCACACCGTGCTAATAAATGCCTTTCAAATAAATCAATAACAGTATCCTATGTGTTCAAGCGAGTCAAACCTGGCACAATTGGACGTCTATGTGGCTTTTGTCATGGGTATTGCAACACCATAGGCACTATGAATTTGGAGGTCCTGGTGCGAAGTGGTTAAAGTTACCTGTCTTCAGCCGTAAAGATTATGTCAGCTTTACTTTGCCTGTTTATTACTGCTATTAAATGTTTTCTGCTTCAGTAATATTTCTTTATATTCTACAGTGCAAGTTCAGTGCAAGGAATTTCAGAGGTTTGACCATGCCAAAGAGACATTCTTTGTATTCTGTACTGCGTCTGTTGAGAAAATGGAAATGTTGCAGACACCACACTCGAGTGGAGAACTATTCACTTTGAGAATAATTGCTAAACTATTCCGCCCCTGTTTACACCACCAGAACTCCAATTTTGAAAATGTCAGGTCTCTTAAATTTGTTTAATAGCAGTCATTTTAGCAAAAAAAAGTTTCCCTGCTAGTCAAACCTCAAATATGGAAGTGCATGAATTTGAAAGTGATTCACGTTTTGGGTAGCGTTGAGAACATTTGTTCTTTGAACACTTTTGACCGTGATCTAGGACTCCGATGGCAACACCAAGGAGCGAGTCAAGAAGGTCTTTGTGGGCGGAATTCATGAGAGCACCACGGAGGAGGAACTGCATGCCCACTTCTCCCAGTACGGGACGGTCGTAGACACCAAGATGCCCACAGACAAAACCACCAAGAAGCGAGGCTTTGCCTTTGTCACATTTGACGACCATGATGTGGTGGACAAGTTAGTCGGTAAGTCGTCACACCCATCCCCAGTTTGATGCATTGAGGTTTGATACAAGTGGAAAGTTTGTGGTGACACCATGTAAGTCATCTCTTTTTTTAGATGGTCTGATGGCTCTGCAAGGAGCCGGTATCTCAACGTTTCAGGCAGTGTGTACTCTGTCCGTCATTAAGATTCATAACGTTGAGCAGGGCAAGCCCTCATTAAATTACATTCTCTTTGACGCAAAACATCATGTTCTCTTTCCTGCAAGTAGTTGTGCCTGATCTACACGGTATCACCATGAACTTTGTGTTTCGGCCATGCAAACATCTGCAAAGTCTTATCTGATTGTGTTGGTTGGTGTCAGATGGAGGTCTAAAGAGCTCCTGACTGTACTTCTGTTTGTCTAACAGCGATGAAGACGCACTACATCAAGGATAGGCGGTGCGAGGCCAAGCGAGCTGTCCCAAAGAATGCTATGGCCAAGAAGAATGAAAACCAAGGCCGTGGCGGAAACTACAGAGGTGGGTCTTAGTTAGGTCAATCCCATCATAATTTGGAGGGGAAAAGGCTGGTTAATCTCGTTAGTCTTGTATCTTGTTTGTGGGCAGAGACATCTTGCTTGCTTATAGGCCTTTTCACACTATGAACGTCCGATCTGTGTTTAATTTTTTAAAATTCAACACTGGTCACTTTCGCTCCGATTTTTTTCACACTATCACCTCAATACGGTGAATTTGAGTAGATCAGAAGAAAAGTGGAATTTTCTTCTTCCATTGAAAAATTTTCACCTGTGGGGGAAAATATTCTACATTTTATTTTTCCATTTAAATCTGAACCTATTGGTAAAGTTCACAGGACCATTTTTTTTTAAAATTACGGCCTGAAGTTTCGATCCTAGCAGGACCACTTTTGTAAGGGAGAGAAAGGTTGTGCTGTGTTTGAATTGTCAAGCCCTCTGTATATTTGAGGTATGCATCTTGGTTTGCAACATGTCAAGTCAAAGTGTTGGTATTAGAAACCAAGTGATACCTTGGATGGCTTTTGTATTCAAATCCTTGTTTGACTTTTTGTCTGAATTGCTGCTGTTTTTTGTTTTTGGGTGGCACAGATTTTGGTAACAATTTCAACGGCGGTAGAAATTTTGGGGGTGGTTTCAACAATGATGGCAACTTTGGCAGTGGCCAGGGCTTTGGAGGAAACTTTGGAGGGGGCCAGGGTGGCTTTTGCAACAGCTTTGGCAACGGCGGCGGTGGCTTTGACAACGGAAACTTTGGCAACAACGGTGAGTGGGACACAGACTGACCTGAGGGAGGCTTGAGATGACATTGGGGTGTGTGGGGGGGGCGTCTATGGAAGAGGTGGGATGCTTTTCACAAGCCATGTATGTATGCTTTTAAGTGGTTGCACTCAATGGAAGAATTACTGCAGCAGAATGCCAAGATGCCCTGGTTTGTTTTTGCTCGATCCCTGACAGAACTATCGGCAGCAAGCACAAAAACTACCACTTGTGTCATGGTATTGCAGGGAAACTTTGGGTGGATTTGTAGCCTAGCTTAATCACAGCCATGATCTTCAATTGTGTTCACTTTACTGCTTGTCACCCCACTGTCGGGGGACATGCATCGTACAAAGCATAGTCAATAAATAGGTGATGCTGTAAATGCAGCATGTTAGAATTGAATCAATTCTGCTTGTTTTCCTCCCCCAGGTTGGAACAGTGGTGGCGGTGGCGGAGGCTTTAACAGCTTTGGCCGGAATTACACGGGTGACAGCTCTGGCTTTGGCCCCATGAGAGGAAGCCACTTCAACAATAGAGGACAGACCCCCTACAGTGGTAAGCCATGGGTTCCCTCCTGTTCCCACTAGTCATTTCCCTTGCACTGCCATTATTGTCATGCCAGCATTCATGGCAACATTGACTGAGTAGGCATTAAGCATCTGAACCGTGTGGTAGGTGTAGCATCACTGAAGTAGATATGCAGACGAGAGATGCTATGCTTGCCAGGCTAGTGTGAAGAAAGTACACTCATTTAGGCATTGGTTACATACTCCTCAAATTAGTGTTAGTAGTATTAGTAATAGTTTTTGAATTGTCAATAGTCGTTGATCCTGGACAAGACGTTGGTCTGAAATAGATCCAAAGCAGATGTTGCTTTTGCAAATGTCCTGGTTACCTCAGTTATGACTGGTCATATTGGGATGCTGTGCATTGTACCTACATGTACCCCTATTATGGATTGGTAGTTGTGATGAGGTTTGTGTCCTGCACAAGGACCTAAGACCCTCTGGCTGTTGTTGTCAGTGCTGTCATCTCCCATTAAACCATTTTGTTCATTGTGAATTCTCAGTGAGAGTGCACTTGATTGAAGTTTTGCCCTTTTCAACGGCATAGAGAGCCACAGTGCTGACTGCACCTTAGCCTATGAGGGCAAACTCTCATTGATTTACACTCTCCTTTGACTGTGCTAGAAACCTTTTTCATCAGAGGTTTTTTTTCTCACTCTTTCTACTTAGGTGGCAGTGGCAACTATGGCAGCAATATGGGCAACATGGGGAGGAACATGGGAGGGAACATGGGTGGTAATATGGGTGGTAATATGGGTGGGGGCATGGGTAATATGGGGGGCAACATGGGTGGCAACATGGGTAACATGGGCGGTGGCATGGGGGGAGGCATGGGCGATATGGGGCGGGGCATGGGTGGAGGCATGGGCAACATGGGTGGTGGAATGGGTGGGAACATGGGCGGGAACATGGGTGGGAACATGGGCGGGAACATGGGTGGCAATATGGGTGGTAACATGGGCGGAGGCATGGGTGGGAGTATGGGCGGAGGGATGGGGGGCAACATGGGCGGAGGAAATATGGGTGGCAACATGGGGGGTGGCGGGATGATGAGCGGAGGGGGCGGGCGGGGCAGCAACTTTGGATCGGGGGGCGGGAACAGCAGCAGCTTCAGTAGCAGCTCGGACATGGGTGGAGGAAGTGGCGGGAGGAGGTTCTAATCCCACTCAAGGCAAGGACCCTCCTAGGTGAGTACAGCTGCATGTCAAGAGAGAAAGTACACGGTGATAATGCACAGTCCACAGTATGCCCATGGCTGGATTCGAACCACCCAAATGAGACGTCTTGTGGCGTAAGAATGATACTGTTCCCTATTGCACTCACTGTGATGTTGAACTAATAACCCTGGAAAGGTGGATGACACTTGTTGAAGTTTTGAAAAGCGGTCACGTATGATGCAAGCTGCTTCCTTCATTTACTCGGAAGATCATGTGCATTGTTGAAGCGTGCATTGTTTAAAGTGAGATTTGTCCATTGTCCCACTAAAGCTCTTTGCTCATGCCAGCTCTGAAATTAATGCCTCTGAGTTTTGCTGTTTACTACAGGCTTAATAGGAGGGTAGTTACCGGCAGCTAGCACAGGTTACACAGACAGGCAGAGAGAGAGGCTAACACCAGACACGCATGTAGTCAGAGACAGGCACAGACTGGCCAGGCAACCAGGCGTGGCTAGAACCTTTTTTTTTAAGAAAAAGGAGAAGACAGATTCCAGTCAGGTAGATAAGACAGCGGTCAGAGCTCCTCAGCGTTGGGCCCTGCTGTACCTCATCTGCATACCCTTAGACTTACACCAGGCTATGTACAGACACCTTCTTATTCTTCTATCTAAGGCAACGATTGTACTTGTAGTAGCTTTGTTTTATAACAAATAAAAAGAAATGTGTGTACATTGTAGATCAGATCAGAACTGTTCATAAGTGCTTATGCAGTAAAATTGTGCTTGTCAGGATACCATTTGCCTCTTTGTTTTTGTATACTTGTGTTTCCCCATCATGTATGGCTGTCTGTGTCTTTCAAGTATTTTCCTGTAATTCAAGCTCAATGGATATTGGTCAGTACACTGTATGTGATTTGAAGCGGTGTTTTGTAAGCCCCCAAGAGAGACGTGAAGTAATTTCAATTTAACTTATTGTTTGAGAGGGACTCCTTGCCCCAAAGGGATTTGGATTGGAAGATTTAAGATGCCAATTTCAAGAGAAAATTATTGTTGACTTGATGTAAATATGACCAGAGGCATTATGTTTTTTAATCGAATGTTAGGATAAGTTAGGTTAGGATTATGCTTTTCAAAGGCATTGCCATTCAGAGTGTGGTGTACCGGTTGTGTAAAGGTACCATCGCATCTACAGCAGAGGATCCCTTTGTCAGACCATTCTGTGATAACTGTAGTGATTACAATGAAATGTTAGATGCCTAATGCTCCATGTCTTAAATGACTTTGGTTCAGATCCTGTCGGTAGTGTACAAGGAACGTAGGCTCATGTATGTTGAAAAAAATATCCACCTGCCTTGTGTTTTTGGAAAAGGTTTTTCTGTATTGGTAACTTTTTATAAACGAATGTCTTCATGTTGGAGGTAATTTCTTTTTATATTTTAGAATTGCTACTTTGCCATATGCCTTTGCTTGTGTGGGGTTAATAGGTAGGACATTATTGGATACATTATCATTTGAATCAAGTAGTCCATGGTATGCTTTCAAGTTTTAAGTTCATTTGTTAGCTCACTGCAAGCTCCTAAGGCTTCTTATGATCTGAAAGAAGGGTTTGATAAAGTTGTACAGTATATAGACAAGTGTCTTGTGGGGGGGGAGATTTTTTGTGGAATTTACTCTTAGAAGGTATTTGCAATGGGTTTAGTATCAAGTATTTTTTCCACCTACACAATTTCAACTTTGAAGGTCTTGCCCAGCTCAAGTTGGTAATAAAGCTTTCCTTATTTTCTTTGGCATGCAATTGATTGCCACCCAAATTATGTATGAAATTAATGTAAGTCTTCATGTATCTTCTCTGCCATAATATGTTAGTTTACTGCTAAGGACTAATGTTTCCTTGTGTTTATCTCTCTGTCTCCCTAATACGTACGTGAACACTTGGTCTTTAGTGAGGAATTGATTAAAGTCAAGGAACCTAGTGTATGTTTTTAAGACTCGTATTAGTTCAGTTGAGGATTAATGCCATTCCGGAATGTATTAAGTTTTTTCTTTCCATTTAATCTCTTTTTGTGCGGAAGTTCTTATGAGAATAAATTTCATCAGGCTCCTATTTATGTAAAGTGATTTTCTCCAGAGATATTTTTGTAGTTGATTTGTGCCTTATGAGATCAGTAATCACGTGTAAGATGGATTCTGCTTCATGTTCAGGCAATTGGCAGTTAGTCACAGTTGTCTGCGGTGGTTATCGAGATTAGAAATCCTCGCCTTTCAGAAAGGCCCTGATAGGGGAAACGTCAGAGCGTCTAAATTTTCTTTCTACTTGTTCAGCATTTTGAAAGTTTTAAGATAGCATTTGATTAGCTGATACGCCATGAACTACCCCCATCAAAGTTGCAGGCCACTACGGTTGGTGTGGCAGCCACGTGTAGACCACAATGTCTGTTTAGCAGCGGGGATGGGAGGTTTTCCAGACATTGTTAGAATCTGCCATCTAGTGCTCCAGACCTGAGTCTGCCGTTTCCATGCGTTTTTAGTTCAGGTATTGTGCGCCGCAGATCCAAATCGGTCGCCGATTGTGAGGGAGGTAATTGAAGGAGTTGCAGCAGCCTTTTTGGTTAGGATACTCAGGCCAGCAGTCAGACTAGTACGTCAGTTTGCTTAGTAGCCAAGATCAGTGAGGAAGAGATCCCATACAGATTCCCAGGTAGGCCACAACTAGATATATCTTATTTCCTGTGCTCAGTTTTCATCCATTTTTGTGTTTTGTACTTGAGTGTGCTTCATTGGTTTTATCTCCTTAACAGATATCCAGTGAATCACTTCCCATCGGGACCTCCAAATGCGGAGTGTTACTGGTGTTGCAAATTTGCAATGCTCCAAATCTGGGCACCACTTTTATCCAGCCTATCCCAAAACAATATAAATATAGCATGACAAAAGCCACACAGGCATCCATTTTGTGCCAGGTTTGACTGGTTTGTACACATACTGCATAGTGTACTGATTTATTTCACAGGTATTTATTCCCGGTCGTTTAGGGAGTTTTGAAACTGGCACGGCATTAGAAACTCCCCTCTTGATACTTGCAGTGAATTGGGAACACAATTTCTATGCATGGTGTTTAACCTTATAGATGTTATCCACATTTCCTTTCTAATTGGCATTGTTTGTTGTTGTTGCCGCCGTGCTGTATAGATGGAGGCTGAATTACAGGGAGCCGGCCATGTGTGTGATGTGATACTCAAAGGACAGTCCTGAATGGTAGGTTAAGAGTAGATATGGGCCACACCTGACATTTACAGTGCCAAGTCAAGCGCTTACCCTCCAGGATTTCTTTTGAATGCTGACAATCTTCTAAGACCTTCATATCCAAGTTCACAATAACCACTTTGTGTTGGGACCTCTGAGTTCAGAGCACTTGGCCCATGGATCGTGTAAGCAAGGATTGTGCCCTTAAAGGGCTAGCACAGAATTTCTGCGCTTAATGGAGTACATGTATTTTGCATACGCAACAAGGGACAATGGCCATTGTCTGAACAATTAGACGACCCAATTTTTCAAGAGCAACCACGAATTCAGACAAAACCCCTATAAATATTTTCACCGACAGGTTTTCAACCCCTAACAGTGTTGCTTGACCTCTAAAACGCCGCAATTAGCTGGCGACAACGTAAAGATTTATTTGGCATTCCAGGCAGGGAAGCAGTTCACGCATGTGCATAGTGAATATTTTTGCACTTGCGGAAGTGAGAAATAATATTGGCCGTGAAATATGCTTATGTTAAGCGTGGAATGTTTGCTTCCGTAAGTGCTAATTCTACGCTTATGTATAGTAAGCAGAGCCATGAAAATTGGGCCTGGTTGTGTTGCTATGCACCGGGCCCTCCCAATGTGGGCAACACTATTGTCCAAGTTTTAAACAAAGTCTCTTCAACCTACAAAACCCACACAGATCGCTTTTACATACTGTATAATGTACTCATTGATTTATTTCACAGGTATTTTTAGTTCTTGATTCTTTAGCGTGTTTTTACAATGGCACATTGTTAACCACTTTGCGCCGGGTTGTTTTTCAGCGCCGATGACCACCATACGGGGGTTTTTGAACAATGCATCATTTTCTAATCTCGCTAAAACAATCGGAACAATATACATGTATTTATGTGAAATAAATCGATAAGGGTAAACTATGGGTACAAGAGAGTAAAACCTGGCACAATTCGGATGTCATTGTGGCTTTTGTCAAAAGATTATCCGTTCAAAAAAGAGCCCATTGTGCGTTGTCAATGGAGCGTAACAGACGTGTGTGTATGTGTGTATAGTGCTGTCGGCAATCGCCGACTGTAGACTCCAGCCTCCACTCCAGGCAGTCAAATCTTCGAGTTGGTCGGCCACAACCGAGCCTACAGATTGCGGTAAAGAATGTGGGGGGAATTCCAATGCCTGACCGACGACCGTTGGGCTGTGTGGCATGCAAAAACCTGCATCCCCCGCGTGCTTTCAGAGGCAGCGCGGTATCCCTCGATCCTCCACAGTAAAAGTCGCACATTGCACAATTACTGCTGCTAATCTTGCAATTCATGTGGCAACTTGCGTCAAAAAGGGTCTTTGTACTGATTCGTATTACTTTGTTCTAAGCTGAAAAGAGCTGTTCAGAATAGTGGTGCCCAGATTCGGAGGGCCCCATCGCATAGTCAAGCCAATGGAGCTCCGGATTCGGAGGTCCCGGCGCGAAGTGGTTAACAAAAAAACCTGTGTGGTGGTCATGGCCGCTGAAAAGATGCCCAGTGCAAAGTGGTTAATAATGAGCAGACATCACCAAGTGAGATAAGCATGCGCAAGAGACTACATAGAGTAAAGTAGTGTACATGTATATCATCAAAGAACTGAGGTCAAAGGTTATAACAAAAAGCTTGTACCCTGATCACATGCAGTGGGAGGTGCATTAACTTTTGTGAGTGTAGGAATGCTGCACACTGCACGACTGATTTGCCAGGTCTTGCCTCACGTCTTGCCTTGTATCATCTCTTTAAAATGGACGTGCGCTTTGAGCAATTTCACATCATACATTTGGTTTAGCAAAATGCTTGTGCTTCTGGTGGTGTGACACTACTGATCTCCCTTTTTATGTAATATACTTACTATTCCTGTACTGTTATCCTTTTTTTCTCGCTAGACTTCAACTCCAGGCTGCATCTGGACAGATGGTTTGTATAATGGGTAAGATAGTGTAGGATGTCTTGACCAAGCTGACTCAAAATGACTCAGAATGCATGTTAAAATAGATTGATACTTTTTTGCATTTTCAGAAAGCTTATGCATGAGAGAATCTGTCCAAAGGAATTTTTCATCAAACATCTGTAAATATTGCAAAATCAGGGAATTCCTGTCTGCACGTACTCTGCAATCACTGCCGGCGCACCGTGTGCATGACATCAAACTTAACAGCAGTTTTTCTCAAAATGGTGTACGTGGCTGAAAGTTGCCTCATGTTTCTCACGTCGTAACTTTTGATTTCGGCAATATCACTGGAAAGCTAATGAAGTACTCTTTGCAGTGGTGGGAAAAACTTGAAAACTCAAATTTGGACAAGAATCCTCATTATGGTGTAGCGGGTCACATTTGATCAATTCATGCACCCCCAGTACCAATACACCTATAATGTATGAGTCTGTAAAGGCTACAACCTGGTAATAGCAGTTGCGGACAATTACACAAGTCAAACTAGGGCCTTAGACCATGTCACATGCTATACAAGTGACCAAATTTTGCCTTGTACCGGTACAGTGCCACAGGTCCTCAGTCTGATGAATGTAAAGAAAATGATTTCTTCGCCTAAAGTTTTAAGGGAGTTGACTTGCACAGTACATGTTTTCTTAAAAAGTTTCATTGTGAACCCATTGTCTTCTGTGTCATAGAGCTTGAGGTGGTTGCCAAATAAACCAGAAAGAGTACCATTCATCTTTATTCTTGTTATCTGTGTCCTTTTTCATCTGTATCTGTTTGGTGAAACATCATGTATATTCGTGAAGCCCAGGAAGGCATTGGTAAGATATTCCTTGAATTAGTAGTCGAGTACCGGTAGCTTTTATGAAAGGTCCTGCTTGAATCAAAACATCAGGCCTGCTACGTTCTTTTACATTTGCAACATTTGTGTCACATGAAATAAACAAACGATAGAACAAACTTCTGTTTTTTTTCTTTCCAATTTGTTTTATCTAATGTAACACCACATGCATCATATTAAATATAACCGGGAAATAAGAAAAGATGTACAATGTAAGTGGTTTAAATTCAAGGAAAAACTTCCTACAAGCTTTTTAAACACTTTTTCAAAGCTACATGCACTTCAAAAACTATTACTTTGAATAAAAAAAATGAGTGCAAGATATTGGCTTTTAGCATGAACTAGGGCATGAACTTGGGCTTAGGTCAAAAGATTCAAGATATGAACCTTTCTCTATCTCTATAGACGAGAATCTGAGTGGAATTGGACGGCAGACAAATGCACTGTAGTTTCTGACTGTCATACAAGCTGTCATACTGCACTGATACATGGGACCATGGGTCCTGTTGTTTTCTGTGCCACATACGGTTTGATCATCCTGTACACAAATATCTGTGTTGCTGTATCTCTCTGTGGCAACGTACGTGGCACTGGCTTTCGTGACCGCAAGGTGATTTGTCAACATGCAGCTGACCGTGTGAATGGTAGACCACTGCGGGCGAGTCTTGCATCAGAGCGGGTTATTGGTGAAGTACTGCCGACCCGTTGCCTTGCCTGAGAGATAGCCGTTGTAGAAGTCCCTGGCCGACATCCTCTTTCTCAGCGTCACCTCTCCGAAGCTCACCCAGCCATCCTGAGGCAAAGGCAAGATGGCAGAAAACAGCATTAATTGGGTAACGAATGAAGGTCTGCCCCTCCTGACATGTAAGTATAGCTAGCACTGTGTGCTCAGTGCTTGACTTGATTGCCTGCATTGACCCTAAACTTGGATAGGGGGGGTGGGGCATTATGGCCCAGTCCCTGCCAAATTCTGAAACTTTGTCTGCTGGGATGTGATTGATATGGCTTAACCACTTCGCGCCGGGACCTCCGAATCTGGAGGTCAATTGGATTGCCTTTGCAACGGGGCCCTCCGAATCCGGGCACCACTATTGTCCACATTCTAAACAAAGACTCTTTTCAGCTTAGAACAAAGCAATACGAATCAGTACAAAGAACCTTTTTGACGCAAGTTGCCACATGAATTGCAAGATTAGCAGCAGTAATTGTGCAATTGTGGGACTTTTACTGTGGAGGATCGAGGGATACCGCGCTGCAGCTGAAAGCACGCGGGGGACATTGTCTTTGCATGCCACACAGCCCAACGGTCGTCAGTCTGGCATTGGAATTCCCCCCACATTCTTGACCGTAATCTGTACGCTCGTTTGTGGCCGACCAACTCGAAGATTTGACTGCCTGGAGTGGAGGCTGGAGTCTGCGGTCAGGGATTGTCAGCAGCGTACACGCACGCACACACACACACGTCCGTTACGGTCCATTGACGATGCACAAAGGGCCCTTTTTCGAACGGATAATCTCTTGACAAAAGCCACAACGACGTCCAAATTGTGCCAGGTTTTACTCTCTTGTACCCATAGTATACTCTTATCGATTTATTTCTCATAAATTTATTGTTCCGATTGTTTTAGCGAGATTTGAAAATGATGCATTGTTCAAAAACCCCCGTATGGCGGTCATCGGCGCTGAAAAAACCCCCGGCGCGAAGTGGTTAATTTCTCTCATCCTTCTTGCACATATTGATACCAAATACATGTGCATGTTGATCGTACCTACGGTACAGGTGTTACATTATAATTGGTTGTTTAAATGGGGCACATTCTACATTATTCTGTGTTTCACTATCGTAACTTGAACGCTCATTTAAAGTATAATCAACATAGATATTTCAAAGAGGTTTTGCCCTTACTCGATGTTGTGGTAAACACTGAATGCTCAGTGTGTTGCCCGGCGCCTGATAAAAATATTCCAGGCAGCTCGGGCGGGATTCGACTCCCGAATTCTAGTACGGACGTCTTAACCACTGGACCACCGAGCTGGTCGAGGTCGTGTGGTGGATTCGAATAATGTATAGCGGCGGGTACCGCGTTGCATCATAACGTCGAGTAAGGGCAAAACCTCTTTGAATTACATTCTCCTCGACGCAAACATCATGTTATATCTATGAAACATAGATATTTAACAATTGAGTATGCACTTCAATATATAACAAAGCTATCTTGGTGCCACTTTCGGGGGCAATAGCTTAACCATTGCCAGGATCAAAGGGGACCATAAAATCTCTTGAGGTAGTCTGGCCTTTTCAGGGTAATAAATAACAACTCTACAACTACAGGCAGTTGTGGCAGAATGTCTTACCCACTTGGCCACAAAGCTTGTCTAGGTTTTTTTGAATTTTGTATAGCATTAGGTGCACTGTCCAATCATGGATATCTGAGGGTTTTGAGTCAGTGAGAGTAGTAGTCAATGTGAGTTTGCCCTTTTTTCTGTGGCTTACCTTGCACTTGACAAACACTTGCTCCGCTGCCTTGCTGTAGCACACCTCCCCCTCAGTAGCGTCTGAGATCCCAATGTCTATTGCTTCACACCAAATCAAAAAAATATGAAATCATCAAAATAGTGTTCATTAAAGCAACGGACTTCTACATTCTGACAAGGCAACTTTGCCCGAACTCGAGTTGATGTGCTTAATCATTGACAAGGTAGGTGAAAGATGAAGAAATGAGTCAACTCACATGCTGTGTGCTTGGGGTCTGCCATGCAGTCCAAAGTGATCCAGCTGCCCTGCCAACAAGTTTTGAGTGGGAACTATGATAGAACAAAAGATGAAAGAAGAGAATGAGACTGTGCCTAGGAAGTGAAAGGTCAATGATGGCTGAACTGATTTGTCTTGAGTTACTCAGTATTTGTGATTCCTTAGTATTTACTCCTGGTTGGTGTTCGATATCAGCTCCATGGTATCAGTCAGCTGAATGCAAGCACTGTGGTTCCCTGAATGGCCCATTGTGCACACCCTGAAAAGGGGAATTGTATCCACACAGTCCATGGGATCAGTCAGCTGAATGGAGACATTGTGGTTCACTGAATGGCCCACTGTGTACACTCTGAATAGGGGCATTGTATCCACACAGTCCAAGGTATCAGTCAGCTGAATGCAGGGCACTGTAGTTCACTGAATGGCCCACTGTGTACACTCTGAATAGGGTCATTGTATCCACACAGTCCCTGGTATCAGTCAGCTGAATGCAGGCACAGTGGTTCACCGAATGGCCAACTGTGTACACTCTGAATAGGGTCATTGTATCCACACAGTCCCTGGTATCAGTCAGCTGAATGTGGTTAACTGAATGGACAATTGTGTACACTCTGAATAGGGGCATTGTATCCACACAGTCCCAGGTATCAGTCAGCTGAATGCAGGCACTGTGGTTCAATGAATGGCCCACTGTGTGCACTCTGAATAGGGTCATTGCATCCACACAGTCCCTGGTATCAGGGTTCACTGCATGGCCCATTGTGCACACTGGGCATTTTATCCACAAAGTCCAGTGGAAATAAACACAGCAGGAGGAATGGTATGGTTTGTGCCAGGTGACAAAGTATGTACTACGCCAAAGAGTGCCAAGAAAAATGGAAGCTTCAAAGAGAAAGATGATAGTATTGCTGCAAAGGTCCTAGCAACAAATGAAGGCCTTGCTAGGATCCACACATCAGGCGCTTTTTTAGCTTTGAAAAGGAAACAGGTTGATTGGTCTCTCATTATCAAAGCTAACCTTCTTCCCGATGGCTAGATGTAAGCGGTCAATGTCCGCACAGGTTCTGCCCCAGTCAACAACGGACATGCTAGCCACTATCTTGCCGCCTGCAAAGCAAACAGACATTCATGAGCAGTGTTATAGCTAGGGTATTTTTAGTGGTGGTTCAAATTTCATCAACAAGAAGTCGCTCTCGTGAACGAAGCCTCGCGATTAGCGACTGCGGTCAAAATGATAGCAACAAACTTGTATTATATGTACTGTTATTAAATTAATTAATCACATTAAATTGATTAATTAATTAATCAAATTAACTTTACTGCAAGTTTTGTTGTTAGTCATGTACAGTGTATAAATAATTAATAAACAAGTAGAGTGAACAACAAAACTTGAAGAATAATGTACATGTTTTAATTGACTGTGTGCACTCGGTACATGTGCAATGATTAGTAGACTTCCGCCAGCCCTTACAGTTGTTTTCTAACAAATAAACTAATGTTTATTACAGTTATACTAGCGATGTTTCAATTAGTATCGCGGTCAACCAAAGTGTATTTTCTAGAATTCTAGACAATTTGAGAAGGATTTTTCATTCATTTCTTGAGATATCGTAAGTTGAAAATTGCAAAATCGCTCCGTGCAGCCGCGGTAGATCGAGCCAAAATGACAGAGAAAAAAAGAGTCAAACTAGCGTTTTTCGACTGGCGTCCAAATTTGTAAATTTTAATTGCCCTCAAATTGAAGCCTGTATTCTCTGCTTTTTATTCATACATTTTGTACCACTATAAAAATTAATAGCGAAGAGAATAATATTAAACTATGCGGAAACTACATTCGGAGACAAACGATGAAAGTAGCGTATTTTAGTTGTGACCGATTTCCCTTCGCGACGTTACCAAGGTCTAGGTGTGGTTTCCGCCTCTAGGTAAAGCCATAGCGACACTACAGGAGCAGTAGGGCCGAAACCAGCCTACGCGCGGCACATGTGACATGACACAACACGTCTTTGCACACACTGTATACTGCACAGTGCACGTGCACAGCGACCGCATGGCTGCATACGAGTTACGACTACGATCACGCTGCGCTACTCAAGCCTGATCGGAACTTCCAGAACTATTAGCGAGACGGTTACGCTACAAAATGTACAATTTATTTTACTACCGAAACCAAACATACACTGTAGATTGGGTTAATAATGGGGTGAACATAGTGCCGGTCGGAAGCATTGTTTTTCACCAGGAGTGGTGGACGAAAATTACACGTGGTGGTCGGCCCCGTCCACCGCCGACCAGCGTAGCTATAACACTGTTCATGAGGTCACCGTTTCTTAGCCTCTCCTGAGATGTGCCATGAAAGTCTAACTAATGAATTATGAGTCAAAACACATCGATGAAAAACTGACTGGGAACTTTTGAACAAATTTAAAACTTTGACTGGACCGGGATTTGAACCGAGACCTTTTGCGTATCAGTGCTCCTCTCCCCATCTGAGCTATCCAGCCCTTAGATGGTGGCCTTCCAAATAGTCAACCAGTCTTTGCCTGGGTGGGGATGCAAGTCAGAAGTAATTCACCATTAAATGTATAATATGTTAGTAATGAGTTAGAGTTAAAGTACTGGTATGCAAAACCAGAGGTATCAGGTTCAAGTCCCGGTCTGGTCAAAGTTTTTGTTGCCATTTTTTCAAAATTAACTCATTGTTAGCAGAACGATAAAAACATCAGGCCCCTTAATATTTACTAATAGTCAGGATGCTTTTATTTTGCAACTTACTTACACAGAGTAATGCCATTGTCGGTCTGCAACTTCTCATTTTTCATGAAGGTTGGCAGGTCATTGAGAACTCTAAGAATCTGGGCAGAGTATGCAACGAAAAATATGTTATTTATTTTGTACTTTGTTATGACTCAGACTCGAGACTCGACCTTTGTGACTCCTGATTCAGACTCAACCTGGATGACCTCTGATTCAGACTCAACCTGGATGACCCCTGACTCAGACTAGACCTGGATGACTCCTGACTCAGACTAGACCTGGATGACCCCTGACTCAGACTCGACCTGGATGACCCCTGACTCAGACTAGACCTGAATGACTCGTGACTCTGACTAGACCTGGATGACTCCTGACTCAGACTCGACCTGGATGACTCCTGACTCAGACTCGACCTGGATGACTCCTGACTCAGACTCGACCTGAATGACTCCTGACTCAGACTCAACCTGGATGACTCCTGACTCAGACTCGACCTGTATGACTCCTGACCAAGACTCGACCTGGATGACTCCTGACTCAGACTCGACCTGGATGACTCCTGACTCAGACTCGACCTGCATGACTCCTGACTCAGACTCAACCTGGATGACTCCTGACTCAGACTCGACCTGGATGACTCCTGACTCAGACTTGACCTGGATGACTCCTGACTCAGACTCAACCTGAATGACTCCTGACTCAGACTCGACCTGGATGACTCCTGACTCAGACTAGACCTGGATGACTCCTGACTCAGACTCGACCTGGATGACTCCTGACTCGGACTCGACCTGGATGACTCCTGACTCAGACTAGACCTGGATGACTCCTGACTCAGACTCGACCTGGATGACTCCTGACTCAGACTCGACCTGGATGACTCCTGACTCGGACTCGACCTGGATGACTCCTGACTCAGACTAGACCTGGATGACTCCTGACTCAGACTCGACCTGGATGACTCCTGACTCAGACTAGACCTGGATGACTCCTGACTCAGACTCGACCTGGATGACTCCTGACTCAGACTTGACCTGCATGACTCCTGACTCAGACTCGACCTGGATGACTCCTGACTCAGACTCGACCTGGATGACTCCTGACTCAGACTCGACCTGGATGACTCCTGACTCAGACTCGACCTGCATGACTCCTGACTCACACTCGACCTGAATGACTCATCCTGGATGACTCAAGAGGTGATTTGGTCTCTTGGATTTTATGACTTGAATACAAGTCTGCTACCATGCAGCAACTGTCTCCAGCTCACCATGTCTGCTCCCTGGTTGGCCAGAATGTCCTGTAGGGATTCTGTGGTGCTGCGCTCCGGAACCTCCATCTGCTCTTGAAGGAGGATGGGACCAACATCAAACCTGGTCACAGAACAGAAAGAAGGATTTCACATTGGAACAACACACTCACAAAGGAGTAATCTCACAGGGTGTAACCATAAACCACACTTGACTTGCTACCTCCACCATGAATAGCTAGACATCTCAGACACGAGTGAATCACTGGATCTCACAGAATACAGAGGATTATTTCACAAAACACAGGACATTTTGTTTGAAGAAAAGATTTCACTGAGGCAATGGCGACAGAATACGGTCAAATTTTACCGTTGTATGCACTTGGACTTTTGACAAAGGAATATTTTTTGCTGACAGGATGGTTAAAGTGGCTGCAGATTATGACATTTGCACCTACCAACCATGTCATTTGGGCTCTTTGATGTGAGATAGCCAATGGCACTGGAACAGTGCTTTCAGTGATAGGTGTCTATTGAAACTCATTGGATTGGTGGCCTCATTAGTTATCTGAATATAGGGTTCTGCTTTGTTGTGTGCACAAGAATATGGAAGCCACTAGCTTATAACTGCAGCCAAAAGTCATGGACACAATTAATTATCTTTATGGTTGTCCACGTGGCAAGAGAAATTGGTCCGGTGTCATTCGCGGCCTTTGAACTCTTGCCCTCTGACCACTCACCTCTTGGCCATGAGCCTCATGATGGAAACGCCCGCGGTCTTGTCGCCTGCCAGGACGGCGTGGGTGATGGGAGAGGCACCTCGCCATCGGGGCAGGAGACTTGGGTGGATGTTGAGGATGCCACTGAGGCGAGAACAAAGACATCCATGCAAAGGGGTAAGCACCACGGCCTGCTCAGCAACCATTGCCTATGGCTGCAAAAGGCAAGTAAGCCATCTGCTTTACATGAATGAGGATGGCTCTGAGGAGCAGTGATAACGGTTTGACCAATAAGCTCTTTTCAGGTTCAGCCCTTGTTCAGTATATGTGCCAAGTCAGTCCACATGCTTTTTGTGATTATGTAATACCACTGGACTAGTCGTACATATAGGTTTTTCAGTCACATGCTTTTTGTGATGACGTAATACCACTGGACTGGTCGTACATATAGAGGTTTTTCAGTCACATGCTTTTTGTGATGATGTAATGCCACTGGACTGGTCGTACATATAGAGGTTTTTCAGTCACATGCTTTTTGTGATGACGTAATGCCACTGGACTGGTCGTACATATAGAGGTTTTTCAGTCACATGCTTTTTGTGATGATGTAATGCTACTGGACTGGTCGTACATATAGAGGTTTTTCAGTCACATGCTTTTTGTGATGACGTAATGCCACTGGACTGGTCGTACATATAGAGGTTTTTCAGTCACATGCTTTTTGTGATGACGTAATGTCACTGGACTGGTCGTACATATAGAGGTTTTTCAGTCACATGCTTTTTGTGATGATGTAATGCTACTGGACTGGTCGTACATATAGAGGTTTTTCAGTCACATGCTTTTTGTGATGATGTAATGCCACTGGACTGGTCGTACATATAGAGGTTTTTCAGTCACATGCTTTTTGTGATGACGTAATACCACTGGACTGGTCGTACATATAGAGGTTTTTCAGTCACATGCTTTTTGTGATGACGTAATGCCACTGGACTACATGTAGTCGTACATATAGAGGTTTTTCAGTCACATGCTTTTTGTGATGACGTAATGCCACTGGACTGGTCGTACATGTACATATAGAGGTTTTTCAGTCACATGCTGTTTGTGATGACGTAATGCCACTGGACTGGTCGTACATATAGAGGTTTTTCAGTCACATGCTTTTTGTGATAATGTAATGCCACTGGACTGGTCGTACATATAGAGGTTTTTCAGTCACATGCTTTTTGTGATAATGTAATGCCACTGGACTGGTCGTACATATAGAGGTTTTTCAGTCACATGTTTTTTTCACACGGATGTACTTGGAACGTGCGCACCTTTGAGTCATCCAATGTCCAATGGAAATACTCAGATTTGCTATTTGCATGCGCTTCCATGGATTTGGATGCTCCTGCAGACATGCTAAATTTGCTAATAAGCGTTCGGGCGACGTCATGTGAAAAACCTCTATAAAGGCTGACTGCACCCCTGCAATTTGCTTTTTTCTGACACCCAACGGCACAGACGCAACAGCAGCAGCAGTAACAATGGCTGTTTCACTACCAGTGCCAGTGGTACTTGTAATAGTTGTATATAGTAAGTATTATTCCCGAGTTGATTCTTATTAGATTCATGTCACTATGATTTAGTAGTAGGCATCCATCAGTCTCGTGAGACTATGGGGTTTGCACACTGGCTAAAAGTCCTGGAGCACTGTTGACTGTATCTGGTTAAGCCAATGCGGGAATGCCAGTCCTTCCCACAATCACTGCACAGGAACACCGAAGCTGTGGTGTCTGATATGTTTTGAGCTTTTCTCTTATAGCGCTTGCTTCAAACCAATGATGTGCTTGTACATGTATGTGCTCTAGAGTCACTCTCTCAAAAGGGATTATTTGCATATGTCGCCCACTGCATGTTATTCCTGTCATTCTACCTTCAGCACTAAATAGGCTAAAAGCTCAACAGATTTTTGGGTATGGGTCCCAGCCTCAGGAACCAGTTGACGCTGGTACTCACTATGGGAAGCTCTCAATAACATGGCCGGGAACAAGGTGCCCAAAGGAGGACAGGACGCCCAGGTCATAACCCTTGACCTCCTGCGTGATTGGCCAGGTCAGGATGGGCAGGTCGTTGTCATGGCAAAACTTCAAGACAGGTGCGACGACCCGCGTTTTTCCTCTTCTCTTAATGTACTGAAAAACAAGACAAGAAATTGACAAATCAAAATGAGGATTTCCCCTATGCGAAGTGTAGTTAGCACAGTGTGCTCAGTGCTTTGACAAAATAGCTGTTTGTAAATCAAAGAAAAATAGGCAGCTTAGGTGGGACTCTACAACCCTGCTGTGGTCACAGGGGAAGACTTTGGTGAAAAATAAAGAAAGGGAAAGCAGGTCGAATCTCACAAGATCGGAACTGTTTTACTACATGTGAGCACTAAGGGAGTTTTGTGCTCGGTAAGTTTTGTACACATAAGCATTCTATTTGCTTAGT
Organism: Luidia sarsii; assembly: GCA_949987565.1. Taxonomy (NCBI): domain Eukaryota; kingdom Metazoa; phylum Echinodermata; class Asteroidea; order Paxillosida; family Luidiidae; genus Luidia; species Luidia sarsii. The sequence continues at coordinate 10,603,473 of OX465106.1, read as the reverse complement.
TTGTTTCATTTCAGTATGGCCAATTGGGCAATTTTTCAAGAAATGACACAAATAAAGTAATGAAATTAGACTTCGCTATTTCAATCAGACATAACCTGTATATGGGCCCCATTTTTTAAAGTGTGCAAGACAGCCAGTCCAGTGCAGTCACACACTGCACTAGACCGATGCTGAATCACTAGCACTGGTGCACGGTCTAGTGGATTTTTCAACCACTGGGTGGTAGAGTGGAGGTTAACGGCTAAGTCACTTTCAAAGAGGAAACACCAAACAGATACAATAAAGAAGGTCACCTTTGTTTCAGGACAAACGACATGCAACGTGTCTATGAGCTTCCCTTCAGTCCTGTAAGAGAGTGAAACATTCAGTCAGTTGGATCAGATTTGATGAATTGCTTGGTGAGAGCACGAAGGGGACAATCTGCAGTAAGCTGGTGACTGAAAAAAGTGTGTACCGGTACTATCATCAGTAGCCTCCTGAGACTCTACTACACCCCTGGGAAACTCAGGGTTACAGAATCTTCGCCTCAACAATGAATGAAATTTCTGCATTCAATAGCCTTCCTTTCTAACAAGCAAAATCAGAAAGAAAATCAGAAGAATGAGGTTTACAACTGATATTGTTGTTTGCATCTGATGACAATGGGGAGTGTGATATACAGCAGGTTAATGGTTGAATGGTCCTGACTGGCACCCCAACCTAGCAATAGTCTGATACATGTAGCTGACTATTTGGGAAGACCACCATCTAAGGGCTGGATAGCTCAGGTAGTACGAGCGCTCATGCAGTAAGCCTGAGACATTAAGTTCAAGTCAATTTTTCTGAAACATTTTTGAAATTGATATTGTCATTTTGATTTTGTGTCAGTCGATCGTCTTATATCCAAATTATAGAAAAATAATGCGTTTACTATTTGGGCCAGATTTACTGACATAGTTGAATGTTTACAGATTTTAGTTGACTTTAGTAAGGAAATAATACTAAAATCTTCCCATTTTTGATATACAAAAATGTTGCGAATTGCTCATTGCCTTAAATAACTAAAATGTTGCTGTAAATAATGTAGGGAGTCTGGTGTTTCGATCCTAGCAGGACCTGCTAATATCAAGAATGGCAGGCCTTCTTGACTTTTTAGTTTTCCCTTTTTTTAAAGGAAAACTGATTTTGGATTTTTTTTTTTTGGGGGGGGGTTGGAATTTTACAGGGGGGGTAGAGAAGTCTTCTTCCAGCTTTTCTCATACCTACACTTGTTGAGTGCCTCCAGACTTGTGATTGAAAACTGGTCCGTGCCGAAGAACACCAACCGCCAGGGAGGAACACCCCTGGCATGGGCAATGGGATTGTCCGTGTCACTCTGGCCTGCGGACTGCCCACTGTGGAGGAGACGCTCGGAAGCTCCTGGGTGCCTTGGAAGAAGCCATTTGCAGGGAGGGGTGGACCGTCTTGGCCGGGAGGTGGAAGCGCACCTTGCAAAGACTTCAGGAGCTGCTGTCGCGAGTTGTGAGGAAGCTGGCTTGCCATGGGCTAGCAGGTGTTTCACCGTGTAGAACTTACCGGTGCACATGAAGACTGGAATCTGTACAAGATCATGAACAATGTTTCGCTTTTGTTGTTGTTTTATTACTTTGCGCTTAAGCCTTAAGAAATTAACTTCTTACTCTTACTTCTTAGTGTCAGTAGACGTAGTGATACTGTGATACTGATAGTGATACTGTGATAGTGATACCTGTAATACTACTTACTACTAGTACTACTAGTACTACTACTAGTACCATGGACTTGGATACCCCCAAAACTGTGGGGTTCTACGTCGTCCGCTGCTCTCCCGACAAGAACGACGCAGCGGACGACGTAGAACCCCACAGTTCTAGGGGGTAGGACTTGGAGTAGTCCCACTTACTGGGCCGCTAGGAGCTCCCCTTAAACGAGTTTTGAGATTGTCTGTCGCACTAGCGTCCCACCGCATTTAATATACAAAAACACTAATTCTCAACCGAAGGCCTTAAAAGTGCCCGAAATCGCGTCCAAAGATTCAATAAATGCGCCTGCCGGATTCTACACATGTCCAGACGAACAAGTGGTACGTCAGCAGTACTTCAGCGGTACTTACGATTTATTTTTGGACCTCAAATCCGACAAAATGTCTCCGATGTGGGCATCGGACATGTCGCATTGTTGCAAACTTTAGTCGTGTGTCTGCGATGAAAAAAACTCCATGTCCATGCCCGTTAGCAATGAGGCCCCGTGTGGTACCCAGTCTTCGTGTAGTATGGTTTGTACGTGGCCTCATTGCTAAAGCACATGATGAGATTTTCTTTGTGGACACGAATGGAGTTTTCAACAATGCGACATGTCCGATGCCCACATCAGAGACATTTTGTCGGATTTGCGGTCCAAAAATAAATCGTAAGTACCGCTGAAGTACCGCTGACGTACCACTTGTTCGTCTGGACATGTGTAGAATCCGGCAGGCGCAATTATTGAATCTTTGGACGCGATTTCGGGTACTTTTAAGGCCTTCGGTTGAGAATTAGTGTTTTTGTATATTAAACGCGGTGGGACGCTAGTGCGACAGACAATCTTAAAACTCGTTTAACCCTTTAAACTCAGCCCTGTACAAAAACGGACGCCGGCATCTGCTAAAATAAATCACTTATAACTCTTTATTTACCGCCCTCTGTTGGTCAAATGTGGTACCATTGGAAAGGTGAATAAACCATACTAGCTTTCTAACCATAGTATGGTACCCTATGTCAGACGTATACAAAAATAAATACGGGATGAAAAAGAAGCCAGACCAATCCTTTTTCTGTCATTCACAAGCGTTCGCGAGTTTCGGCCCAAAGTGTGCAACTTCCGGTTGAATTATCGCGTCAAATACTTCATACTACAGCTTCAGAATGCCCCAAAAGAAGCTCGAAAAAACACTACATATTGGCCAGTGTTCCAGAACAATATATGGAGGAGAAGACATTTCAGTAAATGTTGAATTTATTTGATGAGAGTGAAGCAAAGACGATCATGAAGTGGCATACTACATTACTAGCTGGATGTATGATTGTTTATCTACCCATGTATGTACATGTACATTGACCAATACACGTTTACAGGCTACCCCCAGAACTGTGGGGTTCTACGTCGTCCGCTGCTCTCCCGACCGGAACCCCACAGATAACTAGGCTTTTTTCCCATAGGCTTCTGTGTAACGTTCACTAATGCTGTGGCATAGGGATCAGCAGGTTCAGCATAACTCATAAAATACTGCTTCATTTGGCCCAAGATTTCTAGCAAATGTGGTTTACATACCACGCACCTGTGTGCAACTGTCCATTTGGCGAAAATGTGTCGATTTCCAAAAAAAAATGGGCGAAAACCTCCCGGTTTGGTCGCAAGATCCAAACGGCAGCGCCGCAACTGGCAGTCTGGTCCCCTGTACGTCTTCGCAGCAAGGCGCTATACCGTACTACAGGGACCAGACTGCCAGTTACGGAGCTGCCGTTTGAATGTTGCAACCGAACCGGGAGGTTTTCGCCCATTTTTGGGGGGAAATCGACACATTTTCGCCAAATGGACAGTTGCACACAGGTGCGTGGTATGTAAACCACATTTGCTAGAAATCTTGGGCCAAATGAAGCAGTATTTTATGAGTTATGCTGAACCTGCTGATCCCTATGCCACAGCATTAGTGAACGTTACACAGAAGCCTATGGGAAAAAAGCCTAGTTATCTGTGGGGTTCCGGTCGGGAGAGCAGCGGACGACGTAGAACCCCACAGTTCTGGGGGTATTTACAGGCATGGTAATAGATCATTTGAATGGCATCATTAGGGGGGTGAATCTCACTTTTGTCCACATATTATTATATGGATAGAAAGAGTATTAGTTGTAGAATACAAAAATGAAGTCAAAACTTTCTCAGTATTTTTCTAAAATTATGAAATTTACATAAAATAAAAAATATGAAAAAAATTAAAATTTCAAATTCAAATGAGAGATTAAAAATGGCCGCAATTTATTTCTTCACAGAAATGTAGCTGAATATGTAAGCTTTGGAATAGTATATAATGTGATGAGGTTTCTGACAAGAAAAGTGGACTTGTGAGGACAAAATCACAGCACATGCAAAACTCACAAAAATGGGCCTGAGTTTAAAGGGTTTTTAAGGGGAGCTCCTAGTCCTAGCGGCCCAGTAAGTGGGAGTAGACTTGGAGGTAAGTACTACTACACGAGTCACGACATTAACTGTGTTGGGAAATCAATAATACAGATACAAATTAATTCAGATACAGCTACGATTGAGTGCTCACCTGTGTAGATGCCTTTCTCCATGGTAGATGTGAGAATGATGTGAGTGACATTGGCAAGATTTTAGTACACACTGTCAATGAAGTTGTTTGGGACTGTACATGTACACACCACAGGCATGGTACACACACGTGAGTTACAGCGCCCTCAATAGGCCCACGTCTGCCAAATCAAGTGTCAGGCCGCATCCGAAGTCAGCGTCTCGGGCTGGAAATAACACACAATCGTACGAGAGTTGGCTACGGCTTGCTTGTGACTTCCATTGACACGCGTGCAATTTGAATCTGCAAAGTGGCTTCATCATTTCATGGACCGTAATTCGTCTTTACAGAGCCACACCCCATCTCTTAGAGCCCCTACACAACATTGGTCGAGGTCAAAGAATAGCATCCATACGTTGTCTGATCAAATTATACATGAAATAGCACACCGGTGAAAATTTCAGCTCAATCCGCCAAACGAGTCTCGAGAAAATCGTGAAAACCGCTTCATTTCTTTTGCGAAAATGCAGCATTCAACGCCGTACTATTCCGAAAAATAGTTTAGATCTCAGTGAGACGTAGACGATTTCTTTTACTCTTTTCTTCCCAAATAAAACTTTTGGCAGAAATATTTCAGTGCGAGGTTTCTACTGTAACCATCTTCAAACTGTATAAGAATCAAATAAATCTGTGAACATTTCTGTTTTTCGATCTTACCGATGTTGTGTAGGGGCTTTCAGAGATGTTTTACATCTAACACCGCAAACCTTCCACTTGAAACGAAAGATTAGGTACACAGCTAATGTGAGAATTGACGTTCCTCCCATTGTGAAAATCAACGCTACGAAAAAATGTAACTCAGTCCCCCTCCAAGATTTTGTTTGTAAAAATGCAAAGACTTGCTTTGTAATCATGGACACTGCTGAAAATAATACAGACCAAAGGAAGGCAGCGAGATTTTGTAAAAGGCTGGTTTAAATGTTTATTGTGTCTCGTCATTATACTGTAATAATAATCATAATCAAATTACATTAGCAGACTATGAGTTTGTTCTCAACACTACCGTCTAGAGGTCGTTTCTGCTCCTATACAATAGGTGCAGTTCAACGAAGGGAAGAACTTACTTTCTCGACTCATTAATGTGAGTCTACTACATCATGGAGGAAGGACCTCCATGACTACATACAGCCACTCATTAAAAGCCTCTACATCTCTCATGAAATGAACCATTTACAAAGCCTGGTACGGTGAGGTTATAATTCCCTTCCTCAACGTACAGTATTTCGGTACAAATTAAATAATGTATACATAATGATACATGTACACAACGCGTATAATAGCGTTAATGTAGTGCATATTATCTGTAAAATTCGGATGAACTTGACAGCTGTCAAATGCGAATGTATCGTACAGCATGGGTGCACAGCAGCCACGTACGACTTGGCACTTTGCTTCAATGCACTAGACAACAAATATTTGTGGTAAATGTACAAGAATTGCTTCAAATTGCGCAACACGTTTTCCAGGCGTCGAAAAAACTTTGATCTTCAACTGATACCAAAGAAAGATCGCTCGCTGAAACCATTTTCAAACGTTACCAATAATGCATGCGATGATAAGGAGTCTTGGGAACCCCGCCGTAAATGGGTAATGATAGAAACGAGTTTAGTGACTGTACGAGGGTCTAACTTCACTTGATACGTAGACACCCAGGTTTCACATACATGAATACTGTCGGATTCAGATTCTGTCAAAAGCGAATAGGTTATAATAAGTCGTCCACATTTCACACTTCAATGGCTGTCTAGGACACATTTTCTTTTCCCGTTTCATTACGTTGAGTAACTGGACGTTACACTGAGAGGAAACACAGGGAATGGTTACAGAGACGAAAGTGAGAAAGAATAATTGGCAAAAGCTCCATGTTAAATAGCCCAGTACAATATTTGCGAAGTATGTTATCTACACTAATAAAGGGGCAGAGTTGACTGGAACAGATGCCGGGAAATTGGTAGGAGTCCATACTCTAGTCTGTGACATTCACAACATTTTTGTTTTACGGTAGTTTAATGTTTCTTGAGTGAATAAGCACCAAATATTGTGCTAATCATGGCTGCGAACTGAATCAATTCTAGGCAATTTGAATTAAAGGTCCGCTCTTGGACTCCGTAGAGGGCAGGACCTAGCCTTGACACACGTGCACAGATTCTGATCAGTTCAAATCAATTCCTCCTTCGTGCAATAGTTCGAGAAATTCGATTTTTTTTTTTAAACAGACTCATGTATTACCTTTGACGGAGGAAAGAAACAGAAACCGAGGTAGTAAACTAACGAAAAAGGAAAGATAAGGAAAAGGGCGAACTAAGGCGGAAAACAAATCCATAATAAAGGGCATACCATTGAGTTCCTGTAGGCCGAGTTTTTCGTGGGAAAATTCAGGACCCCTTTTCCTCGGCATTTCATCAAAACTTAGGTGATTAGAGTCAATAATGGGCATTGCATTCTTCCTTTGAGAGAGCTCCTGCTAGGATCGAAACGTCAGGCCCCCTACATTTTGAGATTAGCTTTTTGGTCATTTTAGTCAGTGAGCCAGTTTTGCAGATTACTGTAAGTTTTATCCAGTTAAACTCAGCTCTGTCTTTCAAATAAAGAAAAGCAAAGATGGAAACAAGTCAGTTACTTTCCCCCTCTTTTGCAAGGCATTCATTGACAGGGTTGGCGTGGTGGGCAGAAAATCGTTCTTAATTTGAAAAGAGAAGCAATACGAATAATGGATATAAAAATAATGAAACATTACAATTATCCATGACTTTTTGTGAGTTGTTCATTTTCCATGACTTTTCCAGGCCTGGGAAAACTTATTTACCGGTACAACATGAGGTTTCCAGGTATACCTTATAATTATTACAAGCCGTAAACAGGATTTTCGAAACTCAATTACAGAACGGAATTCAGAGTGTCCAAATAAGCACAACAGTGTTTGATTTACAAAGTGTTAGGGCTATATGCCGGCAAATCTGCCGGCTTATATTACTATTATGCAGGTGATGACATTCATTTCCATCATCAATTGATGCAGTTACAGACAGACAGACAGACAGAGGTCTACCGGAGATTCTAAATCCCAAATATCAATCTTACAGCCCCTCAGAAATCTCATTCGTCATGAGTCAAGGACACATTGGAGATCCTTTGACTTTGAATAATGCATAACACTTTCTAACGATTCAAAGCTATTTTTTCCACCATGCAATGTTTTCCTAATTCACTGCATTCGTTTGCAGAAACCGCCCCCAAATTCCGCCCCCAAAAGCTTGAAGGGATCATTTACACGAGGATTTGTTGTTGTTGTAAGTACCGTTATAGAAGTGGAATAAACATCTTCATCTGTGTCAATCATCTCCCATTGCGCTCCATACATGTACTTCAACATAATTATGTGGGCTTGGAGGTGTTGGGAAACTCAAAAGTGGAAAGATAGTCGTTTGAATGATGCACTGGGTTATTAAAAGAATAAACTAAACTAACAATAAGACACCCCTCTCTCGGATTTCAGACGTAGCACTGCTGTGTTAATTTCTGAAACATAACTAATCAAAATAGATTGACAACAAGCTTCTGAAAGTAATACAAACAGTCATGTTGTCAAACTGCTTACTGGAAGAATGACCAGAATACACAAATCTAAAAAAGCTGCAGACGCTGGCATTTGATCCTATCAAGTCCCTTTTTCAAAGGCATCAGTAAATCAAGCTGAAATAACTGAAAATATACAGCAACTGAAAAAAAATTATGCAATCAGACCTACACTGAAATTGCCCGTAGAAGAAGAGGAAGAGGAAGAAGAAGAATAAAAATAAAATAAAGTCAACATTGTCCTTCCTACAGATTTTCCTGAGAACTTAATACTGGAACATATTTGGGCATGGGAAATAAACATGCGGTACATGGGATCTGCACACATTGTGCTGGGACTTGTTTCAGTATGGGAGCAATACAAAAAACAATGCTGGAAGCTGCTTACTTTTTATACAATGGGAGGCCTGGGTATTTTAATCCTAGTGGGACCCTCATCAAAGGTGGGGCGATTTCAGACCATCATTCTGTTCTTTCACCTACTGGAGACCTCAAACCCCCTTGACTCTTCACAGGCAGGCAATCGGGATAAAAGACTCGGGATAAAAACAGGAACAGAGACAGTGAACCCCAAACATGGACATCCCAATCTTGACAGAACTCGGTGCTGCTGCTTTTAAAATGTTCACAGTAGCAAGAGAGTGATTAAAAACAACAACAAGAACCAGCTGATCTGAGGAATAGTCCCATGCGTGCAAGTAAATACTCTGGAATGTTCTATGAATCTCACTGTAGCTTAGCTTTTCAGAAAACAGGGAGGTTAAGTGGCTAGGCTGTAAAAAAAAGTTCCAAAAGAAAAACAACATTTTTTTCCGGTTGATTTTGTTTATATGTGCAATCATGAAAGTGCCTACAATGCTTAAATACTTTACTTTTTGACCTCACACACAAGCATAACTTTTGGGGGGTTAAAAACACCCCTTCTTATCCACTTTGCGCTGGTACCTCCGTATTCGGAGTGCCAGTGGTGCTGCTTTATGATGGGCCTTCTGAATCTGGGTACCACCTTATAGCGAAGATTCTTTTCAGCCTGCCACAGAGGAATATTTAGCACGACAAACACTAGATTTGACGAATTCACATCAATCAGTGGCAATGATTGCTCCATTGTGAGAATGTTACTGTGGATGATCGAGGGATAGCATTCTGCCATGGAAGACAGTACATTGGCATGTCCCACAGCCCAATGGTCATCGGACAGGCAGGTGCAACTCCAGCCACTGCCTTCTGGGCCAATGGCATCCTCGGTTTGGGTCGACCACCTTGGAGATTTGTCCGCATGGAGAGGAGGCTAGTCTGCGGTCAAAAGGCATCCAGTACAAACGCTACTCGGACATGCCCAAGTAGCGCTACGCTCCACTCCACTACCACACTGGGCTCTTTTATTTTCAGGCATACAATCCATCAACAAAAGCCACGCAGATGTCTGAATTGTGCCAGGTTTGACTCGCATGTCCCAACAGTGTTACTCCTTCTGATTTACCGTACTCCACATTCATTTCTTGTTCCTAATTGTTTAGCGAGTTTTGAAAATAGCACATCATCCAAAATCCCCTGTGTGGCAGTCATGGACCCTGAAAAGTGCCCGGCGCGAAGCGGTTAATAGTTAATACGTTAATACTTCGTCGGGACAGGGCAACTGTGGTAAATTTAATTGATGCTAATTATGGCTGTGTGTATAGGGCAACCCTCGGTGCACGGCATTTCTGATGCTGAAGGTGTGGACCCGTACGGACACATCCATGATCGGCGCACCTCTTATTGCTGGCAGGTGTATGGGGCAGGTGGGGATAGGGGGCTTGGGTGGGAGGTGAAGGTGATGGGGGCTCACAACAACACGCAGTTGTCATCCTTCTTCTGCGTTCCTCCATCGTTCTTCTCGATGATCTGTAATAACGTCTTAAAGATGTCCACGACACTCTGTAGGGGAAAGAGAGAAAATAATGTTGTGGTAACAACGTGCAAGTCATCTCTCTTCAGATGGAATGTGACTCTGAAAAGAGCTAGTGATTTGACTCAATGATTCAGAAAGTGTGTGCTCTGCCCATCATCATCATACTCTGTAGAGGAGGGTGAGAAATCACTGGCATAATCAACGCTCCCTGCAATCAATGTACACCATCCTCCGTTATTGGCAGGAAAAGAGACGGACAAAAGCAGTGTCCCCATTGGAATGGTCATCCATGGTGCCCCCTCCTTCAGGTCTCTCAGCAAAAAGGGACAGATAGGCATAATTTTTCCCCTAGCAAAGAATAAATCCCATGTCAAAGGCAAAATATAAACGGGGAGAAATGAGCAAGGATGCCACGAGGAAGAAACAAATTAGAACAATTGTAAAGGCATGAAGGAAAATTATACAAAATGAGAGTGTCTGATTTTCTTATTCGGTGCAGGTCTTTCTGGACAACAGGATGCCGACTTCTGCCTTCCAGAAAGAACCTGCTTGGTTTCAAACACCACACCGGAAGTTCTTAAATCTTGACATTTACATCTCAGTCACTCAGTGTCTGTAAGCAGTTTGTTCCCTCTTTTTCTGTCGCTTTGTGAATAACAAAACATTGACAGGCAGCAAGTGGCTAAATCATGTTTGTTATCCACCAGAGACTCTAAAGAAACTGGATGCATTAGTGACATGCCTCAAGCCAGTAAACCGATGCCAAAATGTTCAAACCATGCTCCCTGATCTCAGTGGAACATGGACTCGTAGTTATTACTAATGTTCATTTCAATATTCATGGAGGAAGGATCCTTTGCCGCAAGACGTGCACTCGGTTATGTGCAATGTTGTTTCTGATTTTGATTGTTTATTTGCAACAGTCATTGAGAAGTCAGAGTGGATGGGACTCACCTCATTCTGTTTGGCTGAGGATTCGATGAAGTTTGCGTTCCATGAATTAGCTAATTCTCTCCCTTCCGCTGTGGATATAACTCTGAAGAGGAAATTGACGGAAAAGACAAACAACTCCCGTCTGTCAAAAACATTGAAATTCATACAAATAACAAGGATGACAAGCTGACATTTTGATCTTTTTCAGGATTGGAATTATTTTGGAATGTCCCTGCTCAGAGACGAAATGTCAGGTCCTCTTATCTTTTATACTTATTTATTCCAAAATATAAAAATAAGCACCACTTTCTGTGATTTCTGCTCTTTAAACTAAATTCAGAATCAATCCAAGAGTAGGAAAACTGACTGAGAAATAAGAAAAAAAAAGCAATCGAAAAATGGCAAATAATACTTTGCTCTACACCTGTTAAAGCCCCTACACACCATTTGCACAACTCCAAATTTCGACCTGACAAATTTGGTTAAAGTAACACTCAAGTGGAAGTACATGTAAATACCAGTATCAGACATGCTGTGAACTGCTGTACCCAGGTTTACAACAATTGGTTATTTGCATCTGATTGAAAATGGAGACAGACAGCAGTTATATGGAGATATACGGCAGTTATTGGTTAATTTGGGAAGGTCACAATCACCATCAAAGGGCTGGATAGCATAGATGGTAAAAGCGCTGGTAGTCACAACCAGAGGTTCAAGTCCAAGTCCCGTTTTCACTGCCATTTTTCAAAATTGTTGGGACTGCCTCTTCTTTTGCCAATATATATATGAATATTTTAGCTACCTTACCTTTCCATATGAAGATCCTTCTTGTTGCCAACAAGAACTACGGGAACACTGTCAAGGCAAAAAAAGAGGTAAGGGAAATGGAGTTCATAACATACAGGCACAAACTAAACCCAATTCCTTAGAGCTGCTATTTTGCTTAAAGCCCCTACACAACATTGGTCGAGGTCAAAGAATAGCATCCATACATTGCCTGATCCAACATATGCATGAAATAGCACACCTGTGAAAATTTCAGCTCAATCCGCCAACCGAGTCTTAAGAAAATTGTGAAAACCGCTTCATTTGTTTCGCGAAAATGCACCATTCAACGCTGTGCTGTTCCAAAAAATAATTTAGATCTCGGTGAGACGTAAACGATTTCTTTTTCTCCAAAAATACAATACAATGTATTTTAGGCAGAAATATTTCAATGCAGGGTTTCTACATCATCAAACTGTATAGTAAATCTAAGAACATTTCTGTTTGTCAATCTTACCAATGTTGTGTAGGGGCTTTAAGTACACATTTGTTAACAAATACACAAAAGAAATGTTGTAACAGATTGGAATTCACTTACTTGACATTGCCTGTCGTGTCCAAGAGCTTCTCATAAATGATTTTGACCACCTCAAAACTAACAAAGACGGGGAAAAGACAAAATGATAAAATCCCAAGGATGAGTTTGGTTAATGGTTAGGGATAGCAATCAAGTGGATTTCATTTATTGGGGGGAAGCTTTGTGTAAAATAAGCTTCAGGTCCTGTCACTCTTATTCAGACCCTGCAGGAATCCAGCAGAAACAGCTGGAGGAGGAATTTGCAAAATGCTGTTTGAATACTTTAGCCCTTTTCACACTACAGACCAATCCCCGGGAAATAAATAACATGGAAAATCCCAGGGATTTTTTACCCCACCAAACACCCCCCCCCCCCCCCCCCGCAACCATTCACACTGGACCCATTTTGGTAACTCCCGGGGACACTATTTCCCGAGAATATGCATCGGTCGTTTCACACTGGCAATCAATACCTGGGTAATGTGCAAACGGAGGGCGCACTTTCTGCAGTTCCCACATAGGCGCAAAAAGGTGGGGTAAGTAAAAACCTGCTGACGTTCACACTTGTTGCTATTCCCCGGGGAAAACGTAAAACTCCCAGGTTTTCTCCTTCTACCCTACTCCCAAGCAGGGGTAAATATTCCCCGAGGAAAAGCTTTTCCCTGGAAATTTCTTTGGTAGTGTGAACAGAGAGACCGAATTCCCTGGGGATTGTTTTGAGAAATCCCTGGGGATTTCGTCTAGTATGAAAGCCCCTTTAGAATGCACCTCAAACCAGCCTCCAGTACCGGTAATTCTTGCCCATTTCTGATGGCCTACAGTATTTGCTCTTGAATGCAGCTCAAGGCTATTTGGAATACAGTGGGAGAATTGAGAATGCTGTTGGGATAATACAGTCAGGCTGCACTTGCACTTCGCATATCTAAGAATATGCAAAGAACTTTCATTCCTGTAGAGTTTGACTTGGGCTGAAAGCCTCCCAACTATATGATCTTCGCACAATCCGGCACAATTTCAGTTGTTAAATTATGAAAATCAAGAGTGTCTGATGATTAGTTCGCAGAAAGTCCTTTCTCAAGAGTATTCTGAAAGGTGCAACTAATGAATACGGTAATTACAACTTAAGGATAGCACTTTCCAGTTGGACAGGTTACATAAATTTCCATAGTGACAACTACAGTACTTTGTCGGACGCATCTGATGAAGAAAGTGCATCAAGCAAACTGGCTGCCTTTACTAAAGTTTGAGCACTCTTTCAAACGGTTTAGTCTAGTATCTGTAACTAGTGCTATCCATAAGATGTTTATATCCATGGGAATTCTGGGAAGGCTTGAAGTTAGGATTCTGCCTGAAAGCTCGCTCATGATAGATTCATACACTATGCACATGAACTGACAAAACTCACTAGCCTAGAACTCTTTCCATCTACCTTTTTTGCGAGGTGACTGTGTAGACGAGAACGTAGCCGTGTATGGTGAAGGTGAGTGACTGCGGGAAGATGGAGAACTCGTCCTGCCCCGCCGTGTCCACAATCTTCAGCTTGTACTCCTGATTCCCCAATTTGATCATCTTTTCAAACGCTGCACAAACCAGAATGATAGAGGGCGTGATTATACAAAAAATGGTTGCAAACTGCTTACTGGCTTGAAAGACCAAAATGCAAATCTCAAAAAAAAGTAGAGGGCCTGACATTTTGATCTTTGACGAACCTTTAAAGAGAGAAAGAGAGAAAGAGAGAAAGAGAGAAAGAGAGAAAGAGAGAAAGAGAGAAAGAGAGAAAGAGAGAAAGAGAGAAAGAGAGAAAGAGAGAAAGAGAGAAAGAGAGAAAGAGAGAAAGAGAGAAAGAGAGAAAGAGAGAAAGAAAAAACCAAGAGAAATGCCTGCTCGGATTGGGATTGGTGCTCTACGTTTTAGCTAAAGAGCATGTACTTAGCTTGAGGAGATGTTTCACTTTTGGGAACTCTGTTTCATAAACAATGTGGATATCCAGATCACTTCACTAAGATCTTCAAGGAGGTGCGAGCAATTTTGATTGCATATGATAAGAAAGGCTTTGAAGTTAATTGGTGTTGCCACTGCCCTCAAATTGCTTCACTGGTAACATTTTATAAGTTGCCCATAGAGCAATGTCCAAGAACAGATCTCCATATCTTGCTCCCTCCATCAGCAGTGAGGAGACATATGGCAACATTGGCATGGAACCGTTAGCTTTATTACCAGACCATGCATTCACCATACCAGATGCTAGGACCATAGGACTAACCCATTGGATAGAAGCTTGACCCTTGTTCGATATTTCGATATTTCGATATTTATCGATATCGCAATATAGCTTTCCAACGATTATCATATCGAGCGCATTTCAGGATATCGCGATATCGGCGATATCGGTGATATCGAAAAAAGTATCACAAATTCACGATATCGAAAAAAGTGCTGGTTTCCCAACACTATTATCGCCTGTCTGTAAGCTTGTATAGCGTGGCCATCAGAGAGATCTTGAAGGGCGATAAGCTTTCGTTAGTAAACGAAAAACCCGAAACTGCAAGGGGAGAGGAGCGCCAGCCAGCCATTTGACTCTTGAATTGCGGTCTCCACAAAGGCAATGCGTGGGAAACAGACCCACTGCAAGTGCAACTCACTTCCGGTGTTGGTAGCACACTTTTCGTACAGAGCGAACTCAGTGCGATGGGCACACACAGCCACTCGTGTTTGGGACATTTTTCCCCATGTGGCCTACATAAGTTATCCGATCTTTAACGATATTATCAAGGCTGCAAAAAAATGCAGATTCAATTTCCTAACGATGTCTCCCAATGCAGCCAAATATATTGTAAAAATACTTACCGGTACTTTACATATATATGTTTTAATCTCAGAAAATCAAAATCAAAATCGAAGAGGAAAGACGTTGGAAAAACGTCACTGTTCATAACACACGTGCGACCTATGATTTCTCGATCCTTCCATGCTGCTCTGGTACCCGCCACGCAGCTGTACTAAATGCACGTATAAGGCAACGTACACCAAATAAGTACGGCCAGGCCATTTGCAACAAGTTTGGTCGACTATTTTTTGGGGGGTCGCGTCGCGATCAATTCCAACTTGAATTATTCCAACTTGGACATATATAGTAACAATCATTTTGCGGCGTGTATGAGCAAAGTTGAACTGCTGCTTTATTCTCCTTTTTAGCGGTCCCCCCCCCTTAAAAAAGGTACAGTAAACATTTTTCCGGTACGCATCCGTACGTAAGAGTAGACCAAAATGGACATCAGATTTTGTTCAAGGTGGTACATGTATGCCGACGTAAATGTACTGATGGTTTGTTTTCCCTTATGAATATTAATCTGAAGACGCATTGGCTCTGGCAGACATTTATTTATGACATCATAAGAAAGCATCGAGTTGCTGAAAACTGTCTGGGATATCGTCTTTTTGTAATGAAATACATGTAACTTATTCTTAATACATCAACAAAATTCTGTTTTGTTTTGGCATATACTTTTAGAAGAGCGACCTGGGATACTTATTATTAATAAATTATTTTGTTCATTGATAAATGAGGAGTTTAAGGGAGTTGAACAAAATTTTGGTAACTATGGCATTAGATGCATTTGCTACACCGATACATAGGTTTCCAGCAATCATACATTGTGTATTGAATAGAAATCCAGGTCACTACCTTGGCTTCTGCTTATGCACCAAGTATCACGATAATATCGAATATCACGATATACTCCTGACGATATATCGAAAACAAAGATTCCGGATATCGAACAACCTTACTGGAACAGTGATCCTGATCGTATTGTTGGCAACATATCTACGTGTATATCTGGCCTTGACACTTTCGAAGGACAGGCATATCAATAACATCCTTACCTGAATTTGAAAATGAATGTTTTATTTATAATGTATTCATGAAATCATAACCATCATTAATCATGTATTTTTGTTTCTTTGCTTTGAGCAAAAGTGAACAAGAGGGCGCCAGCCAGGGCAGACCCGGTAAAACACGAAAGAAAGAAAAAAGTCTATGCACAAGGTAAGTATTTGGGAATATCGTCATAAAGAGATGACTACTATCCAAAAGCAAGCACCAAGAAGTCATGGGTACAAATGCAGTGCCATTTGAGTGTGCATTTGCAAGGGGGACTGTCCTAGAAAACTTACTGTTTTCAATGGTCGGGTCGTAAGCGTCAACAAACTGGTTTTCAACAAACTGGATAGTCAACGAGGATTTCCCTGAAACAAAACACAAATCAAACAAAACAAACCTGAAATTAAAAGAAAACCATAGAAATCTACCATCCACTACCTACCACAGCTTCACACAATACCGTAAGCGTTACTTCAAAGTCTAGTAGCTCATCTGCGTCAGTAATGGTAAATTCAACAATTTTCCATACTGACCGGCCGTAACAGAAAAGTCACTGGCAACAATTCATTTAAACTGCATTTAAATCAGGCTATCAAAGTTTGTAAAACTGGAAATCTCCTTGGCCTGATTAACTCAGGGCAGATAAAATCAATGAGTAAATTACAAAAATAGAAAGACACTTTGTGTGATCGGTGATCCCCAAGCTGCTGCAGCCAGGTTTACAGCAATTGTTTGTTTGCATCTGAATGAAAGCCGGGGTGTGATCCCTGGAGATATATGGCAGTTAAAGGTTGAATGCTTCTGACTGGCACCCCTATCCCAGCAAAGACTAGTTGACTATTTGGGAGGCCACCATCTTATGTAAGGATAGATAGCTCAGATAGTAAGAGTGCTGGTATGCGAAACCAGAGGTCTCGGGTTCATTGATTTCATTGACTTTGTGTGATCTCTGAACTGCTGTTTACAAGAAATGGTTGTTTGCATCTGAATGAAAGCCAGGGTGTGATCCCTGGAGATATACAGCAGTTCCTGGTTGAAAGACTCTGACTGGTGCCCTCAATCTGTCATACCAAAAAGTGTCCATTGCCAAATTTGCCAAAAAGAGCACTGGTACGCAAAAGCCAGAGGTCTTGGGTTCAAATCCTGATTCAGTCACAGTTTTCTTTGCCAATTTGCCAACATTTCATTCAGAAAAGAATGTACCAATTCAATGTAAGCACTCAAAAGTGTAGTGATGATATTATACTAGTATGGCCTAAGCTTTTATTATTCTTAAGTATGTATCAATAATAACAATAATAATATTATTACTTAGTGTTACTGTAGTGTTAACATTATTATTAAACAAAGTGATGATGTTACTTGTTACTGTAATGTTACTGTTACTAGTAGTAAAGTGTTACTGTTTAGTAAGCCTGTGATTGTGTGAATGTGATGAAGAAGTGAATATCGCTTTACTGTGCTGTTGTGTTGAATGACTGCTTTACTTAGGGCTTTTCCCACTACAAAAATAATTGCGATTTGAATCGCGATTCAAAAACGGGGTGTTTTTTTTGTCGTGTCCACAGACCAAAAAATCCTGTCGCAAAAAATCGCGAGCCGAATGTGGTAAGCAGTTGTGGTCAAATGGTGGGTGTGTCCTTGAGGGTGGCCCATGCAGAGAGACATAACAACCACGGCACTTCTTGTCAATCAGTGCGTGAGCGGTGCATTGCATTGTGGGATTAAAAAACCCGGTGCGATTCAGTGGAACGTTCCCACACACAAATAAAGAGTAAAAGACACACGCAAATAAAGTCCGCATCGCGATTCAAATCCCACTAATAACTTGTGTTTATTTATTGTGTCCACACATGCAAAAAAGTGGAGTTTGAATCGCGATCAAAATATAAATCGCATTTATTTAATTTGGTGTAGTGGAAACAGCCCTAAAGGCTAATGACGTTTCAATGCTTTGGGTACAGCTCCAGTACATGTACTACTATCAAACAAATCTAATTCATTGACTAATTGCGACAATTGTTCACACTTGAAACTATTTTTTACTTAGGTTAGAGTTAGATATTGACTTCTCGAAATGGCCAGTCACTGTCAGGTTCAATTTCGTGACGTGCAACTGCAAGTCGAAGTTCATAACGCTACGGACGTGTGCATGAACCTACTTACCTACGGACCGAAAGCCCATGACAGCTATGCATCGATCTTTCTGGGGTGGCGGCATCTTGTGCGGTTGATGAGAAGACTTTGACAAAAATGAACATGAAAGAAGCGCAGTTTTATTTACTAAACCAAAGGCAAGTGACCACCGGTGTCTATTCAGTATTTGCAGTGCTCCGGCTTACCGTACGGGTTATACACACGTAGACCATTACATGGTAAGTGGTACCCCGCAGGGCAATGCGCACGATAACCAGGAGCCAGGGAACCCGTCTAAAATGAGCCGTACAACCTCGTTTCTTGATTCCTTTCGTGCATGTGTGAAAGGTTTCACGCTGTGTACGAGGACGATCATCAATCCAAGATGGCGGCGCCCATGTGTTAAGTTGATGGCTGAGGTGCGCTTTGGAAAAAAACCCCGATGATATCGGCTCGGAGAGTGGCAGTCGAGTGAATTACGAAATTGCTGTAAACTGAATTCACGGTAAAAAAGATATGTTGCCATGACCCTTCGTTTTCTGTCACTATAGAGTATAGAATTGTAGACATGGTATTAAAATTAATAAAACGCAGTGGCTGTTGTTACGGCAGTCGTCCGTGTGGTTCCTTGACTTCACAGTATTTGTCAAGATGTTTAGCTCTTGGAACCAGCCTATCAACTAATAGACTGGTTCAACCAGCCTGCAATGCTGACGAAATACAATCAAGTCAGGGAGCCACACGGACGACTGCCGTAACAACGGCCACTGCCGACTGCGCTAATAAAAACCATTTTTAATAATTAAAGTTGAGACTGAGTTGAACTTGAAACGTGACTTGCTTTCGAACGGCGACAGGAGTGGGAAATAATTAATTGGTGGTGGTTGGTTGCTATGTTAATAATTTATTGTCCATGGTAATCAAGGATTAAGTTTCAGTACAGTAAATTACGAATATATTAAATGACACGTGTTTTATGATCGCTTCCTTCCTCGTTTTTCATTAACTTCTAAATCATATTATTAATAATAATATATTATTATTAACTAGAATAGATATCATAAAATTATCTGTACGTCTTCGCAGCAAGGCGCTATACCGTACTACAGGGACCAGACTGCCAGTTGCGGCGCTGCCGTTTGGATCTCGCGACCAAACCGGGAGGTTTTCGCCCATTTTTTTTTGGAAATCGACACATTTTCGCCAAATGGACAGTTGCACACAGGTGCGTGGTATGTAAACCACATTTGCTAGAAATCTTGGGCCAAATGAAGCAGTATTTTATGAGTTATGCTGAACCTGCTGATCCCTATGCCACAGCACTTGTGAACGTTACATAGAAGCCTATGGGAAAAAAGCCTAGTTATCTGTGGGGTTCCGGTCGGGAGAGCAGTGGACGACGTAGAACCCCACAGTTCTGGGGGTAGTATACATGTATGTGCAACACTGCCGCATTCTTTTTTAAAGTCAGTAAATAGAATACTATTTCTTATTAGGGGCCTTGGACCTGAGACTTATGAGAGGTGAAGCTCATGATGTAGCACTTGACATCTCAAAAGCTTTTGATAAAGTCTGGCATAGATAGGGGCCTGCTCTACAAACTCCGGGTATATGGCATTTCTGGTAGATTGTGAGCCTTAATTGCTAGTTTCCCTTCCAACTGTAAGCTGAAGGTTGTCCTTGAAGGCCAATCATCCCCTACTCACTCAGTCAATTCTGGTGTTCCAACTTCCACAGCGCTCACTCCTGGGACCAACTTTCTTTCTTACATACCGATCATTCCCATGGACTGAGCTTGGAACTGGAAGGTGTTCCACTGCTCTTGCCGACCTGGTCCCCCAGTTAAGGCATTTAAGGGAGCTACCAGGCTGTTTGCCTTATCTCAACCACACACTCTGTCTCTCCCAAGGTGTGTAGAACAAAGAGGTATCAGAACAGCTCCTTCCCTCGTTCTGCCTCCATCTGGAATTCCCTCCATGGTTCTTGTTTTCTCCCTACATACGACCTTGCCTTCCCGAGTCCCTCTATATCTCCTTTTTTCTTTAGCCCTTAACCTTCAGTGGCTTTTTAGCCTTGTTTTGGGCGATTTTGCATAAAATCTTTACTGCTAGTAGCCTATTACTACTGCTGTACTATAGTAGTACTACTGTAGTACCAGTACAAGTACAAAGTATCATGTGGTTTGTCACAAGGGCTAATTTAAAGCTAAACAGTCAATGTGTACCCCAGCCCTTAAATACTAGTATTAGGCTTTGGGTGATATACAAAAATGTTGCAAACTGCTTACTGACTAAAATTACCAAAATGCAAATCTTTAAATTTAGTGGGCCTGACGTTTCGATCCTAGTAGAACCTTTCTCAAACAACTGTCAAAGGCAGAGAAAGGTCCTGCTAGGATCGAAACGTCAGGCCCACTAAATATTAAGATTATTATTAGGCTTTACAATATTTATTCACCATAATAAATCTGAATCAACAGTGTATGTTAACAAATCTTTATTAAGATTAGGCAAGTGTACTTGCTTAGTTGCTTTTTTCTCACCCACTAATGATGGCACTGTATTCTAAATGTATTCACCCACCAACTGTAATGGAGGCTCAGAACAAACTTCGACTGCTCAGGGGGAAGAGAGTGAATAGGACAAGGATGAGAAACAAAGGACAAAGAGTAAAGCTGGTAGGGAGAGATCAAAGGGAAGGGCAAGGAGTAGGGTAGGGATTTGTGAGAAGAGGGGGAAAGATCAAAGAGAGAAGTGTGGAGGAGTGAACACAAAAGAAGGATTATCAGAAAGCTGCATGGTGTTAGTCATTACCCTCCTGGATGTTGAGACCATGTGGTTGTATAGTCCAAAGACGTTTCATCCACATTTTCTCATGGCTAAGACGGACAGCATTACTACGGTGACCAAGGGATTCTATGCCCACAGTACACTCATATTTAATATCAAATGATCAAGGAGATTGAAGTGATACCCAACAGGGGTGTCCATTTTACCGGTTTTGATTGTAGACCTATGGCCATAGATACGTTTTTTGAGGGTGTTTTTGGTCTCGCCAACATACTGAACATTACAAACTCTACAAGAGATGAGGTATATGATGTTTGAGGTAGTGCACGTGATCGAGCCATAGGTTGTGTGGGTAGTTCCAGAAAAATGTCCATTGAAAGAGTCTATTTCCTTGACATGTGTCTTGCAAACAATGCATTTCGAGGTACACTTAAATGTACCAAATTTAGTGGGAGGTGAAGTGTCCAAAGGGGGAACCTCTGCTCGGATAATTAAGTCACGCAGTTTACGGGGCGCCTGAAAGCCAAAACAGGCGAATTTGGAATGGCATCAACCAGACGATCTGAAGTGTGGAGAATATGGTGGTTTTCCTTAGTTATCTTCCTGAGAGGAGGAAGAGAAGAAATATATTATAGGGTGGTAGGAAGTAGTTCAAGTAACTAAGGGAACCTTGGGATTGTCCTTGTGTTTGTTTGAGTGCCGAACTTCTGGGAAGTAAGTTTTCTAGTTCGGTTAGTTAGTTAGTTAGTTAGTTAGTTAGTTAGTTAGTTAGTTAGTTAGTTAGTTAGGTAGTCAGGTTTGGTTATTTGCAGTTTGTGAGCATGAATTCTAATGCAGAACCTTCTGTAAGAAAACGACATCATCAAACTTAAAATAAAATGTGACAGGTGCACTAGACAGTTTGGATGATATGGATTATGGGATAAAAATATTACTTCCATAAGGCCTAGTGTAGGTCTATTTGTTGACATATGTAAGGACTTAAAGTGTGGCTCAGCCTCAGATGTCAGTGATCTCTAAGATCTAAAAGAATAATGGTGTCGAGTCATTTGACACTGGGTCAGTGACCTGCCTAGCCAGTCCCAAAGAGGACAGGGAAACATACCACACCCTCTAGTAGTGATATGATATCCAAAGCTAATATTCTGGGCCGTCAAGATCTATTTGACCACCTAGAAATCTGCTCTGATGTGACAAATGACTATCAAAGAAAAAAAAAGAGGGAAGACCAGGCCTTTTGTGCGTCGATTCCATCTATACTTCAGAGGTATTCCATCGGTGGTAAAAATTCTGATAGAAACTCTTAATATTTTGATTTGATTAGATTGCAGCATCCTTCTTTAGAAGCTTTATGTAAACTACTGAGATGAGACAGTTGTTTCACAAGTTTTTTGGGACCACCAGATCTAATGTCGCATATTTACTCCTAATGTACCCACGACACTCTTTGTCCGCCGTCGTATGTACCGGGTTTGCCGTGTTGTAATCCAAGGTCGGCCTGCCTGCCGTCTTTGCAGTAATCTCTTCCCTCTAAGTAGACAGCCTGGAAGCGGCGGCACTTCGGTCCACCGTTGATCATCCGTGTGATTTAACTATAACAGAGGGCTGAATGTCAAGGCCAATTTTCGAACGAAAATATCTCAGTTGGGTCGATAGGCGATATTGAGCGGAGGGGTGGTTGATATTGATATCCCAATGAATATCTAATGCCATGGATTTTTAGAAAAATGTATTCATGTGGCACTAATGGGTACATTTTTCATCAAGGTATGGTACAGTGTATCAATATCAGGTGCACGCAGCAATGCACTATACACACCTCAGCATCGCGGCCTATAATCCATGGTTTAAGCAGACAGCACCTTAAGACTATAATGTGGGCATATGGTGTGAATTCAGCATGTGCAGTTTATATTTATGCTATGCACAGGCAGAGGTTTGATCCCGACTTAAGCGCTTCTCGCACATTGTGGCTTAAAGTTTGGACCAAATATTTCAACTGTTAGCCAGTCCACCTGGGTGTCTATTGGTAATTCTCGTTTCCAGATCGAGCTATGATGAAAAGATGGAAAATCTCTTTTGGTGTCGAACCTTTTTGGTTTGTCAGAATTTTTGCCTTTCAGAAAGATCCTGCGAGGATCGAAACGCACAGGCCGTGTACGTTTTTTTTCTTCAGATTTGCATTTTGGTCGTTTTAGTCAGCAAGCAATTGGATTCATTTTTCGTGGTTCAAAATAAAGTAGGCCTTACCAACTGCATTTTTGATCGCTGTAAGTTTAGACTGTTTCAATCTGACTTTAAAGCAAAGCTCTTTTTCTGTGTTTTTTATATTTATTTTCAGGCTTTTTAGATCATATCCAGTTTCATGTTCAGAAATGAAACAGGCATAGGTTACATTGTGAATGTTTTTTGTTGGACGCCGATTGAGCTTCAGCCGCGCCATCATGTTCCATCGCGCATTACAGAACTTGGCCGTGTCTACTCTGATCAAGACGTCACGGCGGGCACTATTGGCATCCGGTGCCAATCTGCCGTTCAGACGCAGACATTTGCCTCGGGTTGAGGGGACCGGGCAGCGTTGGTATTCGGCCACCGCGTGGCACAACCCACGGGGAGAGGTACCGCGACCCAGACGGGGAGACCCGAAGCCCAGATCGGCCGCAGTCGTTCCCCTGGAGAGCCTCGTGAAGGAGGGGAGTCTTCTCTGCCTGGAGCAGATACACGAGGCGGGCACGCCGGCCGAAATCTATCGAGCCCTCAGCGGGAACACGGGCAACCTAACCGAGGTCCACGTCGTCAGAGCCTTGGCCAGACTGGCCGAAATCCGAGCTTCGACCGCGCACAAGGACCGCCCGACCCCGCCTGACTTGGCGAAACCCACGGAAGGCGGAACTGGGAGACTCGAGCCTCCACAGGACGACGAGTTCGCCCACCTGTGCAAGTTGGCGCTGCGGCACGCCAGGGGCATGGACCAGAAGCTCTTCGGCACGCTGATGGGGGCGGTGATTGGCCTCGGGGTCCCCCAGAGCAGCGCCTTGGTCCAGACGCTGCTGGCCGGCGCCGAGCATCGCCTGAACCAGTTGGACTGCGAGGACCTGTCCCGCCTGGCCGGGCAGCTCGTGCTCCTGCAGCGGGCGGACCCGAGGGTGTCGGCCCTGCTCCAGGCCGTGCAACTCCTCGTCCCCCATCGGATCGACGCCTGCACCAGCGCCCCGCCGCTGATTCGCCTCCTCCGCTCGCTCGGCAAGTCTCTCGAATCCCGCGTCGTCCGTCAGATCGCATCACGGCTCGTGGCGATCCTGAAGGCCAAACGAGCCACGGAAAGAGACCAGACTGCTCTGGACGCCTCCGATGCCGTCTGGAGCTTCCACCTCATCGGCTACCGCGACGTGCAACTCCTCAGGGAAGCATTCGACATTCTCCTTGACGACCTTGAGTGCCTTCCTGCAGCCAAACTAGTGCTCGCTCTCCAGTCTTCGTCAGGCCTGCGATATTACCGACCCCGGTTCCTGGAGAGAGTGGGCGATCTGGTAGCAGATAAAGTCGGCGACTTCACCACCTATCAGCTGTCGAGAATCCTACAAGCCTTCGCCTTCTACCGTCATCTGCACGAGGGCATACTGGACTCCGTTGCGGCCTTCCTGGTCGGCAGCACCTTCAGGCCCCTTGACCAGGCGAGCATCACTTCGCTGAGTCGGATCCTAGGAGCGTACGCCACACTGCACCACACTCCTACCTCACACTGCGGTACCACCTTGTTCGAGCTGATGTCAACACGGGCGGAGGAACAGCTGGAAAATCAGCCGACTTTGGGAATTGAAAACGCCCAGTTGGTGACTTTTGTGGCGCTCTTGGCCGAATGTGGATCCCACTCTCCGAAACTTCTGGAAGCTGTCCTGAAACGGAGAAGCTACGAGGCCTGCTTAGAAGGTAGGTCAATTCTTGCCAACGTTTAAATCTTGTCAGACCTAAAGCCTCTCGTTTAAGGGTACCATACTTGTCGTGGGATTTGCCGCAGATTGTTGCCTCGTCACCAGCAGAGAGAGAACGGATGACACAAAATAAGGTTGCCCTGTTTGGTTGGTTTTTGAAGACCCGACATTTGGAAAATGTCTTTCCCTAGATATGACCTCAGGCTTGGGAAGAGACGAAAGTAATATTGGTGCGAGGTCAGGAGAGGAAGGAAGTGTGATTAGGTATGATTTTCAAGAGAGGTGTGGACCTGGTGCGTTGTCTTGCAGAGGTGGACACGGTAAGGACACCTCATGCCGCGACTCGAGTTTGATAAGCCTGTTGCAAATTTCCGCGTGGTGTCGGATATGCAAATTACCATATGACCCACAGAGATGGGTATCACTCAGTCCTAAGAAAGTTCAGCCACATATTATAACCTAGCCTTGTCCAAGGCGGTCTCTCCGGTACAGTACGGCTCCAGGCAGAAATCCGGGCCAAACGCACGCAAACCGCGGCACAACGGCACTACCACGCCGGGTCCAAGCTCGCAGACCGCATCGCTGCCATACCACACACAATGGTGTGTGTCCGTACAAGTGTACGAGCCTGTACGCAGCTGTTCTGGCCGCCCTCGCAGGACAAGACGCGCACTCGACACAAAATGACGTAACTAGTTACGGGCGGGGAATGGTGCATGTACAGCGTGCGTAAGCTATGAGCGGATCAGTGGGGCTGCATTTCGCAACGGTGTTGTGCAAAGCATCATACCATTTCTGAAGGCCAGATTTTTTTATTTCTAAATCGGCGACCAACGTCTAACCCGAAGTAGGTCGGTTAAAACCTGAACGGCCTTAGTGTGCAAAATGTTTTAATTGAAAGGGACTTGGGCCGCTGGGCAGACTATAGGGAGTGAGGGATTCAAATTCCCGACTGTATAACATATAGCGTCATGAAGTACCAATCCTAAAAACCTACTCCTGCGTGAAACTGTGTTTACCTGTGTGCCAATTTGACCGCCTGCAGTCATCGAAATCCGGAGTGGAAGTGCCGAAAACACCTCGGCATAATACATGTATATACTTCCTTCTCGGGAGGAATCTTATCAAAACAATGTCTTGTTGTTTCTGACCGCGTTCAAATCACAGTCGGACCGCTGACGAGGGCTCAGCTCCGCGTGCCGAGGCAGGCCGGATGAACATGTCGGCACTAGCTTTTTGAAATTCAGAAACTCGCTAGTTAACTCTGATTATTGCTGCTGGAGGGGGGGGGGGCTAAAGCTGTTGACAAGAGACTATCATTATGCATTCTACTCAGGAACTCTTTAAAAAATAATATCGTCGCCCGAATTGGATGAAGTGTCCCGTGGTAGTTTTTATTTGTACATGTATTTCGAGTAGAACGAAAAACAGGTTCTACATGTACCTATTTTTGTGTCCAACCATTATGATCCACTGTTCGCGTTTTGTGTGTATGTGTGTGTTTTGAGTCCCTGTGAGAGAAAGACTACGGGCTGGCTTTCACAAAGCCTTACGATGCATCATAATCAACTTACGATGGATTTCCCATGCTAAGTTTTGACAGGCCGTGGGTTCTGTGCATCACTCATCGCCTTGCGATTGATAGTAAGTTACGACAGGTCAAGCAGTTGAAGATGTTGTCGAATTGAAATGATAGATAGTTATTGAAGATATTAATATCACCTGTCTTTGTATTCTGGTAGTAACGGCAAGTCAGTGAGTCGGGGATTCAGAGGAAAATCGATACCCTAATGAATTGAAATGATAGATAGTTATTGAAGATATTATTAATATCACCTGTCTTTGTATTCTGGTAGTAACGGCAAGTCAGTGAGTCGGGGATTCAGAGGAAAATCGATACCCTAATGAATTGAAATGTTAGATAGTTATTGAAGATATTAATATCACCTGTCTTTGTATTCTGGTAGTAACGGCAAGTCAGTGAGTCGGGGATTCAGAGGAAAATCGACACCCTAATGAATTGAAATGTTAGATAGTTATTGAAGATATTAATATCACCTGTCTTTGTATTCTGGTAGTAACGGCAAGCCAGTGAGTCGGGGATTCAGAGGAAAATCGATACCCTAATGAATTGAAATGATAGATAGTTATTGAAGATATTATTAATATCACCTGTCTTTGTATTCTGGTAGTAACGGCAAGCCAGTGAGTCGGGGATTCAGAGGAAAATCGACACCCTAATTAATTGAAATGATAGATAGTTATTGAAGATATTAATATCACCTGTCTTTGTATTCTGGTAGTAACGGCAAGCCAGTGAGTCGGGGATTCAGAGGAAAATCGACACCCTAATTAATTGAAATGTTAGATAGTTATTGAAGATATTAATATCACCTGTCTTTGTATTCTGGTAGTAACGGCAAGTCAGTGAGTCGGGGATTCAGAGGAAAATCGATACCCTAATTAATTGAAATGTTAGATAGTTATTGAAGATATTAATATCACCTGTCTTTGTATTCTGGTAGTAACGGCAAGTCAGTGAGTCGGGGATTCAGAGGAAAATCGACACCCTAATT
Source organism: Luidia sarsii (assembly GCA_949987565.1). NCBI lineage: Eukaryota > Metazoa > Echinodermata > Asteroidea > Paxillosida > Luidiidae > Luidia > Luidia sarsii. The sequence goes on along the minus strand of OX465106.1, from coordinate 10,576,067 downwards.
AATTGAAATGTTAGATAGTTATTGAAGATATTAATATCACCTGTCTTTGTATTCTGGTAGTAACGGCAAGTCAGTGAGTCGGGGATTCAGAGGAAAATCGACACCCTAATTAATTGAAATGTTAGATAGTTATTGAAGATATTAATATCACCTGTCTTTGTATTCTGGTAGTAACGGCAAGTCAGTGAGTCGGGGATTCAGAGGAAAATCGACACCCTAATTAATTGAAATGTTAGATAGTTATTGAAGATATTAATATCACCTGTCTTTGTATTCTGGTAGTAACGGCAAGCCAGTGAGTCGGGGATTCAGAGGAAAATCGATACCCTAATGAATTGAAATGATAGATAGTTATTGAAGATATTAATATCACCTGTCTTTGTATTCTTGTAGTAAAGGCAAGCCAGTGAGTCGGGGATTCAGAGGAAAATCGATACCCTAATTAATTGAAATGTTAGATAGTTATTGAAGATATTATTAATATCACCTGTCTTTGTATTCTTGTAGTAAAGGCAAGCCAGTGAGTCGGGGATTCAGAGGAAAATCGATACCCTAATGAATTATAATGATAGATAGTTATTGAAGATATTATTAATATCACCTGTCTTTGTATTCTTGTAGTAAAGGCAAGTCAGTGAGTCGGGGATTCAGAGGAAAATCGACACCCCAATTAATTGAAATGTTAGATAGTTATTGAAGATATTAATATCACCTGTCTTTGTATTCTGGTAGTAACGGCAAGTCAGTGAGTCGGGGATTCAGAGGAAAATCGATACCCTAATGAATTGAAATGATAGATAGTTATTGAAGATATTAATATCACCTGTCTTTGTATTCTTGTAGTAACGGCAAGCCAGTGAGTCGGGGATTCAGAGGAAAATCGACACCCTAATGAATTGAAATGTTAGATAGTTATTGAAGATATTAATATCACCTGTCTTTGTATTCTGGTAGTAACGGCAAGCCAGTGAGTCGGGGATTCAGAGGAAAATCGATACCCTAATGAATTGAAATGATAGATAGTTATTGAAGATATTAATATCACCTGTCTTTGTATTCTGGTAGTAACGGCAAGCCAGTGAGTCGGGGATTCAGAGGAAAATCGATACCCTAATGAATTGAAATGATAGATAGTTATTGAAGATATTATTAATATCACCTGTCTTTGTATTCTGGTAGTAACGGCAAGCCAGTGAGTCGGGGATTCAGAGGAAAATCGACACCCTAATTAATTGAAATGATAGATAGTTATTGAAGATATTAATATCACCTGTCTTTGTATTCTGGTAGTAACGGCAAGCCAGTGAGTCGGGGATTCAGAGGAAAATCGACACCCTAATTAATTGAAATGTTAGATAGTTATTGAAGATATTAATATCACCTGTCTTTGTATTCTGGTAGTAACGGCAAGCCAGTGAGTCGGGGATTCAGAGGAAAATCGACACCCTAATTAATTGAAATGTTAGATAGTTATTGAAGATATTAATATCACCTGTCTTTGTATTCTGGTAGTAACGGCAAGCCAGTGAGTCGGGGATTCAGAGGAAAATCGATACCCTAAAGAACAAGGTTATCTTTGTTCATTCGTGAGGTAGGGTCTGAAGTTCTGAACAGTCATTTCTTTATTTGAACGTGCTGGCGATATTAGAATAAAACAAAAAACAAATAGAACCCAAAGAGAATCATCATGCAACTGATACGCAGTATCTGATCTCTCCACGTGCAGTTGGGTCAGAACAGGACCTGTTCGCGTACTCACTCCGATGTCTCCATTGATCGGCCTATTCGACGTTTTGTTCATTCTGTGGCAATTGCAGTATTGGTGTAGTGAAGGACTGGGGGAGGGAGGATGTTACTCCCCCGACGCCCAAGTCGCTAGAGACCCTTCCGTGTTCCATAGGTCACCTCTTATCATGTTGATGGTGTTCTTATTTTTGCTTCTCAGCGCTTCCAGCCGTGATCACTTCCCCCGCGCGGCGTCTCCGAAGGAGCGTGGCCTCGGGGTATAGGCCTACCGTCTCCCCTTCTCCCCTCTCCCCACTACTGTCGCTAATGCTCTTTCCAAACTACTCTAGTCATAGGCGAGGCGTTAATACCTCAAAGAGACAGTTTTGTTCCATTTTAATGGGGGTTGTTCTCTCTTCCGTGCCCGCCCGCGCGTGCCCGTTGGGGCCGGTGTGGACGCACGCAGTCGTCGGTCTGGAAAAAGGTTCGCGTTCACTGAAATACACTTCGTATATAGAAAACCCCACACTCGATCGCGGCATATTTTCAGGCTCTGTTTGAGCCGATTAACTTGGAGGCCTGGACGAATTAAGAGATCCTGGCGTTTCAGTCCTATTCATCAGCACATTTCTTAAAGTCAGAATTGGACGGCAGAGACGACTTTGCCAGAATTAACATCGACTCGAAAGCGAGACCTAGCTCCTGATAGCCAGTACTCAACAGCCAGAGCTATCCAGCCCTGTGAAGTCAATTATATGTTTGCCGTAATGGGGGCGTACGCCTATCAGGAACGGTGGTACAATACACTGCAACCGGTACCCTATTATCCTTGTTATTCAAATCAGTTCAAATAGACTGATCATTACCCTTTCATCTTTAACGTGCTTTTACCGAAACGTTGATGACTCCTATCTCTCTTGGATCACGGACATCCATCAAATGCTTTGAGGGATAATTGTTTCCTGCTCACACCCGTCGTGACAACGATGACCGATATGGAGTAGCCGATGTGGCCTTGCTATAGTTAATAATTATACTAACTCTTTTTTATGAGAACATTTCCTGATCAGTGTGAAGCAACAAAGGTCTACTAGGATATCATGCAGCGTCAGGTTATCTACGTTTTGAGATCATGCTTTTTGGTTGTTTAAAACTCGCAGCAGTTTGCAGCATTTTTATCACTGTAGGCCTAATGATTTTCTGATTTCGGAGCGTCAGATCTCTTATACACCGTAAACAATGTTGGGCAGCTACCCAACCAGCATTTGACCGTATGGGAACAAAGTTCTGGTAACATGATTGGAAGGAAGGCGAGGAGACCCAAGTTTTGAATTGTGTTGGTCAAAATGAATTACAAATTCCCAACAAACCAGTCCAGGAGTTCGGCAAATATGTTTTTCCTAACGTTTCTTGGCCCCACGGTTTTAGAGTGTTTTGTTCAATTTTGTTTCCATCATTTTTTCGGAGAATTTGAAGGGTCCGACCCAGACAAACCATACTAAAACCTAATTTTTCTGCACGTTTCCAATTGGAGAAAAATTGCTGTTTCATTTCAATCAAAGAAGGTAAATTCAATTGGCAGGATCTTGTTTTCATAAATGAATCGAATATTCTTGCCAGGTATTTCTTAGAGGGTATGAATGCCACCCGCGCAAACATGATCAATTGTCACTGAATTGTTTCTTTAAAATGAAAAAGAAAATAAATCCTGATGTACATTGCTGGTTATCTTTGCTTGTATCAGATCCTAAAATTGTCGCCCACCTACAAACCTTGTACAACATAGTCACCATTGACCAGCCCGAGGTGTACGCGCTGGTCTCCGACGAGTGTGGTTCCCGCCTTGGTGAGCTGTCGCACGCACTTGATCGCGCCGACTCGGAGGAGGCGAGAACCAGACGGAGCGGAGCCGACAAGTTCAAGGAGTCGGTCGCCAGACTCCTGGGTGTCGCCACTGAGAGCTCGGGCTTCTCTCTGACAGAAGATGCTGACATTTCGAATGGCTACACTGTTGGTAGGACGATTTCGCGAACCATTCGCTTATAGGCCCCTTTACATGCCGAGGACAGTAGAAGAGTTCATTTGCAACAGCAGTTTTAAAAGCAATCCAGACACAACTGTCTAGTATTCCCCAAAATGTTGCAATTCGAAGGTCATAGCCGCTTCCCAAAGCCCGGCTTAGGCTTCGGCTCCGGCTTCGTCTCTGTTATCCAAAGGCTGAAAACCCAGGATGGAGTTCTTTGTTGAAGTTGAAGCTTTGGATTCTTTTTCAAAACTCAGTGTACCATTAAAAAACGAAGCCAAAGGCGTATACGGTACTATTGCCATGCCTTGTACTTAAAAATGGACGAAAGAAAGAAAGACAAAGCCGGAGCCTGAGTCTAAGCTGGGTTTTCGAAAAGGGCCCAGGTGTTCAAATATCCCTTTTTAGACATCTGTATTTTCATTTATCATATATATATTTCGTTAAGTGTGAAATACGCCAATAAACCTGCATGTGTTTAGTCATACTGAGCAGTTTTTTAAAACTCACACAGAAATGCCATATTCTCATGTTTAATGAAAATTGTCATGGTGACTTATCTGCTTTATATGTGTGTACTGAAGGCCTGCAACCCCATCTGATGTTCTTCATTGTGAACTTCTTCACAGCAGATTTCACGACTGTCTGTTTTCTTCGCAGACTTTCTTGCACTCGATGCTGAGAAGGAGCGCCCGCCCACGGCTCTGTGCTTGGCCAGACCGTGGCAGTACTGCGCAAACGCCCCGGACAGGCTCCTGGGGATGGAGAGGATCAAACAGCGCCATCTTGCGGCCATGGGTTACACAGCCCACACGGTGAGACTTTTAAGCCGTCGGTTAATGACGAACGTCAGATTAATTTATCTCCATTGTAAAACGTGATAATACCTATTCACCTAGTTCACACCCTATACCTTCAAACAAAGGGGGCCTTTTCTTGAGTCCAAAGTTCCTAAAAAAGTGTGAAAATCTTAAGAATGGTGGACAGCTTTCCTTTGGTTAATTATATGAAGCTAAACTTATTGCCACGTCAAAGCGATCCATGCCATTGATACTTAGGTTCAGTTATACACCACAAGTGCCGATTTCTGCGTGGTCTTGTCATACAACATTATGAATAAGGCGGCTTGAATCATGTACAGCTTATCATGAGCACGTGTATCGAAGGTCGGCACCAAGTCCCCTTGTGGGACATTTGCGTCTGACATGTTATAATGCATGGAAACCATGCATAGACCTGTATCTAAATACGACCGCCATAAAAGTCATGCATGGATATGCACAAATTGTCCCATAACAAATTTCACTACCCGGTACATTCTCAAACATGGTTCGACGCCTGTGCATTAATTTTGAAAGACAGAAGATTTAGAAGGCTTTGTATTCGTCCCTTATATAGTATGGACACTCTTGACTTTGTCATTTTGGGCGGAAAGGTGATGCCCACATTATTGCTGTCAGATGGACATAAACAGATGGGAAGTGAGAGTGATTAGCCTACACGGACGACGGACATAGAGGAAATATGGTAGATTATTATTATTATTATTTTGGGGGTTTTTTTGCCCCAGGAAGGGCAACGAGGACCTTATCGCATCTTTTCAGCAGCGTGAGTTTCGGCTCAACCATGTCATGAGAAAAACCATGGAAACGAAATGCCTATTTATCCACAGAGCGATCGTTGGAAAATCCTCTTTTCTCGAAAACGGCAGATATTCGAGCGTTCAAATCACGGAATGCCTGATACAATATTCGAATCCGCCACACGACCTCGACCAGCTCGGTGGTCAAGTGGTTAAGACGTCTGCACAAGAAAGCGGGAGTCGCGGGTTCGAATCCCGCCCGAGCTGCCTGAATTGTGTTCATTAGGCATCGGGCAAAGCACTGAGCGCCCGGTGCTTATATCAGGCCGAATGTCTGATACCGTTACAAACTTGAAATTTTGAATGTCCGGTAATTGGGCACTTTGCATATGGTGCGCCCTCCCTGGTCAAGACAGCCACTGATAACATTATTGGTCGTCAAGAGCCCAATTGTTGGATCTCATTGGTCGAAATCAATCACAAACGCCGTGCATTTCTGAGAAAACCAGCCGAGTGTGGACCAACTACAATGTTGCCTTCTGGGGAGGCTCTGTTGGCAGCTGACTCGTTGGACTGAGGCTTGTCCCGGAATTCTCAACGACATCGCCCATCGTCGTTCTTTCATGGGTGTTCTGATAACGATGGTGCCCGAGCACCGAAACCTCCGAATTCGGAGCGCCGGTGATGTTGCTATGTGCGGCGGGCCCTATACGAATCCGGACACCACTATTGACTGAAGCCCCTTTTACACTTTCACGGATCCACATCGCGGATGATCCCGGATCGTCGCTCCGGGATCATCCGTGTTTTCTCCGTCATTGCCGTGTATACACCGGGCAGGCATACGGCGTTATCCTTGCATACCCGGGAAAAAAAACAAATTAAGGTTGCTTCATTTTTCATCCCGGAGTTCACGGATGAAAAACAATCCGTACTCTTCCCTGAAGGCATACCTCCGTGTAGCCGCCGAATACATTTCGGACAGTCCGTGTGGACACCGGGAGGTCCGTATTAACACCGGTTTCATCCGGTGTGACAGTCTAAAATGGGTGGCATGATCAAATGGGTGGGCTGCCATATATGGGCAATCAGGTTAGCGTAAAGGGCGCCCGCACGCGTTCAGTTCACCCACCCATCTTAGCACGCCGCCTATTTCGCCTATTTCAGCAGGTTGTCGCTACGTGCTCAGATGGGTGGTGACGTCACCCACCCATTTTAGCACGACCACCCACTTGAGATCGTGACACTGGGTTTGAAATTCCCTATTGTTTGCTTGTACGAATGAATAGTCCGTGTGCGTATTGCATGTGACGAATACAATGTGCGTAGCCTTTTGAAGACAACAGACGTGCTATATATGAAGCGGAAAAGGTCAAAGGGCACATGCATTGAGAGGAAATCGTGTTGCCGCACGCCAGAACACTACGGATAAAGATCCGGGATGACCCGTAATGCGATCCGTGAAAGTGTAATTAAAGGGGCTTTAGTCTTAAACAAAGACTCTTGTCAGGCTATACTACGAAACAATATGCGGCGTGACAAAAGACACTGACGTCCGATTGTGGCGGGTTGGACTCGCTTGCACGCATAGTGAATGAGTCCTATCGATTGATTGCACAGGCATTTCTTGTTCCCGATTGTTCAGCGAGTCTTGAAAACGTGTGGCAGTCATGGGCACTGAATGCGCAGCTGCTATGTTGCAGTCATTCCTGCAGACCCAAACAAACACCAAACAACCCAACGCAAACAAAAACAAAAACCTTCCCCTTTTTGTCAAAGCCAAAACAGATGTGCAGGGGGAAAACACCAAACCATACGCGCCTCCAAACCCCATAGTGAAGATTCCTATGAATATTTACCGTGTCGAAGATCAATTTGGTGCTGCCGCGATCTTGGGACTATGAATATTGGCCGCTGGTCGCTGAATAAAAGTAACACACTTTTGAGATATCCGGTTCATGCATTTTGATAGGCGTCCCTGTGTGGGAGTATACCGACCCGATGCCCACGTTATGAACCTTCAGGTCCAGCACGGTAGGCCTATGGGGGGATTGTCTTTGACAATTATACATTTGGCATGTTTATGCAAGACATCATCTCAAATTCTCGCAGTCGTAATTGCGGTTGGGATTTAATTCACAGTCGCCACGAATTTAGATGTGAGAATTCAGTTTCTTTTATATCATAATTTTTGTTTTCACGTTCGCACCGAACTTTCTGTTTCTGTTCGTTTTGAAGTGATCTGAATACCTTAGGCGTTATGAGAGTGCTGAGGTCTCGGGTTCAATTCCCGGTCCGGTCAAATGTTCTTTTTGCCATTTAAAAAAATTCTTCTGAATCGTGATTAATTTCGGTGAACATTGTGAAATGTTGACGTATCACCTTTTTTGTGCACAGTGTAAGAGTGGTCAAATAATATGAGAACTTTGCAAACTGCTTACTGATTTATATAAGTGAACATCTCCAAAATGCTCTGGGTCAGGTTCTTGCGATTCTACCATGACCTGCTTAGTGCTGGGTCGTCAGGACCTCTGCATTTTTGAAACTGCATTCTGATTTGGATGACCCGTGGAAATATTCGAATCCCAAAGTGTACCAGGCCTGATATTTCGATCCTGACAGAATCTCTCCCCAAGACTCTTAGTTTCAAGCTCACCGGGATGGTGAGGGGCTAGTGGTGGGCTATACTTGCTGCGTGGTGTCTCTGGTTTCCGGCCGCAGTGACGTACGATTATACTTAGCGAGATCAGTGTGTGCCGCCACATGGAATACGGGCCCATCGCTTCCAGGTATTTCCCGTACCGTACCATTCAAAGGCTGCCGAGCGCTATGAATAATGGAGGCCATCGCAAAAGTTTCCCCTTCCCCGCAAAAACGGCGAATCCCCCAATCAGCAGGCATTAGCCTGCGACTTGCACGCGTGGACGCAGTGAGTGGGAGGGAGAGAGGTGGAGAGAGAGAGAGAGATTGAGTTGAAGTGAGAGAGAGGTGAAGACAGAAGAGAGAGATGTAGATAGGTGGAAAGGTGGAGACAGAGAGGGATGGAGAGAGGAAGAGATGGAGAGAGAGGGGTGGGGAGAGGAAGAGGCGGAGAGAGAAAGGGATGGAGAAAGGAAGAGGTGGAGAGAGAAAGGGATGGAGAGAGGAAGAGGTGAAGAGAGAGAAAGGGATGGAGAGAGAAAGAGGTGGAGAGAGAAAGGGATGGAGAGAGAAAGAGGTGGAGAGAGAAAGGGATGGAGAGAGGAAGAGGTGTAGAGAGGAAGGGGTGGAGAGAGAAAGGGATGGAGAGAGGAAGAGGTGGAGAGAGGAAGGGGTGGAGAGAGAAAGGGATGGAGAGAGGAAGAGGTGGAGAGAGAAAGGGATGGAGAGAGAAAGGGATGGAGAGAGGAAGAGGCGGAGAGAGAAAGGGATGGAGAGAGAAAGGGATGGAGAGAGAAAGGGGATGGAGAGAGAAAGAGGTGGAGAGAGGAAGGGATGGAGAGAGAAAAAGGTGGAGAGCGACAGGGATGGAGAGAGAAAGAGGTGGAGAGAGGTGGAGAGAGGTGGAGAGAGGTGGAGAGAGGTGGAGAGAGGCGGAGAGAGGTGGAGAGAGAAGGGCGAGAGAAGTGGATAGGTGGACAGTGAGAGAGGAGGTGGAGAGAGAGGGGGAGAGACTCAAAGAGAGGTGGGGAAGGGAAAGAGAGGAGAGGTGGAGAGAGGGAGCGACAGAAAGGGAAACAGAGATAGGTCTATATAGAGGGAGGAAGAGAGAGGTGTATAGAGAGAGGTTGAAAAGGGTGGAGAGGTAGAGAGGTGGACAGAGAGAGGAGGAGAGGGAGAGAGACTCACAGAGAGAGATGGGGAGAGAGGAAAGAGGAAGAGAGGTGGAGAGGGACTGACAGTGAGAGACAGGAAGAGAAACAGACAGAGGTTAGAGGGGGAGGGAGGGATAGAAGTGAAGAGAGATGGGGAGAGAGAGAGGGAGAGAAGAGACGCCCGCGCGACCGTCGGAATGGCGGCATCTTCAAAGGCAATAGAGTGACCGGACATTACAAGGCAATTAACATGTTTACGCTTTGCCTCCATTCCCAGTTGACTTCCTCCCTTGAGGCCGCGCCCACAAAAGTGCGATTTAGTTTCATGTATATTATTATGTACATGTATTCGGTATACATTTGCTTGGTCGTGTGCTGCCTTAAGCTTACACAATGCATGCAATGCAGGTCTCTTATATCGGTTGAGAATGTCCTCTAATTCTAATGAAACCTGTAATCATACACAGCCAGCAAAATGGTAAGGACCTGAAAGAAAAAATGCTTCAGACCGCCTATCATTGGGAAAATGAGTGGCTTGTCGCAAAGCTCTTAATCCATCCACGGCTCAACATTGTGCGGGTGAAAAAGATCTACCGAAAATCACTTTTAGTCAAGCAAATCGATGAAAAACTGACTGGGAACTTTGAAATGAATCGAACAAAATGGCAAAAACAACTTTGACTGGACCAGGATGTGAACCCGAGACCTCTAGTTTTGCCTAGGCCTATGATGAGTGCTCTTCCATCTGAGCTATCCAGCCCTCAGATGGCGGCCTCCCCAAATAGTCAACTATAGTCTTTGCCGGGGTTTTCTGATTTTGGTTTACATTGCTTTGTGAGAAAAAACAATGTTATTCGGAAATTTTATGTTAAATCTAACACTTGAAATAAAAGGTTTTCTGGTATAAACCCCTGATCTTTTGTAACTCGTTTTTGCCGAGCCCATTGCAGAATGATGTGATTGGATCGACATACATGTGTATCTTTTGTCATGCGGTCATCGTCTCACTCTCATTTTCATTTTCTCATTTGCTTTCCTCGGCAAGATCTCGAAGAGGACATGGGTGTCCCTGGAGTCGAGCGAGGAGCGAGTTGGCTACCTGAGTCGGCTGCTCGGCCGCTGAGCTGAGCTGCGTTCCCGATTCGCCGCGGGTTGCATGGAGGCGCCCCGTATAGGACTCGCATCAGACCAGGAGTCAGGAGAGGATTAAGGACCGCGGACCACGAGTTCTCAACTCAATCTACATCTAAGGTCTGACTTCATACATTGATGGAACAGACCTCAGAGAACATGTCTAGGTAGTATGTGGCCTGAAATTGTGCAAGCACGTTTGTGTAATAATTATGTTATAATATTTTCAGTGATATACACCAATGTTGGAAACTGCTTACTGACTAAAAATTACCAAAATGCAAATCTCAAAATTTAGTGGGCCTAACGTTTCGATCCTAGCAGGACCTTTCTCTGCCTTTGAGAAAGGTCCTGCTAGGATCGAAACGTCAGACCCACTATATTTTGAAATAATAATATTTTCAACAAAATGATTAAGAAGAAAAACAAATGAAAAGTCAACAAATGGGTTTAAGCTCTAGCTTGTGACTTATTTTTAAATATCATTTCTCTGTGACTGGATTATGAATCATATAATCACATAATCATTCAAGAAGGAATGTCAAGAATTTTGTTAGTTATCTTAATATTAAAATCTTTTCTAAAACAAAATACATTGTACAAATATCATTATAATTGTTTTTTTTTTAATGAAATAAATACCAAAAAGGTAATATACAAATCGCACTAAAACCACAAACGTTAAAATCCTGATAAGTAAACAACGCTTTAGAATCCCCTATGAAACAAGATTTTGCTCTCTAAAAAGTCAAGATTTTCTCAAAAGTGATACCACAATTTGAAGCCACATACTATCTAGCGAAGCTGTTTAAGGTACAAGCTTCCATTGTATGAAGTCAAACCTTAGATGAAGTGGGTGTTGAGCTAACTCCTTAATAAGAGGGTCTTCAGATATTTGCTCCTCGACTATTGAGGATTATCAGTTGCTGTTTAGGAAACGATACCTTTGCAAATTAACAAGTGGAAAATTACTGAAGTTATTGTGCAGAGAGGAAAACGTGATCAATTTTTGATAATTATCGTTTGTAATAGAGAAGGAAATACCATTGTGAATCATTAAGAATCGAAATCATCGAAGAATATTGATTTCTGATTAAGGTTAAAAAGAAATATACAATACATGTGTAAATAAACTTTATTATGTACTTGTTAAACATGATTCCATTTTGGTTTCAGCAGTACTTTTTGTCAGTAGGAATGTTCGAGCCAGATCCACAAAAAAGATCCACAAAATTCTTGGAGGTGTATACAGCGCCTGATTTCAAGGTTTAAAGCCGCGTTTCCAGTAGACTAAAATTTAACCGAGACGATGGTTAAATTTCCAGTGGTCAAATTTGACCGTCGTTCTCACTTGGACGTTTGAGTCAGTCAATTTAACCGAGACGATGGTTAAAGTAACCGAGCTGGCAAAGCATATTTGTGCACAGTGCATGTACACCGAGTCGCGTTTTACCGAGTGGTGCGTTTCCACTGGACTAATCAGCTCGGTTAAACTTACCTGGTCACTTTTACTGGGCAGAGGTTGGCCGGTAAAAGTAACCATTCGGCTCGGTTAAAGTAACCGAGAGGAAATTTAACTAGGCTTAACTGGGCTTAAAACGGGAAAAGTAACCATAGTCTCGGTTACTTTGACCAAAATAAGATCAGTGGAAACGCGGCTTTCAGTCGCTGTATGCATATGCCACGGTGAACTGAACCTGACGTACGGCCAAGCGCAGTGCAATGGTTGGACCGTGCGTGGATTGGGCGGCCGTCTGATCTCGTGTTTCCGAAATTCATTACGAGTTTTGCGCCGAGGAGATTGTCCTTCAACGAGGGTTTACCTCACTGGGCGTGTAATTAAACGCTGTATGCTCTGTGCTTTACCCGATTGTCTGCTGAAAAAACACATGCATCGACTCGAAAAATAAAGGGTTATACGGACTGGTATTTTGTTTATAAAAAAGCGATTTATGGATTTGAACCCAGGTCTGTGATTCAACCTTCCAGGTATAGGTCTAGATGACGATGAACAAAATGATTCCAATTTACCTGGATAGCTCAGTTGGTATGAGCGTTAGTACGCAAAACTAGACAATAAAGGTTAAAGTCCCGGTCCAGTCAAAACTTACTTTGCCACTTTTAATTGTTTATATATATTTTGTACTTGAATTAAAATGGTACCCTGCATGCATGTTTATCTTGAGCAATATTTGCAACATTTGACTGGAACCGGATTTGAAGCCAGAACCCTGGTTTAACACGCTAGACCTGTTTCCCAGCCCTTCAGCCCGGATCCAATAAATTATAGCCTGCTATGGGTTGACGGAGCCCGTATAAGCTACCCGTATCCCCCTTTCCGGGCGGTCTCCGTACGTACGGAGGCAGTGGATGGCTGTACCATTATACCATGTCCGCACGGGCTCCGTATACGATTTCCATACTGAGGCTGCGGGGACTGCACGGCAAGTGCACGGAGATTGCTTGATGTGCTGATCTACCACCGAGGGCCCGTACAAGAAATCGCACGATGATGCGCACGCTGTATATACGGTACGCCGTAGTCTTAAGTCATCTCGATGCCCTTAAAAATTAGACGGATAATCACATGGGTATAAATCCATCGTATATATAGGGCGCCCTGAAATGAGATCCAGGCTTCAGATAGGAATCGTTACCAAACGGTCAACTATCATTGCTGTGTTTGGGCGTTTGCCATAATCATTACAAGCACTGACTTCCGTAAATCAAAAATTGCTTTATCTATTTCTAGATACAGATCTATTTGGCCTATAGATATTTTCAAAGAAATCATCATATTTTATAGATAAAACTGCCTTTGAGGAAGGTCCTGCAAGGATCGAAATGTCAGGCCCTCTTCATTCTTGACATTTGCATTTGGGTCATTCTAGTAAATTAGCAGTTTGCAAAATTGTGTATATTCCTCATTTCAAAGAATTTAACATATTTCTTGCGCGAGTGTAATTGCTTTCCGTATAAGTTTCCTAATGTTCCAGTGTCTAGTGCAAAACCGTAATATAATACACGTCTTAGTCAATAATCACTGCACAAATGAATTTATAGACAACCGTTTTAATTTTAATTCGTTTTTGATGCCATCCATCAAGTGCCAAGGACCCCCCCCCCAAAAAAAAAAAAAACCAGGAAGGGAGATCACTTACACCATTGAGGCAGGCAAGATCAATTAACGTGGTGCATTGGTTTCTCGTGAAAGTACAAATTAGAGGTCTCCTAATGGGTGGCAGGGCGGGAGGCACAGGCATCGAGAGCAGACGACTGCTGCAGCCAAACCAGAAGGGGATGTCGAGCATGAACGGTCTCCAATCTCCAACGAGCAGGCGGTCGGGGTACGGAAGGGGGACGTCTTTCCACGGCGGCTTCGGGTAGCTTGACCCCGCCACTATCAGGAGCCATACTATCTCGTGGTCAGGGTTCCCGCGGTCATGCAAACCGGGAAAAGTCATGGAATTTGTGATTTTTTTCAGGCCTGGAAAAGTCATACAAAATTGAAATTCCCCAAAAGTCATTTATAATTGTTATTTTTTTTAATTTATGTCCCTTTATGAAATATTCTTAAGTCAGACAAACAAAGGAAAAGCCGACTGGGAACTTTTGAAGAAAAAAAATGAAAAATTGGCAAAGAAAACTTGAACCCGAGACCTCGGGATTAATGTATACATGTGTTAATATAGGAAGGTTTGCGGTGAACACCATGTATCAGGTCTCTTAAAGGAAGAGGTATGGTTCTGAAAAGAACCTGAGGGTAACTCGACGTTTCGACCAGTATGCTCTGGCCGTCATCAGGAGAAGGCCAGAGCATACTGGTCGAAACGTCGAGTTACCCTCAGGTTCTTTTCAGAACCATACCTCTTCCTTTAAGAGACCTGATACATGGTGTTCACCGCAAACCTTCCTATATTGATTCACCCACCATGCAAAGCCTTAAGTCTCATTTATACATGTGTTCTTCCATCTGAGCTATCCAGCCCTTAGATGGTGGTCTTCCCAAATAGTCAACTAGTTTTTGCCGTGGTGGATATTTCTAATTTAAAATTTAGATCATTGGCCTAACATAGGACCAATGGACTAACATAATACAGTAATGCCCATTCTCTTGGCACTAATAATCTAGGTTTAGATAAAGTTGCCGAGAAAAAAACTTCTGAAAATTTTACCATGAAAAAGGTTCCTGTGTGGGAGGCACTAACGAAATCTTCTTTTTTTATTTTCAGAAGAACTTTTTTTTTTTTTTTTTAGATTGATGACTGATTCCGCCCACTTCCGGTTTCGAAGAATCGGACGCAATGCCCTGGGCGAGAAAATTTGGCAAGAGGTGTTGGGCAGTGTTGTAAACAGGTTAACCTTTTAGACACATTATCCATATCTAACTACGGCCCATCCCTAAGTTTTGGGTTTATTTCTGCCTTCCGTGGGCCTGCGGGTGATGTAAAGCAGCAGTTAAATATCCCTATATATATTTGGTACATTTAAGTGTACCTCGAAATGCATTGTTTGCAAGACACATGTCAAGGAAATAGACTCTTTCAATGGACATTCTTCTGGAACTACCCACACGACCTATGGCTCTATCACGTGCACTACCTCAAACATCATATACCTCATCTCTTGTAGAGTTTGTAATATTCAGTATGTTGGCGAGACCAAAAACACCCTCAAAAAACGAATCTATGGCCATAGGTCTACTATCAAAACTGGTAAAATGGACACCCCTGTTGGGTATCACTTCAATCTCCCTGATCATTCGATATCAGACATGAGTGTACTGGGCATAGAATCACTTGGTCACCGTAATAATGCTGTCCGTCTTAGCCGTGAGAAAATGTGGATGAAGCGTCTTCGGACTATTCAACCACATGGTCTCAACATCCAGGAGGGTAATGACTAACACCATGCAGCTTTCTGATAATCCTTCTTTTGTGTTCAGTCCTTCACACTTCTCTCTTTGATCTTTCCCCCTATTGTCACTAATCCCTACCCCACTCCTTGCCCTTCTCTTTGATCTTTCCCCCTCCTCTCATTAATCCCTACCCTACCCCCTGCCCTTCCCTTTGATATCTCCCTACCAGCTTCACTCTTTGTCCTTTGTTTCTCATCCGTGTCCTATTCACTCTCCCCCTTCCTTCGTGTACATGTATCTGTTTTGTCCTTGTCACTCTGCCTTTGAGAAAGGTCCTGCTAGGATCGAAACGTCAGGCCCACTAAATTTTAGATTTACATTTTGGTAATTTTAGTCAGTAAGCAGTTTGCAACATTTTTGTATATCACCTTAAGTTAAATATCCCCTATGGTTTTTTCCGTATATAAATCACCGGATGGACAAAGGCGGACTGGATTCAACTCGTTGTGATACAATAATCTAAAAGCTGTGGTTTCCTTCCTTTACAATATTCAAAGATGTATAAGATCTAATTCATTCAAGAAATACAGACAACCATTACTCAGGAATCCCGATATTTCAGTTCCACATTTACAATATTTAAAGATGTACAAGATCTAATTCCGCCAAGACCCCCACCGCAGACCAGGTGTTTACAAGATCCCGTGCCAATGTGGCAAGGTGTACATCGGCGAGACTGGAAGGGACCTCCCTACCAGACTCAACGAACGCCGAGCCCATAGCAGGAAAGGACATTATGACAAGTCCTCGATTGTCAAGCACTCCTACACCGAAGACCACACCATCCACCGGGACCAAGCCAAGCTCATCACCAGCATCCAGCATTGGTACCCACGTCGCATCAGGGAAGCCATCGAGATACACCGGCATAACACTGTCCCCCAAGACACAGGTGTTAACATCAGCGACATCTGGCGCCCTATCCCCAAACCCCCCCGGTCTGATGGGTCTCCTATACCCTAGGACAACTAGGCCCCCCTTCCACGAGTCTCCCCCTCGGTAACAGTTGTTCACTCCCCTAGCAGTCCACACTTATGACACACATGAGTGAGCACACACTCAGTACACCCACAACTAGGATCATGTGCAGCTTGTTCCCGCCTTTATAGTTCCCGCCTTCACCATTCACTGAGCTAATCCCCTCACCGAGATCCCTCTCCACACTACATAAGCCCCACTCCCAGTTGGAATCCAGCATTCTCCTGAAGACGAGCAGAGTATACTGTTCGAAACGTCGAGTTCCTCCGGTTCTTTTCAGAACCACACTTACTCACAAAAGAGAATTTACATGGTGTCTCAGCAAACCTATTTATCAAGATCTAATTCATTCAAGAATTACAGACAGCCATTACTCGGCAATCCCGGTATTTTCAGTTCCACATTTCTTCTTTCCTCGGATGTCCCAAGGGTTAGGATTATTGAAACATTATTCAGTATTAATCCAGTTTGCAATGTGATTTTCCCCCATTTCCAGCACCAGAACCAAAGCCCAAGCCTTATATTAGACGCTGCTTGTGCACTATATGTGGTGGTTACCCACCAACATACACATGGAAGTTGACCAATGTCTGCACTTCCCTCAAAGGTTTATTACCTCTGCAGTCTCTGCACTGCAAAATGTTTGATCAAACGTTAATTTATGCAAAAAGAATGGCCTATAGGTATATGCTATATAGTTATGAATTGCTGGTTAACATGTTGCCCGTAGCATGTACCAACATCGTGCATATACCAACATCTAATCGTTCAAATTTTACCCAATATCAACAACGCGGAAGGCCTGACGTTGCGATCCGCAGCAGCACAATCTGATTCAAGAAGAAACCCGCCTTTGAGAAAGGTCCTGCTAAGATCGAAATGCCAGGCCCTCCAAATCTGTTAGGATTTGTATAGGGGGCGATGCAGTTTTAACGTTTCTGTATTAATTATCTAACATAATTATTGTGACCGTCGATGGGCAAGGTCTAGCTTATGATTCTTTAAAGTTTGAAAAGAACGTGAATGCCCATATTACTGTGTCCTATATCGTGTTATTTCTTTGTTGTTGTTTCAATAATATGGTGTATATTTAAACACTACGAGTGGATGTGTACATAGGCCCTATTTTGTGAAATCATCAGTATGGCGTGCAAAGTTGACATTTTAATGCGAGATAGCGACATCTCTATTGTCGATGCAGATTTTGTTTTCTGGACGCGTTCGTGCGGAATAGGGAACAGTCCTTTGGGACGCCACGCCTTATGCGCGTCACAACGATCAGCCAATCTGCGGCCATAGACCAAGGAAATCATTGATTGGAAGCGAACGGGTAAGATAGCTTGAAGAACTCGGCAACTAGAGTTCTCGGCAACTCGGAGCGAAAAGCCAAATAGGCCTTTTTTATCTACATCCTAATGTATTTATAATATAGAGAGAGGGAGAGGGGAAGAGATGGAGAGGGGGGGGGGGGAGGGAGAGGGAGAGGGGAGAGCGAGGAGAGGAGGGATTCATAGACAGATTGAGATAAATTGTCGGATTATGTGAACACAAATGCGCTCCATCATCAAATTTTGGTAACGGTCTTTAAGGTGCGACCATTAAGGTGATGATGGATCCTGCCTCGCTGTGTGTGGCCATGCGAAGACGCGACCACCATACCGATGACCATCTTTCCTTTGGTATATCACTCATTATCATGAGGCCCGCGATTGCGTAGAAATCATTCCTGTAAGTGCTCCCCCGAACAGCAGTCACCGCTGTGCCGCCACTGTGCGATATTGCATTTCGCTAATTACATTGGATAATCGATTTATTATATACGAGATGCATTTCCCCACCTCTTTCCCCCCTTTCTATACCCGCTGTTTTGATCTTGCTTACGCCCCGTTACGCTGGTTGCATATCAACATCCTGTGACGCTTTGTGTGTGTATGCACGCACGTTTGTAGTATAATGTAGCCGAGGTCCTGCACCATAGTCGTTGGATGAACGGCTTATAATTGCGCACGACGAAACCGGTGCCTGATTTCCATAGACTCGCGTGGTAAGCCCGGTCATAGCCGCAATGGCGAGATCATTCATACCAATGTTATTCGAAAGGATATTTTACCGAGCCTGAGATGTGGTTAGCACAGCATGCTCAGTTCCGGATTGACTGACAACTCCCCCCAAACACACGCGCCAAAGGCAGGCAGCTCGTGCGGGACTCGAACCAGCAACTGGAGGTCTCCAGCGTAGTGGCTGGTGCCGCGGTCATTTATGCATGTAGGCCCTATTGCTTTTCCCGTTTGGTCGAATGTACTTCATTCAGGTTTCGCCCTTCCCGACGCTTAGTCAGCACTGTATGCTTAATAATGGTAGGGCCTACGCCCTTCTGTCTGCTTGGGAAAGAACCCCCCCCCCAAAAAAAAAAAAAAAAAAAAAAACTGCTTCGTGTTACTGGGAATTTGCAACAAGGACGCGTTTGAACAAGTACACCACACACTTAGTAGAAAACAAGCAGAAAGCCAGACCTGGACATCATGAAAAGGGGCACTCAAACCGTGGCACGAACAAAAATAAAATGAGAGGGGAAAAAAGTGGGTCTCTTCGCGCGGGCCACGTGTTCATTTTCTCCACAAATTGAAATTATGATGATGCCTCGCTCGACTCCGTTTGACTGTTTGCGCTCGCCTAATGGGTGGTAATTGAAAGGAGAACTGTGTGATATGTGGTGCCTTTTCGGGGGTGGGTTGACATCGCACGGGGATGCATTTTTCTAGCCCACAATATACGAGTTGGTCCTGGCAGTCGTCTGATTAGCAGCGCAAACAGGCCCACTGACTAGGTAGCCCACTCAGTGTGTTTTTATACACACGTAACGGGAGCACGAGCCAACACGACGAATGGACATTTCGCCCATTCGAAGGTCGGTCGAGGAACCCAATTTGGAGAGAGTGTACTTGGAATGACATGAATGCTTCCAATTTCCTCTACAGTTTGTGTTGCTATAGCCTAGTAAACGAGCAGTGTCGCAGACTGCAAACTATCTTACGTCACCAGAAATGGAAATCTTAAACATCTAGAGTGCCCATCGTTTTGATTCTTACCCATATCTGATGAGTTACCGGTAGGACACAGAAAAGCTAATAACGTCGAACAACGTGAAATTCTGTGGTCTGTGTTTAGGTTTGTGAAAATAATGGTGTTACCCATTCACTGTTCTGTTGATAATGGCTTATGATACTTTAGGTATTCTTGTATCATAATAAAGTAAACTTCATACTCTTTTCACTGTTATAGGCCTATAGTTTGTTTGGGTATTATTTTTTGGAAAAGCTGTGTCATTGACAATTTTCTCTTGTAATGCACGTTTTTAAAATTGTTTTTATTGTGGTAGGGGTTTATGTTGAAACACTGGTGCATGCTGTGACCAGTCAGGTGGATATGGGTTTCACACCAGTGGAAGATCCCAATGGCAGTCCATAAGTCTGTCAGGTTGTCTCGTTCTCATATTGCAAGGGTGATATTTCAAACGTAGGAGGCGCTCAGGGGAAATTTGACGACAAAGTGCAACGGAACCGTGGCCTTCTCAGCCGATATCTGCCCATAATTAACGGTGGGGCAGCGGTTAGGCACTTTCATTGGAACACAGCTATTATCATTATACTAAGCCCAATACACGATGATATTGGATCTAGATTTTATCAGAAATGTCGGTTGTTTGTAATGCATGATGGGTTTTGACCAACGCAATCCAATCCACCAGTTTGGTTTTCATCGATCACCAATCTTACATCTTAGTATTTTGACCAACGTCGGTCGAATGCTGTCGTGTATTGTATCGTAGCGGTGGTTGTTGTGTAAATTTGTAATGGTTTATATAGTTAAGTGTAAAACGTTTTGAGATTTTTTAATGTATAACGCTGTATAAATACAATTTGCTATCATTGTGTTGGTCGAATACTTTTTATAGTGAACTAATGCTTTACATTGCAAAGAAATTGACGAATTTCCCTTTACCCCCAAAAATATCGAATTTGCCTTTGTCATTAGTGCCATCTTTAAAAGGAGTTCGTATCGTTACTTTAAAGCACCAGATTACGGTCACATATAATCAGATTGATGTGTAAGACGGACGTGGATTGTCGGTCAGTCGGGCTTCAGTAATTTCAAGTCAATGCAAAGATAAAACTCCCCGACGAAGCACGCAGTAAACACGGGTGATTGAACACACCCATGTCGTTTTGGTAACGTCCAAACCCCAACGCGCAATCGGAATTACGACTTCCCACCAGTCGGCCCTCCCTTCAACACGCCGTAGACGTATACGTATACTTAGATTCCGTTTTCCCGTATACATGTATGCAGGTGGAAATGAGCCATGTTGATGCACTCATCATGCACAGCGACTTCAGTTTGTGCCTTCCCTTTGGTCTTTCGGATCCACAGGGAACACGCTGAAGTTACATACCATGCAAATTGGAAGCGAGTTTGATAGGCTTCTCCGCACACCACGCGACCGATTCGTATTTGAGGGAACCGCAATGTTTAAGCGGCCATTTGGGTTGGTTTATCTCAGTTTGTCTTTTCTCCATGTCCGTCGTTCGAGGAACTTGTTGCGTAGCGGAAGTGACGACCGTGTAAATTTACGGAGTGGTGCGTCCAGTGGGCGGCTTGAGTGAGGGAAAGGGAGGGGGTGGTTTGTGCGTGCGTGGGTGCGTGCGCGTGAGTAGCGCACAGCCAAGGCGGGAACTGATACTCTATCAGTTGGCGCTCCATCACTCATGCGAAGACACTTGCCCGAACTCGATACCACTCTTTACGATCATTAAGCGCGGTGCGGCTCCCCTGTGCGTGGATTCGTTCTTGTCCCAACGGGGCCACAGCGGCCCCTTTTATTATTTTATATATTTTTTTTCAAAAGCAGGAGACCATATTCATTCTCGCCCACCGCCTCCCAACAAAGAGAGATTGGTGGTAAGCTATTCCGAGCTGAGAGCACCTGCACAGTCGGGTCCAACTAGCTCCGATCACTTAGACTCCTGACGTCCATTGAAGATGCTCCTGTCGGCCAGTACTGTCCTATAAACCGTCACGAGCCCGCCGAGCAAGCACCAACGCCAGTCACCAACTCCGAGTTCACCCGTCTACCTGTTCGTCCTGTCCCGAGCGAGACCGAAGAGATATCCACAATATCATCATCATCGTTGTCATCATCGTTACCGGCGTCGCGTTCGTGTCTTGTCAGCTCGAATCCATCCAGCCAAGCAAGGGTATAGCGATAGCGGAGCACAAACTTTCCCACCATCCACGATGGGGTCGAGATCGGTAGTTCTGGTGGTTTTGGTTCTGACATTTCTTTGTCTCTGGAGTACAGCCGTTCATGGTAAGTGCAATCGCATATTACCAATCTTGTAATCTCATTCTGAAGAAATGCCTCTACCCTATAAAAACAATCCGAGTAATTGTCTTCGTCACAGGTGACCGTATTGATAATGCACGCTGTCTACCTAAACTGCACCCCTTCGAACATCTCATACATCAATCGAATATACCTCGAGCCGCTCATCCTTACTCAAGGTTTTCCATTTTTATTTTAAGTAACATCAAATAAGAGGCGAGTCAATAATGCTGTACAAGGGCATCGGGGTTGTGAATCGACAAGGCCGTTTCTACATAATACCAACCATCCATTAATTGCGACTCGTGCGAAAACATCTAGGTGCGCGTTGTATTTGGAATCAAGACAGCTTTTGGTTTGAATCTCAGCAGTATTTCCTCTTGGAACGTTTTTTAATATTTCCTTGAACGCTTTTTTATGGGGTTGTTTTTATTGAGAACGTGTCTATAGTCCATTCAGGTTTTCTGGGCATTGTTCGTGTCGGTATAAAAACTGTAGGGCGGTGTTAAGTCAATATTTGGACCAATGTTGATCAAGATATCAACTGTAATAATATTAGTCAATAAAGGTGCAACTATTGGATCACGTTCTTCAAAAAATCAATTACGAGCTATAGCAACATTTTGTGATCAAGCCAGACCGATTGTTTGGCTAACCTCATTGCCAAGCTTTACTTGGCCGCATGTTTTACAGTGTGCTGTTCAATCCGAGGAATCTTTCCGTGTCATTGTAACCTATAGGGGAATGTGTATACGCTAACCAATCTAACCATAATTATACCAAAACATAATTTTCGTGATTGATTTCGAAGGGGGGAATCGGATAAAATGTCGTTGTTTCTTTTCAATCAAACAGAGTGAAGGGGATTGACAGGATTTATACTGGGTTTGTTTGCACAAATGAATCAAAGAGCGAAAATCCGAATTTGATTGGACTGAGATTTGAACCTGAGTCTGGCTATAATGTAACTGCAGGCTGGGCTTCGTGTAGCGATCCAGTCAAATTCTCTGTGTTCGTTGATTTTCACTCGGGATACGTGTTTAGGCTTTGAAATGGAGTCTAGATTGTCACGACCTGAAGACTCAGCATCGAACCTCTCCGAAATAATGTGAACATATCGAAGTGCAGATAATTATGTTGAATGTGCACATGGGAATGACAAATCCGTGCAACTCGTGGTATGACATCTGGCACGGAACCAAAACGCTGCTCATGTCAGGATATTCCAACTTGCTTCGGACTGGGTTCACAAACGAGCACCCTCGTCTTTATTTGTTTGCAGTTTTCTTCCTGGGCAATTTTAAAGCACACAAAGAGTCGATGAGAATGTGACGATATTGCTGCGCTATCATGGTGGCGATGTTAGGCCTATAATTGGTTTTCATTTTTGGGTCGGGGTTTTCATGTCGGTCCAGTTATGACAACTTGGGAGTCGGTTTTACGCAGGATGGGTCGAGCACGCCCCGAAACGGTATATATATACGATATTTCTGGCTCTGTCTTGGGAAGCTATTTGTTCTCACTTTTATGAACTGTCGAGGGTCTGCCGTTTCGACCGTTGCAGGTGCCTCTTCCATGGTTGAAAAGCTTCGGCTTTGACATGGAATGCTCTATGGTGCTATCAGCGCTGTACAGGCCGCAATGAATTAATCTCAGCGCCAAATGCGATTGTCCCACAATCACGCAATCGCCGGCTGTGTCAATCCTTATACGCCAATATACATATAAAAGTGGAGAAAAAAAATCCGGAGAATATCGTTATCGGACACCAGCGATTTTAATCAGTTTTTGTCTGAAGTTGTTGGACTTGTAACTTGTCTAAATCAGCCCGTGGAGACTACACAAATTAAACGTGATTAAAAATGAAAAAATAAGATCCGAAACGAAGAGGATTTGTTTCACGACTGGACATGGCATGACCTTGTCTGTGCTAACGGTACCGTGGACGATTCGACACCACACATCTTTAAAAAAATGTCCATGCCCAAAGAGTATATAGCAAAGCCTTTATACGTCAGTGGGAAGCCCAGATCGCCGTGACGATATTCCGTGAGCACGTTCACGTTCAGGGGTGCTGTAAGTACATGTACGTACATGCACTGTGGGTACCGTTTGCGTTAAGGAATCGCAAGGTATAATTATAGTGGAAGGTTTAGCTGGCGTTGGATGTGGGATGGGAGAGGTAGGTTGTCCTAGCCGACTCGTAATTCGACTAACCAGAAAGTCTAACCTTGGCACCAATTTGTATCTGGCTGGGGAGATTTGTTCTTTGGCGGTGAGGTAAATTTGTTTGTTCTTGGCCTCCCGGAAGGACGTGTCTTATCCAGCCGATTCGACAGACGGCCTTAAGTGTCGACCAACGCTATACAAGCCTTCCCTCCCCCATATACACGCACTCCTCGCCCATCCCTGTTCTCTACCGTGCCAATTTGTTCCGAAATTGACCCAATGCTGAGAGTCATCGATTTTGTTGTTTAATTGCGTGGCGGTGAACATTCCACACTGGTCCTTATTAATCAGAGTGCATTAAAAATGGATGCTCGTGATGTCGCCGCTGCACCGGTACCACTTCCTGCTCGCGTCTTGGAGCAGGGGCAGCATTGCCTTCCATGGGAGATTAAAACACAAACAAACAAACAGACATTATATATGAATGGATGAATCTGAGCAGAGAGCCCCAAATACGGGCGGTTGGATTCGTTTCGTGAGCTTTCTAATCAGCCTTGTCCGTTCGAATCGGAGGGAAGATCATTTTACAAGCATATACTGCATGGAGAAAACTAGATTTTTGTTTTTAGCCAGGGGTCGTTTCCTTCTTCTTAAGAATTTCGGTTGCACTTTTGTTTTCTGTCAAAGTGTAATTCATCATTTCTATAATCATTATGGATCATCTTGTATATAGGTTAGATATTCGATTAGAGACAAAAAACCCGACTGTATTGTCACTTTGTGTGTATGACACAAACCAACTCACCAGGTAAGCTCATATTAGATGTTGACGAGAAGTGCTATGAATAAAAATCAACATTCAGAATTAGCGTTCAGAATATTCAGAGCGAATCATGGTACGACAGACGAACGCTGCAGGCTTACGATCTTGAAGGCACTTATAAGCAATGGGGCGTATAACATATTCGTACATACCAGTAAGACCTACAATGTATTCGTAAAACCAGTTCGTTTAATACCAACGTAAAATCTGATAACAAATGACTTAAAATTATGATATATCATATGATTCAGATGATCGTGTGTCCAATATCATCCATATCGGCTGTGATTTGATGAAGGGGATTCGGCGCATGGTTCTTTAGGTGAAATTTATATTCTCTCTATAGCTGCAAATGGAGACTAGGTATACAATTATCGAAAGAGACAAAATGAAGTCCTCATAACAGCATCTCTCCTGGAAAGAGACTGCAATCTAAAATGTTTCCATCTTGCATCTTGTTTGTAATTATTGGCAGATATAAGGTCACGTACACATCGTATATACATCGGCCCTTGTAATAAAATTATCCGCCCAGCGATTGCATTATGTCAGCTGTAGGAACGATATGGCGTCATTACGCGGTATCGACCGAGAATGCGGCCGGTATACGTCACGCGTCGTCAGGATTTACCCTTGAAATGAAAACAGTGAGACGGGAAAATCTATCGATGACCGCAACCATCTGAGGTCGCTCTCGTTTAATACTCGCAATCCGGGCATACTTTCGGAGAGAATTGCGCGTTTAGTATCGTGGACGGAACTGTTGTCGTCGGTTGTGTGCACGATCCTGCCAGTATGTCTATTGCTCAGTTGCTTGCTGTGCTGATGGAAAACTTAAGAATTCGCTCGCGATGACACCGTATACAATGAAACTCTCTTGTTTTGAATGTGTGTAGTTTTAAAGAGAACCTGTGAGTATACCTGTGAGAACGGTGGTTTATCCCAGAACGAAAGTCTAAAGTTTCTGCACATGGTTTCACCTCCAGGTACACTGGACTTGATACATTCACCATGATAAGCCCCATACCGGTATCTACTGAACGTATTCGTTTCTAAACTAGCAGTACTTTTGGAAAGGCAACAATTCTGCCTTCGAGAAAGGTCCTGTTAAGACCGTATCATCAGGCCCTCTAAATTTGTGAAAATCGCAATACAGTGAAATCTCGATAAGTCAAACTCTGATAACTCAAAACTCCTGTTAAGTCAAACAAGGATTCTATTCCCTTCAGAAGTAAAACAATGGTACAACTTCTCTTAACTCAAAACTATGCTTAGCTCAAACTAAGACCCCATTCCCTAGATTTTTGACTGTATTTTAACGTTATTGTTAAGTTGAATTGGGTTATATGGGGGGGGGGTTACATTATTATGCCGCCTCAAACGACTCTGCATAGACTGCATAGAAAGTCTTTAATGCCATGCACTCCAATCCATGAATATATAGGGAGAAGTTTGACTGACAACGTACTTATTCAGTGACGTTTTTCTGAAGGAAAAATCGCGTCCGGTTCGTCATTCCGCCCACGTCTTTGGAGCTCTCAAGTGAAAAGGGCCCACTGTTGCCTCGTGCAACGCACCAAAGAGGTGTTCAACATGCACACCAATGCATTATACATTATAGGCCCACTATGGTGTTTTCGTCAAGGGGAATAGGTTTGGTCATGGACTTGTCCTCTACGGTCTGAGACCACCACCCTAGCGAGGAGGCTTGTTTATCTATTGGCAGGAGAAGATTTTCCTGAGCGAAAGGAAGGGGCTGTCGGTGCGATCAAATGCGACACAAACCTGCCCAGTGCAACATATGAATACACAATTATATACACGATTTTCTCCGGATATTAGAATGACCACTTTATCGAGGAGATTATACACTCCAACACGGGTTTGCCATACCCGACGCGTAATCAAACACTATACATATGCTCATTGCTTCACCCGATTGCCTGCTGAAAAGCCCCTGAATGCATTGTCTCAATAGCATAACGGGAAGGTTGCTTTTTGAAGAGAGGAGGACTGGTGTTTCGGGGACCAAACCCAAATAGTGATGCAATTCAAAGACCCCAGCCCAAAAATTCGTTGATAAATCTCTTCTAAGGATGCGATTTTGGTCGGTGTGGATGTCCAAATGCCTCTCGGGTGGGATATATAAAGAAACAAAAACTTCGCGGGCAAGCAAACAGCCTGCGTTTAATGTTTGTGGGGTTGCTCGTGCGGTTTGCGGACGACGGAGAATTGCTTCTAATATGCAATTCAGTGGCAAAGACGGCTTTGTGTGGATACAGTGTCGGCTCGTTTAGTATTGAACGAATTCATAGGTGTACGCGTAAGAGAGAGAGGGAAGGGGGGGGGGTGGAGAAAGACAGGGAGAGGGAGAGGTGGAGAGAGAGAGGGAGGGAGAAATAAGGGTTAAAAGACAGCGAGAGAGAGAAAGAGAGAAAGAGACGAGAGTGAGAAAGGAGAGAGGAGAGGAGAGAGAGATAGGAGAGAGGAAGGAGAGAGGAGAGGAGAGAGGAGAGAGGAGAGAGGAGGGAGGAGTGAGGAGAGAGGAGAGAAGAGAGAGGAGAGAGGAGAGAGGAGAGAGGAGAGAGGAAAGATGAGAAAGGAGAGATGAGAGAGGAGATAGAGAGGAAGATACAGCGAGAGAGAGGAGAAAGGAGAGAGAGAGAGAAAGGGAGAAAGAGACGAGAGCGAGAAAGGAGAGTGAGGAGAGAGGAGAGATAGAGGAGAGAGAGAGCGAGGAAAGATAGGGAGAGAGAGGGAGAGAGTTAGAGAAAGAGAGATAGAAATATATAGAGGAGAGAGGAGAGAGAATGAAGAGAGGGGAGAGAAAGAGAGAGAGAGAAGCGGAGTGGGGGTCAAGCAACTTGCATCTTTCCTACGGGAGTGCATTGGGAGGATTCGGCGGTCTTGCAAGAGCGTGCATACGGGCGGGCAGCGCCAATGTCTACCGCTGATTACCTCGTTACAATATACAGAGACACACCGCCCAGACAAAGCACCCGGGCAGGCGTGGGTCTAGACTATCTTTCTTTTTTTGGGGGGGGGGGTGCGTATAGGGGGCATGTAGAGAAAGGCTTTCGAAATCTATGAAACACACAATCGGTGACTGCCACCCTGACAACAATGATAATAAACACAGCAATAACATAGATTGCTTGTGCGTTAAACTTATACACAGCTATAGGCCCTATACTTTATGATAAGAAAACAAATGCAACCTATACCTACACGCACTGTGTTGCATCGGGATGTATCATGTTATGCATCGGACACTGTTAACTTGCATATTTTAATGAAATGGTGAGAATTCGTAACACTACAGTCTACATCTACTGGAACACGATATACACACCTTGAGAAATATCTTTATACGGGAATCTTTCTCTCTGAACCTTTGCGAATTTCACCCCTAAGCCTGCAGCGTGTGATCG
The DNA here is from genome assembly GCA_949987565.1 of Luidia sarsii. Taxonomy (NCBI): domain Eukaryota; kingdom Metazoa; phylum Echinodermata; class Asteroidea; order Paxillosida; family Luidiidae; genus Luidia; species Luidia sarsii. The sequence continues at coordinate 10,548,110 of OX465106.1, read as the reverse complement.
CGTTTCCGAAGTGTTGGCTTCGTCCAATATGGGGTGTCCAGAGGTCAGTGTAGGCCTCTCGTTCGTCTCCTACCGGGAACACTCCCTCGATGACCTGTATACCTACATTGGCTCTTATGCCAGACCAATACTTCAAATACTTCAAAACTTCAAATATCTGTGAGCAAACCATACCAAATACTCCCAATATCTGTAATCAAACCAGACCAAGTACTTCCAATATCTGTAAGCAAACCAGACCAAATACTCGCAATATCTGTGATCAAACCAGACCAAATACTCCCAATATCTGTGATCAAAACAGACCAAATACTTCCAATATCTGAGATCAAACCAGACCAAATACTCCCAATATCTGTGATCAAACCAGACCAAATACTTCCAATATCTGTGATCAAACCAGACCAAATACTCCCAATATCTGTGATCAAACCAGACCAAATACTTCCAATATCTGAGATCAAACCAGACCAAATACTTCCAATATCTGTGAGCAAACCAGACCAAATATTTTCAATATCTGTGATCTAACCAGACCACGTACTTCCAATATCTGTGAGCAAACCAGACCAAATACTTCCAATATCTGTAAGCAAACCAGACCAAATACTTCCAATATCTGTGAGCAAACCAGACCAAATACTTCCAATATCTGTGAGCAAACCAGACCAAGTACTTCCAATATCTGTGATCAAACCAGACCAAATACTTCCAATATCTGTGAGCAAACCAGACCAAATACTTCCAATATCTGTGATCAAACCAGACCAAAATACTCCCAATATCTGCGATCAAACCAGACCAAAACCTTCCAATATCTGTGAGCTCACCAGACCAAATACTTCCAATATCTGTGAGCACACCAGACCAAGTACTTCCAATATCTGTGAGCACACCAGACCAAATACTTCCAATATCTGTGATCAAACCAGATGAAATACTTCCAATATCTGTGAGCTCACCAGACCAAATACTTCCAATATCTGTGAGCAAACCAGACCAAATACTTCCAATATCTGTGATCAAACCAGACCAAATACTCCAAATATCTGTGAGCAAACCAGACCAAATACTTCCAATATCTGCGATCAAACCAGACCAAATACTCCCAATATCTGTGAGCACACCAGACCAAATACTCCAAATATCTGTGAGCAAACCAGACCAAATACTTCCAATATCTGTAAGCAAACCAGACCAAATACTTCCAATATCTGGAAGCAAACCAGACCAAATACTTCCAATATCTGTGAGCAAACCAGACCAAATACTTCCAATATCTGTGAGCAAACCAGACCAAGTACTTCCAATATCTGTGATCAAACCAGACCAAATACTTCCAATATCTGTGAGCAAACCAGACCAAATACTTCCAATATCTGTGATCAAACCAGACCAAAATACTCCCAATATCTGCGATCAAACCAGACCAAAAGCTTCCAATATTTGTGAGCTCACCAGACCAAATACTTCCAATATCTGTGAGCACACCAGACCAAGTACTTCCAATATCTGTGAGCACACCAGACCAAATACTTCCAATATCTGTGATCAAACCAGATGAAATACTTCCAATATCTGTGAGCTCACCAGACCAAATACTTCCAATATCTGTGAGCAAACCAGACCAAATACTTCCAATATCTGTGATCAAACCAGACCAAATACTCCAAATATCTGTGAGCAAACCAGACCAAATACTTCCAATATCTGCGATCAAACCAGACCAAATACTCCCAATATCTGTGAGCACACCAGACCAAATACTCCAAATATCTGTGAGCAAACCAGACCAAATACTTCCAATATCTGTGATCAAACCAGACCAAATACTTCCAATATCTGTGATCAAACCAGACCAAATACTTCCAATATCTGTGATCAAACCAGATGAAATACTTCCAATATCTGTGAGCAAACCAGACCAAATACTTCCAATATCTGTGAGCAAACCAGACCAAATACTTCCAATATCTGTGAGCTCACCAGACCAAATACTTCCAATATCTGTGAGCTCACCAGACCAAATACTTCCAATATCTGTAAGCAAACCAGACCAAATACTTCCAATATCTGTGAGTAAACCAGACCAAATACTCCCAATATCTGTGAGCAAACCAGACCAAATACTTCCAATATCTGTGAGCAAACCAGACCAAATGCTTCCAATATCTGTGAGCAAACCAGACCAAATACTTCCAATATCTGTGATCAAGCCAGACCAAATACTTCCAATATCTGTGAGCAAACCAGACCAAAAGCTTCCAATATCTGTGAGCAAACCAGACCAAATACTTCCAATATCTGTGAGCAAACCAGACCAAATACTTCCAATATCTGTGAGCTCACCAGACCAAATACTTCCAATATCTGTGATCAAACCAGACCAAATACTTCCAATATCTGTGAGCAAACCAGACCAAATACTTCCAATATCTGTGAGCAAACCAGACCAAATACTTCCAATATCTGTGATCAAACCAGACCAAATACTTCCAATATCTGTGATCAAACCAGACCAAAAGCTTCCAATATCTGTGAGCAAACCAGACCAAATACTTCCAATATCTGTGATCGAACCAGACCAAATACTTCCAATATCTGTGAGCAAACCAGACCAAATGCTTCCAATATATGTGAGCAAACCAGACCAAATACTTCCAATATCTGTAAGCTAACCAGACCAAATACTTCCAATATCTGTGATCAAACCAGACCAAATACTTCCAATATCTGTGAGCTAGCCACCAGATACTCCCATTCCTATCGAACATACCAATAACTCCCAATACTTTGGCAAACTATTGGGTCCAACGCCTTCAAGTGTTATAAGAAATATCGGGAGTATTTCGTATGGTTTGATTAAATATTATAAGTATTTGTATGGTTTGATAAGAAATATTGTCCACTTTTTTTTCAGTCAGTGTGTACTGGCAATTGGAATATTCCACAGCAGGACCTATTTCCCATACTTCCAATTGTAAGCGACGTGAATTCGCGGTGAGCACAAACGAGTTTGACTGAATATTCCCGGTGACAAGCGGATGTACATTATGTGGTCCATTTTCTTCGCTGATAGGATTAGAGCAAGGACCAAAAGACAACACATTTACTAGCACTACAGCTCCTCTTTAACCCACGCCATGAAATGACATGTACGCTGGAAGCAATTAGAAAAGCTAATACCCTTTCATCCAATTTTCTGCAAATCCGATGCCAGCTCTGGTTTACACGGGCAGTAAAGATACCCCGTCATATTAAGGTTATCCAGTCCCGTTATCTGATTACAAATCAGTATATACGTATTATGATAAAAAATAATAACGAGCATGTCACTCGTTTGTCAAATTGATTATGTGTCTATTGATTTCGGAGAAAAATGAGATAAATATATCATGTCATTGCAACCAGTGTAAGAGTGAAAGATACTAGCCTAAGTGTGGGATGTGTTTTTTTAGTTTGTGGATTTTGGTTCGCAGTTTTTTTCTAACCGAGTTTACACGAGAGGTTTGCAATTGTGTCACATGACCAATCATTAGTAAATATTGGGTTGAATAATGTGTATAAAAAGTGGTAAAATGGTGTTTGAATAGAGCCAACACATTTTCTACACAGTGTCGCAAACACGTATACTACAGATAATTTATATTCTATAGTTCTCATAGGAGTATACGCGTCGTTGTCATGTACACTGTGCTTTTGATGGTGGTAGATCGGGTTGCTGTGCCTGTGGTAAGTCCTCGGATCTTAGCAAACTCTAAACCACAGTCGAACCGCACCAGATGTTCCAAAATAATGATCAGCTGTGAAATACACTGGCTATAAGTGGGGCGCCATGGTCGAACGGAACGGTCAAAGCGTTCGTCAGTGGTGCAGGAGATTGCTGGTTCGAATCCCACTCGTTCCAGAAGCTGGAAAACACTGTCGGGCCAGAAACAAATGAGCTGGGCACATGGTTTTCTCTAGAGTTAGGGAAGGTTGAAAGGTGACGAGGAAAGGAACTGTCCACCTACCTCATTATTGTGCTGTAAATATGCTTCTCTAATAAGGCACGTCCCCTACTCTAAATGATAGTATGGGCAACCTTTAACCTCATCTTATTACTGGACACAAAACTGTGTCTGCACTTACCGCGGGTTGGAAAAATTTCCTCTCAAAATTGGGCATCTTTCAAATCCAATTATAATGTGTCCTGCATATCCATTTGAATTTCGTCGAATACTCCGTGCAAAATGAAGCATAGTAAAGGTGACCTTAAAATCACAGATCACCCCGTCTATGACCAGGCAGTTCTATGAACAAGGTCTGGTATGTGTCTTGCAGTGTACGATGCATTCAGACTAGGGTCATGTATTGCTGGTACCTCTATACCGCACTGCTCAAGTGTGATGGGGATGCAGGGGTCAGCAGCTACTGCAATGATCAACCGTCTTTATTATGTACTTTATTTCTTTGCTTGGAGCTGCAGTGTGGTACAATGTTGCTTTGGTAGAATGTTGTACAACAAATGAAGTTCTGCTTGTTTAGCTTGTTCGTCCCCTCCCCGCTTTCATGACACTATTTTGAATATGGTAATTTATCCATTTCTGGCCCTATCAACATGTGCGCGAACAAATTCTGGAATTCGTAAGTTAACCAATGCACAATTCCTTTTCCGAAAAAATAATGTACTACTAGGAACCTGACTTCAATGTCTGAAATAAAAAGTTCAAAAATTGAGTGTCTGAAGTTCCGATCCGAGACCACTCTCCAAGACAGAGTGACAGATATGAAGATGGTGATGAAATAAGATAGAGATGACGGAAGATTGACAGAGGAGGTCAGATGCTAGACATGCTTGTCCCCTGGGATTCACATTTATTTGTTCACCATTTCTTTCTAAACCTCTTTACAAACAATTTCATAATGACAGATACAATATGAAATTTCATTAAAAATAAAAAACCAGTTAACTTTGGCCTATAGTTAAAAAATAGTCCCAATTTTCCATCAAATAATTTTTTTTCACAACTCCTTTTAAAACTGAGAGTAAGTGGCATTTTTTTTATTCATTTTCATTTTGTACAGGTGGAATCTACAAATCAACAGTATCAAGTTAACCAATTTACTTAAAGTGACATACAAAATGCTTACTGTCTAAAATTACCAAAATGCAAATCTCAAAATTTAGTGGGCCTGACGTTTCGATGCTAGCATGACCTTTCTCTAAGGCACTGTGCCTTTGAGAAAGGTCCTGCTAGGATCGAAACGTCAGGCCCACTAAATTTTGAGATAACCAATTTACTGTTAACATTAGGGCTACTAAATAAAAAAGACGTTATTGTCAATAGCAAAATATAGGTTGATCTTTTCAAAAAGTCCATAAAAATACCGCGGACCAGGAAGACATATTTGGCTGAGACCAAGGAACAGGACAAGCAAGAGGGAAGGGGTCAAAGATTAGAAAGAAAGATCTCAAGGAATACGACAAAAAAGAAGATAATTTTCCAATAGAAATATTCCTTTTAATAATAATTTCAAATGAAATTAACACCCAATTTTCACGACCCATTTACTCAGCAAAGCAGTGAATATTCGCCAATTACCAAATGCTCTTTTCCAAAATATATCCTGTCGTACAGATAAAAAATAAAACAAGAAAATGCTTCGGTTACACGGAGAGGTGCATGTTTTTTTTTTAAAGGGCAGAACGTTATCATATCTCGCTTAATTTTTTTCAGATCATGGTTGATTAGTAAGTAGATTAGAAGGCAGTGCATGTTCGTAAGGGCTGGGTATGAGGGTTCTGGTTGTATTGGTACGCGGCCGTAGCTATATACACGCGGCCCGTGCAATCGCAAATGTCGCTTCACGGTTCAGCTGCGCCCCGAACGGAAACGACCCGAGATGTGATTGGACTTGGCTCGAACTCTCTGTCTTGCGTCAGTTCGTTTTCCTCCGTTGCTTTAGGTTGATATCAATTATTTTATTTGGTATGGTTTAGTTTGGTTTGGTTTGGCTTTGTTTGGTGTGTTTCTGTTTGGTTTTGTTTGTTTTGTTTGGTTGTGTTTGGTTTTGTTTGGTTTTGTTTGGTTTTGTTTGGTTTTGTTTGGTTTTGTTTGGTTTTGTTTGGTTTTGTAATGATATGGTTTGGTTTGGTATGGTTTTGTTTGGTTTAGCTTTGTTTGGTATGGATTGGTATGGTTTTGTTTGGTTTTGTTTGATATGATATGGTAAGATGTGGTATGGTATGGTATGGTTTGGTATGGTTTGTTTTGGTATGGTTTGGTTTGGTATGGTATAGTTTGGCTTGGTTTGGTATGGTTTGGTTTGGTTTGGTTTGGTTTGGTATGGTTCGGTTTGGTTTGCTTTGGTATGGTTCGTTTTTTGGGGGGTTTTGGTATGGTTTGGTTTGGTATGGTTCATTTTGGTTTGGTATGGTTCGTTTTGTTTTGGCAGGGTATGATTTAGTTTGGTTTGGTGTGGTATGGTTTGGTATGGTTCGTTTTGGTTTGGTATGGTTAATTTTGGTTTGGTATGGTTCGTTTTGTTTTGGCTTGGTATGATTTGGTTTGGTTTGGTGTGGTCTGGTTTGGTATGGTTCATTTTGGTTTGGTTCGGCATGGTTTGGTTTGGTATGGTTCGTTTTGGTTTGGTATGGTTAATTTTGGTTTGGTGTGGTTCGTTTTGTTTTGGCATGGTATGGTTTGGTTTGGTTTGGTATGGTTTGGTTTGGTATGGTTCGTTTTGGTTTGGTATGGTTTGGTTTGGTATGGTTCGTTTTGGTTTGGCATGGTTTGGAATGGTTTGGTTTGGTATGGTTTGGTTTGGGTTGGTATGGTTTGGTTTGGTATGGTTTGGTTTGGGTTGGTATGGTTCATTTTGGTTTGGTGTGGTTCGTTTTGTTTTGGCATGGTATGGTTTGGTTTGGTTTGGCATGGTTTGGTTTGGTATGGTTCGTTTTGAGTTGGTATGGTTTGGTTTGGTTTGGTTTGGTATGGTTTGGTTTGGGTTGGTATGGTTCGTTTTGGTTTGGCATGGTTTGGTTTGGTTTGGTTTGGTATGGTTTGGTTTGGGTTGGTATGGTTTGGTTTGGGTCGGTATGGTTTGGTTTGGGTTGGTATGGTTTGGTTTGAATACGCTAGGTTGTTAGTTGTTTCTTTTGCCCGGTTTGGTTCGGTTGGAGCTGGGTTGTAATTGATTGTGATCTTTGATGGGATTTATTTTCTCGAGAATTTTATGCATTGAACTGTATCGTGGACAGGGAAAAGGGCACTAGTGTGACAACAAACCACTCAAGCGAACCTCCATATTGTGCAGTTTTCCGTACATGAACGATTCCGTCACATTTAGAGAATTAGAGTGCACTAATTTAGAGAATTTAGAGATTTAGAGTGCACTCCCCCATTGACATGCATCCTAATGGGCACGAGTGATGACTGCATGTGGGACAACGTGGTTTAGGACGTTTTTGGTAGTGTAAATGATTTCTTATTGCGTTTGTCGTTTTTTCGTGGTCGAGTGACTTTGGTAAGTAGGGGCCGATTAATTAGAAGCCTTTTGCATTCCAAAAAGGAAATTATTTTTTTTAGCATCGGGAAAAGCCCTGGCCCGGAGCTAATCTCGAGACCTGCTGAGACTGAGTAAAGAACCGCCTTTCAGCGCCGCGGGGAACGCGTCCCAGCCAAGAGTCCTTCAAGGCTGAGATTTAGTGTGGAGTTGTTGACAAGCAGTTGTTGAATGTCAGCATGGAGCAGTGGGAAAATGTTGCATGAGCGCGACTTGGAGCTCATAACCAAGTATTGATTTGGATGTCTCTATCAGCTCTGGGACTGTTCACACTTTGTGCACTTATTCACCCAGTGTATGGCCGTGTCCTAAACGGGCTTCCAGAGCTACGGCTAGGGCTATTGTCTTCGCATCTCTACGTATTTCCAATAGGGGGAAGACCTAGACATAGCTATTAGACGCCCGTTTCGGACACGGCCTAACTCTAACCTAAATAATATCATCAGGAAAAAAAACCCGCAGTGTAATGGTCGGTAGTGATCGCCACCTGGTTCACAGAGATGGAGATATATAACAGAACCGACATATGACGCTCAACCACCATCGCTGGTACTCCGTTAATTGTGTGGGGACTATACAAGGACATGTTTTGTAAACCAGTGTAGGTTAGGCTTAGGGTGTTACGGTTAGGGTTACGGTTACGGTTATGGTAAGAGTTAGGGTTGGGTTAGTGTTAGGGATAGAGTGAGGGTTAGGATTAGGATTAGGGTTAGGTTTAGGATTAGGGTGGTTAGGGTTACGGTTAGGATTAGGATTAGGATTAGGGTTAGGATTAGCATTGTTTGGGTTAGGGTTAGGATTGGGGTTGTTTGGGTAAGGATTAGCATTGTTTGGGTTAGGGTTAGGATAAGGGTTGTTTGGGTTAGGGTTAGCGTTACGGTTAGTGTTACGGTTACGGTTAGGGTCAAACTGGACCAAAGTGCCCAACGTTGCGTGTGTTAGGCCAGCAACCATACACAATGCGTCATACGTGTGAAGTGCGCAACCATACCCCAACCACGTGGTTGAGTGTCATACGTCGTGACGCATATATGCCTCCAGAGATGACACGAAGAAATCTCAATTCGAAACTACAGAACTCATGTCCCGGGTACACACTTTCCAATGAAAGACGCTGCTTTCCAATGAAGGGAGGGGGATAGAGGGGTGGGGTTAGGGCACTGATTTGGCAGAGAACAAGGAGCAGTGGAGAGAACTGGTTGCACAGCCATCCCTGCTGTCCCCATGGTCCTAAAGAGGAATAAGGATGAGATTAGAATGTCTCTTCTGCGTCGCGTCTCGCAGAGTGGACAGGCTTTGGGTCTGGGTGAGGTCACGAGAGTGGCAGGGACCGAGGACGGATTGAGAGTGCTGGTTGCGCAGTCATCCGTGGCACCCCCATTGTCTTCATGACTAAGGGAAGGATAAGATGGGACATAGGAAGGCCTCTATATTAAGTGGTCTCTTACAGAGAGGGACATGCATGGGTCTTGGTGAGGCCATGAGAGTGGCAGAGAACAGGTAGGAGTGTGAATAGCTGGTTGCACGGTCATCTATGGCGTCCCATGATCTTCAAAACTAAGAGAAGTATAGGACGTGATAGGAGGGTCTCCCCTGATGAGTGGTCTGTCATAGAATGGACAGGATTTGGGGCTGGGTAAGGCCATGTGAGTGGCAGAGAGAAGTGTGAAGAGCTGGTTGCACGGTCATCTATATATGGCGCCCCATGATCTTCAAATCTTAGAGAAGTATAGCAAGTGATAGAAGGGTCTCCCCTGAGTGGTCTGTCATAGAATTGACAGGTTTTGGGCCTGGGGAAGGCCATGCGAATGATAGAGAACAAGAAGGGATGATTGCACGATAATCCATGGCACCCCTTATACTGTCTTCCAGGCTAAGTCAGTGACCCGTTGATGTTTCTGGGACGCTCTCCCTGGAACCCACAGATGCAAAACGATTAAACGCTTTCTCGCTATACTGTATCCGCCTCGTTACTCCAAAAACGTTGTGTCAAAATCGTTTGGCAAACGCTGGTTTCATCGGATACACAGGGAGCTTTGAGACCGATTCTGACCGGAACAATCCAACAATTGGCTTTTTTATTGAACAACAAATAATATTGCCAGTTAATACTTACCATCGTTTTGCACAAATGAAAGAACAGCTAACGCATTGTTAGACAGAAATGTCAGGCATTTAAGAGTGTACACTGTGTGGGAGCGAGTCAAAACTGGCCCAACGGGACGTCTGCGTGGCTTTTGTATGCCTTGCTATACATGCTGTTTTGCAGATAGTGCTGCCCGGAGGGTCCCACGCATAGCATCACCGAGGGCGCTCTCGATTTTGGAGGTCTTGAATCTGAAAATGTCGATGTTTTGCAAAGCGTTTCTTGTAGTGTCAAACCACCTCCGATAAAACATCGTTTTAAAGTCTGGCAGTGACTGATAATCAAAAATAGGCAGACAGTGAGTCTAATTCAAGTTCACTTTCAACGAGTCAAACTATTTTCCAATACAAGCAAGAACTGTCTTTCACAGTACAATAACATCATCGTTACTTGCCCAAAGCTAAATACAAGATGCTACACAGACACAGACTGTACTACGGCTAACCAGCCATGACAGAATGCGTGTAACCAGGACTGCCCTTTCAAGTATTTCGGCTCGCACGATGAATTTGAAGTAATAATAAATTCCCCCTCCCTCGATTTCATTTTCGCACATACTCTGAATCGCGTGGAACATAAATCTTTGTGGGGAATCGGCGTAGTAAATCAACGGTGCATGAGACAAACGCAGTTCAATAATTAATTGCTCAACAATTGCGATGCTCTTGGGCTATGTTCCCAAAATTGAAACGGCGCTCAGAGCAGGTAAAGCGTAAACCGTGGCGTTTAATCTCACTTAAAGTGCATCGAGATGGTTTGTGCATTGCTGGTGATGATGGGCATGCTCGTGATGACGGGGATGGTGGGATGGTGGGATGGTGGGATGGTGGGATGCTGGGATGGTGGTGGGGACTGTGGGAACTGTGGGGTGGTGTAAGGAGGCTTGGGAGACCCTGGTAGTCTGTCTATGGTCGCGCCCAATCCGCAAGGAAACAAAGACTGCGTTTATTTGACGCTTTACGGTATTGCGGCCAATTGGAGGAGGAGGAGAAGGATGAGGAGAAGGAGAAGGAGGAGGAGAAGGATGAGGAGAAGGAGAAGGGGGAGGAAGAGGAGGAGGAGGAGGAAGAGGAGGAGGAGGAGGAGGAGGAGGAGAAGGTTAAGGGAATGGGGAGGAGGAGGAGGAGGAGGAGGAGGGGGAGGAGAAGGTAAAGGGAATGGGGAGGAGGAGGAGGAGGAGGAGAAGGTAAAGGGAATGAGGAGGAGGAGGAGGAGGAGGGGGAGGGGGGAGGGGGAGGAGGGGGTGAAGGAGGAGGACGAAGAGGGGAAGGGAAGGAGGATGAGGAGGAGGAGGGGAGGAGGAGGAGACGGAAGAGGGGATGGGGAGGAGGAGAAGGAGGAGGAGGGGAGGGAAGGAGGAGGAGGAGGAGGAGGGGAGGACGAGGAGGAGGAAGAGGAGGAGGGGAGGACGAGGGGGAGGACGAGGGGGAGGAGGAGGAGACGGTAGAAGGGGTGGGGAGGGGAAGAAGGAGGAGGAGGGGGAGGGGAGGAGGAAGAGGTGTTGGAGGAGGGGAAGGGAATGACGAGGAGGAGGGGAGGACGAGGAGGAGGTAGAGGAGGAGGGGAGGATGAGGAGGAGGAAGAGGAGGAGGAAGAGGAGGAGGAAGAGGAGGAGAAAGCCAGTGACATGGTGGACGCTCTTTAATCTCTCCCCGCTTGCCCCTCTTAACTTTCCCTTCTGAATCAAGAGGTTTAACCCTCTTCCTTCCCAATCTACATCACTGCCGTTGGTAGCACCATCCTAGCTAACACATCAATATCAATTCATCATTGTTATTCAATTAACATACAATAAAAGCAAACAATTGACTGGACCGGGAGTCTGGCTTATCGTACCAGTGCTCTTACCACCTGAGCTATCTATATATTAGATGGCGGCCTTCCAAGATGGGAACACTAGTCCGAAGCATTCAACCATTAACTGTTGAATACCGTCTAGAGATCACCCCCTCGCCATATGCAAACAAATTGTTGTAAACCTGGCTACAGCAGCTCGCACAAAGTGGGCGCAGCGTATTCAGTTTAAGTTAAATAAATGAAAAGAAAAACTCACTGGGAGCTGATAAACAAATTTGATTTCTGTGGCAAAGAAAACTTTGACTTGACTGGGACTTGAACCCGAAACCTCTGGTTTTGCGAACGGCGCTCTCAATATCTGAGCTATCCAGCCCTTAGATGATGGCATTCCAAAATATTAAATTGGTCTTTGTCCGGAGTGGCGATGAGGTTCCCAATGAGGTGCAGTGTTGCTTTGCTGGACTATTGCTAATAAATGCACAGTGTTATGCCAAGGAAACCCTCTGGAGTTATCATGCATATTTCACCTGACGGTTCTTGTTGCCTGATTCCACATCTTCTTGACTTTGTCTCACACAGCCTCGTTCTGCGATAACTGCACGAACAGGAAGTGCACCATCCTCTGTGGCTCCATGCCCGGTGAGTATCGTTCGCTTCCCAGTTCCTCCCTTCCTTTTTTGCCGCTAAAAAATGGCATATCCCAATGAAATATGCCGAGGGGTGCGCTCTGGGTCGGCACATTCTATCTGCCTCTGATCATGTTAATGAAAAACCTAATACTTTAACGACTTCTATTAGCCTTCATCAAAAGATCGTGTAACACGATGGCGGTGCGCAGAAGACTTTCTCTTTAATTGCCATGAATAATGCATGCACTGGCCTAAGTGTTCTGGAAGTAATTGAGGGCCATAAGCGCCGTTCAAATTACAGTCAGGTAATTCCAATGAGAATTGAAATATATAGGTCGTCTGGTTAAAAAAAAGCGCTCTTGTTTTTGGAGGATGTAGAAATATCAAATCTGGTTCTTCTTTGATGCTCCAACCATTTGCTCCCTGTTCATGTTGTGGTCAAATAGATAAAAGACGTACGTAGTCCCACCTGAAAACTGCCAATTATCGCATGTACATTCGACAGAATCGTGATTTGAACACAGCCCTATGGTATTAACGTTCTATTATTCTACCGCCAAGCTACCTTGTCCTTGCTTCGTGGCCTTCCAAAATAGTAACTAGCCTTCATTGGTCTGGGGCGCCAGCAGTCAGAATTAAGCATTCGGTTGATGGCATCTAAAATTAGTACTTGAATGATGGGGATGTTAATCCTGGAGATATAACGTTGCACCCGAATCGGTTGAACGTTGATAACAGTTAATGACTGAAGGCTTGTACAGCAATGTGTCTAAAAAGTTGTAGTCTCATCTTACTGCGTCAAAACGATTTTCTCTATGGAGAACTAAAATAATCAAGAACTAATTCATATAAAATAGCGCCCCCAAGTGAATGGACTCTTGTCAATATTGTACCCCTGAATGGAGTTGCGCAAGTCTTCCAACAGTATGAGTACGATTATTTGTACTTCGTCATCCCCATCATACACATTTCAATCGCAGTATTTCACTGATAAACTAATCCACTTCTTCATTCGTTCAACAGGTAAAAGATCGGGGGTTACTAATCAAGAGGACACGAACGGACTTCATATTCAGAGCAAGGTATCAAACAAAATAATGCCAACAATTCCACCCAAAAAGCTTTCGCAGTTACCCTAAAAACCCCTGAGTTAACAATTATTGTATGATATAAACAAATGTTGCAAACTGCTTACTGACTAAAATTACCAAAATGCAAATCCAAATTATTGTATAAATTGGAAATGCGTTTATTAGGTTGGAACATTTTCCTCAGTGTGATCAACAGTCAATGTTAGATTGCGAAGAGGCTGCCCGAAGTAAGCAGGACTATTCAAAAGTATTGCTCCATTTGACAATCTGGATCGGTCTCAAATGACAAGACTGACGCCTTGAAATAATAGGCACCTGTTGGCGCCTCCACTAAGGCATGAATGGACCCACGATGTCCCTTTCCATACCTTCCATGGAACTAACCCCTTCACGATATTGCGCCTGGAGGCGTCAGGTGCCACCTAAGGACAAAGGCGGGGGCGCCTCCCCGACACCTTTGGTGGCACCTATACGTGCGCCCGGCCTAAGATAAGGTGAGTTTCTTTTCTTTTCTGTGGGCCTTGTTTGTGTTGCAGGCGCCTATTGCCAAGAAGTGGCTGAGTAGAGAGCAGTGCACGCTAGACGCCTGGTTCGAGGAACTACCGCTGGAATGGCAGAATGAAATAATCGGGGTGAGTGCAGGATGACGTCACTCTGCCCCGTCCAATGGAGACGCGGAAGCTGTATGGCGGTGTTTTAGGTGCTGCTCCTGGATACACTTTAAAAACTACTGCGCAGAATAAAAATGCCCAACAGCTGGTCTTGCTTTATCAGATATTCTAGTAGCTTCCGACCGATCATTTTCGCCGATAGTTTAACTTGTATTGACCAATAATGTATTTTGCATTAGGTGGTTCCGTGCAAATTAAGTTTGTTGTTGCCATCGACAAACATGAAGTTAGTAGAGTACCAAAACCGAACGTTCGATCCATTCTCAGAATGATGAGCGAGTAGCCTCGTCTCGCGGCATAGCACTGCTGTAAATCCCATGTTTGCATGGTGAAGCTACTAAGGCCAAAATGGAGGCTTAGGCTCGGGCTTAGGCTTAGGTCATATTTCTCTTACACGTTAAAATATGTCACGTGCGTCTATGAACAAGCGTTTGGCCCCAGTTTCTGGGTGAATACTTTGTACTTAACAAGCCAACAAACCTTCAAATTTGGCGACAAATCACAACTCGTATTTTCAGGTTTTGTCAGACGGAGACGAAGCCTGAGCCCAAGCCTGATTCATGGATTTGAAAAGTGCATACGTACCCAATAGTTAGTTGGCACCGGCAGCCATTATTGAATGGCCTTCTAGTGTTATTAAAATTCAGTGACAATGCAGGTACAAAGCGTGCACTCTTGCCTATCCAAGAGGAACAAAGACTAGGCCCTAAAGATGGACGCCGGTGCAAGCGATCTATTAGAGACAACTAGCTGGTAGACCATGGTCGTTAGTAGGGCGCCCTCGGTCGGTCTGACTTTTAACGCTGCACCTCGAACTAGCCTGACTGCCTTTTCAATGTAATATAGCGTCCGTGCAGTCTTGTTCGACTTCTAAGGGACTCTGACTGATACTGCCGACGCTCTAAGTGTGCTGCCATGCATGCATGGGGCCGTCAACATGTCGCATTGTCCGTCAGTCACCTGATAATGAACAGACAATGAAAAATTGTTTGGTGGTCCCACCTATGAGAGCCTTTGAAGGGTCTTGTTGGATCTAACGCCGGTCAAATTATTACCGGCCAGGGGGGGGGGGGCTAACTTGCAATGATCATGTTTCAAAATAGAATTCGATATCAATGACCGCCCATTTTAACGAATTGAATCAAGGTCTGATTCAGACATAAGTGCATTATGTCTCTTGAACTTTCTTACATCGATGAGCCGGCAATTCCCATGGAGCCGCTCAAGTAGCACAATTTGCTTCAGGAAGAAATTTAGAATCAGATTGCCACCCACAGTCCCACATCAGATTGAACCTGGCCCTTAAATCAGGCCTGGCTTCGACTGGCTTGTAAAATGCTACTGTGTCCCACGAAGGACGCAGAATATTTGAATTGAATAGTTTCTGGATGAAAATAAAACATTCTCTTACAACATTCCAAACACATCATTATGTTTTCTGAAATTACTCATGTTATATTTTCGGGCCTTGCAGATTGTCTCACCCGGGCCCTGGTTAATTTGGTGTCGTTTTCTTTTGTGCAGCTTTTCCAAGTGGCATCGACATACGCGGATCCATCGTAGACCGGCCTGCTGACAAGGGACAGTGGAGACGCTGGTGGCGCTGCGCTCGCCCACTGAGCTACGTTCACTGGCCGTAGACCGAAATAACCTGTGGGCAGACACCACGTGACACCACGCGGTGCCCGACTGACGTGTGGCGTGATGCGCACTCGAATTTGCCAAGGGTTTATGTCGCTAGGCGGCGCCCTACGGTTTTGACCGCGGTTACCACCCTCATCCCTCCACCCCCCCCCAAAAAAAAACCCACGCCGGCTTCCGTGAAGTGACGTTGGTGCGCCCCCTGTTGTCAGCCTATAGGTTATTTCTGTCTACGTGACTTACCGCCGCGAAGAGAGGAGGATCCCAATTTCAAATGACCGTCACGAGCGAGACATCGGACTCCCTTACCCACCCCTAGCTCTTGCCAACTCACACTAGTAAGGAACTCGCGCCTTTCACCGAGCAGTAATGCCGACAGACACGAACCCGACCCTACCGCAGGGACACGCTTTAGGCAGGACTCTCTATCGCTCTTCCCTGGTTTTCCTTCCCGTTTGTTTCGGCCTTAGTGAATTTTAAAAACCACAGAGGGAATATAAGTAATTTCTGTTCACATTTGACTGGCTTCTTCACTTCATAGGCACTCGGCGCAACGGGGTGTGTTCGCACTTTTGGGAGACCGATGGAGTCATGAACCGCTCCCCATGTGATATGCAATGCCTAATCCAATAGCTTCTAATACTATGCTAATGTCATTCAGGATTTTCGGTTTGTTAGCGCGTATTATACACCACTCAGTACTCTACGGTGGCTGCAGTGGGACCTCGCAATAGCCCAGTGGGGGGGGGGGGTGGTGAGTTAGAGGGACTGGATTGGAATAGACCCCAAAAATGGAGCCAAGAATCAGAAGAAAAAAAACAAGGCACGGCAGAGAACTTTATTTCACACATCCACGTGTGTCAGGCCGAACCTACATATGTATGTATTCAACGCATTAATTTGTTGAAGTATTTCATTATTCTTTATTCTCGGCACTGCGATAATGTCCGCCAAAGGCCTCCGTCCATGTCGTGGACACGACCATCTCCTCACAAAGCGTTTTCTGTTTCTGTGGCTACTCGTATCCATAGCAGTGGGTAGATGATGATCCTCTCAGGGAAGTCAAAATTATGGGAGCTCATTGCTTAGTTCAATTATTGTTAAAATGTCTACCTTGAGTTTGTTTGCTCAAGTCTGTCCTGAGTTGCCTTTGCCATCCCCAAGTAGCCTGGATATCCATTGTAAAGCACGCCCAGTGGCAATGAAATGAGATAGTCTACTAGTGTATGATCCCTATCTGTTCAACACTCAAGGCATGGTAATTGTTGTCCTCCAAGATTTGACCAATCGGTATCTTAAAGGATAGCGGGTTAGGCCGTCAGTGAGTGCTTAAGGCCTGTATAGTTTCTTTCTTTCTTCTTTATAAACACACGGACGAAAAACTAAAATAAAAACCGACGCCATCTGGACAAACCGATCTGAGAAGGAAAGACAGTGTAACTCGCTGAGTGTGTATTGTTGTCTCGTTGACTTAACACTATACTGTGGTTGTTGTCTTTAATTTTTACTGTAGTAGTCGCTTTGAGTAGTGAGTAAATGTATGCCGTCTAGTCTAGGGGAAGTGTTGACTGTATTAGTTAAGCAATCTCGCAAACCTCGGAACATGGAATACTCGTTCATAAACAATATGTTTAACTGCCATGTCACCTGCCATTATATAATAATGTTCAGCATAATTTTCTTTAATCTTAGCAAAAGCATTGACAAGTTACCATTTGTTTCAGAGAATTTGTTCCGGGAAGAAGGCAACCTCTTGAATGCGTTGCAGCACATGGAGCGTTATATTTATCATTGATCACAATACGCAAAAAATGTCCATCAAGTACTATGACGAAGTTTTGTTGTGGCGTGAATAGTTACTCTTGGTATTGTTCTATTTAACCAAACGGGGGATCCTACTGACTTTGACTGTTGATTCGTATAGTATTGACACGTGGAATAAAATGAAGAAAAGTGACTATGAAAAAGAACCGCTGTTTGTTTGTCAGTGGTATTCTTCAGCAGATTGCACGTGTATTTTGAATAGGGCAGTTAAAAGTTATTACTTGCACTAAGTAATTTAAGTCAGTAGGCAGTATGCAGTATGCAGTAGGCAGTAGGCAGCCATATTAAAGAGAGAGAGAGAGCGAAAGAGAGAAAGAGAAAGAGAGAGAGAGAGAGAGAGGGAGAGAGAAAGAGAGAAAGAGGGAGAGAGAGAGAGGGAGAGAAAGAGAAAAAGAGAAACAGAGAGAGAGAGCGAAAGAGAGAAAGAGAGATAGAGGGAGAGAGAGAGCGAGGGAGAGAAAGGGAAAGAGAGAGAGAGCGAGGGAGAGAGAGAGAGAGAGAGAGAGAGAGAGAGGGGGAGAGATAGAGAAATAGAGAGAAAGAAAGGGAATGCCATAGAAAGATAAAGAGAGACGGAGACGGAAAAGGAGACGGAGACGGAGACCGTGCAAACCATGGATACGGAGACCGTGGAGACGGGGACGGAGACGGAGACGGAGGAGAAGGAGACGGAGACGGAGACCGTGCAAAACATGGATACGGAGACCGTGGAGACGGGGACGGAGACGGGGACGGAGGAGAAGGAGACGGAGACGGAGACGGAGACGGAGACGGAGACCGTGGAGACGATGACGAACAGAGTGATGAAAGAGAACAAATTTAGGACGACCAATTTTCGTCCATAACTATTTCTATATATATACGGTTGCCCAAGGCGTAACTGCTGTCCATTAACGGTTACCAACGTTCGGCCGGCTCTCGGACCATCTGGCCGGCCAAGAGAGACTGCACATTCCCGCCAATTCCATAACACTGCTATGATGCTGGGCGACATTTGTTTGGTCTGGTTTCGTCAGAAGAAAGCTCAAAGCAGCTGGTTTTGAAGGCCGGTATAGGGGAAGAATATGGCGTAACCGAACAGACAACAACCCCACCGCGTTCTCGCATCAATCTTTCCTCTGTGAGAACTGTGTATTTTACGAACTGTTGCTTATCAAAGCAGCATCGCACATCATTGGGTCAGTTACACGCTTCATTGCAGCTCAAAGCAAAGAAACAACACACATAATAGATATGGTTGACTCACTTGACTGCAATGGCTGCTGACCCCTGCATCTCATTGCATGAGAGAGAGAGAGAGCTATCCACAATACATGACCTAGGCCCCTCTGCATACAGCTGCTTAAAGCCCCTACACAACATTGGTAAGATCGAAAAACAGAAATGTTAACAAACTTACATGAAACTTTAACTGTTTGAAGATGGTAAGAAACCTCGCACTGAAATATTTCTGCCTAGAATGCTGTATTTTCTGGAGAAAAGAGTAAAATAAATCGTTTACGTCTCACCGAGATCTAAATTATTTTCCGGAACAGTACTGCGTTGAATGCTGCATTTTTGCTAAACAAATGAAGCGTTTTTCCATTTTTTTTTCGGTACTCGGTTGGCGGATTGAGCTGAAATGTTCACAGGTGTGCTATTTCATGCATATGTTTTCAGACAACGTATGGATGTCATTCTTTGACCTCGACCAATGTTGTGTTGGGACTTTAAGCGTGAAAATCTGCGGAGCGAGAAATTTCTACTCTGGTCAAAACGAGATTGGCAACTAAAACCATTTCACTCGATATTTGCTGTGCTTGACTAAGTCGTGTATTCCAATATTGGGTGCTTCGCATGAAATACAGTTGGAACTATGGCTGGCAACCTGATTCTATCGAGGACGGGTTTTCATGCTTATTTTGGTGTTGAAGCGGCTCTGTAAAATTGGCTCCTGTTCTGAAAGCATCGTGCAATGTAAAGATTCACAACAGAGAACCATTTGACCAAGGATGGCTAATGTGCGGTTCTTGTGTATCTCTATCTGACCCCGGAATTTTCAGAGCTGGCGCTTTTATGTGAAAAAAATCCTCATTTCACGAAAATTGTTTATCAATTTTAGTTGGCTGATTACAATTTTGATCAAGGGGTTGCTCAGTAAGGTTAGACCTAGTTGTTGACGTTTTACAGCACAATGACATTCAATCATTCATTCCGATGAACTGCTCTGCATGGACACCGCCGCATCCCATAACAAGTCATAATTGTTCGCCGTGCGCTAACATTTATCATCGAGGAGGACAATGGTCTGTTTCCATGGCGATATTTAGAGTCAAGGCCACTATAACAGTATGGCAAATAGATGACAATTTAAAATTCATTTCTTTTGTCACTTTGGCAATGTAGAACTTTTAGTAAAAGTGAGATATCAAGATGCAGTAAATTCCCTACTTGTGCAAATGACTCAAAGTATAATGAATGCCAAATTTTCGAAGGTTTTCGAATTATCCTTCCTCGCCTCATGCTTTTGACCCATAGTCGGGCAATCTTTTGTAAGCATAGTATGCACATATCTGATGGGGGGGGGGGCAGGAGTCCAATATTAATTATTTGCAATAAATGTCTTTGCCTCACTGCAGACATTAAGATACTTGCTATGCTCTGTAAGCCACAAGGTAGGTGTCACTAACGATTCCAAAGTCGGTTCCATGCATAGCTTTGGTTGAATCCGAGTCCGAGTTATATGTCCACGTGACTCGAACTAGAGTAAGAGTCATTTTGGTTTCCTGATTGAATCGAGTTAGAGTTATTTGCCATGCTGACTCGAACCACTGTCAAAGTCATTTGCCTTCCTGAGTCGAATCAGAGTCAGAGTCATTAAATTTTATCCTGACTTGAATTAGAGTCAGAATCATTTGCCTTCCTAACTCGAATCAAAGTCAGAATCATTTGCCATCCTGACTCAGTCAGAATAATTTTACCATCCTGACTCTAATCAGAGTCAGAGTCAGGTGCCATCCTGTCTCGAATCACAGTCTGAGTCATTTGCTTTCCTGACTCGAATCAGAGTAATTTTCCATACTGACTCGAATCAGAGTCAGATGAGTTATTCATCGTAATTCAAGTCCGAGTCAAGGAGCACGGAATTCTAGTTGAACAGAATGTATGTCAAAGTTTGAGTCAAGAGCCATAAAAATCTGGCAACGTGTTTCTACGAGATTGAGCGAAGAGGTCCCCGCTTGAAAATGACCATTAAGGTCCATTAGTGACAACAACATCGACCAATAATGTCAAATTAAATTGTGATTAGTACTCACTTTACCATGAAATGCACCGTAAAGCGTACAATATATGTATTATTCACAACCCCACCAGTTGACAGTGGAAACTTGAGGGGCATTTAACATAACATAACACAAAATATAGAGGGAATTAGTTGTCCATCATATTCGTTTTCTCCCAGATTATCATGGGTTAGCCAAATACGACATAAAATTGTTCAGTTCTTCAAAAACGTTGTCTGAAGAAGGAATGCAAAACATCTACAAGAGAGCGTTATATTTTCCCTTTTCGTTTCAATTATTAAGCAGGAGCCAGAACAATGTATTCTTGTAATTATTTTTCGGTTGCATCCAAACTTGGCCATGGTCGAGGTCGAGGCTCCAGTTACATGAAGTGGCTTCGTTTCACGATGAATACTTCGTTGTTTCCTCCTGAAATACAAAATCCCCAAGCACAACAAAATGGCGGGTGCCTGTCTGCTTTCCCCCACATGCACCAAACCGTCTCTACCAGCCACTCTCTCGTGAAAGGAATCGTCGCTGCTCGCTCGCTTGAAATGTAATAAAACACCAAAAGGGGCAGTGCCGGTTGTTCAGGCAAAAAAAACCTCTCACCAAGCACCATCGAATAACGGCACAACCCATGCGTGAACGGCGTCGGCTATTGTACATGGAGTGAACACACCGGTGTAGTTGTTGAAGGCATTCACCAACAATTGAATTGCTTCACGAAATTGCCATCGCAAGCAGGCTCGTCCAACATGGCTGCCACTATAAATGACATACTTTTCTTTGATAGTGACCAGTGTTTGTAGGAGATTAGTGATCTCCCTTTCTTTCTGTACAGCCGTTTAAAAGCAAACAAATTGGCAGGGATGCATGGGGTTAAGGGAGTGGGGTCACATTTTGAGTCAGGTTTTTTGTAAAATCTCATAGCAAGACTGGAGTGTGAAAACATCAGATCAGACGGAGGGGTAGAGGAAACCACCATGTTGAATTCGAAGAGGAAAGAAGATTTGACTGAACTCGAATTTAGGTGTTTAACTATCGCATCATTAAATTTATGCACCAGCGTTCTACCGCCAGCCCTCCATCCAGCCAGGTAAACAAACATCTACAGTCAGTCAGCCAGTCAGTCAGTCAGTCAGTCAGTCAGTCAGTCAGTCAGTCAGTCAGTCAGTCAGTCAGTCAGTCAGTCAGTCAGTCAGTCAGTCAAACAGCCAAACAGCCAACCAACCAACCAACCAACCAGCTAGCCAGCCAGCCAGCCAGCCAGCAGAATAAAGCTCATTATATTGACCACTATACCTGTCATGTATCTCCATGGATCACACTCCCTCGTTACTAACCAGCTACATTTTAGTTGCACACACGGATTCCAGGATTAAGCGAATGCAACTTCTTTTCACTTTCACGAAAACAAGAAACAACATTTTCTTGAAAAGAAAAAGAAAAGCTGAGATTGGGTGAAATGAAAAAAAAAATCGTTGGTCAGCTTAGCTGCAGAGTTCTATTTAATAATAATAAATAATAATAATGAGTATTCTTGTATACCGCCAAAATCCGCCAAAAATTTAAGCTCAAGGCGCCTTACATTTAAAACAGTCTCCTAAAAGTTCAATTTAAGTTCACTATTACGAACGCAATTACAAAAATGAATATACATGCACGTCATATTGTGAGAATTACACACATACTCCAAAGAGAAGAAAAGTCCTCCCATTTTAGTGCGAGTCTGCGGAATCTGACGTTCGATCTCCCACTAGAAAAATCAGTACACAAAAAAATCGCTGGACAGGCGATGAGCTCTCGCACTAAAACCCATCATATTTCGTTATCACTACCCGCATACCGTACCCGCATCTTCCCCTTGGTATACGTGATATATCGCTCAGATTTTCTGTTTCATTTCTTGTGATCGTTATATCGATTTGCATCTACGCAGTATAGGTAGAGAAGGCGGTGGAAATAGATGGAATGACGCACGTTGAATTCACGCTGTCCAAATCAGGGTTCTTTTTCAGAGCAGACCCTGGATCATCACTGCGCCACAGTTGCGAGTCAATTTATCAACTCGCCGTCTAAGGTGGCTCTAAGAGAACACGTTCATTAGTGAGCTAATGAACGTGGGGTGTGATCCATGGAGTTGCAGGATTATGGTTGAATTCTTCTGACTGGCACCCCTGGCCCGGCAAATAATAGTTGACGATTTAGGAAGACCGCCACAACTATAGTTTAAAAAACCCCCACTCGTTTCGCCCCATGAGCAACACCATCTGCGTGCACTTTCCACTCATGGGTTTTTCATGCTTGTCCTGTTCATGTTACACACGTGCACAGGGCAGGCATATAATGGTTGGCGATTTTGGAAGACCGCCACCACAACTAGTTGAACCATTCCCAGTGACTCTGATTTGGTTTTAGAGACGCCGCCTTTAGATACTTTCGGCTTCCCCTGCCCGTGTGATGGTGAAATGTGGCAGGTCCACCCTGCCAAGAGAAGGTCAAATACAAAGTCAACAGTCTTTGCCTGCAACCAGTCCACCAAAGCAATGTTGAACCTCACTGGGCCAGTATTCTTTTCACTGCAGCTCAAGGCAAAGAAACAACCTGTTGATTACATGGTTGAAAGGAAGGGCTGCTGACCCCTGCATCTCCATCGCACTATGTCTTGAGCAGGGTAGTATAGAGGTTTACGGTAATACATGACCCTAGAATGAAAGCATCATACATTGCAAGACACATAACATCTCAAAGATGAAGCGATACGTGATTTACCAATACTACCCCAACACCATGTTAGTATTGTATCATAGCGTATTTAGCACGAACCGTGTGGGTAATGGGGGACCGTTCTGTCAAATGTCAATGGTGAAATGCTCAGCTGTAATGCTGATTGGTAAGTCACGCATTCACAGTGTCTCGCAGCAAAGGTCCTGACATATCTGTGCGTGTGTTAGCGCATAGCGTGTTGTTCGGAGTGAGAGGGCGACACCTTCTGATCTTGCGAAGGTGAGCTCCATATGAGCCGTCAAGGTGGTTTTTATTAAAGGTGCCCTACCTCACGCCAAATCTATAATGTATCGTCGACGGGCAGCCGCGTCCGTGAGTGCAATTGCACGCGGCGCTCTCCGCTAATTAGAATTTGCATAATGCATTAAGGAGACTAGGCCCTCGTGCGTCGACTAACGGCGGGAAATCTGTTCGCAAGTTGGCAAAGTGTCAATTTTCTGCTCGAACGGCGACCGTGTCGTCAGAACGTGTGGAGGCGCTGTTTGCACGGCCTCCGCGCTGAGCCATCCCCAGCACTGTCCACGTGATATCGACTGCATTACCAACCTATGTCATTGGAGCCATTTTCATCCAGCTGCTCAAGCAAACAAATATTGCAAAATAAGTCCAAAATGATTCACAGGATCACAAGTTTCATGCTGAGTAGGAAATTAAGTGAAACCAATTGACATCACATCGCAATGTGGTTTGTAATTGGCCCCAAGTCTTGATGGTCTCTCTTGCTGAACACCACAAATCGTCCTTCCTCATCGTATCATCACCCTTCCCACCCGTCCTCCTTTTCCACCCCACCCATCCTTCTACCCAACCCCATCTATCCTCCTTCCCCATCCAACCCATCATCATTCTCCACCCCAACCATCCTCCTTCCCCATCCCACCCATCCTACCCATCATCCTACCCCGCTCCACCCATCCTCTTCCCTAACCTATCCATCCTCCTTCCCCACTTCCACCCATCCTCTCCCGACTCACTCACCCCCTTTCCCCGCTCCACCCATCCTCTGTCCCTACCCCACCCATCATCCCACCCCACCCCATCGCCCCATCCCCCTTTCCCATTCCACCTGTCATCCTACCCAACCAACCCTTACTCTTCCCCACCCCAACCCATCCTCCTTCCACATCCCACCCATCATCCTACCCCACCCAACCTATCCTCCTTCCAAATCCACCTTCATCATTCCCTACCACACACATCCTCCTTCCCAAACCCACCCGTCATCCTACCCCACCCGACCCTTCCTCTTCCCCACCCACCATCCTCCTTCCCCACCCCACCCATCATCCTACCCCTCCCTACCATCCTCCTTCCATGCATATCCCCCTTCATCATTCCCCACTCATCCTCTTTCCCCATCCCACCCATCATCCTACCCCACCCCTCCCATCCTACTTCCCCATCCCACCCATCATCCTACCCCACCCCACCCATCATCCTTCCCCACCCCAAGCATCATCCTTCCCCATCCCATCCATCCTCTTTCCAACCTTCACCGTCCACCCATCCTCCTCTCCCACCCCACCCATCATCTTTCCCTACCCTACCCATCATCTTGCTCCACCCAACCAACCCCCCTGCTCCATCTCACCAATCCTCCTGGTCCACCCCACCAATCCCCCTGCTCCACCCCACCAATCCCCCTGCTCCACCCCACCAATCCCCCTGGTCCACCCCACCAATCCCCCTGCTCCACCCGACCAATCCTCCTGGTCCACCCGACCAATCCCCCTGCTCCACCCCACCAATCCCTCTGCTCCACCCGACCAATCCTCCTGGTCCACCCCACCAATCCCCCTGCTCCATCCCACCAATCCCCCTGCTCCACCTCACCCATCCCCCTGCTCCACCTCACCAATCCTCCTGCTCCACCCCACCAATCCCCCTGCTCCACCCCACCAATCCCCTGCTCCACCCCACCAATCCCCCTGCTCCACCTCACCAATCCTCCTGGTCCACCCCACCAATCCCCCTGCTCCACCCGACCAATCCTCCTGGTCCACCCGACCAATCCCCCTGCTCCACCTCACCAATCCTCCTGGTCCACCCCACCAATCCCCCTGCTCCACCCCACCAATCCCCCTGCTCCATCCCACCAATCCCCCTGCTCCACCCCACCAATCCCCCTGCTCCACCTCACCAATCCTCCTGGTCCACCCCACCAATCCCCCTGG